>OX578283.1:45717164-46416094 GCA_951217055.1 Gerris lacustris
TCTGCGGACTACTTTTAATAAACTATAAAAGTTTCATACAAATCAGACAAGTAATTTCCAAGCTATAGGTGTAAATATATGTATGTTTGTGCGGATGTGGAAGAGAAACAAATTAGAGCAGAAGGTTTAAACTTATATGAGACCAACAATGAGCTAATTATGACCTACAATCCAAATTTCATTAAAATCGGATGTGTAGTTTTTAAGATATGTTGGTTCGCAAAAATTGAACGACAGACCGACGGACTGACAGACAGGGAACAAAAAATATTCTTTGATGTCTGAAACGGATTTCTGTCTTGGAATTTTTGAAATCGGAGACCTAAAAATGTTTCGTTCCTCGGAACGATCACATAGCTTCCGTTACCTTTGGTAAGCTCGGAAGCAAAACCAGAAGGGAGTAACAATCTAAAGAAGGTTTACGGTATGTTCTTCTTTAGACTGTTACCCCCTTACAAAAACAGATGTGTGATATTCCTATTCCCAGAATACATTATACTAACATCCCTTAGTATTAATAGTTATTTAGTCAAAGACATTTATATTCTAAAACACGTAGGGGAGGAACAATCTGAAGGATGTACCTAAATAAAAATTGATATAATGCCTTATTATTAAGGATTAATATTACAACTCTACTAATTTTAATATTCTCTATTATCCTATCCATATTTAATAGTCACTGTATTATTTTGTTTCAGTTGAACGGACGATGAAACGTGTTCGGGTGCAGTGTGTGCGTTAAATATTTTCCAAATTACCGCGAGTTTATACTTTTTTAACCAGTTCGCAAAGAGTTAGTCTATTTATTAATGTTTCGGTTAGATATATACATGCTGAAATATATATTTTTAACTTGTGCTGCACTTATGATCCTGGAGCTGATAATCAACCCATCTCACCAAACCGCTTACTGCACTTCTAAATCACGTAAGTTTAATTTTATTCAAACTTTGTCTTTTGGTGGCTACAAATTAGTCTATAGACTTCATTAGTCATATTAATCAGTTGAAGAATACTGTCTCCTTTTGTAAAATGTATACTTTTTATTGCCAATTATAGCTTTTGGCCTTTCTGATAAGGCCAGTTGAACTTGAAATAGACGAATATGCTTAGAGAAATGGTATTTTTCATAATAAATATCGCTCCGCTCCGCAACCGACTCAAAACGATAGGGTCCGATTTCACAAGCGAAGTTCCTCAACATACGCTCTGCCCCGCATCTGGAGTCCGCATAGCCTTGCGATCAATTGCGAATTGATCGAAATATTTTTAAGTTGGGTCTCATTTTAAAGATATTGAAATTTGATTCACAAATATATATGACGTTACCAAAATGGCGGCCATTTTACACCAAAACGAAAACAAAATGTCCCCCCCCCCCGCTACCCCATTAGGGCAGGTCCTAAAAATAAGGCAAAAACATAAAAATATATATCTCTGTGGTCCAATGATATTTCCCTGACTTGATATAAACAAGTCAAATTTTAGAAATTATAGGTGGCCGTAACTATAGAGACCCATATATTTTAAAGCTATTGAAATTTGGTTCACAACTATATCGCGTTTTCAAAATGGGGGCCATTAAACTCCTAAAAGAACCAAATAAGTGCATAACTAAGATACAAAAGGATAATATATGCACATATTGCTTCTCAAAAGTGCAACTTTTAATACATATTTTAGTTTAAAAAAAAATTTAAAAAACATACTGTTCTATTAATGAATTTTTATGACCGAAGAAACCCTTTTAGTAACCTGCTGGCAAGTACTTGACGGGATTTTTTTCTTCTTCTTGTTTATGTTTTTAATTTAGCACTTTTCAGTCCTCTATTAACATATTAAATAATAAGTATAAACTTGTTTTTGATTTATCAAACCATCCTTTTAGAAAGTTAGTATAGTATTTTAATCATTTATATAATTAAATAGTGTCCCGACGACGACGCACCTGGAAATGATTTGTTATTGCTATACGCAAATGCAACCACATTTATTCCAATAAAAACAAATGTTTGTTATGATTTGCTGGTCTTCAAACAGATATAATAGTGTATCTTAATTGACATCTAAATTAATTTACTTAATTTTACTTTTCTTGCCTCGGCCTTTTTACTTCTACTTTTGTTGCCACCGGCCTAGGGACTCGTAATATATTTGGCTTTGTTTATAACCTGAACGGAATACGCATGTGTACAATTCATAATGCTTTAGTTGCAAAATATATCTAAACATACAACAGGAGCCAAATGAATAAATAATGTAAATATATATAGCAAAAGATAAAATAATGCAAAATGAAAAAAGGCAGTTACCAAAAATATGACAACTGGGAAAATCTACCTAAGTTACCATTGTTCCAATTATTCAGGCAAGCCAAAATTATTTAGGCGACTTAGACCAATTAGGCGAATTATCTAGTAGATACTTAGTCATAATATGTAGGTATTTATTTATTTATGTTGTTCACTTTTGTTTTTATTGCACGTTCTTGTTAAATTTTTATTTATCCCTTGTTATGTTACTTAATAGTATGTTATCTATTTAATTAATATGTTTTTGGTGTGGGTACTTATTTATTGTAGTTTAATTATTGTTAGCGAAATGTGAGGCAGGTCGGTCATTGATTAGTTTCTTGCTAACATATTTTATTTTGACGGATTGCTTGTATTTGAAAAATGAGATTTGTAGGTTATACCCATGGAGAGTACATTTTTATTTGAATATAGTTAGTAGTTAATTAATTGTTCAGATATTATTTTTATTTATTTATCTAATGTATATATATATTTATTTTAATGTAATTTCCTAGTTTATTATCTGTTAAAGCATATTTTATTATATTATACAAAGAAGGAAGGGAGGGAAAAAACTCGCAGTGACGTCTCCAAACCTTCATGAATACATTTTTATCTATATAGCCCAAAAGCGCGCAAAAATGCTATGAACCCACTTTTTAACTACTTATTGAAGATAAAAGTCAAGATCAAAATCTATATTTATTAAACATTTGTTTATTTCTTTTTTCTCGTAATTTTTAATTAGCTCTATTACTACTTGTTTCTACCAATATTCTGAGAAAATTTTAGTCCTAGAATTAAAATTTTATTTATACATACATTAGCAGTATATATAATGTATTCTATATATTGCAGAATGTTATTTAGCTCCAAATTAAAAAAAAAATCTGTCTGAAAATCATTTTCAATTTTGTTTAATTTTCTGTTTTAGGTGAGTTTTTGAAATCATCCGCCGTGAGGAAGATAAGGTTAGTGGCTCAACCACAAATAGTGGATTGAGTAGGTACCATTATCTAAAAAAACGGTTACTAACTTAATAGATATATAGAAGAAAATATGTACATTTTTCTTTAAAATGCATTCAATAATTGGGCAAGACAATTTTTCCTTGAATAATTATTTTTAAACTCATATATGGTCAATCTGATAATCTATGTATATTAAATTCAAATATGGACCACTAAGTTACTGAATCATAACAATATCTCTGGAACCACTGGACCTATGACCTGTCCGCGTTCGTGACACAACATTCAGACGTCCTGTCGTAGAATTGTGCCTTCTTCGGTCTCAATAAATGTGTGTCATATCTTCGCAGGAGTAGGTTGCACTTTCTAAGATGCACATTAGTTTCTTATTTCTTTTTTTATTATTATTTGCTATTTTAATTTTCCTCGTCGCAATAGGTTGCCGACTTCGCAAACTTAAGATATTTTTAAATTTCTTTCAGTGGGAAGTGCCACGTTTTCTTTGTTTTCTCTTATATATCACCAATTTTCAATGCTTCAATCTCCTTTGGCAACTTTACGAAGTACTCTAACGGATCTTCAAACCAGCTGGGAGGGGTATGGTCGAGCCTAAGTACAAGTATATAGGTCATTTTATTATTATCATGTTTATCTACGAACTATCCACGTGACCGGGCCAGTCGCATCCGATACTTGCTAGAGCAGTGGTTCCCAACCTTTTTCGTTTGGCGACCCCATTTTATAAATCCAAATGACCCGCGACCCTAATACAATTTAAAAAGGTATTTTTAATAATATAATTTAAAAAAATACGAAATAAGAAAAAATATTTAAACGTTGCATAACAAGAATTGCATTATAATTATTTTTTTCTGGTTATGTTGGCGACCCCCCCCCCCAAAAAAACCGTCAGGGGCCCCTTGGGGGTCGATATATATATATAATTTCCAAATACCCCCCCTGATTTTTTTTTTTATTTATCTCCGTTGTCTGAAGTGTTTGATTGTTGCGTGTTTGATCGGTTCCCGGCAGATCACCATGGTCTCTTTTTAGCTGTGTTGATCCGTATACCACGCGTCCTCAGCTCCGATGCCCACATATCCATGTTTCGCAGAAGCCTCTCTGCTGAGCCTGCCAGAAGAACTACGTCATCGGCATGAAAGCATCACTGCTCCAGCATCATCTTCCAGTTCCTTACCTTTAAGGGTCTCATCTCACTCTTGCAGTCTTATATTACATCGTCCATAAGAATGATGAACAGGTATTGCCAGAGAATAAGGGGGGCTAACCATCTCTAACCACCTCTAACTACCTCGAACCACTTATAACCACCTCAATCTCCTCGAACCATCTTTAACCATTTCTAACCACCGCCTTGCATGGGTGTCTTTTGGTAGCTCTAATTTTTCTCCGAAGGTCTCTTTTTAGGCCCTTGTGCGTCCTCCTTAGTTGCCCTAAATCTTTCTGTCCTCTCCTTGCCGCTCTCGTGATTCTTCTTCTTGCCGCCAGACATTCTGCTATTTTGCTTTCTATGTCTGCGTTCCAAAAATAAGTTACCTTAGCCCTACTTCTTCCTTGTATACATATATTTAGCGCCTTTTTTTATTACCAAAAAACCTTCTATTTCCTGTTTTCCTGTGGCCAACCATTCTACTGTAATCTTAAACACCTCCCAGTGAAGGTTTTTTTTTTTTTTTTTCATTTTGTCCATCCCGGCAGCCCGCCTCTTTCCTATCTGTACTTCAAACTGAATGTACTGGTGCTCTGTCAGTTTCCTCGTCCAGCACTTCCCATTCCACCGCTTTAACTAATCATTGCTCCAATACTCAACATAATTTTGACTTTGAAGGTAGTAAGATTTGTGCCTAAGAACCTAACAAGTATAAACGTAATATCATTTGCAAAACTCCCAATGCCATAAATTTCACAACTGCGACACCGACAAACTAAGCAACAGTTTAATTATTACAAATTTAATTAATAATTTCTAGTACATTATATGTTTTTTGTTACTTTAATTATATTTTTGTTTCCATGTTTATCATATACCTAAGTACTTTTTCAATATTGTATTCCTATAGCTATTGTTAGTATTCGAAGTAAATTTTGTTCCGCTAATCCGCCTACCTGACATACCTTACCCATTCCTAATTTATGGATTTTCAACCTCACCGCCATTCATTTCTATATAACATATCGTAGAGTCAACCTTGACCTTTTAGAATAATTTTTATTTTAAACTTTTCTTGCTTTGATGATGCTAATAAATTTAGCGAAACGCTAACATAAACTTTCCTGCTGTGTTTTATTTGACAGCATCTCGTTAACATACCCTCTCATTATACTTGAACTGTCATGAATAACCTCAATTATAGTCCGTAATGAAGGGAGGGAATCCAAATCCAGCTAGTACATATTATATATATTAGAAAAACTAGAAGCCCAACCAGAAATTAGCGTTTATGATTCTTTACTTTGGTCTAAATTATTATAAAAATGTTTAAGGAATTTTTTTTCAATAATATAACTTCAATTTTGTATTGTTGCTTGCATTAAAAAATACTATACATATTTTCTTATATTATGAAATTATTTATAAGTAAAGGCAATACAAAATTTTTAAGTCAAAACTGATATGACGATGAAAAGCAAAACTGCGTCGGCTCGTCAACCATGTAATTTATAAAACAAAAATAAAAAGCAATTATTATAACATTGGTTCCTTTATGTTAATATGCTATGCGATTTCCTTCACATTTATTGAACTCTATATTTTTAATTATTATTTTTGTAGCAAAGAAAAGTTAAAAGTAAAATTGTGTATCAGGTACAAATTTCAAATTGACACCCCAATATAATAGTATTATAAGGAATACCATTTTATTAATTTTTATCCTCCTTTCATGACAGAAACAAAATGCCAATTAGTGGATTATTGATTATCTTTCACATCTAAAATTAAAAACTTTGTTTACAATATCATGTGCAATATTTAGTTACTACAAACTATGCATAAAGTTTACTACACAACAACAGTTACTGTAACAAGTTTAAGATAAACTGTGCAGTGCAGTTTGTAGTTATTACTGCTCCCATGTGTAAAGTTTGTCATGTCACAGAAGTTATTTCAATAAGTTTAAAATGCACTGTTAATATACAGCACAATCATTAACATAGTTTATATTAAACTAATACTTAAAAATTAATTTGATGCATTTTCCCTAGTTACATTAACTGTACATGGACGTAAATTTACGTTGCTTCGAATGATTTATTCTACATTAATAATAACTAAATATATATATATATATTTTTTTTAAATAAAATATTATGAGGGACAAGAAAAAGAAAAGATTTTAAAATATTATTTTTATATATAAATGAATTAATACTGTACTAAATCATTTCCTTTACAAAGATAGACAATGTCATAATAATAAAATTCATTGGATTCAGGGCTACCCTTAAAGGTTGCCTGAATACATAAGTTTATGTATTATCATTCTTAATGATTGATAATACATAAAATAAACAAAAATATAACCAACTAAATATCAAATGTATGAAGCTAATATCGAATTTAACATTTTTATATATATTATTATTTAAAATATATTCTTGCCTTCTTATAAATAATTTCAGTATTACAAGCTAGCTAGAGACGTAATGATTACAGTTATTCCACAGTTGTGGTACAGTTAAAAGATTTCGAAAAATTAAAAATATATTCAACAAATTGATGTTATAATGGACACATTTGCCTTATGATTTCTGTTGTTTTCTGTTATGTTAAATTTAAATTCCTTTGTGAAATCTAAATTTTTTTTTTTTAGTTTCAATCTGACCTTTTTTCATCATAGTCAGCTTGATATTTTACTTTTGAAAATACTTTTAACTTCTTATTTTTATAAAATATATCAAAATGTCATTACGTAATCTGCAAATATAATTGTAATAAATAAATTTCCATTAACTTGTGGACGAACTGTTACCTTAAATAGAATTAGATTAAGTACAACAATTAAAAATGGATTTTGCATTATTATTAGTGAATTTTTGTGTATTTTAATTAAATAATATTAAAACAATTTACTGATCTTTATGTTTTTCGCTGTAATAGTTGAGTGTAGTAGGAACTGCTTTGGAAATAGGATATTTACTTATGGTTCAAACCGGGAAAGCTAAGAGCTTTTTTCATTTTTTTTTTAACTGTTCATATTATAGATGGGGAAAAAATTAATGATTTTAGTAAATTTATTGGTTCTAAGGTCCCCTGAGTCCAAAGAAATGATTATTTAAATGTTTGTCAGCAGTCTGTAGAGAATGCAGAGAGTAAATACTGAACCCATTTCAATAATATTTGAATATGAAAAAATAATAAGTAATCTTAAAAATAACAAGTAATCTTAATAAGAAATAATATTTGGCTTATATGTAGCTACCTCGAAGTTGTAAAGTAGGGTATTTTGCATTGTTATATTTAATTGGTTTACGTTTTGACTTAGCTGCCCAGTTTGTGCTATTGTGAGATGAAAAAAAATAAAGCAGTCTTGTTTTTGAGATCAATGAAATCGTGTTATTCTAAATATAACAAAGAGGTAACAAATTAAAGGCTATAAGAAAGCACAGATAACTGGCAATGAACAACAAAGAACAAACTATCAATTTTCAAAAAAGGAGGATTCAGATGATAAAATGGCTGGGCCATCTAAACCATATCAGAGTTCGTTCCAAGTAGTACAACACTCAAATACAACCAGTTTTATTATTCATAGTCATAAACATGTGCTACCATCGTTGGGAAATCAAGGGATAAGAAACTTTAATGCCTTTATAATTTTAAAGACTGTAAATTGATTCATTTGATCAGGGAAATGAGAAATGGAATAAAATTAAATTAAAATGTTACATTGCTAGGTTTGAAACGGAATTAATATTACATGGTTTCGACTATAACAATATAATAATAATATGACTATAACTATAACAATTAATATTACATGGTTTCGACTATAACAATATATGGGTTCAAATATAAACTCTATTTTATTACTTTCAAAAATTGGATCGGGGTTTTAAAAATTATTAGATCATTTTTAGGTGGATGATATAAACAAAATTGATCATGGAGATATAATATTTAGTTTTAAACAATTTTTATGGGAAAAAGGGTTTATTCAGGGGAAAGGCAAGAGTTTTCATTGTGATTTTTAGAAACTATCTAAAACATTAGTACAGTGCATCAATGGTATGTATTGGATCAATTGAAAAATCAATAGAAAAGAGAATTAGGGATCTGCTGTTTGCAGGGATAGGAAACGCAGACTGGAAATATGACCTAATAAAACAGTTTCTAACAAATAGTGCTACTCTTAAAGAAGAAGAAACGGCAGATTCGAGTTTAGAAAAAGCTTCTTTACAGTTAAAACATGGTAAAGGTTCTGGTACCATAAGTAAATAGAGTACATTTAAGGTTCAAGAGCAACAGAAACCAATTAAAGAGTATAAGGAAAGTCTGGAACCGAGGATACTTGATAATGATAAGGACTATTTAAATTGTGGTTTTAAGAGGCATCAAGATAAGGAAAAATGTCCAGCTGCTTACAAGAAATGTTTATTTGTCTAAGAGAGAATCATTTTGCCAGTTTAAGTATAGCTAAAGGAAGAGCTGTTATTAAAACAGAAAGGGGAAACTTAGGGCAGTTAAGCAAGATGTAGAAAGAGAATTCTGGGGACGACAAAATACGAGAAATTAGAGCCAGTTATAAGAAAGAGGAACTTAGCAAAATAATGATTGATGTAAATATTACTAACAGGAAAATAGATATATCATATGACCCGGGCGCATTGACAACAGTAATTGATGAGCCATTGTGGGGAAAATAGGCCAACCTCAGTTACTACCGATCCAAAATCTACTAGCGGATACAGGTTTACACTTGGAAACGAAAAGTAAAGCACAAGCTAATGTTAGAGCATTCGGGAAAAAAAATAAATAAATAAAAATAACCGTTACAGTTATTAAATCAAAATATGTTCCTTCGTTTGGTCTCGATTGGGCTATAGATTTTAAATTACCACTTTCTAAAGGGGCAAAATTATATACTGTCAGGAATAAGAATGGAATTTTAAAATTGGATATGATTTTAGAGGGATTTTAGGACTTTCTTAGGGATGAACTAGGCACGATAAAGGGTCATAACACTTCTGGTTGAAGACGCTGTACCTAAGGCCTTCAAAGCTTGTCCCGTTCCGTTTGCACTTAAAGGTTGAGTTGAGGCGGAACTTCAAGGGTTAGTTGATGAGGGAGCGACTGAACCAGTCGACTCAACAGTGACACCTATTCGGTGAGCAGTGGGCCATCACCCATAGTAATAGTAGTTAAACCAAGTGGAAAAGTATGTGGAAACTTCAAAGTAACAATAAACCCTTATGTATTGATTGAGAACTACCACCTTTCAACTTTTTTTTTGAAGTAACTGCTAAATTTGGAGGTGATCAGTTGTACACAACATTAGATCTAAAAGGCGCGCACCTGCAGTTGGATGTTGAGGAAGCAAGTCGAGTGGCACTCACAACATATGTTGGCTACATTAAGTTCAAAAGGTTACCATTTTGTATAAACCTGGCACCGTCATTAATCTAAAGAACGATAGACTCAGTACTAAGAGACACCGATGACGTTCTTTAGTCCATAATATTTTCCAGGGAAGCGGCATCGAGGAGCACGATGAGAGACTAGAACAGGTTTTAAGTGTGTAGCAAGTGATCGGGTTCCGAATGCTCAATGATTGTAAATGGATGTAGGGCAAAGATAAGTTTGATTCCGAGGGAATACATCCCTCAGATAAACGTTTTTTGGCATTAAGAATATGAAGTGGCCTGAAAATGTCATTGAGTTAAAATCGTTATTTTATCACAAATCACATTAGGTCCTATAAATTATTACATTCGATTTACTCCACATTTACACAATATACCATTTTCTGTTACAACGGTTGTTTAAAAAATGCATTGCAATGAAGTTAGTTGGGAATAAAGAATTTTTTTGTTACTGGTTGTTAGATTTATTTACATCATCCAAAAGTTTGGTACACTTTAATCCAATGGGGGTAGGTATAGGATAGGGACAGTATTTTTTGCCGCAGGTTTCTAGAATAATGGAAATCCAATAGCTTTGGCTTCAAGAACACATTCAGTAGCTGAGTCTAGGTACGCCACTATCGAAAGAGAAGTCTTAGCTAATATTTTTGTACTGAATAAATTTCAAAAATATCTTTGTGGCACAAAATTTAATATAAATACCGATTACAATCCACTAGAATACGTATTTGGTTAACTTAAACAGAATCAAATAGGCTTACTAGATGGGCACTGTATGTTTATAAGCATAAATGCAATATAGAGTATCGAATGGGTAAGGATAATCAGCTGAATGATGCACTTTCAAGAGTACCTTAGAAAGGGCAAGGAACATCAAAGGCGGAAGACTTCGAGAAACTCGAATCTGGCCATTTGTTAACCTAAAAATGGCAGGTATTCAAGTTACGCGAGGAAGGATGGAAAAAGCAATAGAGGAAAACAAGGTATTGAAAAATATAATAAAATTTACCTGGAACGGCTAGCCTGCAAGCAGACAGTATTCATCGAGAACTGTCAACGCACTATGAAATAAGGATGAGATTTCATATGAAGACGGTATAGTTTTATGGCTAGGGCGTACCATTTTTGTACCAGAGATAAACCAAAACTTGCTGGTAATTCTACAAGAAGGACATCCTGGAATCGTTTTGATGAAGGCAGCAGCTACATTTTACGTATGGTGGCTAGGGATGGATAGAAAGATTTGAGATTAATTCAAGAAATGTACTGCTTGTAATGAAGTGCGACCAAAATAAATAGAATCTCCCTTATCTTGAGGGCGTCCTCCAAAACCATGGATAGTTTCGGACACATACGTACGAAGCCTTCCTCTCCGCGTTTGAATGGGTTGGGTTCGAACATTTAACGAAAAACTGAAGATAAACAAGAGAGCCGGGTTAAAATCTGATGGTGGGGAAAAGGCCTTCATAATGCCTTATAGAAATACACCAAGTGGAGCAACACGAAAAACACCCGCAAAGATCATTTTTGGTAGACGGTTAACCACCAGACTCGACTTTTTGAAACCGGATGCATGACAAAATTGATTTGGTAAACAAACGAAAAAATCACAACGATAGAAAAAGGGAAAAATGTAGGGCATTTAAAGAAGAAGACGTTTGTGTTTTGAAAAATTATGGAAATAGATACGAGGCAGGGAGAAGAAGGCTGTAAGCTTTACTACAAGGTTTTGCCAATTGGAAAATCGGCGAGGAAACATGCAGACCAACATCGGGAGCCAATATAAAAATGGATGAGGAATATAGTGTAGTGTGCAATGTTTTGTGTGTTGTTGAGCTACTGAGTTTTTGTATTTATGCCAGATGACATAAAATAATGCAACTCTGTTTCAGAGTTCAATGAATTCGTATTATATGCAGAAGTGATATCAAGGATTGAAACATTATATGTTGCGTCGAATATTTACTGGAAAATTATCACTCTTCATATGGGTGGAAGATCTGCGTTTATCAACCTTAGTTACAAAAATGTAAAATTTAAGACGTACACGTACAGCTGTATATACCGTATTGACATTCGAAACAGGATGGGCGCCTCTTCACTTAAATAGCTCTCTTTATATCAAGATTCTGGGTGTACACCCAGAATGGGGCCCCTTTTTGGAGTCGGAATCGAACCCGTAACCTCCAGTTTCCAAAGCAACGATAATAGTTATCCTGCAATGATAACAACCATAGACCCTACGCCCTTGTTATTAATATTAATACCCTTGTTATTAATAAAACAAATATTTTCAGTAAATGACAAGAAAATAAAATAAAATAAATCATTGAAGACGTGGTCTTTACCAGATCCTAAAATAACAAGTTTCATCTTAATTATTCTTTACTATAATAATGTCATTCTAATTTGGATATATTTAATAATGCAAAATCCTAAAATACTTTAAAGCCAACATTAGGTTTTCTTTTTATAATTTTAGGTTTAGTCTTCGAGAAAATTAACAAATATTTCACATTTACTAATTAGTCACAATAAACTAACTTCACTGTTAAAGTGGGCTAAGACAGTGAAGCCAGTTTTAAGTGCGTCAAACATCATAGTTAAATTAAAACATTAGAATTACAGACCACATTTAAAGTTTAGGCACACTTAGCTGTAATTAACTGATAACAGTGGAAATGTTAAATAAAAAGGGTGCACATTAACTGGAATCTCATTTTAATGAATGATAAAACGATAGTTTAATTTATCATTGATATTCATGATCATGATATTCTGATGCATTTCTAATTTCAAAATAATTTACATTGTTTGATGTAGTTAATGTTTATTTTTTTAGTCCAACAAGAGTTTCAAATCACGGATTTATTTAAATGAAAGAATATTTTAAAAGTGCTTAAGTATAAATTAAATAATTTATCGGTTAATCCAAATCCAAAACTTTGTTTAACTTTTGACTGATCCTCGCTATCCTTAAATTTTATAAATACATTATTAAGTTTGTATTAAAATACTTTTAATAAATAAGATCTCGTATAATTTAGTGCACACCTTTTAAATAGTTCTATATTTGACATTTCCATCGTAGTTTTTATGTTAATATGTAATTCATATATGCATATTGTATTTTATTTTCAGGATAATTATGTTATAATATTATAACGAGTATATAATACCATAACTGAGGTGTCAGAAGGCCTTACAAATTTTAAATTTTTATTTTTAAGTATTTATATTCAGTACTAATTATGTCCCTTGACCTTTTATGGTAATACATTGTCTTTATGACTACTAAACTTATACTAACTACAAGTGCTCGAATAAATGCGCAATTCGTAAAAATTTATCAAAAAAAGGTTATTTACAATTTGATTTCTTAGAATTAATATTCATTTATTAAAACTAACTCGAGTTAAAAGCCCACACTTTACAATTTTTTTAAAAAATTATATGTTTTTAATGCGTTATTTCTCCTTTAATCTTTTTCAGAGTAAAGACAATTGTAAATAACCTTATTTTTGCGGTATGTCGTGACATTGGTTTCGTGTTTTATTTTATTTATTATTTTTATTAAGTATATTGTAGTTTTATTAACGTTTTATGGTATCACTTTAACGCAGATACTTCACAGCTAAAAGTAAGTAATTACATATTTCAGTGTAGATAGTTTCAGAATTAAATTCGTAATTTTTACAGTAATTTAATTATTTCATTATACCTTTTATTAAAGTATTTAATTATTTGATCTTAGATGACGAGTGAATTGTAATATAAATAGTTTTTATTATTCCTCTTTGCACAATACTTATATATTGTATATTTTTTCAGATAAATGGATAGATTCGAGTCTAAAATTCAAATGAAAAAGAAGACAATATCAACAAAAATCACATTAAAAAGAAGACAAATCGGCAAAAAATCAAACTTAAAAGGATAAATTATCAAATCACAAAGGGGACAATATAAAAAAAATTACACTACACCCTGATATTTTTCTCAGACTACGTATTCTTGGCCTATGGTTAGTATTATTCATTGTGCAAAAATAGTAGATGTAAATTTTGTTATCTTCACTCTTGCTTTCAACTACGGTCTCTTTTCCTCAGTGCCAAAGCAATTTAGGAAATCGTCCATTAGTGTTCCTTGTAAACTGCTTTGGTACTGCAACTTAAAAATCTTTTCAGCGCTTTTAACGTTTTGAGGTCCCCTGAGTCCAAAAAGTTGTCTGTGCATACGCGTGGAGCCTAAATTACTGGGCTGATTTTGACAAAAGTGTGCATATAAGCTCAGAAAATCATCCCCCGAGGCGAAATCGAAAAATGAAATTTAGCTCCAAATTTCGGGGCGATACCCTCATAAACTCTGAAAAATTTTTAAACATAATTATTTCTCGAAAATGGTTTCGATGATTATGGGATTGAAAAAATCTAAAATGTAGTTAATTTACATGCGAATCTATCGATATAAGCCGTTTTCCCGGGAAAAATCTAGTTCCTGAGAAAATAGGTTTAAACGCGGACGGAGAGAGGCTGAGTTCGATTCCCCGCCAAAGAGAAGTTATTTTTAATAATAGTTTTTGATGACATGTTCAGTACTAATTAAATGGAATGAAAATGGAAATTACTGAGCTAAGTAATTATGAACTCGTATATAAGAAAGTTTGTCTGAGAGGATCGATTATTCTAGTAAAATTGATAGCGCAACTAGGTGAATAGGCCAAACTGAAAATCATCACCAGTGGTATACTTAAGTGGTATACTTTTGGTGGTGCCTTTCTATCTTTTCAGAAATCGATTTATTCTGTCACATACTAATGCAAATTGATTTTCACGAAACGGTAATACATGTAATATATGTACAACTCCTAGCACAGAGTTAAGTAAATCAGGTTTATCATATTAACGTTAAATGATACTCCTTTTTAGGGTTTCGTTGGTAAAACCAAAAAAAAGAAACCCTTACAGTTTCGTTCCTGTGTCTGTCTGTCACTCTGTACGGTTCCAATAACTTTTGAACCAAAAGAGATAAAAACGTGAAATTTTCCAGTATAAAAGATCGTTTTGACGCGCACACAGGAAAAATATAGCGAACTCAATATTATCAGCTGTTCAAATTCAAAATGGCGGATAATTCACGTCGCGAATTTTTTTTTTTTTTAAATTTTGAGTGGGGTATCAAATGAAGGTATTGAAGAGTAGAATAGAAATATATATACCACTTAGGGATAGTGCTTAATTTTCGGCGCCATTTTGTTAAAAGACATCGAAATTTTGCGTATCCCCCCCCCCCCCCCCCCTAAAATCGTATTTCCGCTGTTACTAAAAATATAGAAAAATATGCAAAATGTGCGGTCTGCTGGGCCATAGAAAAAATAAGATTATCAATTTGATCTGATTTACTGGAAATCCAAGATGGCGGATAATTCATGTTATCCGATTTTTTTTTTTTTTAATTTTGAGTGGGGTATCAAATGAAAGGTATTGAAGAGTAAATTTCTAAAATATATAACACTTGATATTAACATTTAATTTTGCGCGCCATTTTGTCAAAAAAAAATCAAAACTTTTCTCCCCTGCCCCATTACTAATTTTGTGTTAACAATACCAACGAAACCCCTTTTACGCGAGATTTACGCCTTACCAATTTATTCATAGCAATCCGATTTCCCAGTCCTTTTTCTCTAATTGTATACGTAGTTTCCAATATCTTTAATCTTTACTTATCTCCCAGTGAAATTACTTCATCACCTAGTTTAAGTAGATTTACTGCGCAGCGCAGAATCTATTCCAATCTATGCGCAAAGCAATTCCTTTAGAACAGGATCCTCATTATAGCAATCATGCAAATATTCTGATTCAACCCTTCCATTTAGCCGTCAAGACGATCTGTCATAATAGTACATTACGCGTCGAGTGCGGAAAGTAGCATTTAGCATGCGAGTGTGGAGTTTGCACCCGAGCGACAGCGAGGGTAGTCAAACCACACGAGCAATGCAAAAGGCCGTTTTCGCACGAGTTGCGTACCGTACTTTATCTACGATTGTTAGATTTAAATTATAAATACAGAAAAAAAATAAACTTGCTGTATGTAAGTTCGTATCTCTCTCTTGTTAAAGATGGGATTAATTCTTGAGTTGTATTTTTTGCCGAATTAATTATTTCTGGAGGAGTATTATTCTCCACATTTTCGTCAAAGTCACTTGATTCACTTATTGTTTTTCACTAAAAACTCGATATAAACAGTTATTTTAATAAAAGAACTGCAAATTAGTTTTGTTAAATGTAAACAAACTTGCTAATCGTGCGTAAAGCTGAAGAATTCCTCTTCTTTACCACACTAGTGCGGTAAAGAAGAGGAATTATTCAGAACTATGGGACACGCATGCGCAATGAATACAAGTACGTAAATAATCACTTTCTACGCATCTAAACAAAGATATAATGTTTATATTTCGTATCAATCGTAGATAAAAAATTGTATTTATGCTTTTAGAATCTACTTAGTTAATAGATTGTTGAAATAAAAACTTGTTTCATATACTTAAGTCTATCTTATCTATATGACGTTACAATACATTGCTTAAATCACTAGATATACAAATAAAGAGTTTACATCTATTAAAAATTTACTACTTATTATAAACCTAACATTCTTCGTCGTTAAATTTTTCTGATTAACTGCGATAATGTGATGTAGACATTGGCCATCATTTGGTTTACCTAAAACGTTGCTAGTATACGACCTAAAATTTGTATAACTTCTTTACAAGTTGACCAATTTAGTTGAAAATTAGTACACATGTTCATTTTACCAATGCCCAGGACGAGTTCGTTGGACAGCGTTATCCGCCCAAGCGTTTGCGCGCAACGCACGCGTAAACTTCAAATGTAAAATTGGATTTTTTGGACGAGATGAAAATCTAACTTTATCTATTTAATGAGACAATTTAAAAAAAAAATTAGTAAAACAATGACATTTTCTTTTACGATTTCGGAGGTAATTGATAAATATAATTTAGGTATATTTGTAATAAATCCCTTTTAAATACCTATGATAAAGCCAATATATGTCGCTAACTTATAAAGTAAAGAGAAAAAATGTCTTGTTACGAAATAATGAGGTTAAACGATAATGCTTACAAATATGACAAATAATTAAAATTCTGCAGAATGGGGGTTCTACAACAGTATTTTTTTTTTTGTTGACATTTTCATGTTTAGGCTATGGAACATAAGTCAAAAATGTTATGTTACTTTTAGCTTAAAATCTCAGAAAAGTGTAACAGGGAGTTAAAAAGCTATAGGAGGTGGTGCAATCCAGTCTCCAGATGTAGGGCATTTCCCCTACCGCGCTTCGCAGGGCAAATAAAGTCGAAAAGAGAGTTTTGGTACCAGGGAAGTAGGTAGTCGCAGGAGGTAGTCGTAGTAGCACTAGACGTTGAACTAGGCTAGAGGAAAAAAACTAACTTTTCCGAGGACTCGAGGACGCGACATGTAGTTCAGCTTTTTTCGGATCTCCCCCACTCTAGCCCTATAGCCCAGCGCTCTTCCACTACACTTCAACCTTAAATCAAACTACCTACTACTAGTCTTCATAACACAACACTAGTACTACCTAACTAATACTAACAATTAACTAACATTAAAAATCAAACTAGTTTTGATCTCCGAGTAGAGCACGTCTCAAAGCCTTCCTTATCTCTTTCACACTTGGCTCTTACTTCCCTTGGCTTCCTCATTATAATTGTTACCCGGGATACTTTTTTGAACTCTTTGCTTGATTCTTGGTGTTAATTGATTTAAACTTTATATTGCTTCCGAGCTTACCGAAGGTAACGGAAGCATTGTGTTCACTTTTGAGAACGAAAAACTTTTATGCCTCCGATTTTAAAAATTTCAGAAATCCGTTTCAGACATCAGGGAACATTTTTGGTCTCGTGTCTGTCTGTTTGTCTGTCGGTCTGTGTGTCCGCGAATTATGAAACATGCGGCGATAACTTGAGTAAATGTCAACCGATTTTGATGAAATTTGGTAGACATGTTCATTTAACCAATGCCCAGGACGAGTTCGTTGGACAACGTTATCCGTCAAAGCGTTCACGAGCAACGCTCGCGTAAACGTGAACTTCAAATTTAAAATTGGAATTTTAGGTCGGGAAAAAAATCTAACTTCATCTATTCAATGAGACAAACATTTTTTTCACATACAATTTTTCAGTAAAACCAACAGCGACACCGCTATGAAGTGTTAAAGATCGCTAAAACTAGTAATAGTTTTTACGCAATAAACATTATAACAATAAAGTACATGATATGATGCGAGGAAGCTATGTGCCACACTAATTGGCAGTCTATTTTTGTATGGTATTGCTCACGAGCATACCGGAGGTAACGGAAGCTATGTTATCGTTCCGAAGAACGAAAAAAATTAGGTCTTCGATTTGAAAAATTCCTAGACAGAAATCCGTTTCAGATATGAGGGAACATTTTTGGTTCCGTGTCGGACTGTCGTTCAATTGTTGCGAACCACCAGAACTTAAAAACTACAAGTCCGATTTTAATGAAATTTCGATGGTAGATCATGATTAGCCTATTGATGGTTTCATATAAGTTTGAACATTCTGCGTTCATTTGTTTCTGTTCCACATGCGCACAAACATACATTTATTTACACCTATAGCTTCGAAAGTACTGATGTGATTTGTATGAAACTTTTATAGTTTACTGAAAGTAGCGTGCAGTAGCCCTACATTAATTTGAAGACGACACCAATATGCGTTACCAAAAAACGACACCAAATAGTTACATGAAAATGTCTCACTGTCTTGCAGATTCGTATGCAAGCATTTTTTTTTTTATAAATTTTCTTGGATCACCTGATTCTTTCTTGATTCATTAATAAAATGTAATGAATATAGCTATTTAGTTTCTACACCGAACATGGTTAGCACAGTCCTAAGTTGCCAAAATTATTTCAATTATCATGAGAGTATTTTCCCTCCTTTTTACTCATTAAAAGTAACATTTTTACCACTTTCCATAAGAGTTGGTAAATTATCAGCAAATTAAATATTATATTGTGCTACACATACACATTCCTAATCATTTATAATAATTCTACAACAGCGCACTCACCAAACTCCATTGTAGTCAATAATAAAAAATCTGCTTGTTTGTAGCAGAACCTACAAAGATCCTATGCAAAATACTTATTACCAAATTTAGATTAAAAGCTATACTTATAGTAACCTTCCCTTTATATTTTATAAAACACCTTTTTAAATTTATTTGTTGCTATGGTGGATGGATGATAAGGTGTAAACAAATTTTAACGAATTACTCCATTTTTCCTTGAGACGTTTTGACCCTTCTTAAGGTCATCCTCAGTCTTTATTTATATAGTGTAGTGTTATGCAGGAGTTAAAATTTCTTAAAACAATTTCAAAAAATGTCTCCATAAGAGAGCGTCAATACTTTTCTAAAATTTAATTTAAAAGATTTTGTATAATGTAAAGAAAACAATTTAAATAACTCAACATTTCACAGCGATATGAATAAATATATATTAAAAAAATCATGACATATAACAATATAAACCTGCCCATATATGTTATATGTTGTGACTTCATACATTATTCTTGTGGTGATGACAACTTTTTGGATTTCTCCTACCTGTTACACGGCTATATCTACAAGTGTACACAATTTAAGTTACTAGCTATTCTGGAAATCGCTTATAATTTTGATGATGTGTCAGTGAGTGAGTAAGTCAGTTAGTAACAAAAATGCTAACTTTAAAACTCTCCCCTTTTGTAAAAGCTGAATATTAAGGACTACATTGTTTACTGAGTCCTAAGCTACTTAAGCTTAATTTATGTTTCGAATTTCAAATGCGACAGGGTGAGAAAAACCGGATGAATTGGTTCAAGTAAAGATGCACACTGCATGCTTACTGGAACTTGGCCATGCGCACTGCCGTGCGCTCAGATTTATTTCTTTTTCCTGAGTGATCCACGAATTTTTCCAAAAAAAATTTATAATATCCATAAATCTAAATGAGACAGAGAAATTGGGATAAGGGAAAATTTTGAAGGGCATCAAAAAATCTTTTAGAATCACTTATTGATTTTAAAATTATCAGTTGCTAAGAATCTTTTAATTTTAAGTCCTGTTCCTTTATAGCCAATACGCGTTAAACGTTCTGTATACATGAAATGTTTTTGGTCATCATAAGAAAAATTTCTTCTAACGACATGTATATATTTTTCTAGACCTGTTATTTCAATAACAATACAATCCAACAACAAAAATCTATCTTTGTAACATAAACGTTCTGCTGGGCCAATTCATTGTCATGGAAAATAAATAAATATATATATATATATATATATATATATATATATATATATATATATATATATATATATATATATATATATATATATATATATATATATATATATATATATATATACACATTTAATGTCTAGGAGGGATCATTCTTTCCGAGTGTAAAGAGCTATGTAATGGTTTTTTCTTTTCTCCAAAAAAGTGAATCCTGTGAGGAGGCGTTTTTGAAGGAGTTAATACTTAGAAAGGAATCAAGTCTGGTTCACTAAGGCTCTTCTAGGACTTGCAAGCTCTTCGCATGTATGAAGTTAAGTGACTGATCACTTCTCCTTCATCTTTCTTCTCACTCATGGATATGATATTTTGTATCTCTGATGTATTATTCATAGTTTTTTTCTTTCCTGGGAGGTGGTAGTGGATCCGTTGGAGACGAGCCTTTTCCCGAAACCAGACGAAGCTACCAACCGAAATAACTCCCCCTTAAAAGAGAGACAGAGAATGGGTTAAGGGGAAAAAGTATATTCCATTTTCCCCTTAAATCGGGCTCAGAGAGAAAGAAGAACAGAGCTAGTGAAAAGTAAAGGTTAAGTTGTTGAGTGTATAGAAGCCGTGAGGTGTAACACCTATCCTGCATCTTTACTACTTTAGAGCCTTTCTAAAAACTTACCTTTAGACAGTCAAACAATTTTTGAATCGTATCTACTCTGCTGAAGTTTACACTAAGAATAAACTATTTTATATGCACGGCTCACATTTTTAACCCTGACACGTACAATGTTTGGCAATGGTATCAGTTTATTTTACAAAAATTGCTTAAATATCCCTACATTTCGTTGCATTTTTTATAAATTTGATTTCTGTTGATTCCACAATTTAGTCAAATCAACTACATTTAAAAAAAAAAAAAAAAAAAAAAAAAAAAAAAAATATATATATATATATATATATATATATTAAATTGTTATATATATATATATATATATATATATATATATATATATATATATATATATATATATATATATAAATAAAAATAATTATATTTATATTGTCTCCTTAAAAATTGCCCTTTTTTGTGCCCCTCATGTAAAAATCATCCACAAATTAATTTAACCGTGATAAAAGGGCCAAGTTCCAGACCCTTTCCCAAAATAGTCAGCATAAATATCAAAGTAGTGATATCTACTTTTTGGCCAAGTCTGATCGAACCTGCCTCCAACTAAGGTAAAAACCGATGGAGGTACGAAAATTCGTAGAATCAAATTTATAGACCTTAAAAACTCAGTAGCTGTACAATCAGTTTTTCGATACGACTTAGGCCTCATTCACACTAGAAATTCCGGAATGCGATTCACGAATCGAAGATTCTAATGATACCAAGCTGCCTATGTATTTTGCTTATGTCCATTCAGACTAAGATTCCGGTATGCGATTCGTATGAGATTCTCAAATCGAGTATCCCGTCCCCGTGAGCCGCCTCGATTCTTTTTAGAATTCTTCTTAGAAAGCGGCTCATGATACAATGCGCTATATGGGCCCATTCAGACTAGGCGATTCCGAATCACATTCCGCTTCAATCCTTTGTCTATTTATTTTCTTTAAATAAAATATTTAAATTATAAATTTATAATAATTACTGTAATATCATTAATTATAATATTTTATAATAAATAATTTTATTTACGTTATATAAAATATTTAAATTATATAAATATATTAATAAATCAATGTAATATATTATTTAATAATATATTTATTTTTCAGTCGTTTTATTAACGTTAAATAAAAAATAGGTTTATTATGAATATAATAATAAATATAATATAATTAATTATTTAAAAATTAAAATACATATATGTTAGTGTATAATAAAAGTGGGATCAAAATAGAAAAAGTGGGGGGAAGAAGCCGCCGAGATACTGAATCTTGATACTTTTTTGAATCTCATACACGAATCGCATTCTGGAATCCCAGTGTGAATGAGCCCTACTATACAAGTCGTTTTCCTGGGAATACTAGTTTCCTAGATATTAATGAAAAATAAAAATTAACTGATTTAGCCAAAACTCAATAAACAAAAATTAAAGGTCCATCTTGGACTTATAGTTTTAAATAAATTTATTAAATTAGGTAGTATTAAAGTTAAATTCAGTCTTACTTATGGGAAAGTATTGTTTGTCGTACCGATTTTTTCCTTTATTATGATTATTAAATATTATAGATTTAAAGTCACGTTTTGATAATTCCAACTTATAAGTAATATCTATACTAACGTATTTAGTACCTTGATATTTTTCGTATTCTTTGCTACTTTGAATGAGTGCTTACATTTATTGCATTCCATACAAATACCTATTTCACGTTGGAATGATATGTATCAGAGTTGTTTTTCTCTTTTTCGTTCATAAATGAAATAAAATTTTAAAAATTAATCTTAAATGAATGTGCCCCCCCTACTAGTTTTTGGGTCGCATTTCTCAACCGATGTAGTGCCACTAGGGTTTTCTTTATTATGTTATTGTTATGATTATTCTTAGTTTACTCCTACTCCATTTAAATGATGATATATGGGCTTTTATAAATAGATGGTTATTTTATGTCTAAATAAAAATAATAATTCGGTTAAAATTCCATAAAGTATAGAGAAAAATTAAAGATTTTTAAAAGTAATTAAAATTTAGGGGTGAGTAGTTATAACAGAGGGTCCGAGATTACAAATGTTTGAAAAAAGTATGAAAAGAGGGAGTTTAGAAATAGAAGCCCTTGAATTTCCTGGGGCCACTAAACTAATTTTTTTGCTCCCCCTAGAATCGAATTAAGTTGTGACTTGAAAATAATCAGCGGGAAGAATGATAAAAATTTTAGTTATTTCTCCTCTACTCAGTGTTGCCTTCCCCTACTCCATTTCCATTCCACCAGTGGAATTTCTTGGCAAAGTAATGTTAATTGCTTTCGGTTCGGTCGAATGATAATTTTTTTCTGTCCCTCTTTTCGTTGTTAAAACATAAATACCATATTCTTGTGCAAGAGGAGAAATTCATTAATTTATATCTTTCTTTAATTTTTAGTTTAATGCAGTTTTTGTAATTTCGTACCCATTATAATAAATATGGATTTGAAAATTATATACATGGGTTCTACTACAAAATTAATACTCACATGGTCCAAACAAAATATGAAATTTAATATCCGTAAAATTTGGAATATTTCTGCAAATAAGTAAAGACAATTTACTGCACAACAGTCTACACTTTAGCTTGGTCCTATACCTATAAAGTAATATAGAATTATGTAATATAAGTAATATAGAAAATGGCCGGCTAGGCCGAAACGTTGCCGTAATCAGAGAGTTGTAGTCGCTTTCTTACTACCCTAAACTGGATCCTCTACTTAGAAATAGTAATATAGAATATTAAATTTGGATAGGGCCAAAAGAATTAAAAATAGACTGCCAATTAGTGTGGCACATACCTTCCTCGCATTCTATCATGTACTTTATTGTTATATTAACATTAAAATTGTTATATTTTTTATTGTGTAAAAACTATTAATAGTTTTAGCTATCTTTAACACTTCATAGCGGTGTCGCTGTTGGTTTTACTAAAAAAATGTACTTGAAAAAAATGTTTGTCTCATTGAATAGATGAAGTTAGATTTTTTTCCTGACCTAATATTCAAATTTTAAATTTGAAGTTCATGTTTACGCTAGCGTTGCTCGTGAACGCATGGACGGATAACGTTGTCCAACGAACTCGTCCTGGGTATTGGTTTAATGAACATGTCTGCCAAATTTCATCAAAATCGGTCGACATTTACTCAAGTTATCGTCACACGTTTCATATTTCGCGGACACACAGACCGACAGACGGACAGACAGACAGACAGACACGAGACCAAAAATGTTCCCTGATGTCTGAAACGGATTTCTGTCTTGAAATTTTTAAACTCGGAGACATAAAAGTTTTTCATTCTCAAAAGTGAACACAATGCTTCCGTTACCTTCGGTAAGCTCGGAAGCAATAGTTAAAACTTTGGGAAATTATAAATTAATATTCAGTTTTTACTTTTTTGAGATAAAGTATTGTGATATTACGAGGCGCGAGCTTTTGACAGGATTTAGCAAGCTTGGATTGGGCTGCATTAGAAATTCAAGGTCAACCACCTCGTATGATCCTAAGCTACTGGGTCGATTTCGATAAAATTTGAAGTGCATACATGTTCAGAAAAGTCATACTCAGAGGCGAAATCATAAATTTTTTTTTGCTCTAAATTTGTTATAGATATTATTAGGTAGTATTACTAGATGCATGGTAAGTTGCATTCGAGTTTTCGTCGGACCGATATTTCACTATTACTTTCTTATTTTTACATTGTTACGGGTAATAACGATACAGGATCTACATGGCGTGGTCCATTTAGTGAAAGATACTGTCTTGTGACAGAATATGATATTAACATTATTTATTAATTACAATAACATGAATTTATTTAAAGTTATTAAACAAGTAGGAATTTTTGAGGGTATGTGGGCTTTTATTATTTTTTAAATAACACCTTGTTCAAATTCCATTACATATTTTTATATTTTAACTGATAAATTATAAAATTTATTTCTTTGTTTTCGTCTGCTTTTCATTATTTATTGAAATTTTAAAAATAAATTTAATTTCCAAGTTTTACTTTAACTCTCTTACAATAGCATGTAGGTGTATTTTGGTGCTTTTCATCTATTATTATTATTATTATTTTATGTAGCTCTTTATATTTACGAATCCACCCACATCTGGGCCTTACTCCCCTAAAAAGTTTCTAGTTCCAGTTGACTTAACTAAGCTAAAGGATGGTTATTTATTTCTTATATCCCTATTATTTCTTTAGAAAAGTAAGAAGGGAAGGAAATAGATTAGAAAATAGAGTAAAAAATAATTTTTAGTTTTCTAGCTCTTTCGGATTTATTATTTTCTCACAATATTAATTTTCCTTTCTCCTGGTGTCTGAGTTCTATGCTTATCTTGTGACTATAGTTTATCTACAAAACTTTTTTCTGTATATAAAAAGCAATAGGAAAAGACTAGAATATCTCAAAAAGAAAATGACGCTCTTGTTATTTTTACCTTTTGGTTTTTTATTACTATTTTTTCCTTTAATGCTACAATTTTTAAATCCTATCATACATTTCCTATCTATCTGGTTGCAAAGTTTTTCTTATTCGTGATCCCTGTCTCGATTACACTTCTCTTTTACTCTGGGTCTCTTTCTAACGATTTATCTACGGAAGGTATCTGTTGTTATCCATTTTCCACCGGTATCATGTTATTTCGACCTCTTTCCCCTAGATTCTGAGCTAGCGTTGTCCCAATAGACCTGGTCCGGGGAATGGGGGTAGTTGCTCTTATGTGTTTTTTTCGGCTCTTCCATCAGTAAAGGGAAAAGGTATCACGGGGAGGCGATGCTTCAGATCTCGTTTCAGCGAGAGATAGATTGGTTCCGTCCGAGAAGCCCGGAGAAATCTTCTCCTGCTTATATCTCTTTTTTCTTCTCTTGTTTTCCGTTGGTGGAAGGAGTCGCACATGGAGAACGTGCTTACGAGGGAAGATACGTTTGGTGCGTGACTGCGTTTTTCCTTTTCCCCTTTTTTTTACTCAGGATGTATTATAAGAGTAGGAATAAAGGATTGTACCCCCCGAAAAAGGAAGAAATTGTGTCCTACTTCTTATCGATGTCCTTTGTCGAGTGTGTGTATATGCTTGTGGGACTTCCCTTATCTCGAGACCTCATTTGTACAAGGGCATTATTTTATATTTAAAGATTTAACCTAACACATTTACATTTATTTTTTCTCTGTGTGTGTATTATACATATATAATATGATGTTAAATATTGTTAATATATTATGCAAAGCGGATATGAGAAATAAATTAAACAAATATTCAAAACTCTAGAGTGTTTTACACAGTTGTAGTCGAATAATAAAGCATACCTACCCTCTGTTGAGGCTTGGCTGAAGCTAAATAGACTGAAACATAACTTGTTCAAATTTAACCTTAAACCACAACTGTAGAGCAAGTTAAACCTTCTTTTTTAAATTGAATTAAATATCATTTTATAATTATTTTCTTTTATCTCATTCTTTTTATAGCAACTGCTAGATGGTTTACATTGAGGTCATTTAAATAGGATATGCAATATTCTTTATCATTTGCTTGAAACTTAAAAAAATATATATTTAATTTATAAGGAAATAAACTGCTCTAAAACATATTTAACTAATTAATGTTTGGTTTTGTGTTTTTTGTTATACTCATATTGCTATATTTTGCCATATATTTTCATAGAGGCAAGGTCTGTATCTAAATATTCATTTCAAAATGTTCATTAATTAACTTTTCACTTGATTTTATTTTTTTTAGGAATATTTAATTATTTTTCAGTTAATCCCTTAATTTTCTAATATTCATTTTCTTATTGGGCTCTAGGGATGATAATTAAAAAAAAATCGACCTTTTTAAAAACATTATAATCTGTACAAATTTTCGCCCATACTTTAGCATTATCAGGCCTTATCTGAGTAACAAGAGTCTTCGTTTTAAACTCCTATTTATAGAATAAAAAATCGGTCCAAGACAACTCAGACAAACATTCTCATATAAGATTTCATAATTACTTTGCCCAGTGTTTTCTACATATTAGTTTTCGAGTATTCATAGGTACATTTAATTATTATTGAACATATCATCAAAATATATCTTTTTTGTTGGTGCATCCTTGTTCGGGTAAAAAAATATTTTAAATTAGTTTAGCTCTTGTCAAGGTTTCGACCTTTGCCTGCCATTCTCAAGCCTATAAACAACATTTATTTGGTAAAGTCTTATTTTAATTTATGATAGAAAAAAATGGATAATGAGATACTTTTATGTTAAATAGATATAAAGAAGGAATGTTGTGATGTATCCTTTGTTTTTTTTGTTTTTTTTTTAATAAATGTTGTTTATAGGCTTGAGAATGACCGGAAAGGTTGAAACGTTGACAAGAGCTAAACTAATGTAAAATATTTGTTTACCCGAACAAGGATCCACCTACAAAATAAATACATATAAAAGGGTACACATAAAGAACAAAAGATAGATCATATTGAAAATGTATCATGACGATGACATTTTTGTAGGTAGGGCCTCCTCTTAACCTCGAGATGCTCGCTTAGAAATCATTTTACAATTTATTATCTTCGTTTAAGATGGCGTCCATTAATATTATACATTCTAGATTGATACTGACGAAACTAATTGCATTATAGCTTAGAAATCTTGATGTTAGCTTTCTTTTATGACATGAACAACTTTTGTTAAAAATATTTACAATTTTAACAGATCAATTAATACAATAATATTTTGATAAATGAAAATTTATATTTGCATATAATATTATCCTTTAATTTTCTATCAGGAGAAATAAACCATCACTTCATCCTATTTTTCTCATCATATGTCGATCCGTCAATTTTTCTCGTCAATTATTCTCTAAACTCTTGATTTGGTAACATGAAAAAACACTCCAGCATGCAATGGCTATGAATAACCCTCCTTTATCCGGGGAAATAGGGGTTTTTGTTATAATATTTTAAAGGTAGATGAAATAATTGAAGGCATACGAGTCTGAGGGTTATCCGATGATTGAATACTTCAAGAGATGAGGAAAACCATTGTTAATAATAGCCTAACGGAACGTCAAGTGTCGGTCCTTTTTAACAGAAACAAATAAAACAGGTATATTGTATGAAGTTTTTTTTATTAAAAAGATACTGTAAACACTTTTTAACGAATGTTTTATAAATTCCCAATAAATATTGAGTAATTACTTTTCTATTTGTTTCGAATAGAAATTGCAAAACAGTAACTTCAACATTTCATTATGTTTCATTTAAAAAGTATTGAAGGTCGAGATCTTCATATAAAAAATTCCAATAAAATTTTAATTGATATCCATAATTGCTCAAATATGATTTGATGCAAATGTTATCGTAGTAATAATATGCGAAAATGGTTTCGTATATTCATATCAAATAAATTTATGCCTACATATATAGAGAAAAAGTATTGCGATGCCAAGAATATTGAATTTTGAGTTTGGATGGAATTGCACGTTTTAAGACCCCCTGGATTATGTTTCATTATGTTAGAATAGTTACTCCTTAAATAATAACCCTGTGTCTTAATTGGATGTATGTTTGTATTAATTAATTTCATTCATTCCTATTTCTTTTACAGTTCTACTGTTAATATTATAAAGAAATGAAATTTTATATTTACTCAGTTCATATTATATAAGGGAAGTGATTGTTATGACGCAAACATTTTATCTGGTATTAGGCCAGTCAAATTAGACATTAAATTCGCAAAGCGTGATGTAGTTCTGATTTTTACTTTCTCATATAAAGAGAAAGTATTGTGATGGCGCGAAAATTCGATTCTGAGATTTTGATGGATTTACACGTTTTGAGGTCCCCTGAGTCCAAAAAAGTGGTTTTTAAAAAATGTCTGTCTGTCGTCTGTCTGTCGTCTGTGCAGACGCCTGGAGCCTAAACTACTGGGCCGATTTTGACCAAATTTGGCATACATGTTCAGAAAAATCATACCCCGAGGCGAAATCGAGAAATGATTTTTAGCTCTAAATTTGGGGGCGCTACCCCCCAAAAACTCTGAAAAAACATGAAAAAAAATATTTCTCGAAAATGGTTCCGACGATTTTAATTAAAAAATTCTAAAATGTAGTCCATTTGAATACGAATCCAACGATATAAGCCGTTTTCCCGAGAAAAATCTAGTTCCGGAGATATTAGCTTAAAACGCGGACAGGGAGAGCCCGGGTTCGATTCCCCGCCCAGGAGAAGTTATTTTTATGATAAATTTTGATGAAATGTTCAATCATATTTAAATGTAAATTTGAAAACTAATAAATGGAAACACTGGGCTAAGTAATTATAAACTCGTATATGAGAAAGTTTGTGTGAGTTGCCTCGGACCGATTTTTTTATATGTTTGTTCGGTCCAGTTAGGGCAATGTGATCCTAAGTTTGCAGCTTCGAAAAACCAGCGTGCTAGCTGCGTAATACGTGAAATACTGAAAGAAATGCGGAATTTTTTTAGTTATTGTAATATACCTCGTATTCGATATTAGTTGACCTTACTATTTTTGCAGTACAATAAATGTACAACACTGTAAGTCCAGCGTCAACTCTGTACGTATAAAATTTTTCGAGATATGACACTTTAAATATTGGCAATATTTTCAAAAATTGAAAATTTTAAGCATTGCTCTCGTTTCGGGCTGATAAAGCCGCTCACCTACGAGAAAAGCCATACCAAATGAAGTTGTTGTGAATTTAATTGCCTTTCTTTAACGTCCAACGGCAACTCTGAACGTCCAATATTTACCTAGATTATGACACTTCAAAAATTGGCAGTATTTTCAAAAAAAAAAAATGGAAATTTTAAGTATACCTATGGCTCTCGTTTCGGGATGAATATTGGCAAAAAACCTCTTACCTACAAGAAAGGACATAAGAAATGAAGATAAAGTAAATTTAATTGGATTTATGCAAGCACAAAATGAAACCTGGTAGACAAAATAGTTTTGTTGCACTAGCAAAAAGAACAAAAAAAAGAAGAAAATTGTAATTTTTAAGAAATGAACCTAACCCACTTTTTATAAGTTTTGGGCATTTAACGAAAGAAAAATGAATATATGTAATCATATTTAAAGGTCAATAAATGAAATTACATGGATGTAAATTTCTTATTAAAAAGTATAATAATAATAATGAAGCCTTTATTTGCTTCTCATATACATACGATATTATACATAATTAGAGGTACGGAATTTTCGCAAATAAAAAACAGAAGTGTCGCAAAAAAAAGGAAGTTAAATTTCGAAATTTCGCTAAAATTTGCATATACTACATATATGATATAAAACATTTTTTTATACACTTAAAATATACCTTTCATCTTAATTAAATGATAACATTGTTGTTATTTTAACAGTTGATTCTGTTAGAGTCGATCTTCTGTCAGTAACGACGAAATTATATTTACTAAAGAAGCGTTCTGCGTCTACACTGTTAGTTAAACTCCAAATGCTCTGTAACGCTGCTTCAGCAAAGGTTAGAAATCAGCATTTAGTAGCCCACAAAATGTCCTTAACATTGGCATTCTGAGCAGCTGGAGAGAAAAACAGCATCGGTGCCACGTTTTTTCATAATCAAATCGTTTTTTTAAGTTTTAAGTGAAAATGTTTTTAATGTCGTTACATTTGTCAACTGAGTTTCCATTGCTATAACATTTTCTACTTTTTCTACTTTAATTAAGCATATTTTACTGGATATTTTCACTCTCTTTTCAAACACCTAGAGCGACGCCTAACCTACCTTCGCCATATTGAACTCAACAAGTAACTGTTGGGTAAAACCGGGTACCCGGTTTCGCCCTCCACTTTAGGAAATTATGTAAAATTAATTCAGATGAAGACAGCTTTTTTTCCGCATTTTTTTTTCAGTATTTTACGTATTACACAGCTAGCACAGGTTTTTTGACGCTGCAAACTTAGGATCACCCTAACTGGTGCGAACAACATATAAACCAATCAGAACTACATCACGCTTTGCAAATTCAGCTATTTCTTATGTATGTTTTGACTGACCTATATGTTGAAAGACTAAATGTGATTTTTTTTTACTTTCTCATATAAAGAGAAAGTATTATGATGGCTCGAAAATTCGATTTTGAGATTTTGATGGATTTTCACGTTTTGAGGTCCCCTGAGTCCAAAAACGTCTTTCTGTCGTCTGTCTGTGCAGACGCCTGGAGCCTACAACTGGGCCGGTGTTGATGAAATTTGGCATACATGTTCAGACAAAATCATACCTCAAGACGAAATCGAGAAATGAATTTTAGCTCCAAATTTGGAGGCGCTACCCCCCAAAAACTCTGAAAAAAAGTGAAAACAAATTATTTCTCCAAAACGGTTCCGTCAATTTTGATTAAAAAATTCTAAAATGTAATCCATTTAAATACAAATCTAACGATATAAGCCGTTTTTCTGGGAAAAATCTAGTTCCTGAGAAAATAGCTTTAAACGCGAACCGAGAGTAGCTGTGATAAATTTCGATGAAATGTTCAATAATAATTAATTGTACCTACGAAATCTAATAAATAGAAAAAACTGGGCAACTATGAACTCATATATGAGAAAGTTTGTCTGAGTTGTCTCAGACCAATTTTTTTTTCTGTCGGTGGTGCGTCGTATGAGTTAAGCATTAAAGCTAAACGACTCAACATAGTCCAATAAAATTTAGTATACATATGAAGTAGGTTTGTACTCCAAATCAAGTATATTTTATGATTGTAAATGTGGGCCAAAGAATTTGTAAATTAAAATCAGTTAAAAATATTAAAACAAATCAATGTAACAATAAAATTCGAATTCCTAGGAAGTATCAAAATTTGGAAAAATAGCGCACACAAACATTAGGGTGACAAAGAGGGTAAAACCTTGAAATGCATTGATTATAGCTCTTCATTTTGGATGTATTTTTGAAAAGATTTTTCTCTCAAAGACTTTGTGTACAGTGACATTTTTTTCCTTAGCCGTTTCTGTTAGTATAGGGAAGGATGGGATGAGTTGGTTTGCAGTTATGAAGGTAAGGGAAAGCTGGCTGTTTCTAAGCTTTTCGAGCAACAAACCATTTTACTGCCGCATCGGATTTACATTAAAATCACATTACACGGGTCCCAAAGAGCTCCTGCACTTAGCTTACAACCCTGATAGCCTCCGGTCCAACGCTAACCACACATCGTCCTACCATAACCAGATTAGAACCATCAATATTCTTCCTCAATTATTAAATGCATTAAGAGAAATTAAAATAACAATAGCTTTCTCGTAATTAAACTAGCTATTGTCATAGCCAAAGATATCAAAGCTATCGTAATGTAAACAGAATTACTATGAGCATAATGTTGTCTTAAAGTAATGCAATTGAAAAACGGAAGTTAAAATAGCTGACAGAAATTGCTTACCTCATAACTAAACTTATGTCTAGCTTTTGTTCCTCCTAATATTGAATATTACATCATGATGCACATACATTTGCATATTCGAATAATCACTAAAAAGATTATTAAAAGCTTAGCGGTTGTCTATCAAGTTCTTTCAACTTATATAAGTTTGTTTTTCACTTTATTTATACCCGCACGTCAACTGCATGGTTATTGGCGGATTGAATTGTACAAGTAATTAAAAGCCAATTAAAAGCTTTTAATAGTCTGCTCTGAACTCGCTCTAATAAACATGTGAAAATCCATTGTTTGGGAGTAAAGGGTTTTTTATCATCTTTCTGCCACTGAATCCGTGGACTTGAGGGAATCTGGCCCTCCCTTCAACAAAATCTTTGCCGTCAAACATTTTTTCGCCAACTTTTTAACCAACATTTTTTTATTCTTTCGTTTGGCAACATTTAATCCATGATAGGTAATTACTGTTAAACTAATATTTCTAAACCCTTTACCCTCTCTAAATAGCTTGGCAATAGACATGTACAAAAAAATCAAACCGGTGCAAAGTGGCCATGTCCCGCCCTTTTCATCAGGCCATGTCCGACAACGTGATTTTCATGATCCTGAGTACATGGAGCTTAGTTAGTAGACCAATAATCAAATTGATGGTTGTTCCTATTGCCAAGCCATGTCCCGCAGACGAACTTAGCCGACCACATAGTCTTAAAAGGGCACCAAAAGATTTAATTACACACACAATTCTAGCTTGAAGTTAGTCACACACTTTTTTGCACGCTATCTCCTGGACTATATCAATAACATTAAATAAATAATATATATAAAATGTATAATACAGTAACCGTTATTTTATTTTCTCCTTATTTATAACAGTATTATTTATACTATTCCATCGTCTAGGTAATCCAATTATATGTATATCTACATATACATAACTATTCCTAATTGTAAGTTTAATTATTACACTTGAATTATCTTTCCTTTAATATTTTACTCCAATTGATATCGTTATAAGGACACACACATTGTCATAATTTCTTGAGTTTAAACATTTAAATACTTCACAACATAAAACAAATAATTTATCTCTACGAGAAATCAGGTCTTTGTTGTATTCTTTGATGACTGATTTCTGATAAGAAAATTGTCATTGAATGATAAGAATTTTTAAAATACTACATCTGCTATTCTTTTATGATATACTTTACTGTCTTATTTTTCTTGAGTTTCAATTTTACAGTATAGGTATATTGCTCTTTTCTATTTCTATTATAATTATTATTTCTTATATTATTAATAAAACAATTATGTATTTTTAAAAATTGACAATTTGGTGCGCGAAAATGTGTATAGTGCGCCCAAAATTTTATTTTATTTAAAATTTTGAATGGGGTATTAAATGAAAACTGTTGATGAGTAGGATACAAATATATATATGCTTTTTTAAATGTTGTATTCTTTATTGGTTGTACTTATAATTTAAATCAAATTATAATTATTATTCAAAGGGAGACAGAAAGAGAAAAATAGACTCCAGCGCCGGGACTCTATTTTTCTCTTTCTGTCTTCCTTTGAATAATAATTATAATTTGATTTAAATTTAAACTTTCCGTTGTATGAATACTACCTAAAACTTAAAAATTGAAATTTTGGTTGTATAAGTAAAAAAAAAAAAGCTCCCCTCCCCCCAACTACAATATAACGGCTGGTCCTAATATTTTGAAATAATTCTTGATTATACCTAATGGTGGGCCGATGAAAATTTCCTGAAAAAATGTAATTTATCTTGTCATTATTACCGATAAGAATCATTATTACCTCCCGGGGGATCGAACCAGGGTCGAAGAAAAAAAAAGGTTGAGGTCGAAGAAAAAAAAATTATATAACGGGTATGCTTAATCTTTCCTGTGATTTTTTTATGTTTATTTTTGATTTCTAGGGTTTTATGTTAGCCATGTGTCCTTTTAATAACATAACAACTATAAAAAAAGGTTTTTTAAAGGGAAGACAATTACATTAATTAATTAATATACAAATTAAATAGGAAATAAATGATAGTACACTAAAAAAAATACGTGTGGTGTCGCGGGACACCCGTTAGGAACGAAGTTCCTTACATTATTCATTAAATATAAAATCACACTGCTAAGTACGTAAATTTTGCTAACTACTCGTTCCAATAAATATTTTTGACTCAATTATAAAATTATTACATAAAACTTATTACAAAAATCCCTTGATCCGCTTATGAGCAATATTAATATTATTTTATTACATCAATTTATACTTATATATTTACAGTTTTACTGGTTAATAATTTAACACACTCGACACTGCCAATTTCTGACGATTCTCTTGGTGCACTTTCCATTTTAAATAATATAAGAATACTTTTCTCAACGATAGAAACAATAATTGAAAAAAGCGTTGTTTTGTGGATAAATTGCGAGTTTGACAGGAAGAAGGAGTAAGAGAGAGAGATGGAAAGATAGAAGAGTTAGGATTGCGTACGAAAGGATACCAAAGGAAGTATAGTAGAGGGGGAATCACTCTACATTCTTAATATTCCACCTATATTATCTACAAACCCTAGACTTACGACATCAACTTTTAAAAATTGTAAAATATATCACGTAACTGTAAAAAATCTGCTGCTTGTATCAGGTTGATATTTTACATGCCTGTTTCAATTGTACTTTAGACGATGTGTATGAAGTTTTATTAAAATCGTTACGTTAGAACGTAAGATATCGGTAAAAAAGTTGTTTTCTTTATTTAAAACGTTTAGGTCCGCTTTAATAAATTTAGCGATCTTTATCACTTCATAGCAGAGTCTGTGTTCGTTTTACTAAAAAAAAATTATTTACAAAAGTTGTTTGTCTCATTAAATATTCCAATTTTAAATTTGAAGCTTACGTTTACGCGAGCGTTGCGCGAGAATGCTTCAGCGAATAACGTTGTCCAACGAACCTGTCCTGGGCAACTTTTACACAAGTTATCGTCATCCGTAGATTTCGTGACGCTTTTAGCGTGACGGTGATTTTGTGACGGTGATTTAGGTCGTTTTTTTCGGATTCACTCCCGGGCTCCGAACGTGCCATAAGGAACTTCGTTTGAATAATAAAACACAGCACTAACTAACAATAAAATAAAATCATCGCTCCATGATCTTTAATAAATGCTAAGTTATAAAATAAATTAACGGTGTGTTTCCTAAAATTGTTATTTTTACACCTCTATATATTATCTTTTCTAACTAGCTCAAACTATATTGTTGTTTTTATTTGTTGCATACATTAAAAAAGTGAATACTTTAAATATCACGTAGTAAATGATATTATTCGCACATTTATTATGCTATTTAGTGTTTAATATTAAACCATGAAATAAATTCCAGTTAACCCTCTAATAAAGGTTTCTTTAAATTGTAAAATGAAATTTATACCAGTAAATTTCTTGTTGTGTTTTTACTTAATTAATTATATCTTCTTGCATAATGTTATTTACTCCGGGTTTTAGAGACGGATACATGAGCTAAATATATACTGACAGTAATTTAAAACAATTAAGAGAAGCCAGACGCATTTATTTAATTACGTAATGCTGAAAATGTGTTTGTTTGCACAATTTAATGGCTTATTCCGTAAAACTTCGATGAAAACCTTTCCAAATGCATTACCATCCAAAATAAGGCAATTATGACACGCTCTTAATTAGCTTCACATGTTTGTCCCGGACAAATTCTATAACTTAAATTTGACACTGTTACGATTATTCGCCGATACTCAGTCGGTTGCAGGGTGGGGTAAGAAGGGAAATCAAGTATGGACCGATTTAGGGAAAATAAAGGAGATAAGGGGGAAGAGGAAAAGAATTAATAGGGGAAAGGGCGCCACCTCATCTATGGTAAGCTAAGCAAGAGGGGAGATGAGGAAATCCCTCTTAATAGTAACACAATAGGTATATAATAAATAAGTATATAATTTGAGTAACACAATCAGTTACTGAAACTGAATATCATTTTAATCAACAAGCTCTCTTCCCTCAAGCAATTTGTTACAAGTAAATCCTAAATAAATAAAACATTAAAACTAGGTTAGTAGGAGCCAATAAAATATCTAATGAACTAGTATAACAATCAAGCTATAAGGAATAACTATAACTATAGCATAACAATTTCCAAACATTCCGGAACATGCACATAAATGATATAACAGTAATTAACAAATTAAAATATAAACTGGGCTACGGAACCATTTACAAATAGCCGCAAGATATCAACCCCAAAACTACACAGCCTCTACTTCCCTAATCCCTGGCCAGGTAAGTGCTAGTACCCCGACGCGACTTAACCGGAACGGCGGTACACGGACGCGGGAGATCCAGATCTATCCAGAGATTGTGTCTTCGAGATTATTTACTTAGCGATGCTCCTCAGAAAAGATGAGCGAGTGCACTTGCCTAAGAACAATATATATAAAGGCGGCCTACCTCTGTTCTGAGGGACTGGGGTCCAAGGTGGATGACCTACTTGAATATCCACCAGTGATGGGTCGCTGGGTCCTCCACTTAAGCACCTTGAAAGTTACTCGACTCTGTCGTAGGTGGACGAGTTTCCTTATGTGGCGGCCGAAATCCACTGCCAACACGGGGTGGAAGACGTACGTGGAAGGAACACTGATTTTCCACTCTCGAACGTATTCTCCGTAGGTCGTGCGTACTCACGAGATCCGTACCTTAACGTGGATCCCCACTCACTGGCGAGATCCGTAACGTTCATCGGCTCTCCCACTCGGTCGTTCGCAATGTAAACAAGCGGCCTACCCGGTCGTGACCAAAGGTGCCTAAACTCGTTGTAAACAGTGCCCTAATAGCTGACTCTTGAATAATACAAAGATAAATGAATGATACAAGCACTCGGGAATATCTACATTATCTTCGTGATAATTTACAGGGATATTTCTGAGTCTAAAATATATATAAAAAAAAAACGTAAGGTTTTCGTAACAACACTCTTCCCTGATAGTCGGGCCTGCACAAAAAAAAGCTGGAACTTGCACAAATTGTGTATTTTTGACGATAATCAATCATTAAATGCACCAAATTATTAGTATTAGCCGGTACATCTCTGAGGTTGTGAAACAGGATTTGGACTTGACAAAAATCAGCCCACTGCCTTCTGCTTTCTCAACCTCTTCTTGATTGAGATAAAGATTAAGTAATGTTGCCAAGGCTTTATAAAACCTTATCCTTTATTACTTCAACGTACAAGTTCATAAATAATGTCAAACATTTTACCGACAATTATTTTGCTTCCGAGCTTACCGAAGGTAATGGAAGCTAAGTGGTCGTTTTAAAGAACGAACATTTTTAGGTCTCCAATTTCAAAAATTACTAGACAAAACCCCGTTTCAGACATTAGGGAACATTTTTAGTTCCGTGTCTGTATCTCGGTCTGTTGCTCAATTTTTTCGGGCCAATATATCTTAAAATCTACTCGTCCGATTTTAATGAAATTTAGATTATAGGTCTTAAGCCCATTGTTGAAATGGTCTCATATAAGTTTAAACCTTCTGCGCTAATTTGTTTCTCTTATCAACTCTTAATATCAATCTTAAGGTGAATAATAATATTCTATTATCGTAATGATTGGGTAGATGAGAGGAAATAATTTAGCTACTTGACTTCACTACATTAACTATATTTCACCCCCTTCTCGAGGCATATTCATGTCTAGAACTGTTATATAATAAAAACTAATCAAACATATAAATGTTTTTGTCACAACAAATTCAAGTCTACATGAAGTGTAAATGTTACATGCTAAACATCACTGTTATACTACATGACTCTAAATTCTTACTACAGAACTACTTAATTGATTGATAACACATGCATATTTAATAAAGAAAAAGACTATGTATAATAATAATAAATTGCCGGGATTAATTACTTGTTTAAATAATTAATATCATGAGGAACAGTAACACGATGAACAATAATATTCTAGTAAAATTTAGTTAAGTAATGATTATGTAGATGCAGTGGGAAACTACTATATAAGAAAATTAGAGCTTAATATGGACAATATACTCTATAATATGAGTTTTTAATTTTAAGTTATGGCAAGATACTTGAAGAAACGAGTATGGAAGTTAAATAAATCTGCATGATATAATGTGCGTGATCATTATAAACCTCTTTTTAATAGTTTAACACGTATATTAAAATAAAGTCAGAATTTATTTTTAAATAAAATGGTCAATTTTCATTCAATTAAATATATATATATATATATATATATATATATATATATATATATATATATATATATATATATATATATATACATATATATATATATATATATATATATATATATATATATATATATATATATATACATATATATATATATATATATATATATATATATATATATATATATATATATATATATGTGTGTGTGTGTGTGTGTGACATTACTAATTTATTTACTAAATTTATACGGAAGTTGTATCGTTTGATAAATTTTCCTCATTTAATCATTTGTTTATACTTTTTGAAAATTAATTTTAATGATAGCAAACACTTTGTTTTTGAGATATTACGCTTTATAAATATATGCTTTACATTTTTTTTTAGAAAGAATCTGTGTGCACATGTTAGATATATTTATTGTAAACTTCGATAGTCTAACATAGAATGCGTGATAAATGTAAAAGTAATTTAATTTATGCATCATTTAAAAATATGTAAGGCATAAGAATTGATATGTCTATATGATATATTATCGTTTATATGTGTATATTATATCAATGTATAAATTACCTGCAAATAATAAATATATATATATATATATGTGTGTGCGAGTGTTTAAGTGTGGGTATGTAATATATGATGTGAAATATTACACATCTGATATTTAAAGGTATACAGTGGGCAGATGGAGAAAATCAAGAAGAACTAATAAAACTATTCTGTGAAAAGTCACTACAAATTCAGGACATTAATATTATTAATGTAAAGGCAATAGGACGTGGTAAATCACATATGCCTCTGTTGGTCACCTTCCCGAGCGAAAAAGAGGTAAACAAGGTACTCAAAAATGCTCGAAAACTAAGTGGCACTCATTACGGCATCGATAGAGATTTCACGGTGGACGTGCGTAGGAAGAGAGGATTTCTGAGACTGCTGAAAAAAGAATTAAAATTTAGGGAGCAAGAAAAGAAGCTAGATTTTAAAATGTATATAACCTTTACAAGTATTGTTGTCAACAACATAAAGTTTAATTTAAATGATGATTTGGATCTAGAGACGTTAGAAGGGAAAAATTGCATTCCGGAGTTATCCAAGATGATAATGGAAGAAACGGAAGAGTGGTACCAACAACTAAAGAACACTTGGAAAAACGGAAACAGGATTCAAGGAGAAAATGTACAGCATACTATATGACATAAGAAGAAACCTTTACACCTTGCACGGCCTCAGAAGAATATGAAATTACTGGACGGGAATTCACCGGATATGGATTTGTTAGTGTATAATGTAGGAGGACTTAAATCCTGCTTAGAACAACATGCATTTCTAGATTTCATAAACAGTTTCAATATTATAATATTAATTGAAACACATGTTGAACAGGATAAAACAGATAATTATTGTAACTATTTTTCGAATTTTTATGTAAAATGGGAATATGCGCGGAGAGAAGCAAAACACGGTAGAGCAAGCGGTGGAATTTTAACGGGAGTAAAGAAAGATAGTAAACTATGTTTCATAGAGATCGGGGGAAAAAACTGCATTTCTGTCAAGACAAATATTTACGATTTAACTATAATCCCATTATACCTTAATTGTAATCAATGGTCCGATAATTTTAATAAATTAATTGAATTTTTTGAAAATAATGATGAGCTTTATAATTATATGTTAGTAGGGGACTTTAATGTTCGGATTGGAGAAGGGCAAGAACTAGACAAGGATTTTATGATGGGGGAAACTTTAGGCAACTTCGAAATAAAAAGAAAATCGAAAGATAAAGTCGTAGATAACAAGGGGAAAAAAATACTTGAATTTTGTACAGACAATAATCTGGTAATACTTAACGGTAGAACACGGAGCGATGTACAGGGCGAGTTTACCTTCATAGGCGCGATGGGTTCTTCTGTAAATGATTTGTGCTGCGTCAGCCTCCCCACATTAGATTATGTACGAGACATGGAAATTATATCGGAATTATTTTCAGACCACTTGCCACTCAAAATTAAATTGGGGGAAAAATTACTAACGGATAAGAAGAACATTATGCCTCTACTGCCGAAACTAGTATGGACTGAACACGACAACCAAGAATATAAAAATAATGTTAGCTCACTAATTAGTAAAATAAAACCATGGCCATGCAGTGTTGATGAAATAGTCGAATGTATTACCACAATTATTAAGGACAGTGCGTCCGGTGGCAAAAAATATTTGTCGAAAGATAAAAAAGTATATAAAGAACCATGGTACGATCAAACTTGTGAAGAGGCCAGGAAAAAGTCATTTAATGCTCTAGCACTGCTAAAAAAGCGTAGTAATCAGTATACTAGGGATTTATATCTATCTGCAAATAAGAATTACAAACTAATATATAAAGGGAAAAGAAAGCTTTTTTATGAAAATGCGTGTGCGGAGTTTGACGCAGCAGTAGACTCTAAAAGCTTTTGGAGATTAGCAAAAAAATATAACGGACGCAAAAACTCTGTAGCTGGTGCAATCGGAAGTGAAAATTGGGTAGAACACTTCAATCAGCTGTTAAACCAGACTAAACCAACACCTTATATACTTAGTAATAACCTAGAGCCTAAATATGTGGAACAACTGGATAAAATGTTTAGCTTAGAGGAACTTAAAATTATTTTGAACAAATCGAAGAACAATAAAGCTCCAGGCATTGACAGAATACCGGTAGAGTTTTATAAAAACGCGCCTGATATTTTACTCGAGAAAATAGTTTGCCTACTTAACAATTGTTACAATCTAGAACAGCTGCCTCATAAAATAAATAAATCAATCATCTTCCCTATTTATAAGAAGGGAGACCCCAACGAGGCTTCTAATTACCGGGGCATATCGTTCTTAGATACTTTAGGCAAGTTGTATACTGGGATGCTTAATAGAAGACTCATAGAATGGACGGATAGTAATAAGGTAATCGTAGAGAATCAGGCTGGATTTAGAAAATCCTACTCCACCTGTGACAATATATTTAATCTTATGAGTATTATCAAACTGCACACATCCGTCAAAAGAAAGAAAGTCTACGCGTTTTTTGTCGACTTCAAGGCGGCTTTCGATACTATAAATAGAGAAGCTTTGTACTACAAGTTGGCCGTCTTAGGAGTATCGACAAAATTTATTATGGCTCTTAAATTGATTTATAGCAATACGGAGGCGTGTGTATGGAATCAGGGAGGTGTCACTCCTTTTTTTGAAATTAAAGCCGGGCTAAGACAGGGATGCCCGCTTAGCCCCATTTTGTTCAACCTCTATATAAACGATTTAAACGAGACCTTATCCGAAGGAATATGCATAAATGGAAAAAATATAAAACTGCTGATGTATGCCGACGATCTGGTTTTATTAGCGCCGGATCCTATAAGTTTGAGGAAAATGATATTAGAGCTTGAAGAATTCTGTAATCGTTGGTCACTAGTGGTCAATCTAGAGAAATCGAAAATATTGATTTTTAGGAACGGTGCTAAAAATTCTAAGAAGGAAAAATGGTGGTTTAAAGGCGAGCCAATTGAAGTAGTATCACAATATAGGTACTTAGGAATAACTATTACGTCCAACCTAAGCATGAAAATGCACTTAGAAGAAAAATTAAAATCGGGGAAATGGGCTATCAACAGTCTCTGGTCTAATCTTTTTTGTCAAAATAATGTTTCCTTCCGAGTAAAATATAAAGTATTTACAAGTGCTGTAGAATCGATTGTTCTGTACGGACAGCAGGTATGGGGATACATACAGTCGGAATCGGTGGAGAAAATAGTACGCTATTTCCTAAAAAAGATATTTATGTTACCTATGAGCACACCTAACTATGTTCTTTATCTTGAAACAGGGATTCAACCTCTTTACTATAAAACCCTTAGGACCAACCTAAATTATGTGCTTCAGGCCCTAGACCTGCCGGAAGATAGACTACCAAATTTTTTTGTAAAAGAAGTTCTTAAAAAAAAGGTATTTTGGTGCAGAAATTGGATAGAACTTGCAAATACTCACGGACAGACTTTGAATACGGATAATATATGTACACTAGGAAAGGACATGATCGGACTAATCGAGCACATGGAAGCGGAAAACGGAAGTGAAAATATACGGAAAGCCAACAATGCTATTTTCCATATTCACTATAAGACATTATGCTTTGGAAAAGACAATAATATACTTGAACGTGTGGAGGATAGACGGCTGTTGAGTTGGATAATGCGGGCAAGAGGTGAAACACTGAACCTTAACTTTAGACACGGGAGAGATGAAAACAACTGGAGGTGTGCTCTCTGCAATCTCAATCAAAAGGAGGACAGTTTTCACTTTATTGCAGTGTGTCCAATCCTTAGTGAATATAGGATGTATTTTCTGGGCAAAAGCACCCTGGATTCGGACGAGTTCAAAAATTGGATGAACGGTGAAAACTGGGAAAAATTGGCAAATTATATCAAAAGGGCTTGGCTTTACAGGAAAAAGCTGATTGATGAATTTAACTTTAATTAAACATGTAACAAAAAAAAAAATAAAAATAAAAATAAAAATAAATAAATAAAATAAAATAAAAAATAATCAAAAAAAAAAAAAAAAAAATGGATATATATAATAAATAATAAACTAAATAAATTAGCACGTAGTTACTATAAATTACGCTTAATATTTTAAAATTAAATATCAAAATATATATGTATGTGTGTGTATATATATGTATATAATACATATATGTATATAATACATATATGTATATGTGTATGTTTGTAATGAAATTTTTATAATTAATTAAAAGTATGCTCTACCGTGGAAATGAAATATTTACTATACTGTGTTCTTTCTTGTTTATATGTTTATATATATTATATGATCTTACTTGTTTATTATCTTGTTAGACGTGCAACTCCGCCCGACGGCTTGAGGCCATGGGTGTCAAAGTCTTTTGTTATACTGCTATACAAAATTTTGTTATTTAGAAATAAAGACATTATTATTATTATTATTATTATTATTATATATATATATATATATATATATATATATATATATATATATATATACATATATATATATATATATATATATATATATATATATATATATATATATATATATACATATATATATATATATATATATATATATATATATATATATATATATATATATATATATGTGTGTGTGTGTGTGTGTGACATTACTAATTTATTTACTAAATTTATACGGAAGTTGTATCGTTTGATAAATTTTCCTCATTTAATCATTTGTTTATACTTTTTGAAAATTAATTTTAATGATAGCAAACACTTTGTTTTTGAGATATTACGCTTTATAAATATATGCTTTACATTTTTTTTTAGAAAGAATCTGTGTGCACATGTTAGATATATTTATTGTAAACTTCGATAGTCTAACATAGAATGCGTGATAAATGTAAAAGTAATTTAATTTATGCATCATTTAAAAATATGTAAGGCATAAGAATTGATATGTCTATATGATATATTATCGTTTATATGTGTATATTATATCAATGTATAAATTACCTGCAAATAATAAATATATATATATATATATGTGTGTGCGAGTGTTTAAGTGTGGGTATGTAATATATGATGTGAAATATTATAGTGTAATATTTCAGCGGAGCGAAGTGTTGGCTGTAAGAGGATGTTTAGCTGGTTAGTCTAGAAGTAAAGTAAGAGTTACTTTTGCCCCGGGTACTTCGGTGCCGGAGTGCATGGCCCTAGGAGACGGGAGACGGGCCCAGTACTCCCGTATCTATCCGCTCGGCTGGGCCCCATAACATCCCCACTTCTTCCGCTAGAGTTATTCTAAAATTACCTACCCTCTTTCCTCAGTCTTATCCTGCTTACTAACAGTACTTAGACAACCTTTACTTACATTAGGAACTCAACTCCGTAGAGAGAAAATAAACTGTTACAATGACATTTTCTACCGAGTTAAATGAAATAGTTCCGACCTTTCATTCTCTATTTAAACTTTTTCCTTAAAAATATCTTGGAAGAAAACTTACTGACGAAAAATACTCAGTTAAATCTGTTATAAGGTTCACTGAACATGTTATTATAATTATCTCTTTTTTGTAATTTATTTGAAAAAGGTTTTCGGTTGCTGTCATTTTTAAAATTGATGTTTTATGCAAAAAAAAAAGAAAAGAAAATAACTGATGGTGGCGCTTCGTAAATTTTATGATTACCTTAAACTTGAAATGATAATATAAATATTCCCCCACGTTTGGACTCCGTATTTCTTTTTTGCCTTCAAACATGATGGGATTTCTCGTTTTTTAGGGAGTAGAGTCAAGACTCTAGACGGCAATGATATATTATTCTTCTACGATTGTATGTATAAATAATAAGTATTGCGAATTCGAAAACATATTTTTTAAATTTACATACTTGGGGGTCAGAAGTGAGGCTAAAAATGTCCCCTGATGTCTAAAACAGATTTCAGTCTTGGAATTTTTGAATTCGGAGAGAAAATAGTTTGAATTAGGTAGAACACGAATTAGGTTGTTCATATGAAAAGGTTAGTCATAATTAAATTGCAATTAAATTAAATTTTCTCTGAAATTGTATTTAGTTTTAATATGAGCACCTCAAATTCGAGAAACTGTTAAGGGTTTTGTTTATAGAATGATTTCTTTTAAATGACTTTTTTAAAACCGTCTATCAATAAAAATTGTCATCGACTCTCCTCATATCATTTCCAACCCTCCCCTCATCAAAAAATGAATGAATGAACACGAACACCATTAATAAAAAATAATAAATTGGAAATCACTCAACTTTGGAGGCTTATAATTCCACTTGGATGAGGGGTTCGGATCGATAAAAGTTAAAATTGGGGTACTTTCTCCAACGTTTCCTCTACAAGAAAGGATACATTTTATTCGGTTCGGTCTTCACTTAAATGTACTTGTGATATAAAGTGCACGATCAAAAACAGTTTTCTTAGTACTAGAGGGAGCTGGAGAGGTCGAATCCAAAAAAAAAACCTATCTGCGTCACTTCAAGCCCTACAATATAGGCTACTCCTAGGGCAAGATAGGCTAGATAGCATTTTACTGGTAGATGACTTTAATTAATACATTTATTGCTTCCGAGCTTACCGAAGGTAACGGAAGCATTGTGTTCACTTTTGAGAACGAAAAACTTTCTTTTTTAGATTTTAAAAATTTCAAGACAGAAATCAGTTTCAGACATCAGGGAACATTTTTGGTCTCGTGTCTGTCTGTCTGTCTATCTGTCTGTCTGTCTGTCTGTCTGTCTGTCTGCCTGTCTGTCGGTCTGTGTGTCCGCGAATAATGAAACGTGCGACGAGTAAATGTCAACCGATTTTGATGAAATTTGGTAGACATGTCCATTTTACCAATTTCCAGGACGAGTTCGTTGGACAACGTTATCCGTCCAAGCGTTCACGAGCTACGCTCGCGTAAACGTGAACTTAAGATTTAAAATTGGAATTTTTGGTCGGAAAAAAATCTAACTTTACCTATTCAATGAGACAAACATTTTATTCAAAATACAATTTTTTAATAAAACCAACAGCGACACCGCTATGAAGTGTTAAAGATCGCTAAAACTATTAATAGTTTTTACACAATAAACAATAAAGTAATAAAACAATAATTTTAATGTTAATATAACAATAAAGTACAGATAGGATGCGAGGAAGCTATGTGCCACACTAATTGGCAGTTTTTTTTTTTTGTTTTTTTTTCAAGAGTTACATGAAGTCAGAAACATTGTCTGTATAAAAACTCTTTCAGTGAAATCAGGAAGTGTATATATTTGTACGGAAGCTTCGAGTTCCGTGACTGGTAAGCTCGGAAGCAAAAATAATATTGTTTCCATAACAATACCGCACGAAGATGAAGAATAGGAACTATTATTATGATCAGTTGAATGAATACTATCACTATAAAACTATGTACTATACGTATTATTTGATTAAAGATTTTGTATTAGTTTACCTGGCCAAATCTTACTTGTGACCTTGTAAAACCTACAATCCTTTCGAAGTAAATGGTTTTTGTGTTCTTCATCAGGCGTCTTTTTAAATGTTCCTCAATGGTTTTGTGTATTCTAAAGATATCTTTCTCATAAAAATTAAAGAAACTAATCATTCGTTACATAATCAATATATGGGATATGGATTCACAATTAAGTAACTTAATTTGGGTTAACTTAAAACATTAGAGTTGTTGGCTTTAGGTATAACCTTCAATGTTGCCGAAAGCTTCTAAATATAATTTGAAGACATAATTAACTATTTTTAAGCTTAATCTAACCAATAGAACCTAACCCTGATTATTGCTCTAGTTTAGACAATACTGTTAAAGTTAATTCAGCTATAGAATATCTTATATCTCGTAGTAAAGCTTTTTTGTATTTCATTGATAAGCAAGATTCTATGTTGTGAAAGTTGTTTCATTGTTACAAACAGCAATGTAGCTAAGAATATACTTTTTTAATAGTGCTTGTCGTAGAAGAGGCCTATATAGGACGTGGAAGCCAAGCAAGGGGAATATGTAAAGAAGGTACCCTCGGTTACCTTGTCGTTTTCAGGCCCCTAAAATTATAACAATTTATAGTTGGATTATGCAGTCCTTTCTGCCACGGAGCTTCACGTTTCTCCCTTTAGTCAGGCCTCTTATATCATCCCTGATATCAATGATAAGGGCCGTGGAATAACTTAGTCTTACCTTGGCCCAGCGTTTCACCAGGGGTATAAGAACAGCCAAGGCCCTGTTATCACTATGAATATAGCAGTTAACCTGATAACAACTTGCTGGAGAATCAAAAGAACAAAAAATGTAAGATTTAATAGTTTGCGTACTACGCGTTTACCTGAAATGGTTGTTGAATTACAATAATAATAAACTCTCAGTTTTCTTGCGTGCCTTGTATTCATCTAGTAAACTGATTTAATTAGTTTTGGAAGGTTTGATTTTTCTCTTTTACCTACTCAAAAGATTGAAAATGAGATATTTCCTTTCTTTTAAAGAATATGTTTAAGTTCTATTGGTAATTATTATCTTAATGCGGCGACAAATATAAATAAAACAGGCTCATAATAAAGTAACATTTTTGGTGTACCCAGGTCATAGATTTTTATTTCTTCTAAAAAGATCCAAAACATTTTTTTATTTTTTTTATTTATTTATTTTTTTTAAACATTATTGTTTGCAACCTTGTTTTGTTGGTACATAAAGGTTTCATGAGAATAAAAATGTATGTTTTAAAGAAAGACCGCCCAATTTTCTGTTTTTAGTAATTAGATAATATCTCTAACTGATAATAAATTAGATTATACTCGAACCTCTTCTGCAATTGCTAAAATTTGACTGACAATAATAAATTAACCTCTGAGGTTATTATGAGATAATTTAAAAAATATAAGCAGATTCGAATGTGTAACTAATTTTGCCTATACAGAAAATCAGATATTGAAAGTTTATTGACATTTTATTTTTTTGAATCTTCTACTCTGTATATGTATATGCTTTTTAGGGGTTCGTTGGTAAAACCAAAAAAAGAAACCGTTATAGTTTCGTTCCTGTGTCTGAATGTCTGTCTGTCTGCCACGCTGTACGGTTCCAATAACTTTTGAATCAAAAGAGAAAGAAACATGAAACTTTCCAGTATTAAAGGTCATTTTGACGCGCACACAGGAAAGATATAGTGAACTCAAAATTATCAGCTGTTCAAATTCAAAATGGCGGATAATTCAAGTCGCGCGTAAAAAATATTTTTTTGAAATTTTGAGTGGGGTATCAAATGAAAGGTAGTAGTAGTAGTTACCTAGTACTTCCTACTAGACGGGTAGGACGAACCACTTGTTCGAACCTAGCAATCAGGCCTTATAGTAGACCCATTTTACTTGCCCCGTGGTGGAGAGTTCCAGCTACTTCACACATCATACATTTGTACATTGTACCGCCGAAGCGAGTATGATGTGGTCATTAGTAAGCTATATGAGCGTGCTTCAAAGTGTGGGGGAAGAGGACCCCTCAGGGGGTCCCCTCGCCCTACTCCGACCCCGAACCATAGATACAGATCACATTTCATGACTCGGATCGAACCCACTAGACGACGTGGGGGAAGAGAACCCCTCAGGGGGTGTCCCTCGCCCTGCTCCGTCCGCAATTCATAGATGCATTCAGTGTATCACGGCCCGGGATCGAACCCACGACCTCGAGTTGCCTCGACTCAGTGATAGCTGAGCTCGGTGTCTTTACGACCTCGGCCACCCTGGCTCCCTCATCAAATGAAAGGAATTGAAGAGTAAATTACAAAAATATATAACACTTGTGGTTAGTGTTTAATTTTCTGTGCCATTTTGTCTCAAAACATTGACATTTTGCGTGCCCCCCCCCCCCCCTAAAACTTTATTTCTGCTTTTACTAAAAATATAAAAAAATATGCAAAATGTGTGGTCTGCTGGGCCAAAGAAACAATAAGAATAACATTTGATCTGATTAACTGGGAATCCAAAATGGCGGCTAATACCTGTCACGGGGAAAATATTTTTTTTTAAATTTTGAGTGGGGTATAATGAAAGGTATTAAAGAGGAGATTACAAAAATAGATAACACTTGTGGTTAGTCTTTAATTTTCCACACCATTTTGAAAAAAACATCAAAATTTTCGCCCCCCCCCCCTTATACTAATTTCTTGTTCACAATACCAACGAACCCCTTTTTACGTGAGACTTCACGCCTAACCAATTTATTTAAACATTATTTAAATTTTAAAAGACTGGTGCATTTTTTCTAACCATCAAAATTCTTCTAACATAATTATATTTAAATAATATATTTTTTTAGGAATCTACGCTAAATTTAATTTATAATATATTGAATATTTTATAAATCTTTCATGTATCACTTATATTAGGTTTTTGTAGTCTAAATTTAATAATTTAGATCAACCGAGAAAGTGAGAAATTATAATAATTACATTTTTTTTAAATACATGCTTCATTCTCAACGAAGGATCTTTACTTTTTTCATATTTATTGAGTTTTCATAAAATACTCTTCCTCAAAATTAGTTTCTTCGATTACTACAAAATATTAAAAAATACATATAAAGAGAACCTACGACTCTTTAGAAAGATAGACACATAATTTTTAATGAATATAGATTTCATTCAATTTCACTGTACAATCGTTGAATCTCATGTAAATAGAAATGCAATTACTGTGAGCCATACATTTATTGTCTTCGATCCTACAAATATATGTATGTTTTAGTTTAGAAGATAAATATAATTTTAATCTAATCCCTCTCCAGACGTACTATTTCATTTAGAACAGTTCCTTGCGAAAACAACAATTTATCTCGGGGAACAAAAGGTTTTGGTCCTTGAACAAAAATAATTGAGTCTCAACTAAAGTAACAACCAATAAAGTATTATTTAAATTTTGAACCAATTAGGGAAAATAAATAGTTACATTTGCAGATGAAAAGAAGTTATTGTAGACTATCATAAAGCAAAGATATTTTGTAAGTTTCCAACTATAAGCTTACTCTTGAAAAATTAGACAGATCATTAAATTTATATTGTAAGTCAGCAACCATTATAAATCAAGTAACCATTATAAATGGTTGTTAGAGGTCTAAGCCTTTACAGAATGAGTTATTCTTATGTTTGACCGAATTGAAAACGGAAAATTATTCTCTGATTTAAAAAGGTCATAATGTTACCTTTTCTTCCTTTGACTTTTACGGAGCCTGTAAAAGTAACCCTCGAATAATGATATAAAAAAGCATATTCTGTCCCGTTTTTTCCATTTATTTTCTTTACATCCAGATCATTACGTCATAAGGTCATTGCAGGTTAGGGTTTGACCACTTTACTCATCCACACGATATGATCATCAGTGTAAAGTGTAAAACATGTCTCGTCTATCTGGGGCTCGAACCAGACATGTCGGTGTTTTGACCTAGGTATTAGGTCGGTTAAAAGACGCTAACCATTCGGCTGACCACCTCCTACAGTGTTACTTTTATTTTTATGCAGCCAAATTAAATATTCTTCTCTAAATTTGTCCCTTTTCGGGTTTTGATAATTTTGATTCTGTTAATCGCAGTTTATTTAAATTTAACCATACGAGCACTTTTTCCGGGGAAAATTTAGTTTCTACGAAATTAAATTAAAAGATATGAGGTTGGGATTCGATTACCTGTTGGATAGAATATCTTTTAGAAAATTTAGATAACATAATTAAATTTTATCATGATAACCCCCAAAGTTGACACTATATAAGAGACTTTAGTACGTGTATTATGGTACCTACAGATTTTTTAAAAATGCAGAATAAAATATTTGTACTTTTTATTTAACCAGTATATATATTATTGCGTTTACATTTTATTACTTTAACGTCCTAATACATTATATTTCTCTATTGTATGAACTATGATGCAATAATTCTCATATTAAACTACGATGCTATAACCATTTATTATTCTCTATCAAATGTTAAAAATCGAGAGCATCATATAGTTTTAGCTCAAAGTTTATTTTTAAATACGATTATTTTGTTGGTTGGTTTATAATAATTGCTAGAAGTGATACTCTGAGCAACAACTCCTTTTATCGTTTAAGTTTAAATTATTAAAAAAGTTAAAACATTTGACTAAATTAATTAAGAACGAGGGTAGACTTCAAGATTAATTAATCGACGTCTTGCCAAGATTTTCCTCTGAGAGGCTCTTGTTTAAATATAATGTTCTCTTTTAGAAAGTCGTTTTATTATTGATTGGTGGTTTGATTCTTTAGGTGATTAATTAGGTCAGTATAAATATTAAAGGGTTCCAAGATTTACCTAGTGTTTTAACTTTTAATTTTAATATTTAACGTGTTACCTTTTTTACTTTTCCTTACCTTAAAGAAAAAGTATTGTTTTCCCTTTAAAAAATCCGAATCCGAATTATCCGTTTAGTGTATTTTTAAGACGGTTTTAGCGGTTTTCAGCTGGATGACTGCATGTGTGCGCGTCTTTGAGTGTGTGTGTGTATCTGTCTGTGTGTATGTGTGTCTGTCTCTCTGTCTGTGTCACGCATAACTGCTACAGTTTTTAAGCTATAGAGTTAGTACAAAAATCAGTCCTTACATGTAGTTGTGCTGCCTGTATAATCTTAAATTGGTGATATCATTAACCCATTTTTCCACTTCAGCAAAAATTTGTAAAATAATCGAAATAATTTTATTGCGCTCAAATTTGCACCAATTATACCTCTTTATTAGACAAACATTTCCACTGAATTCCGTTTTCATATCTGCCACCATATTGAAGGTATGGACTTTGAGCTGCTAAATAATTTCTTAAATATACCGCAGAATGAGCTGATATTCGTACCAATGATACCTTTCTATAGGATAAACATGTCCTCCATATTTTATCTTAATATCTGCCACCACATTTAAATTATCGACTTTTGAATTTAATTTTGGAAAGTGTTTGTTTGCATTTTTAAATACCTCACAATAACGGACCTCATTATACCAGACTTAACTTTTAAGGGACAAACAATATAATTGAAATAATAAAAAAATGTTGTCATTTATAGGTATACATTTTGTAAGAAAAAGTTCCGAGTGGCCCTGCGTCCGATTTTTTATCCTGATGTATTGTTTTATTTAAAAGTAAGTTTTTCCAGCTTGTTAACATAGTTTCAATGGTTGAAAGGGGAGAGAAAAAAAGAAAACTTATTTCTATTGTACACTCTTTTTTTTTGGCTTTTTATCTACTATTTAATTCGGGTTCAGAAATGGAGGATGGGCAGGTAAAAAAGGTTTTGTTTCACGAAATAAAAGAGAGGAGTCGACATGGGGTTGGGGATTGAAGGAGGATGGTGATAAAGTGGTCGGTGGTTAGGCCAGGGAGACTGGAGTGAGGCGGGAGATTAGGGTTCCAAGGAATTGTTGAGCTAGGGGAAAAATAGCGGTGGAAAAGCGTCTTAGTTTAGCAGCACAACCGGTTGGCGCCGTGCCAAATTTAACCCTGGTGGTTATAGGATAACACCTTCTAGAACCCCTGCCATGTACACACGGGGGTCTCATGCTTCCCTAGTGCTAGGCAAAATTGCTCTAGGGGATTGGGGATATTCTCTGGCAATCACATTCGCTGGAAAGAAAATAACCAACCATATATTTTTTCCAACTCTTCTCTTTTAGGACGGACTGAAAGAGATCTCGCGATTTTTTTTTTTTTTTTTAGTTTTTTTCAGAAAAGCGAGAGGAGGCAAAGAATGGGGTCAATCAACAGAATCGATTTCTTTTACTAGATGGAAATGGGGCCCTTTCTATTGAAATTGGGTCACATCTTTGACGAATTTGTAACATTAAGATAGTTTTCTTTTGTTTCCCAACTTAGATCTCTTTAAATGTACTTCAGGATGTAATTGCATTCTATCGATTATTCATGTCTCCTGAAAAATCTCTGCAGTTGTAAAAAAAGGATTATTTACCTATCTATATGGGGGAATAAAGAGAGATGTTTTATGCTAAAAATAAAACTTTGAAGTTTATTTTAGAAAAGTATGATACTAGATGAAAATGAGGTTGTTTAGTTGTCTGGGGAATAACAATAATAACCAAACCTCTTCGAGATAATATCTTGGATTTGAACTCTATCTTTATCTCAAGTGTTTCCAACCATCTCATAATCTTTCTTTTTTTTATAATCCCCAAAACACATATAATATTTTAAATTAGTATTCCGATTTGTTTATTATAAATCTTATAAAATAATAAAATTTGTATTTTGCCCAAGGGAGTAAAGATCTCATCAACGGTATTATTGTATTCATCGTTTTTATAATGTAAAAAAAGAACAAATAAGTAGTTACAAAACACATAAACACACAACAAACACTAAAACTAAATAACTAAGAATATAATTACATTTTTTTTAATATCAATTATAATGTAAATAAAATAATTATGCATAATAAAAATCACCCTGTGACAAACCAAAGATTTTACTGCAAGAGGTTGGCGAATGTGACAGTTTTATCTTCAACGTTAAATATCGTATAGTATTTGCCTAGAAAAACATCTCCTAGAATCCATTCAACGTTGTTATTAGCCATCGAACCAAATCCAAGCATGCATTCTTGTCTATTTGGACCACCAAGCTGTTAAGCAACAATAATATTTAGTTTTTACATAACATAATGAAATAATGAGAGATAATGAACTTAAAACATCAACTTAACACGAAATCAGAGTAAGTTAAATTTTAAGCAATAAGGATTCATCACATTATATAATTAATATTGAGTATTAAATTAATTCTTCGGAATTCAATCTTTCTCATTTCCTCCTCTCATTGCCTGGCACTTACATTGGTATTATATTACCAGTCTGACTCGATTTTACAGCTTACAGAAGTTAACAGAAGCTTTGTGATCATTCTGATAATACGAAAATGCTTTATACGCCAAATTTGACATTTCCTTAATTGGAATCAACATCAGGAAATGTGGTTGGTCTCGTGCCTGTCTGCTATTATTATTATTATTTTTTTTTTTTTTGCTAATCACCATATCGTAAAAAAATACTGGAAATTTTTATGTGAAATCTGTATCACTAAAAAATGTTTTACACTTGTGTGACCATTTGTCCAATGAAAGCACACAAGAAAGCTATAGGCTGCACAAATTGACAAAGTGTTTTATTTTCTCGTATAATATAAATATGGTTTATTCCAACCGTTTTCATTGTCCACGGATCGTTCGGGAATAGTAAAGGACAGGTTTTATACGTAGGCACTTAGCGTTAGTACTGTTATAAAATCATCGTCAGGTTAGAACGGGTTTGTGACTCATATGCAGACCATATTAAATACATTCCAGAAAACTTTATACATAGTTGACCTATTGTGACGATTGACATTACTGCGCATGTCGTACAAACCCGTACTTGGTTTAGGCTAATGCTCGTTTAAACCATTTGACAAAAGATTCGCAAACGATCCATGCGTTGGTTGGAACTGATTAGTTAGAGGAAATAATATGAAACATAGTTCAAAGGGTTGGAACTGTTTTTGTCCATTTCATAGCGCATGCCCACGACGATCTCGCGGACTTCCCTTCATGGTTGAAACAACCCTATAGAGAGGGAAGAAATAAATAAAATTGAGATGGCGCTAAAATTCGGGTTCAATCTATTTAATCATTTTAATGTCTTCTGAGTCCAAAATAGTGGGAGCAACATATCTTCTATCTGTCGTCTAAGGAAACGAGTGGAGTCTAAACTTCCTAACAGATTCTTATAACATTAAGATTGCATGTCCAAATAAAAGTATAACCATGAAAGTAAATTTTCCGGTTAAATCTAGTTTATGTGATAATGGCGCTCAAAATTAGAGAATGTGGAATGTCACAATAAAAATATGTTTTTGTTAAAGTTGTCTTGGACAGAACGAGTTTAATTTTATTTAATGAATAGATTATTTTTTGTCACATTACTGAAGTAGTTTCATTAAAATTACAGGCTTCAATTAAAAGAATCCAAAGCAATTTCGACGTGTATTAAAACCACACGTGTGTCTGGTTATTCATTAAGTTTAATTTACTAGTTCAATATACTTGTATCTATTTAATTACATCCTTTGCTAGTTAACATTCATTATGCGTAGATACCTCGGATTCAATTGCTACATGACTATTTTCATTAAGTCCTTCTTAGGTTTAATAATTAATTAAACATTATTAAATGCCAAAATATTGCACGTCCGTGATATATGAGCAAATGTAATTAAATTTCTGTTTCAATCATACCAGTTAGTACATTGTTTGTTGTCTTAATTTATAGCTATGAAAACTCATAGCTCATATGCATTTCAGCAATATTTCAAAATATGCGACTTGAATTTTTACCATTAATCAAATCACTATAAATTTGATTGGATCAAATTTGAATCGATGGCAAAGAAGTGATACCTCGTAGCTACTAAAATGGTGATTTTGAGGTTTTCATTATATTGGCCTTGGGAGGCTTGTCTGCAAGTAGGTACTTGCAAGATCTCGTAAGAGAAAAAATGCCTTCACATAAATAATGGGCAGTCGTGACATCTCGTATCATATTTGCAAACTATTTGTTATGTGATAGCTTGTAACTACGATAGACAGGTGTAGTGACACCTCGTATGTGTTTCTGATGTATGTGGTTTGGTGAAGGTTAGTTGTGACACCTCATAACTGAGGACAGAAATTTCGGATTTCTGAGACAGAAATCCGTTATTTATATACCTATATCTTTAAAAGTACTCATCCACTTTTCAAAAACATTGAATGGTTTCTTGAGGATATAGCTTACATCAACTAAAATAATTTATTAATAAATTAATAAACATAAATTTTTCTCGGTTAGGGTAATTTTTTATCAAATTAGCCTTTACCCCGTTCTCCACATTACATCATTCATTCCATTATAACGTTTGGAGGCTATATAAGATGCAAAAATTCCTCTATTATATTATTAGGGTCGATAAATAACTATTTTTTAATAAATATTGAATTTAGCCTAACAATGATCTTAATTGTGAACATTTTTGGTTCCATGTCGGTCTGTCGCTCACTTTTTGCGAACCAACATATCTCAAATACTACTCATCCGATTTTAATTAAATTTGGAAGGTAGGTCACTATTACCCATTACTGTTGGTTCCATATAAGTTTCAACCTTCTGTACCCATTTGTTCCCCTTCCATTACATGCTCACAAACATACATTTATTTACACTTATCAATATGTTTAAAAAAACTCATCTAATTTTTATGAATATTTGATATTTTGTCGAAAGTAACCGAAAGTAGATGATCCCAGATTATTCTCAACCGTCAGCGCTCTTTATATCTTACTTAATTTATGTATTTTAAATTCATACTATTATACGTATAAAAATAAAGAAAAATAATTTTGTCAAATTTCAAAGAAAAGGGGATAAATTAATTAATTAATTTAATTTTAAATTAATTAAACATTAATGGGTTGTTAAAGCATAGCAATATTAAATTATACGCGATAGGACTCGAGGAAGCTATGTGCCACACTGATTAGAAGAATATTTTATTATTAAATGAAATTATATAGTTATATAATATTTTATTATTTATACAATGTTGTCACTAATATTGTTTTTATTGGTATGCAGTATTTTTCAACTTTAACTTCTTTGTGTCTATTGTGACTCCTCAATTAATTTAGGAAAAAATAATAATCAAGTTTAAATATAGAATTAATTAAAAAAAAAAAATAAATAAATATTATATGGAATTGATATGTCTTTATAATTGTATTGAAAGTCATTATTTATTATAGATGTTTTCAATAATGTAGTATGTTATTGCCGTTCACCTTCTTCATAGCTATTGTGACTCCTCAAATATTTTAGCAAAAAAAAAAAAAAAAAAAAAAAAAATCAAATAATAATAATATTTTACAGGTGTTAATAATAATTTAGTTTCATTATTGTTGTGAACTCCCTCTATTTTATAGATAAATGCACTGATTTACTTATTTACATTCATCCAATAATAAAATCACACTAATTTTCAGACCATTTTTATTTTTATAACTTATGTTTTTAATATCTGTGTAAAAATATTACTTACCGACACTACATAGTCTGCTGCTAATAGAGTGTATTCAATTCCATTAATATTAAACGTAATTGCAGGGAGATTGTCCTTTTCGTCACATTCAACCTAAACAAATAAATTAAACATTCAGAAATAAATTGTATAAATTGAACTAAAATAGTACATTACGCGTCGAGTGCGGAAAGTAGCATTTTGCATGCGAGTGTGGAGAAACCACACGAGCAATGCAAAATGCCGTTTTCGCACGAGTTGCGTACCGTACTTTATCTACGATTGTTAGATTTAAATAATAAATACAGAAACAAATAAACTTGCTGTATGTATAAGTTCGTATCTCTCTCTTGATAAAGATGGCATTAATTCATTAGTTGTATTTTTTGCCGAATTAATTATTTCTGGAGGATTATTATTCTCCACATTTTCGTCAAAGTCACTTGATTCACTCATTGTTTTTCACTAAAAACTCGATATAAACAGTTACTTTAATAAAAGAACACCAAATTAGTTTTGCTAAATGTAAACAAACTCACTAATCGTGCGTAAAGCTGAAGAATTCCTCTTCTTTACCGCACTAGTGTGGTAAAGAAGAGGAATTATTCAGAAATATGAGACGCGCATGCGCAATGAATACAAGTACGTAAATAATCACTTTCTACGCATCTAAACAAAGATATAATGTTTATATTTCGTATCAATCGTAGATAAAATAAATTGTTATCCCCTTTCAAATCCTCTCTCTCTCTCTCTCAAAATTGAATTTTTTTTTTTATGGATTTACTTGTTTTGAGGTTCTTTGAGTCCAAAAAAGTGGTTTTTAATAAATGTCTGTCTGCCGTCTTTGCAGACGCGTGGAGCCTATAAACTACTAGCCGATTTCGACGAAATTAATAAATCAAGATCAGAACAATTAGACCTCGAGGGTCAATCAAGAAATTAATTTTGGGGCGCTATACTGTCAAAAACTACAATCTAGCCTCTAGACCATGTTAAATTTAACTATAAAAATGTTTTTTTCCGGGAAGAATATATTTCCAAAGGTATTAATGAAAATGAATCTGATTTTCTTAAAAATCGAAAACAAAAAGGAACATCCACCCGTTCAATACTTTTTAAATATGTAAGTTTAATAATAAATCAATTAACTAAGGTATTGTGGGATTAAAATACTGTAATATCTTTATGAAAGAGTATAGTTAGATTTTTGGACCTGTTTTTTTTTTTTTTTTTAAATAGACGTTATTTTTTGTTTTAATAGAAACAAAAACTTTTTCTTTGGTAAAACACGAATTATTTGTAATCAGACTTTAATTTGCAACATGCATCAGATTAAAATTTACTATTTATTCTCATTAAACAAATATTAAAGTAATATTTTTATTTTTTCAATTTAATTTTTATATATAAATTATCAATTTATCAAATCATGAGAGACCTTGAACAATAATATTTAATAATTACGTACAAAAACCATCCCTGATTCTTCTGGTTCGACATTTAAGAATTCGTAAAGTCTCATTATATCCTTTTCTGGTCCAATGATAAGAGAGGTTCCAGTGTCAGCTATGGCGGAACATCCATACTGACATAGTATCACTGTTGTACCTTGATCAACTGCTGATTCTACTGCTACCCTAAACATTTATATAACATTCATAAATTAATTAGGAAGATAAAAATAACAATCTTTTTGCTGGGTAAATATATGCACAATGACGATCTGATGTTCAGTCATTTTCGCACGTGTAACAATATACGCACATCTTAGATTTAGATTACATGTTAAAAGCATGATCCTCGTAGTGTTAGGCTATAATATATGTTATTTACCAGTAATTGGCTTAAAGGAACACCGCGCATATTAACTATAGGTGCTCAATAAATTATAAAAACTTTTAACATTACCCATAAACGCTCGATATTGATGTAAATACAAATATTATTCATTAATTGTTTATGGGCCCCTTAATCAGATCTAAAGTGGGTATAACTTTTTAATTATATAGTACTTACAAGTCCATTTCAAACTGCCAGTAAGTTTCTTGAGTAAGCTTAATTGGGTTTAAGTTGTTGGTATCGTACATGGACTCATCAGCTCCTCCAAACAATATTTCTCCACCTTCCACACCATGCATATCCCTAGGCAATAAAATATTCAGTATTAAACTAAAAAAACTAATCCAAAAGGAAATAAAACATTAAAATAGTCTTCCAATTAGTGTGGCACAATGCTTCCTCGTGTCCTATCGCGCGAATTTTTTAATAATGTTTTACTTTTACTATTATTGTCAAATTTATTTTATTCTTATTAAATCGGTTAACTTTTTTTACTAAGAGAAAGTATTGTGATGGCGCGAAAATTCGGTTTTGATGGATTTACACGTTTTGAGGTCTCCTGAGTCCAAAAAAGTTGTTTTTAAAAAATGTCGGTCTGTCGTCTGTCTGTGCAGACGCCTGGAGCCTAAACTACAGGGCCGATTTTGACGAAATTTGGCATACATGTTCAGAAAAATCATACCCCGAGGTGAAATCGAGAAACGAATTTTAGCTCCAAATTTGGGGGCGCTACCCCCCAAAAACTCTGGAAAAACGGGAAAACAAATTATTTCTCGAAAACGGTTTTGATTTAAAAATTCTAAAATGTAGCCCATTTTAATACGAATCTAACGATATAAGCTGTTTTCCCGGGAAAAATCTAGTTCCTGAGAAAAAAAAACTTAAAACGTGGGAGAGCCTGGGTTCGATTCCCCGCCCAGGAGATGTTATTTTTATGATAAATTTTGATTAAATGTTCAATAATAATTAAATGTACATACGAAAACTAATAAATGGAAAACACTGGGCTAAATAATTATATATAAATAATTCGTATATGAGAAAGTTTGTCTGAGTTGTCTCGGACCGATTATTTTATTATTAAAAATACCCATTTTGCAATTTTTTATGTGTGGGCTTTTTCAGAAAACCATTCAAATTGTTTAAAATTTTTTTTAAAGATATAAACACAAGGTAAAAAAAAGAGTTCTTTTAAAGATAGGTTACAAAAAAAACTTTAATTGCATATAAAAGAGAAACCAAAGGACACAAAAGAATTAAACATACAGGACCAAAAATGTTCTTTGATGCCTAAAACTGATGAAAATCTTTGAATTCGGAGACATCAAAAATTTTTCACAATGCTTTCGTTACCTTCAGGTAGCTCGGATGCAAAACAGAAGAGAAAATGGGGGAACTTAAATCAATTAGAGAAAAATTGGTCGTAGAAGCAAAACATTAAAGTATACGAGATTGGACTTGAGGAAGCTCGCGCCCCACAAATTGGCAGATTATTTCATAATATTTTCTTTTTAAAGAAATTAAAAGTAACGTTTGTATTTGCGTAAATTGACTGGAAATCGACTTTATTACGATTTTTGTTGAGATTTGTTGTCTTTATTTTGATTTATACACAGTTTAAATTTTTCTATTACAATATTCAAGATAAGTGAACAATGCCACAATATTCACGAGACTTTGAAACTACATCTCTATTACACGTGTTTTGTAGAATCCAGTTGTAGATTATAATGTATAAGTTTTAAGTAGTTCCTTATGCATAGGTATATACTTATAGTTTCAAATAAAGATACTTTTTTTAAAAAAAGAAAAGTTTTCACTGTTTGCTTTTAGTTACGAGGTTTTTGCATAACGTTATTATGATTGGGTAAATATAATTTTTCAACAATTTGTTAGAGATTACTATTGCAGTGTGCAAATACGGTATTACTTAAATTATTGTTATAATTTTTAAAATATGAATCTAATATGAGATAGGTTTAAGTGCTTTTCAAATTTGTTTTGAATCATATACACATATCTCACCTGTTCAGCCAAACAGAAAATATGGGCGCAGCCTTTCCCTGTTCAACCATATTGTAAAAAGGTGGTGTGACTCCGTCTTCAGCTATGCTGGGAAAAGCCAGACCCATAATCCCGTCAGGTTTTGAATAAACGAAAGTATCTCCTGGTTCCTCAACTGCTTCGCCAAATATCTGACCTTGGATCATAATGTTCCCTATCTAGAAATAAAACTACATAATATTAGCAATAGTTTTTTGCGCATCAGGGAAGTAAAGTAAGTCATTGTACCCTGAGCGATGAAGTTGGTTTCTGAGGTGAAGCCGAGTGAACCAGAATGTTAACTCGGGTACAATTGAATAAAATTTTAATTTGTGAGTATTTAACATAAATAAATTACATTTTCAAAAAGTAAATATTTTTATGTTTATTTTAATAAAAAAGAAGAAATAATATAAATAATTCCCTAAAATAAGTTAATCCACGTTAAAATTGAATTATAGGTAGTAATTATTTGAAATTCAATACTAAAATTAAATGGGAGAGTCAGCTGGTAGCTGAGCGTGTATTGAATAGAATTGCCGACTGATGTATATACCTATGGATTAGTAAATCTCCATTTAGAAATTATAATTTTACCATTAACTTGTTTGTTTTACTGATGAATTACCATGATAACCGTTGTGGAGGTTACATGACAAGTGTGAAGATGACATAGATTTATACATTAAAAAAAAAAAGAATTTACATACTTGCGCTTGATTGCGCTTACTTGCGCGAAATTATGGACAAGGGAACAACAGATTTTTTATTAAAAAGAAGAAGGTAAATATATAAAAGAATTACAGTAAAAAGTAAACCCTAATATTTAAAGATAGTTGAAAATAGAAAAATATATTAAGAATACATTTTTTAAATCAAGTGCAGTTAAATAATAATCTATCTAATATAAAAAGTTCTAACCGTACACAAACTAATTATAGGCCAACATGTATTTAAGTTGGTCGGTAAGACTGTCAGATTCCAAACTATCACCATCATCACCGTTATTGACTACTGAAAAACTAAAATTGCCTGTTAATATGAGTGTTAACTAGTTAAAACTATTATTTACTGAAATTAAGAAGTTAGTAGTGTTTTGTGGCCAATACAAACTTGCATTATTAGTTTCTATTTTCGTGTGAATTGTGAATAACGGTGATAATGAAAAGTATAATTGCAAGGGATATTTCTTGCAACAAATCCTCCATTTTTTTAATTACTTAAAACATACTCTCTGTATTGTATTGTATTGTAAAACATACTCACTATTCTGGAATGACGACGAAGACTTACAATAAACTTTAAATTAAGTTACTCTACCGTTCATAAACTCCCTGGCAATAATATAAACGAATGAAACGATTCAATGTTTTGAAGATCTGAGAGTACCAGTGAAGTATTTTACTGCCGAAATTCCCTAGTGGATATGTTTTTACAAGCTTTTATTTAACTTGCAATGTTTGTTTGTATGTATGTATGTATGTCCGGGTCAAATCATGCAACTAAATTTTAAAGGAGTTATACCCAACCGATTGAATTGAAATTTTGCATACACGTTTAGTTTGGATGACAATGCATGGTTAGCTAAGTGACGTCATTCTAAATCCAATATGACGGACTATAGTTATTTTTTTTAGCACGCCCATGATATGGGTATCGATTGAAAATGTTTGGTGAAAATAATACGAATAAAAGCTTGTATTTAAAAATATTTATTAAAATCAACTTATTTTAACTTATAATCAGTGAAAACGCATCTTCACTAGTCAAAACTGAAATTAATTTTTTGAAGGGTTTTGAAAGCTTACTGTTACTCTCCAGTAAAAGTGATTCTGTCATTTTCAAACTAAAGAGTTAGTTGTAAAGAATTTTCGTTCTTCAGCATGATCCAATAGCTTCAATTACTGTAAGCTTGGAAGCAAAAGATTATACTTTTTTATATTTGTTATTTAAAGAAAATGTGAAATATGTACATACTATGAATAATACACTAACCTTAATTAATTTAAGAAATGATTTAAAGATTTGCTCTAGAAAAAGTTTTAAGTGCCATTGGATTTAGAACGGCTGATAAGATCGATGAAAAAAATATAAACTTTTTAAATTATTCTTTACCATTAAGAACAAAGTTCCTAAAATTTATTTTTATACAATATACACTCATATAACTTCCCTCTTATCTTACTCGAGATAATTTATATTTGAGCTAAAAATATATTAATTTTTTATTTATAAATTCTTTTAAGTATAATGTAATCCTTATTTAAACGGTCATCATGAACTAATAACAATTTTGACGTTGTTATAATTGTAAATATATTCTTCAGATATCTATGCGACGATATTCAAATGAAATAGTTTGTGTATGTAAAGCTGGGTCCACACTAATAAAAGAAAATTCGTTGTATGATATAAATTTAATATAATAGAGAATAATAAGATTTGTCTAGGATTCATAAGCTGGGTTTACATCAATAGACGTTTTTGTTGTGCGGGCTGTGTGCGTTGAATGTGGTGTTCGTGCGTGGCAGTGCAGACGTACTGACACACAAGGTCAAACACAAAAAAAATTCGTCGCACTGCACGTACACAAGCCATCCGGTGTAGGTTTTCTCGAGAACAACAAAATTTGCGGGACAGAAATTGTGTGTTGAGTTAAAATATATTTGTTTAGTTTCAAGATAGCATTACCCACATACAGATGGAGCAGATGGGCGTACAAAGCGCACAACACAAATATTTATAAACTTTGTGTCGTAAATATTTTCACCGCACAGCAAATTCAACACAAACATAATTTCTTATTGTTGTGGACCTTAGCTTTAAGGAAGTATTCTTCAAGGAAAATCAAAGTTAAAAGTTAAAAACTTCCTTAATTATTTCACTATAATTGATAGTAGTTGGTTTGTAAAGCCTCATTATTTAAATCTGGAATTTATACCTATACAAAAAGAGTGAAGGCGTTGTTTGGAATATAAGTCCGTGATGTTAACTTCTTTTGTTATTTTATTTCAAAGCTTTCTCCCAGGGAACCTGAGCTTCATCAGTGATTCGAACAATGATAGATAGATTTTAAAATAAATTTAGAGAAATTAACAATGAATGTCTTACCTAATACTCTACAAGTCCACCAAAGAAAACCACTTCAATTATACCTGTACCTTTGTAATTACCTTAATTATATGAATTTAATTTGAATAGTCAAAAGAAGGGGGCATTTGTCTTGAAGAGGATATCTCGAACCTGATTCGGTTTTCAAATAATGACGACAAAAATTTATGTTGGTATGGTTGGCCTCCACTAAAATATAGACCAATTTTATGTATTCTTCAAATTTTCACATTACTACGTTAAAACATGCTGGAAGATAAATTCTACTAATCATATTGCTTCCGAGCTTACCGAAGGTAACGGAACCTATGTGATCGTTCTGAAGAACGAAAATATATAATGTCTCTGATTTCAAAAATTCCAAGACAGAATTTCGTTACAGACATGAGGGAACATTTTTGGTTCCGTGTCGGTCTGTCGGTCTGTTTGTCGCTCAATTTTTGCAAACCAACATATCTTAAAAACTTCTCGCCCGATTTTAATGCAATTTGTATGGTAGGTCATAATTAGCTCATTGTTGGTCCCATGTAAGTTTCAACCTTCTGCGATCATTTTTTTTCTCTTCTGATCAATAAAGTACAGTGATAGGATGCGAGAAAGCTACGTGCAGCACCAATTGGCAGTCTATTTTTTCTCTATAATAATAATCCGTGCATAGCAAAAGCCCAAAGAAGGCTTAGGCAGGCTTAAGGGATTATACATTTATGTAACACTTATTTGAGGACACGGGAATGGCGTGTCGCTACATCAGGTTTTTGTTTAAACAAGCAAGATAATTTCGGGTGTCATAATTTGAGGGTTCTCGTTTAGGGAAGTATAGAGTTCCGTAATTACTAACAATTCGTATCTGTACATTCAATATAATTGTTTAATTGGGCAAAATTTCCCGAATAAAAAAAGTCTGAAATGAAACACAAATTATAGTCTACACCCGTTACTCTCTCTACAGAGTAATACAGAATCAAACTAAGAATTCATTGCATGTATTAAAAGGCTCCATGTCCAGAGGTTGTTCGTCTTTGGAATAGATGCCTTTAAAAGATCTCTATCCCTATAAAAGCAATTTAAGTTAAGTTGAACATGCTTAATTCTCTTAAGGCCTTATTTAACCCAGAGCTATTAAGACTAGAGCATCCTCTCTAGTCTTCAGAGATAATGTTACAGAAAACTTTATTGCTTTAATTATCATTAGAAGAATAAACGGCGGGCGTAAATGTGGTATTGTTGGTCTTACGAAAATTTAGTTGCAAGTCCTTAGGATCATTTATACACTCTTGAGATTTTAATTATTTGTTAGACAATGTTTTGTGAACAATCATACCACATTATAAATATAATACAGTTTATTATAGTGTTGTAAAAATATAAACTTATAGTTTAGAAGTTACTATTGTTATTGGTTTTATTGTTTGTTCTAGTTTATTAAACTGACTGAAGATAGCCTTTTAGGGTCGAAAAATTTCAGTAATATTAATTAAACTGTTAATTTATTCACACCTAATAACGTCCATCACATCTCAATTCATCGTATAGTGTTGTATTGAATAAGCCCTTTGGCAGGCCTTTCAAAGACTGTTGCGCCACAGATTTTATTTTTATTAATTTTCAAACAAATATATACATAAATCGTTCGGATTAATGTATATATTATTTAAATATTTTTTATAAATAAATATACTTAAAGAGAAAAATAAATAGAAAAATTGCTTGCATACGAGTCTGCAAGACAGTGAGACATTTTTATGTAATGCTTTTTGGTGTCGTTTTTCGAGTATATGTGCGTAAGTAAAGTAAATGACCTATTTACAGCTGTTTCTACGATGTTGCAATATTAGCAGTAGTGTAACAACACTTCATCTAATGTAAATAGTATTTGTAAAAATAAGGGGTTGTTTTTAGAGGATACCCACAGTTAATTACGCAAAAAGGGGTACGTAGGTTGAGAACTGCTGCTCTAGACTAGACTTTACTAAGTGTAGTAGAGTAGAAGAGCGCTGGGCTACAGGCTATAGAGTGGGGGAGAACCGAAGGCAGCCGAACCTACACGTCCCGTCCTCGGTTACATTCGAGTCCGCGGTAGGGGAAGGTCCTACAGCTGTAGACTGGATTGCAAACCTCCTATAGGTTTCTGAATCCCTGTCACACTTTTCTGAGTTTTTAGGTAACATAACGCTTTTTTAAGTATGTTCCATTGCCTAAACATAAAATGTCAAAATACGAATTTATAATTATTTCAGTAGATTACATACCGTTAGTATATCTTTGGATAGAAATCCAACCATTGATCCAGTACCATAACCTATAGATAGTTTTGTGCCAACTTCTTGGTAAGACGATGAAGCGTAACTTTTGTACCTGTTATGCGTCACTGTAATTCAACAATTAAACAAATATATTTCTATTGCATAGGCATACGTAATTATTATTATTAGTATTATTTTATCTCCTCAGATTGTGACCACTTTTCGGTGATTATTGTCTAATCAACAATTTGATACCAATGCTGAGAGCATATTATTGTCAATGAGGTACGTGTTGCGCACGATCAAAGCAAACGACATCAACTATCAACCCAATAAGATTGGAAAGGCTCCTCAGATTGGAGGCTCCAATAGAAAACCTCAAGCTTCATTAAGATTTGTGTTTATATCTTTTTTTTTCAAAAGTCCATAAAGGGGACTACTTACTGCATGCCCGATTTGTATGAGGACATGTAACTGAAGGTATCCAAAGATTTGACGAACCAGTATCAAAGACGACTTCAAAATTCTGTGGAGGAGTTCCAAGGCCAATAGTGCCATAATACTGACTCTAAACAAATAAGATCACATTAGTCCAATTACAAATATATATGTATAATGTATAAACCAATTGAAAAAAATAATACTATAAATAACTACTCTATAAATACTACTCTATAAATAACCTACTCTTATAATAATTCTCGATAAAGTATTATATATGTATATATAATTATAATATTCGTATAAATAGCCTTTGCACAGCTACTTAGGCAGCTCTCATATATGCAGCCTAAGTTATAAGTCTATAACTGTAAACACTCATTAAAGCTATTTAAGTGTGATTTTCATGAACTTCGAATATTATTAAATAAAATTTGAAACAAAACATAAGTGAGTCTATTTTCGGACTGATATAACAGTGTCATTATATTAGGAAATAGGAAAGACGTCTCTCCACTGAAGCACCTTTAGGTTAGTCAGCCGGGTTTCAGCCAGAAGAGGTTATTTTCAGTGGCGTCGAGACAAGTCGAAATGCATTAGAAAAATAAATTGACCAAGTTTGAGCTTTCAGCACGCACAATGGGTCCGTAGGCAAAATAACAGGTACTTCTTTAGACTGTTACTCCTCTATGTTTTTTTTTAGAATATAAATGACTAACTAAATAACTATCAAGTAAAAGGGATGTTTAGTGCAATGCACTTTGGGACAAAGGAATATCACAATTCTGTTTTTATAAGAGGAGTAATAGTCTAAAGAAGAACATTCCGGACACCTTCTTTAGATTGTTACTCCCCTCTATTTTTTTCAAAGGGGAGAAACAATCTAAAGAAGTGCCAAATAACAAATAGTTCGAGTTCTTCGACCAGCATAATCAAAACGGCGGTAATTTAATAGTTTGTTTAAGCTACAGCTTTTGAAAAGTTTATTAATAACGTAAAACAAACGCTTTTATATACATTTTCAGGTATATTGCCCAAACGCAGTATAGCTACTCCGAAATGTCTAGTCCAATATGTTCCTTAGATAAAAATGTTTAAGTTTTTTTGGGAGGGGGAAACATTTTTTCTCACAAAATGTAAGATGAATGATAAATTCCTTAAAAACAGTTTTTTTGGTGTTAGATACTTTAAGAGATCAGGTACGTTACAGACAGACAAGACCCTAATAATTATTATATAGGATTCGAGACAGGTTGGAATCTGATCATAAATTACTGAAAACTGGCTTTATAAATTGACTGTTTCAAAAAATACATGAATAATGTGTTTAATAAAAATACATCTGCTTGTATTGGCAGTTGACGAGGTATTAGTTCAACCAGCAGCAGGCAGCGGGCAGTGGTAGTTTGGTGGTTGTTTGGTAGTGTTGGGTTGGTGTTGGTGGTGGTTGGTGGTTGGGTTGGTGTTGGTGGTGGTAATTAATTAATGTTTAAATTTAATTAATTATCTTTTTAAAAATGAATGGATTAATTAAATTTAAACAAATTAAGTAATAAAAATGAAATAAAAAAATAATTTTAATTGGTAGGTATATAAAATCTTCAAAATCTCTTGCAGACATCCAATCGAGCTGAAACTTGGCATATCGACTCTACCAATATAAAAACATTCAACAAACTAATTAATTAATTATTTTTTATTTAATTACTTAAAATTAAAATGAATTAATACCAACATTAACCCTCACACAACCAAAATGCTAAAATGTAAAGGATTTATAATAAAAGCTTGGTTTTATGGGCTAGTATTATTTGGTATTAAAAATTATAAATAAATAAAAAAATAAGGTTGTGAAGCAGAATAATGTTTTTTGCAACTCTAAATTACTGACAGAGGTTCATTTCTCTGTTACCCGTTGATTTAAATCATTTGTTTAAATTATAACGATTATTTTTTATTCTTGAACCATTATTTAGTGAAAATAGTCAATGCTGTTATTTTACAATTCCACATGCAAAAGTTGCAAAACCTTTAGATGCTCTTCGTATGTTTCTTACATTCATGAAATTTTTTAAAGTCACTGGAGTTCCCTGAGACTGAGCTTGAAGTCTTCTTGCTTGCTTAGCCATGTTAAACTGGACAATGTAGTCATTTACATCTCTGTGATGTTTTTTCAGTGAAATCCTGAGTAAAAAACAGTTCAACCAAAAAACATTCTTATTATGACAAATTTATTCAAAAATATTGAATCATAGGTAAAGAAAATAATTTAAAACTAAATAATTATTAAACGCCACAAAGTTTGAGGAAATAACAATAGTTATCAAATAAGAAATCGCCTCCGATCAAATTAAAAGGTTATCAGAAGGCTAGATATCATTATTAGGGTTCTTTTTGTGTCTTGGAAAATCTCGGCTCTAATTGGACTCCCCTCCTATATTTTTCTCCTGCCAAGTCTGTTCTTTTCTTAACCATAGTTTAGGGTTATTGGTTCTTTTTTATATTTATAATTATTTTATATTTTATATTATTATAAGAAAGAAAAGAAAGAAGAATAGAAGAAGTTTTTATTAGAATAATTACTCTTAATTAGACATACTATAAATAAACTAAAATGGATTTCTAGGGTTTGCATTTAATAGCCAACACTAAAAATTACAACCACCTTGCCGTCTCGCACTGGTATGTAGTTTTAATAATTATAAATACATATTATAACATAATAAACAAAACAACTAACTATGTTACAATTAACTTTTATTTCGTATATTGAACGTGTCTTAAGTAAGTATTTCATTGAATGAAATCACTGATATATATATATATATATATATATATATATATATATATATATATATATATATATATATATATATATATATATATAATATATACTGTGATGAATTCATAAACCAAATTTCAGGAATTGGCATCAAATTTCATTTTATCTTCACCGTTTTCGTTCCCTTTTACCCGTACAAATGACGTTCATTTTGCAAAATCACACTTAAATTGTTATCTGATCTTATTCCATAAATCTGTTCCGAGTGAATATTTATTTTATATCATTCCTCTATCCATTTAATATCTTTTTAAAAATTAGTAGAGCTTAAAATCAAGAACTGTAACTAAAATAGAAAAAAGTACTTAATTGTTAGGTAAAAAAACTTTTTTTTGGCTTAATTTTTTATTATATTCTTTATAAAAAGTACAAAGCAGAATCCGTTTATTGAATCAAGTAATTAAAAGTTTTAGTTTTAGGCCAAATAATATGTTTTCTGGCGAAAACTAGTATCAAGTTAAAGAAAACGATTATACTTTACAAAAGAAGAACAGGTCAGAATATTAGTTGAAGAGAAGAAAAGCATTATAGTTTTGATACTTACCTAAAACTTAGATTGAATAATAGGGTTTTAATAAAAAGTGACGGTAGAAGTTCTCATAACCATATTCTAAACTCTTGCTTGCCTATACGACCCTACTCGGTGTGGGTTCATCACGTTCAAAGTTTAGATGGAATTGTTTGAGGCTAAAAGTTAGCCAATAAAACTTATGTGTTATTACCTGTTTGCTCTTTGGCCCCTAACTCTGTACGACTCTATCATTTTAGATTATATGGACGGATTTTAAAACCAAACTCAAACTCAATAGTAACTTCATTAACTGTAATAAAGTTACATTATGGCACGTTAATCTCAAGCTTCTTAATTAAAAGAGATAGCCAAAAAATGTCATATTTTCTGCTTAGTTTTAACTGACTGAAAAGGAGTTTTTCATGGTTCTCTATATAGAGTTCTGTATAATCTCCATTAATTTGCTGCAAAAGTCTACTTGGTGGAATTACTCTATTTAGATTATAAAATAAGACGGAAATGGTCAAAAGACATGTTTAAACATTGTTACTTTAATGATCGGTAATATATCGAATTTGCAAGAATCTCGAATAATTGAGGTAAATGTATTAAAAAGAAGTAAAAATATTTTGAATTCTCATTCGAGAACAGCCGTGTTTTAAACTTACAATTTTTCATTGCTTATTCTTCTTCATTTTCTTCCCCATGTTGCCATTTACAGCATCGGGGGTCCCTCTTTAACATTTTTCTAGGCAGGTCAGTCCCGTGCTATGGCTCTCAGTTCGGAAACCGTTTTACCTTCTTCCCTACAATCTCCACTATGTGGCCAGCATATGTTTCCTTAGTCTGTCGGGATCTGTCGGTATCGCTTCAATAAATTGCTTGGGCTTTCTCACGCTATCCGTTCTGACCAGGTGCCCGATGCAACCCTTATTGCCCTTTTTCAAGATTCTTCACTATGGCTGTGTTCTATGAATTTTCAAAACAAACTTTTAAATGAGAATATATGAAGTTAATACAAACAGTATTACCAGGGCGATGGTGCTTCTTAGATTATATTATAATGTATTAAAGCTTAACACCACTCACTCTCAACTCATCCATCACATTATAGCTAATATATAGTAGATTGCATGGAGATATAGCTGAGTTATTGTACTGTTGATTTGAAATAGAGGTTCCCTTTACCACTTAAGTGCACTTTAAGAATTTTTTTTTTTTTTATGACCCGCCATCTGGTATAAAAAAAGGTGACCATATAAATGTAGAATTCGACGTAGCAAAACAAATAGCTGTCTTAGCAATCGGCCATTTTGATTCAAGATGGTGCCCATTAACGTATTCGGAACTCCCTCTATACATTTATCACCAATTCTTTAAAACGATAAAAGAAAATTATTTTATTTGGTACGATAATTTCTAAACAAATATTGATGACTGGCAATAATGAATTTTCTCTTAATTTGATCCTTAAGAGGAAAATAGGGGGTGGCAAAGCAAAAAACATAAAGCAATTTCCAGCCGAGACCGGCCAGTATATAATATTATTTATTTTATATAGCTAAGCATTTTTTAAATATTCTATTCCTTATGACCTAATTAGTTCTATAATGAATAAAAGTCAAAGAGCCTAATTAATTAGTTTATTGTAGAAAAACAGTTGTAGGGGATTTTTTTTTTTAACAAAGTATGGTTTCTAATTTTAAATAAGAGTTTTTTTTAGTGGATTTTTAACAAAGTAAGGTTTCTAATTTTAAGTAAGACCTCTAATGTTAAGAATAATTAACCAGAAGTAAGTGCAACAAAATTACGGTAGAAAAAAGTTTGTTCTTACTTAATTATAACTGACCAGTTGCAATATAATCTGATTAAATATACTATTATTGAAAAATAAATTTTTCCGTGGTAGGCTGTGAAATAGTAACTTTAGAGCCTAAAAAACATAGCTAAAATCCATTTTTTCATTACGTGGACTTAAAAAATCTTTTTATTACTCCTAGCTGTATAGAAAAAATCTTTTACGTCCTAGGCACTAAAAGATTTTTTCTTTACGGCGGGTAGTTGTCAAAACTTCCGTCAGTAGTGCTGCAGTCTTTGTAGAAATGCTTCTAGTACGATAAAAATCCGCTAGATGTCAATGCGTTTTGTTTATCTTTTCTTATAGTGTAACCTCATTTTAAGGTTTCTTTTTTTAAGTCTTAAGTATGTACTAATATTTGTTATTATTATATATTGATTAGTGATTAATATTTAATGATTTTTCATTGTCTGCTACCTCGGAAAAAATAGCATATGCTACGCGACTTTGAAGTGTTTTTTCTTTACCTTGGCAATATTTACTGTCTCGCTTCGCTCGACAGTAAATGTAATTGCCGCGGTAAAGAAAAAACTCACTTCACAGCCTTGTAACATAATATACTATTGTTATAAAGCTATAGTTTGTCTTCATAGCAAAAAATGATCAAACAAACGAGAAACAGTTTTGTACAACCTATAAATGGGTTCTTTTTTTTAAAAAAAAAAAAAAAAAAACCTTTCTTCCTATAAAAAAATCTAGTTATTCACTTGGGTTTTAAAAGTTAGTTGTTTCTTTTTGTAAAATTACAAACGGCATTTGCCATCAACGAGTAATCTACCGATCCATTAACATACACTCAATGAGCCAAATTGTGCAATTTACAATAATTACGCTTTACGCTATGAACTCTTAGTATGGAAATACATCAATTGTTAGTAAAAAGGGAACAATAAGTCACGAAGTAGCTCCTGCTCAAAGGCATTTAATTTTATATACTGCTTTTATAAGTCATTAGTATTAAAAGTTATTTAACTGAAAAATGTGTGGATAAAATAATTTCTTTTAACTCTGAAAATTATTTAAATTTTTTATACAACGTTTATACAACTTTTATCTTTTTACAATATTAAATTAAATTATTCAGGTTTTTTGTTTTTCCCAGAAAATAGTTTTTAAAAAAGTTTTAAATTATGTTATTAAATAAATAAATGCATTTACCTTACGAGATTTGATTTATTTGCCGTAGAATTTTGTAGAAAAAAGTAGACAAGGAGTAAAAATAATATTTCGTAATGCATTATTACTTCAATATATAACGTAACTTGAAACTGGTTAACGCCTTTATGAATAATCGATTAATGAATATAGTTCTAAATTTTTTTACAAAAGTATACAGAATAGATAGGTGAATGTATGATAAGATAACATCACTTATACTTCATATAAAGGCACTCAACATGGTTCAGATTAAAGCCTAAATGTATCGATGTTAATAGCTATGATGTTTTTGATAAAGGTGAACCACTTCAAACTCTGATTACTTCTTTATTTTTAATTTTATGAGTTGCACAATAATAGTAATGATATATAAAATAACTGAAGCGCTCTAAAAGAGCTTATATTTGAAACAATACGTTTATTGCCTGTCAGGCAAACATCCACACGGTCAAACAGTCTATGTGCCAGTGATGTTAGTAATAAACAAAGCTAACATTTTAAAATTATTTTTTTCGTTTCTTTTACCAATGATCAGGGTGTTAATGACCTATAGATTATATTATATTCATCCTGGAAATACCCCAGGTAATGTTTCTGAAACTTCAATAGGGAACACTTTTTCATAAGAGAACACAATTATCTTGGTCTATTTATTTGATGATTCCATAATGTATGGTCTCGAGCTCTAAATGTTGATCAATTTCAACCTAATCATCTTTAAAAACTATTTGTTTTTAGGGTCCGTAGGCAAAACCAAGGACCCTTATATTTTCCTGCGTGTGTCTGTCCGTCCGTCCTCTCGCGTGCTCTCACGGCTACACCTTTCGTCCGATCACTTTGAAATTTAGCATGTATGTGTCTTGTACCTACCCACATATTTTAAAAATATAGCGACTTAAAAAAAATATTTTTCAAAAAAATTAGGGTAAAAAAACTTAAGGGTTAAATTTTTTTATTTTTTTTCGACACCGTGAGGGGTATCATATAAAAGGGTACATCGAGCTGATTACAAAAATATATAATTCTTTTGATATAACTTTAATAGGGCGAGCGTAGGCAAGTTTGAAGTGGGTGTGAAACGTGTCCCCCCCTTCTATCTCGCTTATGTGAAGTGCAAAATATTTGAAAAAATTCCTGAACATTCTTCGACCAAAAGAAAAGATACCACTTTTTGGAAATTTCGAAAGAAATATTATTTTATTTTTTATTGACAAAATACGTTTTTTTATAATTATGGTCTTTTCGATGTATTTATATGGTTTTAGTCCGGTTCAGTGGCAAAAAAATACATTATCAGAGTGTGTTTTGAGAATATCAGACCCTTAAAATGGTTCAAAGTAAGCTTTTTAGCATTTAAAAAAAAACACTGGTTATACACTTTACAGTTAAACACTATATAGTGTGGCCTACGGACCCTCGCTGTGTGCTGACTAGCACACACTTGACCTGTTTATTTTATCATGACTTAATCATTTTCTAAATTTAATATTTTACTTAAGTTACTTTCCAGTCCAGTTTAACCTTCTATACCAAACCTTTTTTTAATTCTACTATTAGTAGTTCATTAGTATGATTAATAAATAACTTTTAATCGATCATATTTTTTTCTGTACGGATTTATAAAAATTTCCGTGGTATTTCATTAAGGAACAATCAATTAATAATGTAGTTACTTAATCATATCTACTTGCAAGGGATTTAATCAATTATCCACCCCCTCCCCCTCCCTGAGTAAGTTAATTGCAATCTACATGATTTTTCATTTTAATTATAATTATAAAATATTGTTGCTATTTCTTTTACAAAATATTTATCAAACAATAAAATGTTTTTTTAGGTTTTAAATTTAAGTTTCTTAGACAAAGAGGGTAGTCCTTTTAATAAGCTGATTAATTATGATTTGTTTACTTAAAATTTGCACAGGTGATGTAGTAAAAATTAGAGCTCTGTATATTTTACCTAAAAGACAAGCTCTGGTTCACAGATGAGAAACAATTACTACGTTTCCATGAGTTTCAAAACCGTTTGAAAACGGGTTTAGTATTCAAAACCCCATGGAAACGGCGATTTCAAAACTTTTGAGTTCCAGGTCTCAACAAAACATTTTTGGTTTTGTATTGAAACTGTTTTGAAAAATAGCATGGAAAAGGTATTGAATTAAAAACAGAATTGAGACATGCGCAGTAGGTATCATAAGCATAACTATGATAACCATAACTTAACTATAACTAGTCTGGGAGTGTATTGTTTTCAAAATTGTTTATCAAACCATTACAATTTCATTATAGTCATGGAGTAACAAAGCTTTACTAATTGCCGTACAAGTCTATAATGTTTCTTTAATTTCTCGTAAATGTAGGTACTACATATACAAATTCTTGGGATGGCGAAAAATTACACTGAATCATTTTCAATCAATTTATTTGCACATATGTTAAGGCTAAATCAAGAAATAATTTTAACTTCAAATTTGAGGATAAATGCAATCCATTTACCAATGAAACCAGTTAAATGTAATTATCCTCAAATAATCTAGTTTAGCGCTTATTACTAGTATACCGTATCTATGGGTGTCTGTGATATTCACTCCAACACTATATTTCGTTCAGCTGCCGGCCAACCACAATCCATGAAATATTTTAATAATGCTTTAATTATCTTAAGGCCTTTAGGGTGTAATAGAACTACCGATTCTTGCAATATTTTACTGTGTACTGTGTCTTCAGGCCTTTAAAATTATATTTATATTTAATTGAAACAATATGTCGAATAAATAGTAAAATTACTATTGTTATGAATAAGAAGAAATAATTTAAAGGCCCGAAGGTGCCTCAAGGGGAGGCGAAATATTGCAAGTAGTGGCGGTTCTATTATTAAATACCCTATAGACCCGGAAAAGATAATATAAGTATAATATAGAAAAAAGGGTAATATATTAAGAATATGAGCTTAAATGCGTTTTAGATGGTTTTGATCACACTGGCCGGCAGTGAGAACAAATGAAAGTTTGACAGAACGTGGCTGAAAGTAACATTTTAATTGACCTCAAATTGCCTAAGTGGTGAAATAAAAAAATATTTCCATGTAAAAAATATTTAAATAAATTATATAATAAATTCCGAGCAGCTTTCAGCCACTATAGGGCCATCATCAGTGCCGAAGATTTAAAAGCGAATTACTGAATTTATTAAATATTTTTTACGTGGAGAGACTTTTTTATTTCACCACTTAATGATGACCTCCACTAACGCTTCATATCTTAACTCAAATTGCCTAGTTTCGATTTTATATATTTAATTCTTGTCATTCATTTGGTCTAACTCTCTGGTATGAGAGAATAACCAGGATGTCGATTATTATTTTAGTGGCGTACTGGTTTCCTTTAATCTTTTCCACATCTTTATAACCACCAATCTTTATCTCTCCAGTTAATTATAATATTGGTCCATCTTTTGTAACAACAAATACATTTACCATTACCAATTAGAATACATAGAAAGAATCTATGTAGGCCTCTTAAAGGAATACCACAAATTAATTAAATTGCGTGTGGCTACCATGGTTACCGAAATTATTTGTGTTTATTTTTGTGAGTTGAATCTTGACTCAGTGGTGTTGTAAGATATAAAAATATATATTTATTTATGGTCGTGGAAAATGTTACCTTAATTAATATTTATTAACTTAAAAATAAAATTGCTATGTGGTACTCGCCCACATAGAAATGGTGCCGAAAAAGAACACAATATATCCGTAAGTTAAATTTAATTTATTTTGTTCATCCAATCAGACACTTATGTTTATTTTTAATTAAAATTTTAACTTCAACTGTCAAATTCAAAAAATAAATAACGTATTCTTATAAGTAGATAAAACGAAGTACCTTTTAAAAAAAAGAACAATTAAAATTTAAAAAAAAAAAAACCTCTCGTATTTTAACTTCTAGTTTGAGAATGGCGAAACATCAGCAAACAAGCCAAACAGAAGAAGCTCTCATGGCGGAATTAAAAAATTATATTCGCGAGTTAAGAGAGCCTGTCGAATATTTAGAAGCATTCGAATTAAGGTCAAGTTCCACAAGCCGGAAGCATACAAGAAGCCGGTCAAAAGCATAAGCCCAGTCACAAAAGAGCGACCACTGTTGGTATCACCAGGTCTTTAAAGACATGGCTACCAAATGCGCACCACCTTGCGCATCAAGCCTATGATTAGAGCAGGCCCGTTTTAGACGTTCGCTGCGCCCTGGGCACCCCGTCACGATGCGCCCTCCCCCCTCTGATCATCTTGTCTTGTCTTAAGGCAGATCCGCTCATACGATTTATGAGCTACATTTATGTTAAAATCATGCTTGCTCTATGAAAACACCTAATATGTTTGGCAAATTTTATATAACATATTTTTTTTTAAATAAATATAGCCCAGTAAAATTAGACCAAAACAAAGCCGTGCCTCTGATTAATTGGGACAAAGCTGTAAATAATTTTAATCCACTTACACTTAGGGCATCCCAAATAAGAGTATTATAAGTTTGCGACGGTTTCTGAGGTGAGCTAAACTTTCGGGAGCCAAAAACTGCGTACTTTTTGCACTTTTCTCAGTTTTTCACTAATAACATCTTAAGGATGCATCGAAAAGAAAATTATGTCCTTACAAAAATTAAAGAACAATAAATTTTGCGTCCAATGATCCCCTAAAACATTGAATTTGGTACAGCAGTTTGGTCAGAATCAGCAGTCAAAAATAGGCCAATTTTTTCCATTTTGCCTGAAATGTGTGTTATGCTCAGTTTTATACGCCTGTAACTCAAAAATGGTTATTCCAAGTGAAGAATGTCATATAACTAAAGTTGAAGAGCATTTAATTATGCGTTTAGAACACTCCTATCTTTTAGCTTTTGGCTCCAAAAATTTTCACCTCAGAAACCTTCGCAAACTTATATTTGATGCCCTAAGCGGATTAAAGCTATTTTTCAGCTTATATTATATGTATAAGTATATTATAAATAAGTAATATTTTTAATAAATCAATTTATAAAGTATTAGCCTAATAAAATTAGATTTTTGGTGTAGATTCATTGAGACAAAGCTGGAAATAATAATTAACATAGGACTTTTCTAGGATAAGGAATATTTAGTTTACTTTAAAAATATTCCCATTTATATTTTGTCCCTTACAAAGTTTAGCCATGCCTCCTCTAACATTTTGTGCGCCCCAAACTTCTTGCGCCCCTGGGCACGTGCCCATCGTGCCCCTATAGTTAAATCGGCCCTGGATTAGAGCAGCTTGCGCGGGGGAAACAACACATTCCCGCTACAATCGTTTGTTTATAACTGACAAGCAGAGACCTTCAAATGCCTTTTTGCCATGGTGCCATACTAAAATGCCACATTTTGCCTATTTTTTGCTAAAAAGCCACATTTTACCGATTTTCGGTAAAATGCCACACTTTGTGCCACACTTTGCCTTATTTGGGCCAAGTTCTGAGAAAAAAATAGAAATATTCTAATATTCTAAGGGGTTTTGCTACAACCTATAAAACCAGGTAAGATTAAGATACAGCAGGATTCCTATCTTAGGGTAGTGACTCACTTCGTCATCCAAGCTACCAATGAGAATAGATTGCAACCTGCCACACGAGGTGGCGCCACCCACCGGGTAGCACTACCTGGTCGACCGTCCCACGGTCTAGCTGCCACCTGCAGGTGGCGCCAGCCGGTCAGCCCAATGTTTTCAATTAAACCCGTCAGATGTTGCCACTGCCACTCAGCCCCCACTCCTTCAATCAAATCTAGGATCAGGGGCTAACTGCATCCCTCATGTAAGTGTATTTACTTGTCAAACTGTTCTTCAATAATCTAAGCAATTCGTTGAAAGTTCCACGCGACATTCGGCAAAAATTGTTACTGTCCTCTTTGATACGGGGTATACACTGTATGAAACAAACTAGTATTCTTTTTGTCTGAAATTATTCAATGAACCCAAAAACGCCTTTTTTTCCTTCTTCTTTCGCGAACATAATGATATGCACGCACACGCACAGCTCCACTTCTCGACTGCCCGAAAAAAGTAAAAACTCGGGTGGCACAAGACAGGTGTCGGAAGCAAGTTGCATCAACAAGGTGGCGCCACCTGGGTGGCGAAGTGTGTCACTACCCTAAGGATTAATAGCCATTAGCTCTAGCTCATAACTGGTCAATGTGGGTCATTGTAGGGTATTGAAGACACCTTTAAATGGTAATGAAGTAGGTTAATATGACTCAAGTTGCACGATTTAATATCCCATTTACAATGGAAAGGGGGGGGGGGGGGGTTTGGATGGGGGTTGGAAAGTTGAAAAATAAATGCCACATTTGGCCAAAATAAGTGCCATATTGCCACACTTTTTAGTGCCACATTTCGTAAAAATAAATGCTACATTTTGAAGGTCTCTGCTGATAAGACATTATCACGAAAATATTTAATCGACTCTGGGGCAGATGTGTCAGTCATTCGCCAACTGCCCAAGACCACAAAAATGGCAATCTATCGTTATTTGCAGCGAATGGGTCAAAAATTAATACATACGGGCAACGTGTGTTATCGTTGGATTTTGGTCTTCGTCGGGACATTAAATGGCCATTTACAGTGGCTGACGTCAAAGAGGCGACTGTCGGGACTGACTTATTAAAGCACTATGGCCTCATAATCGATCTAAAAAAAATCTACTGGCTGATTCCCACACGTCACTGACAGCCAAGGCAAAAATGTGCCTCGTTTCAACTCCATCTTAAATTAACCATCGACAAATCCTTACTAGCAAAGATCAAAGATATCTTAATTAAATATTCAGCCGTCATAACATCACATACATATGCCAAACCAGACACATCAACATCCACGTTTCACTACATCGAAACAAGCGGCCCTCCTACATTCTGCAAACCATGGAGATTCTCAGCACCCAAATATAAAGTCACGAAATTGGAGTTCGAGTCAATGATAGAACAAGGCATTTATCGACCATCTAAAAGTCATTGCTCCAGTAGATATGGTCCCGAAAAAAACTGGAGATTGGCGACCGTGTGGCGATTACCGGCCGTTAAATAATATCACCTTACCCGACCGTTATCCGGTACCAAAAATCCGTGATTTTATCAATATCTACGGAACAACCATCTTATCCAACTTGGATTGTCACAAGGCCTATCTTCACATACTCGTGAACCCAACAGATATTGGAAAGACCGCAGTCATCACCCCGTTCGGACTATTCGAATTTCCATTTATGGGTTTTGGTTATCGGAACGCGGTTGTGACTTTCCAGCGCTACATCGATTTCGTATTTGTTTATCTGAACGATATTTTAATTGCGTCTAAAAACACCGAAGAGCACCTCAAACATCTAGAGAAGGTCTGGCAACAGTTAAACAAGCACGGGGTACCTCTGAACTTAGCCAAATGAAATTTCTACCAACAGAAATACATTTTTTGGGTTTCACTCTGAACAAAGATGGCATCAAGCCATCACCAAAGAAGGTCGAGGCCATCGACAAGATCTGCCCTCCCCAGATAGTCCATGAGATGCAACGCTTCTTAGGAATGGAAAACTTTTATCGCGATTTTATACCTCATGCAGCGACCATTCAAGCTCCACTTAACATCAGCTCGACAAAAAAGAAAGACAAGACCAAGCTCTCCTGGACGGGAGGAAAATAAAATAATAATACAAATAAAATTCCTATGTGGTACTCGCCCACATGTGCTATTAGTAATTGAGTAAATTGGTATCTTTTCTCACTTTACAACGTGTCTATTTTATTAATTCAGCTTTTTTTTATTAAAAACATTTTATTCCTTGTGTTGCTACACATTTATCTCTCCTAAACTTAAAGGATTTTCATATTCTTGGTTGTAGATTTTCACCAGTGTCGGTTTTAACCGGCATTTTGTTAAATTATTCTGTATAAAGAGAAGGTTGGGAGGAAGAAAAAAAAGAAACAGGGGGAGAAGGCTGGGTATAAGTGTTGGAAATTAGATGAAGTGGGCGCCCTGGGTTCTGATAGAGCGCCCCTCGGCCAGGTAAAGCGGACCCTCGGAAAAAAGAAAAAACTCTTAGAGATTAATGTTTAGAAAAGGAGAAGCAAGAGCTAGGCTAGCTCCTCGCCTTCACCTTCATACTCTCTAGCTTCTTTGCATTTACAGCCCATTTAATAAATTCCAATCATGTTAGGTTAAAATAGACCGTAAATCTAAATAAATGCTGTAAAACTACAGCGGCCCCTAAAGTTTTTTTTTTAAAAAAGAAACCGCCCTTGCAAAGTGCGGGACCCTTGCTCGCTAACCGACTTCATAGTATAACAGTTATTCAAGCCAAGACTTTACTGCGGCGGAAAGAAATACCCATTTAAGAAAATCTTTCACGCTTCTTTGAACTTTTTTAAAGAAAAATATTCTTAAGATCGAATCTACCTTCTTTAATGAACATTCTTTTAAATAATAAAGGAAGGTATAAACATTTGTTTAGTTACTTCAGTAACGATAAATTGAAGTTACACCTTGTTTCGGTTGCGTTAATATTGTTTATTTTTTAAAATTTAGTTGTTTCATTACAAATGTTTGTTTTTCATGTAGGCCTATACGTCGCAAATATATAGAATGTATTGTGATTGTGGCCCAAAAATTCGATTTTGAAATTTTGATGACAATTGGTTTTAAGGTCCAAAGTTGTATGTCGTCTATTTTTTTATTTTCTATAGACTGTAGTCTGTGTAGACTTTACATGATCAGAAAACTCATACCCCGAGGCGAAATTGAGAAATGAAGTTAAGGTCTAAATTTGGAGAGTTTGCCCCCTCCTTCGGAAAAACCAAAAATATTACACATATTACACCTTTAACGTAACGTTTCAAAGGTTTTGAAAATAAATTTATTAGCCCATTTAAATATACAAGTCGTTTCTCCGGGGAAAAACTGGTTTTTGAGACATTTAAGAAAATAAATCTGATTTAGCTAAAAATCGAATTTTATCACCTGTTTAACACTTTTAAATATTTTGAATAATATGTGAATTAAATTATATTTAAAATTTAATATCACTATGAGACAATTTTTTGTCAACCAATTTTTAATATTATTTTATGGAAAATTGCAAAAATAGCCTATGAGGCCAGGGCTCGTTGCTTTAAATGTTTTGATAACACTGTTCTGCAAAAAAAGCTTCAGAATAAAAATGTCCTTTACTGAAGTATTTTTGTGTGCTGAATCCGAATCTGAAGTCAAAATTTCTTCTATACGTACAGTTTCCCGGAAAATGCACCTATAGTGCAGAAAAAATTGGGTTTTCAACCCAATTTTTCGCCCAAACAATTTCGTAAAAATAATAAAAATATTGGGCGTTTGAATTTCTTCAAACCACGAAGAACATGAATCTAAAGACAAAAAAAATCTGCTGACCTTACTTTTTTAAGAAATTTGAAAAAAGAAGAAATAAAGAAATCGATTTTTCCACGTATTGAGTCATAGTAATTCTATTACTTTTCCAGTTATATGACAAATGTTTTGTGACTTTTTTCAAACATTATTCTAAAGAATTACAATATATGTGACCGAGGAAGGGGGAGGTCGTTCAAAAAACATTTAGGGGGGAGGACAAATACTAAATTTACACCTTGTCAAGTATACATGTCATCTACTTATTTAGATGAGTATAAATTAAGTCTCCCACTCCTAAAATCCCTTAAAGGAGGGGGTGGGGGTCTCAAATATTTTAATTCTAATGAGGATGTAATAAATTATGGTCTCAGCTAAGATGCTCAGGAATCTGTGGCTACATTTTCTGTTATCATGTAAGCGTAAGCCATACACACAAACACATGCGCGGCGTGCGTGTGTGTGAGGGAGTGAGTGTGTGTGTATATAAACATCTAAACAACGACTTCTCAGTGTAGTTTAGAACCTGAAGAAGGTTTTAAGTAAGAACCGAAACGTCGGGATTTTAACAGTGACGATTTTTGTGACCAAACTGAGATTTTGTTTTTGTTTATATTGACGGTCGATAATTTATTTATTTTATATTGAGTTGCCTATACGTGTAAATTAAAAAAAAAAAAATCAATTTTCGATGAAAAGTCACTCTTCATAAAATCTCCTGCTTGTTCTAAAATGAAGATTTACACTATTACTTTTTGCTCAAAATGTAGCCTGTACCAAGAAAGTACAATTTCCTAACATCGTACAAGAGTAAACCCGTCCAAATTTCGACTATACAAGGAAAAAGTATTCTTTATAATTTCTTTAAGATACTATTCCAAATTTATTTTTCGCATAAAAAAGTTCGATAATCAAATTTCAGAACCCTCTCTGCTATATATAAAAAGTATAATTTGTCTGATTCTAATTTATGCGGGGTCGATTTAAAGGTCTCATTGAGTGCATTAAAAGTTGTACTAATGCTTTTTTTGATAAAAGCAACATGAAAGCATTTATTGATAAAATCGAATTTATTATTTAATTATTATTTATTTCTTTAATAATAAAAAAAATCATTTAACACATGAATTTATGTTCCCCATTAATAGCTTTCATGTTGTTCTTATAAAAAAAAGCAATAGGACAATTTTTAATGCACTCGATGAGACCTTTAAATCGACCCCGCATAAATTAGAATCAGACAAATTTTACTTTTTACAAATGGCAGGGGGGGGGGGGGATTTTTATTAATTTGATTATCGAACTTATTTATGCGAAAAATAAATTTGGAATAGTATCTTAAAGAAATGATAAAGAATACTTTTTCCTTGTATAGTCGAAATTTGAACCGGTTTACTCTTGTACGATTTTAGGAAATTGTACTTGCTGGGTACAGGGTACATTTTGAACAAGAAGTAATACTATATAATAGCAGAAGATTTTATGAAGAGTGACTTTTCTTCGAAAATTGATTTTTTTTTAATTTACACGTATAATAGGCAACTCAATCCGTGGACATACTGTATATTATATATATATATATATATATATATATATATATATATATATATATATATATATATATATATATATATATATATATATATATATATCGCTATATGTGTACCGTCATGCACGTTTAGACGAATATTACTTTGCTTATTTCGTTCTTATAGAAAATGATACAACATTTTAATAAAATATGAATATTTGAGAAAATAGGAAAATTTATACATTTGTAATTTTTAAAGCCTCAGCAGTTCCATAAGCCTGTAAAAGCTTCAAATCATATACGACAAAGCAAATCCTCAGGGTTCTTTCTACATTTTCTTTGTATCGGGTATTTTATACCTTATCTTCCCTTTGATTCTCTTTTCTTCTAATACAAAGAATAAAATATAACTGAATAAAAGAAGAACGAAAAGAGAAAAAAATTATCTCAGTCTAACGGAGTGAATTGGGAGGATCAAAAGAAACAAGTTTTTTTACCTTGGGAATTTTTTCCTTTTTTTTGCTTGAAATTTATAATTCCAGGGCTCGTTTTTTCTGAGGTACTGTAGGGCTTCCTTACGGCCCTTACTGTTAATACCGTTGCAAATAAAGCTTCAAGCCTTTACTCGGTAGCACCCTTTAACCCTCAGATTAGTTCTACTACGTAACAATATTTTTAATTAAGTACCTTTTTGGCCCTCCTCTCTTACAAGGTTCAAAGGACTTTGTCAAGGTAAAAGGGAGATTGAAAGGCAATATAAACTCTCCTTACTTAATTAGCTATTAAGGGACAGAGTGGTTCTCGAGTCCTTCGGCCATGCTACTACACAGGATGTATATAATCCTTCCATAACCGACATCTTGTGTTTATCAAAGAACGACTACCTGATTTTTAATAATTTTACCCTTTGGTAAAATGATATTCCTTAGATACATTTTTTTCTCAAATATTACGTAACACAAGGCTACAATTGAATACTCTAATATGTCAACTAATTTTCCTCAATTCCTTTTTTCAAAAATAACCAAATTTTAATTATAAAATAAATTTAAATGTACTGTAATGTAATATTTTATGACCGTTAGGTCATGAAAAAAACGGTATTAATAGTAATGCCCGTAAGGAAACCCTACAGTACCTCAAAAAAAAGGAGCCCTGGAATTATATATTTCAGAAGAATAAATACTCAAGGTAAAAGAACTTGTTATTTTTTACTCTCCCAATTTACTCCGTTAGACTGAGATAATTTCTTTTCTCTTTTCCTTATTCTTTTATTCACTTTTATTCGTTTATATTTTTTTAAATTATTTATATTTTATCTACTTTGATTATTATCAGAGTAGATGCTCGAAAATCATCAGTTAAAGCAGACTCACATTTATCATATTTGGACTCATATTTCTCTGCCCACTCTAAACTTCAGAAACATATATAATATATCTCACGTCAGCCTTTGCAAAAATTGAACTACTTGCTGAAATTATTAATTTTCATATAACGTTATTTCCTTTGAGTTTAAATTCTATAAACTTTATTCTACTAGTATTTTTATAAAGTCCCTGATTCGATCGGCAATTTCTATATTAAATTTATATTTAAGAATTTAACAAATATTGGGTCTTAAAGGCTTTATTTGATCGGCATTAAATAAAATGTTCCACCAATAATTTAAATTGATTAATATAGTTAAAACTTAAGTAAATTATCTACTATTAACACACATATTTCATCTTTTAATTTTAAAAGTGCATATATTCTTAAGTGAACGTTGTGTTTAAATTATCAGTATTTATATGCTTATTTCTTGCAATCATTTTTCTAAGACATTGTTTGGCAATGTATTTATAGGATGAAGGTTATAAGAATAAAAATAGGTTACAATAATTTTAAATGCAAATTTCAAATATATTATTTTTTAATTTTAATATTAATCCATGTCAATAGGTAGTTAATTGAATATTGCTGTTTTGAAAAAAGAGGTTTGTCCGCTGTGTCATTTCTTATTCAGTCCATTGAATTCTTCATTAAAATCCATTGTGTAAATATGAAGGAGGAAAGACGAGAGGTTTTTACACCCCGAGATTTCATCCACTGCTTGATTTCTTCCTTTTTTTCTTTAATTTCTGCTTTTCCACCGAATAAAATTCCAGCCAATAAAGAATAGACTGAAGCAATGGCAGGCAGCAATGCGCAAAAAAGGAAATTAGGAGAGGACATAAAAAAGCCCAGAAATAATCACCTGCCACTGGCAACAGCTTTTCCTCCTAACTGGTCAATTTATCCAGCCCCCCGTAGGAAAAAAAACTAATCGAACTGGAAGACCAATAAACACGGGGAAGAATTTCAGAATCTTTAATATCGAATCTGATCCTTTCAGCTTGAATTCAGTTGGAGGAAAACTCTATTAAAAAAAGAAGAAACGTCGAATTGAAAAATGATCCTCGATCTACGACATATCCCGGATATAGAAATCTTACCACATGATTCTCGAATAAAACTGTCACTCTTTTCCTAAACCCACACATTGTAAAATCAATCATACATTTTTTTTTTTTTTTATTTAAAGAGGAATAGCACTTCCTTTTACGTTTCGATCAAAACAGTTCAGGAAAACAGTCACTTACCTCAATTCGATCATAAGTGCGTACTATACGTTTCACCTCTCTGGGATTCAACCTATTCCTATATAGGTATGCGGAACGAATAATATTTAACTTGATTTATATTCTTAAATGAATGATACCTAAAAGTAATGTACTTAACCGTATACATTGAGGTATAATTAAAGATCTATGTAGTAGTAAATCGACTTCGTTGCTTTCCGTATCCCTTTTCCACATTCCGGCACTGATGACCTTATATGATGCCTGAAAGCTGCTTTTTAATTTAAAATAAATAAATTAGCCAGTTTACGAGGAGAGACAATTTATATTATTCATTAAGATGACCTCCATAGACGCTCCCATATCTACTATGAGGAATACATTGTGTCCCATAAATGGGATTGTAAATTAGAGAACCAAATATCAGTCGGAATTAATAAAGTCCAACCTTAATATTAACCTTCTTGTAAATCTAAACCCAACAGCCCAATAAGAATTAATTAATTATTGGATGTATAATTAAGTAATGCATATAATAATTTTGGTATATAATAGTCTTGCAAAACTTACGAGTATGGAAAAAATAGAATAGGCAATAGTAATACATATGAAAAGCCCCAAACCTTTAGAGGACGAAGAATACAAAATTGTTAAAAGTGATCAAAAATACTTCTTGCATACGAGTCCGCAAGACAGTGAGACATTTTCATGTTTTCGCTCTGCGTAACTACCGACATAAAATGAAACAAAATCGGTAATTTATTCAAGTAATTGATAAAAGTAGATGGAAGATAATTTTTATTCTTATCTCCACACCGGCACTGCCGCGGCTTGATTACAAACGACTGAATTCAAAGAGGCCGGCGCGCCTTCTACGAATTTTTAATATGCCTTCATACAAGGTAGGGCCGAGAGGGCTGAGAGTTGATGGCAACCTCCTGTACTTTCCTAACTCTCTGTCACACGTATAAATCTTTTCGACTTTCTTCGGCCCTATAACGTGCGGTGGAGGGAGGCCCAACAGCTGGAGACTGGATTACACACCTCCTATAGCTTTTTAACTCCCTGTTATACTTTTCTGAGTTTTTAAGCTAAAAGTAACGTAACGTTTTTGACTTATGTTCCATAGCCTAAACATGAAAATGTCAAAATGTATTTATCTACGACTTGCATTGTAAGTGGACTTTACATTCCTAATAACAGGGCGGGAAGTGTTACTTCCCTCCCATGGGAGTAAAAAAACAGTCATACCAACTTAAAAGGAATTTTTTTAGCTATGTTTTAAGTATTATGTTGGTAGTAAAGTTTTTCCGCTGTTTATAGCTAATTTTTCGGGAAGGTTACTTTAGGTTATTATACAAAGTCTTTAAATTAAAAACAAACTAATGAAAGTGTTTATTGTAAAACGTGTATATTTGTTATTTTAATAAATCAAGTAACTAAATATCAGTTTAAGGTGTTTAAATTACGTGAATTTGTAGGTAAAACTTTTATACCTACAAACTTAATAGCTATTAGCCATGGTGTACTAGTCGTAGATAAAATTTAGTACACAACATGGATCGAAGTATTTCGGGATTATCTCCCTCGGCTATGCCTCGGGAGCTAACTCATTTATCTCCCTCGGCTATGCCTCGGGAGCTAACTCATTTATCTCCCTTGGCCATAAGGCCTCGAGAGCTAATGAAGTTTTCTCCTTCGGCGGTGCCTCAGGTGAAAACTTAACCTCGAGCAGGAAAACATACTTCTCCCCCTTGTTGCGTAAATAACTATTAAATCCTGTAAATTAGCAAATTTCCTCATTAAAAAAGAGACTAAATAAGCTTAATTGAGAAAAAAAAATGAATACCAAATCAAATCATAATTGAAAATTTCATGGATTCCATAACATTATCGATTATTATGAACCAATACAGGACAAAATCATATACTATCTCGGCTATGCCAATAGAGGAATTGACCCGTTCTTAATGTAAGATTTCTAAGCGTACTGTCAAATACTTTGGTGTTTGCCACCCATTTTTAAACTTAAAATTTCATATGAAGAAGTACAGAAAAGTCTTCCAGCATATAAATCATATAGGCATCAGGTCTAGATAGTTATAGACAATGATTTCTAAAATAACCATCCTAAACTAGGCATTCGATACCCTACAAAATATATTTAATAAAATCATGATTACCCTAATCAGTGGTCCCGATATACCTCTAAAATGTTATATAAAAAGGGTGACTTTAAAAACTCGCAATTTTTACTCGCATATTGTATCAGAGACTTGTGGATTATGCCTACTCAAATGTTCTGTTACCTGAACATTAGGCAGGATTTAAAAGTGGTTGTCTGGACCGGAGTTGTACACATACATCTATAATTTATTTTAACCTGAAAAAGGCATTTTACTCACTAATACTACATATATACAAAAATCTTTTTAAAAAATTGTCTGAACCGTTTTTTAGATTTTTTAATTTTTAATTTTTAATTTTTTTTATTTTGGTTTACGATTATTCAGATTAGGTGTAAATTATATACATGAAATGTTTGTATATTATACATTTTTACATATCATAATATCAAGATAAAGTATTGTTATGGCTCGAAGATTCACGTTGAGTAAAAAAAAAATGGTTTTTAAAAAATGTCTGTCGTCTGCTGGTCGTCTATGTGTCGTCTCTGCAAAAGTGTGATGCCTAAACAACTGGGCCGTTTTTGAATAAATTTGACCGAGGCAAAATCAAGAAATGAATTTTAGCTCCAAATTGGGGGGCACTATCCCCCAAAAACTTTGAAAAAAGTTTAAAAATATTATTTCTCGAAAACGGTTCCGACGTTTTATTAAAAAAATTGTATAATGTAGTAAAATTTAAAAACGAATCTAACGATATAAGCCGCATTCCCGAGAAAAATCTAATTCCTGAGGAAATAGCTTTAAACATGGACGGAGAGAGGCCGGATTCGATTCCCCGCCAAGGAGAAATTATTTTTATGATACATTTTGATAAATTGTTCAATAATAATTAAATGTAGCAACGAAAACGCGAAAACTAATAAATGGAAAACACTAGGCCACTAGGCTAAGTAATATGAACTTGTGTATGTGAAAGTTGGCCTGAGTTGTCTCGGTCTGATTTCTTTCTCTACAGATAAAGTAAATTAATTAATTAGTTGTTGATTGCAATCAATGTTTTATTTATGTTTTTTCTTCTAATTCATTAGTTTCATTATTTGCACTTTTTTTATATTTTATTTTAGAAAATCCCACGTCTCTTATTCCTATTATAGTAAGAGAAGAAAAAACCTTTTTATCTCTTTTTATGTTATTTTTTAAGTAAAAAAAGGGACCATGAAAAAGCAAATTTATGTGAGGAACGTTTAGTGCGGACTAAAAGCAATTAAATGTCCCAGTACAGTACATAACAATTAACCACGAAATAACCGGCCGTTATGTTGCCTTCAGAGGGCTCCCAGCAAGGGAAACCTTCTCTACCCTTCCCTTCTATTCTCTCGTCTATCTAATTTATATTACTAATTAAAGGAAAAAAAGGCTTTAATTTATCATTAAAAAGAGGAACCATACCTCTCCCTCCCTCGCCAACCAAGTCTACGTTTTGGACAGAGGATTAATTATGAAGAAAATATTTTTAAAAATTATTTTTTGTAATTAATGGACAATTTATAAAGAATCAATTTAATTCTACTTGAATCATATATTAACATTCATCAATTGTATAAAGAATTTCATTTTTGATCAACATTTTTTACATTACCTTGCTGAGAGAGACCAGTAATATTTACGTTGCTAAATCCTCCTATTAGGGTTTCAAGGTCATCCTAGAAATCCATATAATGTATGTTTTTAGATGCTTGCACAAATATTACTTGCGTTTGGAAGTTAGAGAACACACGTTTATTAGATTGATAAATCAAAACTAGAATAAGTAAAAAAATTGATTGTAGAAAACAATTTTATAAGAAAAAAAATTGTTCCTTGTTTTGACTCCTTTCATTTTATATAATAATAAAACCTGGAAATAAATTTAATTTTCTTAATTTATCACCGTTAATTTGTCAAACATAATGGAGAAAAATTTACATAGACAAGTAAACGAAGTGTGCTTAGCCATATTTCAATATAACAGCAATAGCCAGCGTTTAGGGCTGTGGCATTTCAAGCCGGCTAAGAGCAAATCGCTTTTATCTCCCGCATTTGGAAATATTCGAACAATGTTTGAGAGCAATAAATATAGAGACGGGAGGTCTCACCTTTTCCAAAACAATATATTCGCGTGTATTATGCAGAAGGGGGTAGCAAGGCCGGAGCAGGTACTCTGCAACTTATAGGACCAAACCGTTATCTACGAACCGACACAGCCAACACGACCTGTTTTTCTCAGTATTATAGTTTCCTATAGTAAATCTAGTAAACCCCATTATCCTTTTCATATCTCTCACATGCTGTAGAGCTAACTGGACTGAAATTCCTCCTGAATTCTTGGCTCACACTCGTGAATTGATCACAATACTACGATTCAAATAATTGTTATAACAACCTACAACAGTTTTATGGGAGGATATCACTAACCCAATTCGCAATATATTTATTATCAGTTTTAATATTGCTTCCGAGCTTACCGAAGGTAACGGAAGCTATGTGATCATTCTGAAGATCGAAAAAATTTTGGGTCTCCGATTTCAAAGCTTCCAAGACAGAAATCCGATTTAGACATCAGGGAACATTTTTGGTTTCGTGTCTGTCTGTCGGTCTGTCGTTTTATTTTTGTGAACCAACATATCTTAAAAACTACACGTCCGATTTTAAAGAAATTTAGATGGTAGGTCATAATTATCTCATTGTTGGTCCCATATATAAGTCTCAACCTTCTGCGCTCTTTTCTTTCTCTTCCACATTCGCACAAACATACATGTATTAACACCTATAACTTCAGAAGTACTGAAGAGTGTGAAACTTTTATAGTTTATCGAAAGTACAGTGCCGGAACTAGCCGTGTGCATGGGGTCAGCCGCACACTGGCCTCGGGGTAAGGGTGCCTCTCTTCCGGCCGGCCAGTTATAAATATTATGTGGTAGATATCTATATTCTTTTCCACATAATAATAATAATTATTATTATCATTTTTTGAGACAATTGATGTTAATGCTTATTAAGATAATTTTGTTAATATAAAAAAATGACTTACAACATGACGTGATTTTTATACATTTGGGTATTTTAGACTGTTAATGTTTTGTATTATCCTGTATATGTTTCATCAAAATGTAACTATCTTTAGTAAGTTTTTACATTAATTATACATTTTTAACTTGTAAAATATACCTACACAGGAAAATACCCCGAGGCGAAATCGAGAAACGAATTTTAGACGAAATGTTCAATAATAATTAAACGTACATACGAAAACTAATAAATGGAAAACACTGGGCTAAATAATTATGAACTCGTATATGAGAAAGTTTGTCTGAGTTGTCTCGGACCGATTTTTTTATTTTATTTCCGAGCTTACTGAAGGTAACGGAAACTATGAAATCGTTTTGAAAAACGAAAGTTCCAAGACAGATATTCTTTTTAGTCATCAGCCAACAATTGTGGCCCCTTGTCAGTCTGTTTTTCTGACTTTCTGTCACTCAATTTTTGTGAATCAAGATATCATTAAAATACTTGTAACATCGTCGCTCAATCTTAATGAAATGTAGATGGTAGGTCATAGTTGGTTCCATATTATAAGTTTTAACCTTCCAATCTCTTCCCCATGAATACACTCAACACCATTTTGAGAAAAAATCATTTTAAAATTTCAAGTTTCCTAGCACCCAAGATATCTCATGAAATAAGCCTTTAAAAGCATATTTGTTTTTAATAAGAGCATTTTTAAGTAAAACATTGCGTATAAAATTATTTAGCGACAGAGTTAGAGGGGATAGCCTATGAAACATTGGAAGGGCCTACGGTCTTATAATGCAAAAATATATAATTAAGAAAAAAAACTATCAAAATGGGAGCAAACAAAAAACAATGAGACATGTACGACAGATTTTCCTGCAATTTACCAGGTTGGTTGGTATTGAGAGGTAAATTCCTTATTTTACTTATAATCCTTATGACGTTTGTTGTGTAATTTTAATCTTGAAGCAAACTTAGATTTGTAATTAGGTTAAAGTAAGTTAGTGTAATTTTTTATTTTTTTTATTTATTTATTTTTTTTTTTTTTTTTTTACAAAAGATGCTATTTTCTTGTTTAACGCCGTGTATTTGTTTGAAATTACTTCGTCGCCTTTTCCGGCTTCAAGTTTACGTTTCATTAAGTTTACTCGCTTGTAATGACATTGATTTTATGGAACAAGCCTTCATCGTTCACTCACGCAACATCCCCTTCTTATTGGGGTGACGTTCATCCGTTAATATGTTGTCAAATTTCGTTTAACTTCTACCCTTACTCTTGCCATCATGATTTCCTTCACACATGACTTATTTTCAAGAAGTTTAAACTTTGAACTTTGTCATACGTTTAGAAGAGTGTGGGTCCAGTTCACTTTAGATATAATTCTGAATTTACATTAGCTATCTTCAACATGTCGTTTGATTAAACATTCGTATTAAGAATTATTTAATCTATTTCTTATCCACATTATGAGTAAAACTTAAGCGTTTAATTATTAAGTAAATTAGTCCTTTCTAGGTTTTTATATGGATAATGCCAAAATTTTAAATGTATAACATAGAAGGTATATTTTTAGTTAACTCAGGATAATAATGCTATTAGCATCTTCCCCAATGGAATCGATTTGGTTCGATATAATAGAAACCTGGCTTTTATATAATGCCTTTTCATCATCTGTTTACATACGTTGAGCTTCAACGACTGTATATTTCAATAAAAGATGTCGAAATTTTATTAGCGATATGGGAATATAGTAAAATTTATTGTTTGTTTAGACTTTAGTTTTAAGCTTCATGTTGCTCAATTACCTTTATCCTCCTGGACAAACTAATCCTCCGCATGTTTAATTATGCAGTATTTTGACCTTAGGTCTTTTAAACTTCCTTTAAGTATTATATATAATCTCAGTTTATATAATATGCTAAACATTCATGTACACTTGTGAGATAATTATTATTATCTAAGAGTTTTTCTCTATTATAATGTTGCTATTCTTGTCTTTTTTTACACGCTTTATATTAGTTTCACTTTCCTATGAGAGAAAAATCTTGTAAGTTAAATTTGACCCACTTCAGTAACTTAGGTGGCGACATTTCCGGTCATTATCAAGCCTGAAAACGATCATTTATTTAAGCATTGTCTATCCGTGCAATTTATGTTAGTTAAAACCAAAATAACCGTATTCGAAATTATTTACCCTTAAGAGGAGCCACCTATGTATATATATGCATTAGAAATAAAAATGGTTACTACCACTTACCATCATAATTATTGCTGGAAGGTCCTAATCACTAGTCCTAATCACCAATTTTCACCGCTATGGAAGACGTCAACACCAACACAAATTGTATGGAGGATAGGTAATGGTTAAATAAATTATCGTTTTCAGGCTTGATAATGACCGGATAGGTCGAAACGTCGCCACCTAAGTAACAGTATTCGAAATTATTTACCCTTAAGAGGATCCGCCTATATATGCGTTAGAAATAAAAAAGGGTACTACCACTAACCATCATAATATTTAACAAAAATGCTAAAGAAATAGATTATAATGAGACGTGATGCGTTGCATTTCAAAATTAGACATAACATTTACTACGTTCACACATCGTTTTGGAAACGGTTTTGAAAACGATCCGCTAGTTCAAAACGCTGTACGAACGGAGATCGACGGATCGTATCGGGTTAGATCCGCTCCACCAAAAATACGTGATCGGTTCGGGGGATCGAAATTCAAAACGCTCGTATGAACAGGTCGTGGAGGGGATCGAGATATCAGGTTATTTTACTCTTTTCCACTTTTTAAGTTCGTGAAGCTTTTAAGTTTTCGTGAGCTTCCGTTTCTTTATTTTAAACTGCAAAAACGTTTTTAAACAAAAGTTAATACTATAAAGAACCTGTAAAAACTTTTAATAACTTGTAAATAAAATGTAAAAATTCGCGGACATATTAGGTAACAAGAAAGAAGGTTTTACTCGTGACGTCACCGTTACGAGATTTTGAAAACAAATATTTCGATCACCTGTATTTTTTGTTGTGTGAACGGGAATCGTTTTGAAAACGAATTGGATCCGAAACGCTTTCAAAACGATGTGTGAACGTAGTAATAAATTCTCATTCATGTGTAATGAGTAATGAGCAATACTAAAGCGTTTTAGTAGTAGCAATAATATCAGACTTCCAATTTTAAACTAGTATTATTGTCAAAAGTAACCTAATTAATATGGCTATAGGGTAAATTAAACAACAGTTATATGCGGGTTTATAATGTACATTTTGTAGAAAAACCCTGCTGATTTGGTGGTTAAAATTTCATGGGAAAATATCCAAACGAGGAAAAAGAAAAACTTTCTATTCTCTACGATTTTATTTTTATATTTAATCCGACTCATTATTATTTTAAAATTCAATAAAACAAGCATAACGACTGTGTACCTGCAATACCTCGTAACCCTCAAAATCGAGATTTCATTTTATTGCATTTTTTGATAGATATTATTAATATCTACCTATGTGCAAAAGCAAGTAAGCCATAAGCAATTATTTTTAATAGAAATTATTGTAATACTTCGTATTCATTATTTAACTAAAGTATACAAAAAAAAACCTCGTATACGACAAGGTTTCTAAACCTTGTTACCCCCCATGCATTGTAAGTCTTTAACTAGTTGTGGTTTACGTTTAAGTGTCAGTAAAATTAATTAAAATCAAAATAAATATAAAGAAAATATAAAAATAAACTTTTTTAAAACAACGTTTTTTGCTTCTCCTGAAAAATTCAATTTTTGGGGTTACGAGGTTTTGCAGGTACACAGTCGATAATATACCTGTTGTATGTTTACGTAGTTGAATTGATTGAGATTTTAAACTTACAACTTACACTATACTCACTAACAAAGTTGATTTGGTTTTGTACATTTATTATATTGATTAAAACACTTGATTGATTGCTTGGGCTATAAATTTACTCTGGTAATGCTCCGCTAAAGATACCCGCAATGCTCCACTAAAGGTACCCGCAATGCTCCACTAAAGGTACCCGCAATGCTCCACTAAACATACAAAAAATTGGCTTTTGCTTTCCGTTCATAATTTTAAAAAATCCAATACTGCAATTCGTTGATATCATTCGTTTCAGATGTTGGTCTTGTGTTTGTGTGCCCGTCTGCCGTAACATTATAACGAACCAACTTATCTTTAAACTGCTCGTCAGATGTTAAAGAATTTTGATGGCGATTTCTATTGTTGGTGCCCATAAGTTTCAAACTTCTGCGCCCATTAGTTTATCTTCGCACGTGCGCACAAAGTTATTTTTATTAACACGGAAGCCTTTAAAGTAGTTATCCCATTATTTGGATGGTTTGTCGAATGTAGCCCATAGATTGTCCCATATTAATTTCAACCGTCTGCACTCTTTCATTTTGCTAAATTGGAACTTTTATTCATGTAAAAAATTAAAACTATTTTGATAGATTTAATAATAGTCTACCAATTAGAAAGGTTCATAGTTTCATCGTGTCTTAAAGTTATTTAATTTTTTTTTTTGCAATTACCATTAATTTATTATTTACCTTTTTAAAAGATAATTCTAGAGCTTCGATATAACTAGTTATAATTTGTCGTTTTAATCCAATCTAGTGTGATTTGTATTTTCATGTAGTTAAAGATTTAAGGAGTATTATTGAATAATTTCAAGATAAAAAGAACTTTTTATATACTACCTTTTTAAATTTTCTGTTGAATCGTATGTAATGTTGACAATATAATTGTTATTGTTATATAATATATAATGTTAGTGAAAAAAAAAAATCTGAATTTGTTTACGTCACATAAATGACAACCATCTAGAGAGCTGATCTTAAATCTATAAAAGGACAAATCTTTGTACAACGGATCTCCCCAACACCAAATCTAAACCGTGCCATCGATATGTTTGAAATAATATAATCGATATATTTCCTGTTTTGCTGTCATTAAAAATTTATTTCTTATTTATTTATAAAAATCACAAATTTGAAACCCGTCAAAATGAAGATTGCGTATGTATGAGACATGGCAAAACAAATAAAATAACTTGCGGATTTTTTCCGAACTAACTTTCCATACAGCAAAATTTGCTGAAAACCAATTAAATTCTGCTGAAAGATGGCTAAAAGTATTAAAATAATGCATTGTCATCGTGTCCTGAGCTATGCTAAAAGTTTCAAATGTCTAGCTATTCGGGAAGTTAGTTAGAAATCGATTGCCAGATGTGTACCGGACAAACCAACAAACAAGAAAGCAAGCTACACAAGAGTATTAGACTTTTTTTCAGCTTAATCGTCATTAAACGACGTGAAACGGTAAAATACAAAATTTTCGAAGTAGTTTCATTGCGTTTGGGCAAAGATACTTGCAAGTAAAAGCGTTTGTTTCATATCTTATAAATTACCACCATAATAATAACCACTATAAATAATATTGGTTCTATTATAGGCAATAATATTTGTGTATGCTGATTATTGCTAGCACATTCTTGTTCATTGTTTTTGATTGTTGCTTGATAGCACATTCTTTGTTAATTTATTTATATTATAAATATCGTAAATATTTATCTCAGTTCTAAGTTTGAGAGAGTATTCATTAATATATTAACTTAGTAGTCCAATCTTGACTCGGTATTATATTATAGCTAAAAAGCGGCTATGGCTGGTTCATGTTCAATATCCAAATACAAAAAAAAAAAATTATATAACTATAGTTAAGTCTATAAAATAATTCAGAAAATAAAAAACAAAAATTAAAAACAAAAAAAAATGTATTTAAATAAATAAACAAATAATCATAATAATCATAAAATAATGCCGATACAATATTCAAAATAAAAAGTAATACCTACACGATTATAACAATATTTTGTACTTTTTTCAGTTTAATATGTACGCTATATTATACTATTTCTAAGTAATACTTATTCAACGACTGTTTACATACATTTACTTTATCAGTCTTGTTTGTGTTAAATATTTACATGAGGTAGTGTTTAAAGAAAATGAAATTAAGTTGTCATCAAGAATTTAATAGTTATTTTTCTTATTTTCTTATTTTATTTTTATTAATGTGTCGTATTTTTATTTTTAGATAATTGCTTCAGTACAAGCAATATTGATTTCTTTAATAAAAAGCAACATATTTTTCAAGTAATAAGTCACTTTTATACAATAATAAGATATAACGGTATTATTTTTAGTTCATTTTAATTTTAAACATATCACCATATCAGAACTGTTCTGATGATAAAACAGTATACTTTTTTAGGGAAACAAATATTTAATTCCATTGGCTATACGATAGATCAAATTGGTTATTAGTAACCTGGCATTTATAAGTTCCAGAGGTGCTTCCAATCAGACCATCTACATCCTTGACTTATAACGTAGCCTTTATAAGTACGAGAGGTGTCTCCAATCTGGCCAGCTACATCCAATCTGTGCTAGATGCACCCAAATAAGAGATATTTCAGTCTCGTGTGTGACTATAGTCAAACTCCAGTTTTCGTTTACTCTGAAACTTCATGTTTTGGTACCAATTTGAGCCAAAATCCGTCTGTGTTGTGTGCCGAAACAAAAATGTACGGGGAGTAATTTGGTGGAAAAGGACTCCTGACATCTGGAAATACGTTATACTTCATCAGGATTGAAGCAACTGCCAGTTTAACTTGGAGCAAGCCAAATCTTAGCCCTGATAAAAAAAGAAAGAAAAGAAAAAATGATTAGTTTAGTCAAATAAAAAAGTAATGCATTAATATAAATCTAAAAATGTAAAAATATAATCCACTACAAAGCCAATAACCATTTAGATAAAAATTATAATTTTTAGAAGTATTATTTTATTATTTTTTGGATTAATAGATAATTGACAATTTAAACAGTCTTTTAAATCATATTTATTTTCATAAAATATTAAATATAGCCAATAAAATATTTAATTTTTCATTTACAAGAGGGCAGAAGAAAAAAATGTATAGAAAACTTTATTGGTAACAAAAATTCCTCCTCGTTGAACCAGAAAAGATTTAAATAAAAATCCTTTTTTTTAAATATAAAACAGCGGAACATACTCGTTAGCCCAATTCCATTTAGAAAATATCGAATCCCATTTACTCCTATACTTCGAAAGCTGTTTTTTGTTAGAAAAAAGAAGAAAAAGTATTTTTTTAAGCTATATTTAACCATTACAGAATTTAGACCCCACAATTCTAGAGATTCGATTTGCAATTTTAAAGGTTTGACAGTTTTTTTCGCAAGTGAAACGAAGTTGATAATGTAAATAAGGGTTTTTTTCCGAAGGGAAAAGGGTGGGACGAGGTAGCCCCAAATATACACTGTTGAATCCTCTCCAAAACCGTGTTAGTTTCGATGGGGGTTATGGAGGTTTCTGGGATTATTTGTTTGGGGAAATGGGGTCGGCTCTTTTGCTTTTCAACCATCTACCAGTTCGTTTCAAATTAGCCCCTCCCTTAAAATTTAGTAAGGGTATAGAGGTCTCTGTAGCCCCCTTGAAGTAATAACTCGTACGAGGTTCGGAGCTAAGGCACCACCCCTCTAAACTCCACCTCATTAGGGAACGCTTTGATTCCCCCCTTTATACAACATACAAACCGGATTTAGTGAGGCCCTTTTAGGTCCAGACGAAGGGTCAGGCCCTTAGGAGCTCTGAATTTACCCCCCCCCCCTCCTACAATTCCTGAAGGGCTTGGATAGCTGACGTCTCATATTAGGATCCACCCCTCTCCTGTCCAAACCCCTTGAAAACATCGCTTCCAAACCGTTTAGTTTTCACTTCAAAGTCGGCCCCTAACTCTTTACTAGGGTTTCAACAATTTATACATGCCAACCCTTAATTTACTGCTTACACGACTTATGATCCCCTTTTTTCATCCCTTATAATCCCAATCTACACCGACAAACCCGTACAAAAAATAGAGTGTTTGACGTATTAAAATGGCTTATAATTTATTATATTCTACAAGTATTTAAAATTGCATTAAGTAAACGTTCTAGAATCAGAATAAATTAAAAAGTCCAGTCATGCACCATGACTTAAAGAGCGAATTTTTAGAGTACAGTAATTGTTGTTATGTACACTTTTATATTATATATTTTTTTCCATATAAGAGGGGTAATGTGGAAAAATTACGTTTTTATGCTATTTTTGACCCTAAATTGTCAAAATTTGACCCCTAAATGGACTCCAAAAATTCTGGTCAACGAACTCATCCTTTCTTTTGACATTATTGACATTTTAACATTTGATTGGATATTTTAAGTGCATCCTAGGGTGAAATGTCGTCTGGAGTGACACATACATATACATAAATACATAAAAAAAAGTGTTAAATTTTAGGAATCGATTAAGAATGGTCTAAAACGGATTGCCATGGAAATTTTTTTCAAAAATTCGCATTACAAAAATTTTGAAGCCATTGCAATAGCTTAATTTTCTTAGAAAATTCGCTAAAAGTTATAAAATGCCAATTTGCTTTGTAACATGACCCATTTTCCTGAAATTGTATAAAATTTACAAATACCATTTTGAGAGGAAGTAATCATGATGTTATTACTAAAAATATTAGTTCTAAGACATTTTACTTAACTGTACAACCCAAATTTAGATATACTCTAAATTAAAACTTATTTATAATCTATTTTTGTTTGTTTGAGTAAAATTTACAAGGTTACGAACACTAAGTAGATACATGAGAGCACTATTTTTCAGATAAAATTATATTTATTGCACCATTCCCGAAGACTTAACCCAAGTGATTTGCGTGCCTTTAGAACAAGTATGTTACAAGTCATTTTTAAATTTTAAATCATCAAATCTTAATTAATAGTTCTTCTTTCTTTGCACCGGATCTCATAGATGCAAGAACTATATTTATTCTTAAAACTTGACTTCCATTGTTATTTATTAGATAGTTTTGTAATGAAGAATAATTATTCTAGTATACTTAAAAATCGAATTAGACTTCAATGAAAATAAGCTGAGATTTCTCTTTCTCCAAATTATCTTGTTCAGTACAAGAATAAAAAGGCTAAAGTATCTAAAAATAAGTTAGCAATGAAAGTTGATTCAGTAGGAAATAAGTGAAAGACCGCTTTGCAGTACGATTAATGCTTTTTATCTGTTACTGCTTCAAAGTGTACAATCAGATTAGTTAGGATGACATTACTAATTAAACTTTTTAGAATATTCCTTTTCATAACGCAACTTAAAGCCTCTTCAGTGAAACTGAAAGTAAACTTTTTATGAAGATTCAAAACAAATTATTAATCTACAACTAATACAAACAAATGAATAATGAAAAATTGCATCATTTATTACCCCTGAAGACTCTTAATTATAAAAGGGGAAAAAAATGATTATCATTTATCTGTAATTTAATTATAGTTAGTAGAATCAAGCAAATTTAAAGCTACGTTACGAAATTTTTGTAAATGAAACTGCGTCTTATTAAAATAGTTTAGCCGACAAACCATTGCTCGGTATTAAATATTGGCTATTTATCAGACACATATGTATCACTTAATTGTCAGGCAAGTTGAAGAAATGTCTAAATGGTTACCAGCGATTTTAATACTTCTTAAAGAAAAAAAAAATCATTTATCGATTCTTTCTGATCCAATGATTAGAGTCCAGTTATTAAGAGTTAAACTGGATTTTAGTCATTTTTAGGAAATTCCAAGTTAAGAGAAACTCACCAATACATGATCTAGGTCCGTGGCCGAAAGGTATGTAGGCGTACTTGTGACGTTGAGCTAGCTGGTCAGGGCTAAACCTTTCAGGTATGAAAGATTCTGGTTCAGGGTAGAGTTGAGGGTCTCTGTGGATAGCATGGACAGGAACAATTACTCGGACTCCTTCGTCTATTATGTGGCCATCGTTTGTCGTGTAGGTTTTAGTGCATTTTCTCATCAGTTCGGGTACTGGAGGAAATAGCCTTAAAGTTTCTAAAAGAATAAAAAAAATACAATTATAAAAATTAAGGTACTTATAATTTATATAAATATATTTTTTCCCTAATATTGATCAATGCATATTTAAAACAATTATAGTATAAAGTTAAGCTATCGTAATTTTAGTCTTATGTTAAATGTTCTTTACATTCCTCCTAATGCATCTCTATTATTAGAGTATCAGAGGTTACACAGTTGTATCGTACAACCATATTTTATTCCAATAAATAAATGTTTGTTAGCGAATTTTCAAAGAAAATTACGCTATTGCAATGGCTTCAAAATTTTTGTAATGCGAATTTTTGAAAATTTTTTCCATGGAAATCCGTTTCAGACCATTCTGAATCGATTCCTAAAATTTAACACTTTTTTTTATGTATGTATGTATATATGTATGTATATATGTATGTATATATGTATGTATATATGTATGTATATATGTGTCACTCCAGACGATATCTCCCCTTAGGATGCACTTATAAATTTCAAACAAATTTTAAAATGTCAATAATATCAAAAGAAAGGATGAGTTCGTTGGCCAGAATTTTTGGAGTTCATTTAGGGGTCAAATTTTTACAATTTAGGGTCAAAAATAGCATAAAACCGTGTTTTATCCATTTTACCCCCCTCTTATATGAAAATATGATAAAAGTGTACATAACAACAATTACTGTACTCTTAAAGAGCTTTCCAACGACATGCATCTTGAAGGGTAAATACTATTTTGACTTTTGTACCCCGTACCCCTGTGTACCAATTTTTTTCCCCATTCAAATTCTAAACCAAAATTTTCCTATATTATCATAACCCAATAATACGCAGATTTCTTTGAAAATTCGCTCATTAAGTCATGGTGCATGACTGGACTTTTTTTATTTTTGGTTTGGTTTTCAAATTGGTATAATAACTTATCTAAATTAATTTACTTTATTTTACTTTTTTCTAAATATAAAATGAAGCCCGTTGCCGTAGGCTTAAGGGCTTGTTTAGTTATAAAGCGCTAATTTAGATGTTAATTTTCTTAGACTTGGGGAAACCTGATGTCTTATATATAATTATTTGTACTTCTTGTAGAATGTTAAATTAAATTGAAAGAAAGTTAAATTTAAATTAATGCAATTAATATAATAAATAAATTTTAATGTTTTAAACAGCAACAAGACTTTATCGATTTTTAGTTTTACGTAAAGTATGTTTTCTTACCTGAAATAACCATGTCCAAGTATGTCATCTCTTTCAAGGATTCGTAGGTAAGTTGGTTTTGATGTTTTGCTAGTACTGATTCGATTTCGTCTTGAATCTTTTTCTGAATTTCAGGATGATAAGCAGCCGCGTGGAGGCATGAACTAATGGTAAATGAAGATGTCTCAAATCCTGCAGCGTAAAATACTAAACATTGGGCAGCCACGTTACGTTTGTTTACACCTAGAATCAATTTAAAATGGTTTAAGATTAGTTATCTTCATGAATTCTTGGTTACGTTATTCTTTAACATGTTTGGTCATTATTTTTTATACACTGAATCGAAATATAATAATTTAAGTTACCATTATAAAACTTACTCATGCTTTTAAATTGTTTTTCTTTATCGAGGCTGGACCAGTTTCCTGTAGAAGATTCAGAAGGAAGAGCCTTCATCATCTGCATAAGCTCTTGAAATAGATCAGGGCGATGCACGTTGTCCTTTTCTCTGTGTTCAAGTAATTCATCGGTCATATTCAGGAAAAAGTCACTGATGTATTTCGGAAGTATTCTAATTTTCATGACAAGAGCCAATCTCCCAGAAATTCCTGAGAGGAATCCATGAATCATTGTTGTCAAGTTGGGACTGATAAAAGTTTTTCCAATATTTCTTAATTCCTCTCCTTTTTCTCTTGATTCTTCCAATAGGTGTGTATCTAACCCGAAGAAACAAGAGAAGGCGACTTCAGCAGTATAATCTGAAACCAATTCCTTTAAGTCCAAAGCATTATGTCTCAATCTTTCAATCTGGGCATGGAATCTTTCTGTGATTCTCAAGGCGTCACCGAACATAGACTTCAAACCCTTTGTCCTGAATAATTTTGTCAAATGACTTCTTACATATTTCCAGTTGTCCTTGTCTTGATTGAAAAACAGATTGTAACCCATAATCTCTAAATCGACATCTAAATCTTCATCTCTTACTGAAAAATGTTCGAAATCCCTCGACAAATAATTCCTAATCTCATCAGGGTCGATAATTAAAAGCATAGGTTTAAGCATGTGAAATATTCCTCCGATTTTATCGCCCCTCTCTTTTAGTTTATTGTATATACCATTATAAGCGTCGCCAACATATTGCCGCATCATGAAAAAGCCAGGCATGTTGCCTACGATTGATTCAGGTTTAAGATAAGGTATTCCTTTTCTTTTCCAATAGTCGAATTCATAGTGGATCAGATAAACCACTAGTTTATAGATGATAACAAGAAAGATAAGACCCAGAATCATTCTGAAACAGAAACAAAGATCATTACTTAGTGTATGGGTAAAAAGATGCCTGGTGTTGGAAATATGATTATTATTGGTACATAATATTTATAATATATGAAACAATGAAGGTTTTATTAAATTTATTTTATACCACGTCTTGAATTATGAAAAGTTTATTATTTATCGCTTATTGCAAGATACCACTGATCAATATTTTGGTAGGCTCTTCCATTTCAAATAGGGACATAAGGATGTCATATTTCAACAAGTTATTAAAAATACTTTTGCACAGTATTAATTAGAGTATAAATTATTTTTCTACATACGCTTATTCTTAATAGATAACAAGTATAATTAAAGTTAAATACCGTATACATTTCAATTATATTGTCGCTCTAGCCCCAATTTTAAACCTTATAAAAAATTCTAACCTTCATGAGAATTGAAACATTAATTCATTTTTATAGTTATCTTGCTATAATTCTGTAACAATAAGTACACGTTTGTAAATTGTCTCGCTTTTTTATGTTGTTGCGCGTTTTTTTAATTTATGATTGTGCTAACACGGTTAGTTACGCCAAAAAAGCAGAAACAATTGTGTCTGTATCGCTCATCGACACGGACAATTACCTCTAGCGAAGGGAGTTTGGTTTTGTGGAAAGAAAAATAATGTTGCAGAACGGAGTAGATATATAATAACTAGGGGTGGAAGAGGAGGTAAATCGGTCCCCGATATTGGTGATTTAAAACACTGGGCTTCTATTTTATTTATTTATTTTCTACCTCTATTTTTTTTGGTCTTTCCATTTTACCTTGCCCTTGTATTCCCCATTTACAAATTCTTCGTGTGAAGTTTATATTATGTGTAAATAATTTTTAATAATAGAGAGGAACACGGTCGAAGCATGTATTTCTTTTTTTTTACTGATAATTTATAAATATATTTACTTTAAATAAATCAAAATATAATTGAAGATTAAAATGTAACAATAAAATTACAAATATGCGGTAAAATTTAAAAATAAAAATCGATTTATTATGGAATATCATGTAAAGATCAGCTTCTCATTTCTAAATGAGACAGTTTCAATAAAATATAATTTAGAAAACCAGGTACTGAAGTATATTAAATTTATTGTTTAAAATCTCATTTAGTTTCATCATATTGGATGATCATATATATGGTTGAAGAATATTTAGAGCGGAAGAAAAAAGATTGAATTATGAAAATTAAGAATACTATTATTCACACATTCAGTTTAAAAATCGATATAGTAATTGAAATGGGTTAAAAATTATTGCTTTTACCTTCAAATATAAAGAGAGAGTATTGTGATGGCACGAAGTTTCTATTTTGAGACTTTGATGGATTTACACGTTTTGAGGTCCCCTGAGCCCAAAAAAGTGGTTTTTAAAAAATGTTGTCTGTCGTTTGTCTTTCATCGTCTGTACAAACGCGTGGAGCCTAAACTACTGGGTCGATTTTGACGAAATTTGGCATACATGTTATAAAAAATCATACCCGAGGCGAAATCGAGAAATGAATTATTGCTCCAAATTGGGGTGCTACCCCCCGAAAACTCTAACAAAACGTGAAAAATTTATTTCTAAAGTTCTAAAGTTGGTACTTTAATAGAAAGGGTAGCAAAAAGATAAAGATGAATGGTAAACCGACTATGCATGCATGTCGCATGTGTTACTTGCAACATCCGTCCAATATTTTCGAAATCACTGTTATTTATTTTTATTTATGTCCGGTCTTGTAAAAAGGTTTTCAAGGGTTGTACCAACCCTACAAGGAAATATTTATATCTATCTTTTTAAGTTTTCTAGAAAGCCTATATACATTTTTTTTCAACCTATACGGTGAGATGTGTAGATAGAAGTGTTTTCTTTTTTCCCCCTTTTGTTCTCTTTTCTTATACCTATCTTCTTTTAGTTTTTTTTTATTGTTTATTCTCTTTTTTCCGAGAGAAGCAACACTGCTTGAGTAACCTGAAGAAGAAAGATAAAAGGATCAGGTTATGTTTCATAGACCTTGTTTGGTTGAAGTGAGCAAAAGAGGTACGTTTTTGCCTCGTAGGGCGTAGGGCATGGGGTTTTTTCCCTTTTTACCATCGTAGCTTTGGTACCTGCAAAAGGTTTAGTGTGAAGGTTGTTTGAAAGGATGTTGGGGGTACCTTAAAAAAACTTGGTCTTCCAATTTCTCTTATCTTGAAGGAAAATAATGAAATAATCTTTTTGAAAAACGAGATTTTGTAAAGAAGAAAAAATCATAGTTTTTTCTTTTTTCCTATACAGCAGGAAAAGACTGCGAAGAGGTTTATAATCATAGTTTTATACATACGGCATTACAGCTTTATACAATGATTTACAGAAAAAAAGGCTAAAGTAAATAAAATTGTGAAAATAATTTTAATATTAAATTAAATTTAAACTGCTGAGTAAAGACTTCAAACATGATATATTTTAAACTACATGTACATGAATTTATACAAGTTGTTTAACTATTATAAGAATAAAAAAACAGCTTTGAGATACCATGTAAATAATAAACTTGTTCAGCGTCAATATTTATAAACCTTTATGTTCTATTGCTACTGACTATTAAACAGACTTTTCTGCTCAGTATATGTTTCACAAAATGTTGGTTGTAAAGAATAGTAAAAGTTTTTGGAGTCTTTGTTTCCAAAAATATTTAAACTTGTCAGATAATTTCTTAGTATTTTTATTTGTTCCTTTTATTAAAATAGTCTCTTCTCTTATTTTACTTAATTTACTGTAAATACATTTATTTTTATCTACCACTGCACCTTTTTTCGTATCGCATTTTTGAATTCATCTTTAAAATTTATCATTTTGAGAACATACTAGGTAATATTGATAAGGTAAAAAATGTAATATTGATAAGGCAAAAAAGTAATATAGATAAAAACGTGAAAAAAAGAAGGAGAAGAGGGAAGCTTAAAGCTATACTCAAATCTCAACTGATAAGAATTTTTCCTTAGAAGAAAAAAAGGGAAATATGGTAAAATGCTGTAGTGATGTCATAACCCCGAGGTTAAAAGTACCTGTGCTTTAACTTGCATTCTTACTAAGGTGTTTAGAAGAAGTCAAGTCTTTCAGATATTCTATGAGGTAAAAAAGTAATAGCTTGTTTGAGATTGTATACATGAGGTGAAGTGTTAAGAAAAGCGATTGAAGTGCAAACAAAATATAGAAACTTCTTTAATTCTTTTGTCAACTCTAGTATCAAAAAAATCAAAAAAACTCTCTAGTATAAGAAAATTATGAGATAGATGAAAGACAAGAATTTTAGCAAATTTATAATAAGAGAATTAAAATAAATATTATAAAGACCCATTACAATTTTTTTAATCTACTAATATGAAATAAATTTAAATATTTAAGAAAAAAAAATTGTTTTCATTCAGTAAACTTTTGTAACCTATTGAATAAACATGAAATTTATTAAACTTCGAGTTATTAGCAGTAATTGAAGTTTGTTCAAATTTAAATTATCAGAGAAAAAAGAACTAAATATTTAACAATAATTAATTATTTCTAACATTATAATTAATTTTTTCTCTTATATTTAAGCACGGTATTAGGCAAATTATATATACAACAGTATTAATAATTATAACTATTTATCATTCTTTAAAATTAATGTATTAACGTTTTATGTTATAAGGAAAAAATCAATTAATCTACTTATATAAAACAAATAATACATTATATTACAATGACGTGGATATAGCATTGATTATTTGGTGATGAATAGACATTGTAATGTTAGCAATAATAAACTTCGAAATGTATTTATTTTACTCGCTTTTGTATAACTTGTTTGTGATCAATGTTTAACCAACTTTCTAACTACTTAGAAATATGAAAAGTGCACAGATTATGTATTTGCGATAAAAATATGAGTTATTGATATTTTTAGGAACAAAGTTACCAAAGTGTTTTCAAATGTGTATATTATTTAATATAATAACGATACAATATTTCTTTCAACGCCGTTACTAAATATGTTTTATTTCATTATTTATTGGATTTGTATATGATAATGAACTTAGTTCGGGCAGACCAATTTTAACTTTATTAAATATAATACTAAAATTGTCGAAAGTAGTCCACAGATGTAGATGGTTCCATATTAATTTTAACTGCTTGCACATTGCACACATTGAGTATTAAATAAAAATAAGTATGACCCAACTGAGAATCGAAACAGGTCCTAGCATCTATACACTTTTAATTCCATTTGGAAACACATTATTTTACACTCATGTGACCAATCATCTAATAGTAGGATGCAACAAAGCTATGTGCCACATTAATTGGCACTCTAATTTAAAACTCACTTAGTATCAAAGACTAGATGTGCATGTGTAATATCAACCAATGAACCTAATTACAACCAATGCCTACCTCCCCACAAATTGTCAGCTATAATTCTCTCGGCAATCATTAGGACCGGTAAGGGCAAAGCAAAACTCCTTATATGAAGGAGGAAAAATCAGGAATTAATTATATGAGAGATATAACTCGAAGTAAAGATGTATCTAAAATTAAAATTTAATTTATGATATGCATTCGTTATTATTATTATATGTATATGATATAATAAAATTGCACTGTTACTTATTAACCTTTATTTAAAAAAGAAATAATTAAATATAATATAGTAATTACCTGAAAATTTGTGAAAATCACTGGCTACTTCAAAAACTTAATTATTTATTAAATTAATATAATTAAAATCAAATTTACATGTACACTACTTTGTTTTAAACTTTTAACTTTATTATTAAATAAACTTTATATTATAATTGTGTCTTATTGAAAAAGTAATTATTAGTAAACGTATGTATAATGTTATAGCAAGGATATATATATTCGAACTTCACTCCTAGAAGGCTGAGAATTGAATAAGTGTAATCAGCCGCACTGTAATCCTTTATATGAAGCTAAGATGTAAAGTCATCCCAGACAGGCAGATTTTCAATTTTTTTTCTACTATGAAATTTATTATTGAAAAAAAAAAAGAAACCCATAAATATATCATTCAATTGATAAGAAAATTACAAGGAATAATCCTGTGAAAGACGATAGGGTTAAAAGTGTGGGGTAGTCTAGACTACACAATATTGATAACTCGGAAGACCCCTAGACAATATAGCACCACAATATTGTAAATTCTAATTTTGACGTAACCAGACGTATAAAAAATGACCTAACCTTAATATAAATAAATATATATATATTATTTTTCATAATGATTTGTAAATTTTTATCAATGTTTAAAAAAATAACGTATCATGAGCATTATCATGGCTAGACATAGACAATAGCCTCTTCAAGGTTACCTCCGTCGTATTAAAAAGGATAATATATAAAATATGGAAATTACAGAAACATATTAATACGCACAGGTTATCCAAATGATATAAATGTCATACATTTTCGAATTTCCTCATGTGTAATAATTATTTGGTAATGTAGGTATAGAAAACAAACAATGTATCCAGACACAATAGCATCATCAATAGTTATTAATATTTTATAATCTAGTCTGCCTAAAATGATAGGCTATAAGGTCAAAATAACACATTTATCCAATTTACATTAATTATTATGCTCTTTTTTTTACAACCTCATATTTTTAAATTAATTAATCTTTAGTAATAATATAATAAATTGAGATAAATGATTTTGTATATTTTTGTTGTCTGGAGATAAGTCGAATGAAATGGTTTATTGGGAAATATCAGGAAAAAGCTATATTTAGTGTTAATTAATGAAAATTATTATAAAGATATTGTAAAAACTACTCAGCTCATTGTTTAAAGCTATTTTCTATAGATTGCATCTATCTATAATTCTAATTATACTTCAATTCTAATTTAAAAATAGAGTGTCATACATATAATAATGTTTAAATTATATAGATAATCCGTTTTTCTTAGAGCACATTGTCGCTTCTAAGAACTCCTCCCTCTCCTTCTTTTGTTTTTCATTGTAATCATATTTCATTGAGTTGTAATGAATTTTATTTTAGTACTCAAATCTTTTCCTGATTATTTAAATATTTATCATTATTATCCAATTTATCATCAATAGATTTGTGGGAATCGGGCTTTTTTTCGAGAAAAAAAAACCAACAATATTTTTATAGGTCTCACACACACCTATAGGTGCTTTTATTTGTACAGCTAGGGCTTTTTATAGGTCTTATTGGTTTTAATTTTAACTGCATGGATTAAAAACATACAAAAGTAGATTTTTTTTTTGCTTTTGACCTTCTAGATTTTCATGTTTGATTTTCCTCGTCATGATTAATAATTTGTGTCTACAGTTGCGTAGAAATGCAATTTTGACCCGGGAAGGTGGGGGGTGTAGGAACTACTACTAAAACAACCCGGATAATGTCATTAATTGGATTGTTTATTCCTCAATTAATCTTATTACACATTATTATCATTTTGCAAGTAAGGATTTAGTTTTAAAATTTTTATAAATAAGAATAACATTTTTATAAATAAGAAATATCCTGAGAGAGCGATGTCGGCCACCTCGTGTTGACACTGTTTCCAAAACTACAGGCAAATAAGCCAAATAGATAGTTTCTAGATTCATAATAGATTCTTCTTTCTTAGGGGACGTAATAAATACTAAGGACTTTGTTTTAAGGAAATTATTGTACGTTACTTATTTCGTGAGAAAATAATACTAGCCCAAGTTTTTTTTTTTTTATAAATCTTCTATATTCATGCATATATTTTTTTTTTTTTAAATTAAATAACATTAAAAATCTCTTAGTCACACTATAATTCTTTTCTGCCTTATTCAAAGAACGACTCATAAATGAAATTGCTCGCTCCTCCCCGTCCTGAATATGACGGGGAGGAGCGAGTATCTGTATCTAAAACAAATGGTAATTTGGGATTAGGGAAAGCCAAAATAGGAGCAGAGCACAACCTTTTCTTAAGTTGAGAATAAGCAATTTCACATTCATGGGACCATAAAAATGTTTCTTCCTTTTCCAGCAGTTTATTTAATGGGGCTGCAATATCAGAAAAGTCCCTTATAAACCGTCTGTAATATGATGCTGTCCCTAAGAATGATCATACATCATCAACCGATTTAGGGGTAGGCCAGTTGTCTAAAGCCTTATTTTTCTTTGGGTCAGTAGCCACTCCCTTTTTTGATATTACATATCCTAAGAATTTGGCATCTTGCTGGAAAAGTGCACACTTTTTGGGTTTGAGTTTTAGTCCTGTCCTTCTTAAACTCTCAAAAACTCCCCTCAGTCGGACTAGGTGTTAATCGAAACTCCGACTGAAGATTATGACATCATCTAAATAAACCATTCACATTTTCCAATTTAACCCCCTTAAAACAAGGTCCATAAGCCTTTGAAATGTAGCTTGGGCATTACATAACCAAAAAAAAATTAATTATTTATTCAATTAATTGAATTATTCGTTAATTAAATGTTTTGAATTAGTACAGAGTCTATGAGCCAAGTTTCAACTCGATTGGATAACTCGAAGAGGGATAATTAGCCCTCTAAAGATTATGACGATACACGTTAGAAGGCAGGCTCAAACAAACAAACAAAAGTGAAGTTAGTTTAAAGGATTTAAAAATAAAGTATATATATATATATATATATATATATATATATATATATATATATATATATATATATATATATATATATATATATATATATATATAAATATATATATATACTATATAGGAGTTTATAGTACAATTATATAGTATAAATGATACATACATAAATGTATGTGAAAATTATTCGGGATTAAATTGCCTACGGACCCTTTGTGTTGCTTGGCATTATTATTTGCATAAGGGGTAGGTGTCCTCTTATTAATCTTCTCTTATATATGTGTGTGTATGACTGTGTGTGTCTGTGACTATTTTATATATATATATATATATATATATATATATATATATATATATATATATATATATATATATATATTTATTTATTTATTTATTTATTTATTTATTTATTTATTTATTTATTTAAAGGCGTTTGTCTCAAATCATTAGAATTAATGGTCAAAGGTATAGCTAAAACAAACTTTTTAATGGCCGCCATTTTACGACGGTTATCGAACCCGTCTAGTCTGATTTGAGAGGTCAAGCAAATTTCATCAATATCAGGCTATAAGATATATATATATATATATATATATATATATATATATATATATATATATATATATATATATATATATATATATATATATATATATATATATATATATATATATATATATAATCACTGACACACACAGTCATACACACACATATATAAGAGAAGATTAATAAGAGGACACCTACCCCTTATGTAAATAATAATGCCAAGCAACACAAAGGGTCCGTAGGCAATTTAATCCCAAATAATTTCCACATACATTTATGTATGCATCATTTATACTATATAATTGTACTATAAACTCCTATATAGTATCATTTATACAATATAATCCTTGGGATTAAATTGCCTTTGGACCCCTTGTGTGTGCTGAAAGCACATCTTGGTATCCTTACTTACCAAACGGGTAGGTGTTCCCATATTAATCTTTTCTTATAATTGTTAGATTTATAGTTTATAGTAGTGAAATGGTGTGCTCTTTCAATAAATAATCCTAAAACCACTACTAGGATAACAGTGTTTATGAACCCTATCTTTAACTAAATTTTTTAATACATACCACCCAAGGAAAATAATTTATTATTCCTTGAAAAATGATTTTGAAAACACATCGTTCATGGAATGGCGATAGAACTAATTTTAATGGAAGTTGTTTGTCAATAGTGTCCTTCTGTATAGAAGTGAATCGAGTTTTAAGGAAAGTTATTTGTAATTCTCTTAACGAAATTATATTTTTTGTTATTTCGTTTAATCAATTTTTAACCATGTAAAAGGACATTATAAAATAAATTTAAACTATGTAATTAATCTTTAATAGACATTACACGAGGAAAAAAGTTAACTCTAATAATACCATGATAATAATGCAGACATAGTTTTTTGTGCACTATTATCTCTTTGAGTTTATTAATTACGATATAATTTCTATTTTTTTGTACTCTGTGGATCCAAAAGGATTGAAATAATTTGGGTAATTTAAAATCATTATTATTGCTCATACAAATGGGATAGTAGCTGGTTAGAATTAATAATAAATGGATAAATGAATGGGTGCTTTCGCTTTTATATTTATAGACATGCATTTTCACATATAGGTCGATCCAAAAGTTCGGAAATGGCTTAATATCTCCGGCTATAATTGAGTTATTAAGATCCAGTTTGCGGGTATCTTTATCATTTATAAAAAAACTACTTTTTTGGTGGGTATTCATAATATTCTGTTGGTTGCCGCCATATTGGATTCAACTTTGAAATTTGAAATTGGAACACCCATAAAGTGATATATTTTTGGAAATCTGTTAAAAAAAAATAAATAGTTTACCGAAAACACGAGCTTTCTAACTCCCGTTTTAAAATGGCGGACACTCAAAGTATAATAATTTACTCTTTTTTCTAATTTTCAAAAGTTCAGTTAGAGATAAAAAAAACGGTCCAAGACAACTCAAACTAACATTCTCATATAATCTCGGTCCTAGATCCCAGAAAACATAGTTAGTTATCAGGTCATAGTTTCCGAGATATTGATGAAAAAAATTAATATGAAATTGATGAAAAGAATTTTGGAACTCGGAGTAGATAGAACGCTCGGGTTTGCGGCAAATGTTTTCTTTTTTTTAATTCCTTTCCAAAAATGTATCACTTTCTGGGTGTTCCAATTTAAAATTGCAAATTGAATCCAATATGGTGGAAAAAATTATTATCCACCAAGAAAGTAGTTTTTATAAATGATAACGATACCCGCAAACCGGAACTTAATATCTCAATTATAACAGGAGATATTAAGCCGTTTCCGAACTTTTGGATCACCCTGTTGGTATATAGGTAGTTTTATTTCTACACATGAATTTAAATTCTTCGTGTTTTTCATTTATACTAGGACCAATGCAATAAATTCTGATTACGATCAGCCTATTAGTTTCTTTGATTTGATAAATTACAGGTAGATATTAATGTATGATTCAAAAATATGTAAAATATGCGTAACTTTGATATATTTCCCCTAATTACAAAATCAACATAGACTATAAGATAATTATTACTAGCTAAAGTTTCCACGGATTTTCCAATTTGCATGTATATTCTTGAATTTGTGCTAACTCTATATATCTATATATTGAGTATATATGTATAAAGTCCTGCTTATAAACTTAGGGTTTAAGGGAAACTATGATAAAGTGTTAGAAAGGGCTTTGCAGTAAAACGGATATACATTAGCCAACGGGAGGGATTGGGTTTCCTCTCAGAATCCCTCCAATATTAGGCTTCCTATGAACGCGTTAATGCCTGTAAATTATTCGAATTGTTCAGTCCTATTACAGTTTGAATATCTTTACATTGGGTAGGGAAAGGGTGGGAAACGAAAGAGAGAGAGAAAGGGATGCAGGACCCATTAAAACTTAAATTTATTTCTATTCGTTGAAAATGTATCATTTTACCCAGCAAGAAGTGTTTTCTTTTCAGCTAAATGGTACTGTTTCTAGGAATATCGTATTACTTCCCAAAATATTGACATTTAAAAAAAAATCGAATTTTATTAAAAATAATTTATACTTGCTAAATAAAATTAATGCTTTAAGGAATTATCTAAGTTAAATGTTTCGACTGAGATTTTGTACGATAAAGTAATAGCATTCATCAGTTTGTACTTTAAAAAATAATTACTTCAAATTCTACTCTAATTTTAAATTTATTAAAGATATAAGATTTTTATTGCATTGCTAAATATGATATTGAGAAAATGTATTACCTCAACTGGTTCAACTAATGTCTGGTCTGTTGTATTATATTTTGAGAAATTCTCTCAAGTCTTGAATGGTACATAGTATTCTACTATATATGGTAATATAGTAGAATTTAGAGCGTTGATAAAAAATATCTAAAGAGATTCAAAGAAACATTCTCCCCATATAAAATTATACTTGTTTATTTTAACAAATCAGATTTCGGCTTTTATAAGGTCATCATAAAAGTGCCGATTCTAGAAGGGCTGGAGTTTATTTAATAAAAATATTTATAAGGAGATTCTATTAAATATCGGAGATCAATGTATGATTATTCCTCATTATTAATTTATTAATAAAAAATCGGGTAAAGGGTACCTTGGAACTTTTCCTCACTTAGGAAGGAAGCAGCATTGGGCGTAGTCAGTACTTGAATGGGTAAACGTTTTGAACTAACAGATTTTTACTTTTTCTAACCTATAGTAGGAAAAGTACCTATTCTTTTCACCCAATTTTTTTTTTTTTTTCGCGATTTTAAGTGAATTGTCCGTTTTGGGTGTTTTTAAGACCTCCTGAGTGGCTTTCAACATAACGTCTTTATGTATGTATGTGTGTTATATCGTAGAGCCCAGGGTATTTAATCTAGAGAGTTGGTTTTTTTATATTTGTTCCTTATTTTTTACAGGTTCCAAGTACCAACGATATTCTATATGTCAAAAACGTATTTATTCTTAACTACGTCAAAGTTTCAAAATTCAAAAATCGATAACGTCAAAATGGTGATCAATATCAAAATTAAATTGGTGGATTTGTTTGTCATTCCAAGAGATTTTATGACCATTTTTCGTTTTTTTTTACATTTTTTGTTGACTTAGCAAACTGGGATCATGATGGCGAAAAATGTTTATTTTCCGGGCGGCACAAGTAGCAAGTTTCAACTCTCTAGGTTAAATTCCCTGGGTGCTACGATGATAATACACATTTATGCATACATACATGCATATACACATACGTCATGCTGAAAACACCTAAGGAGTCTTAAAAACGCCCAACACGGATAATTCAGTTGATATCTCGAAAAACAAATTGGTGTGAAAACAAGACTTTTCCTACCATAGGTGAGGAAAAGTAAAAAAGAGTTCACCCTTTCCTTATTAATTTAATAATGTCACTTTAAATCTTCCTCTTTTATTAAATTTGTTAATTTAACTCTAGTTCTTCCTTTTCTTATTAATTTATTAATATAACTCTAATTCTGCAAAAAGTGGCATTGATGATAGCCTTATAAAAGCCGAAAGGTGATTCAAGGAATTTTTTTAACATTAAATATACAGGAGAATCCAAGTTTAAGCTTTTTATAATCACCGGCAATCGTAAAATGAACTTATAGAAATAATTTATAATAATGACTCGTGATAACTATTTTACGCAGTGTATATTTGCTATTATTATAACTGTTGACATTGACATCATTTGCAAAATAAAAATGTAGTTCATCTGAATTTATATTATACAATTTGTTTAAATATCTTGATTTCATGTTTTTACGATGCACATTGATTTTCCATTTGATATACTCACTATGCGCTATCTATTATTTATTGATTCACTCGTTCGTCAATATGAACTTATAAAATTAGTTTTTTCTATTGAGATTTTAATTGATCTTGCTTTTATAGTAAATATGAAGCAAGCAAAAGTGATCAGTTTATCGTTTAAGTTAAAGACCTACAATAGCTGATAGCTGAGGTTTGAAAAAGACGAGTTTGGTAGAAGATGCCAAGTTATTTCAGTTTAATACATTAGCATGATGCAATACATCAGCAGGATTCAATGCATTAGCAGAATGCCAATACATTAGCAGAATGCTAATACATTAGCAGAATGTAAATACATTTGCAGAATGCCAATACATTAGCAGAATGCCAATACATTAGCAGAATGCCAATACATTAGAAAAATGCCAATACATTAGCAGAATTCCAATACATTAGCAGGATGTTATAGCATTTGTAAAATTTACTCTTTTTGTTTGTTTTAATAACATATCTATCACCCCAAGTTCATGTTACACCTCATATACTTGTATTATATATACTCATGAGAACTTAATAATCATCCTTAATTCTTGTTACTCCAACTATACTTGTGTAATATTATTATCGCACCTTAGACCATTTTCTACATGATACCTATTTTATTAAACGTTTTTTTTTGTTTATTTATGTTTTAGATCTTGATGAAGGAAGGGACCAATTGTTATCTTATCTAGAATTGTTTATATATTTAAATCCAAGAATATCATAATAATCAATATAAGAAATTTTGTGATAAGCAAGAAGTTAAAAGAAGAATAATGATGGATGAAGAATTATAAATGATCGCTTACAACAAGAGGACGTAGTTTATCCTACTAATCGTAGGTAACCCATTGCATCTGTTATTTAACGTAAAATGTACAATTACATTATTATCTATGTGTAAATGATTTTTTTTTTTAAACTAAATCCGTGTTAACTGCATCAATCCTAATCCTCAAAAATATTGTTTTAAAATAATATATTTCTTCTATTATAAGTCCTTATTTCTTCTATTATAATCTGGACAACCTGTAATACAATTATAAGTATTCTTAAGGTAGCTGGGACTATTTTGTTGAAACTACTTTCCAACTTATATAATTATATGGTAAATCTTCTATTTTTTGGGGTTAAATTTTAAGGGTTTCGAAGGTCCTTCTCAAAACCCTTCAGCCTAAAGGTGGTGTGTCTGACTGTCCATTGCTCTTTTTGATTCATATCCCCCGAACCGTTCAAGCTTAAAAGTTTTTTAAAAAAGTTTTTTAAATTTTGCATTCCTAATTGGCTTTATGAGTTAAAATATATGTATGCCCCCCCCCCCCTCCCACAATCACCCTATAAGGGCTAGTCCTAAAATTTTGAAGTAATTCTTTCAAATACCTTATTATAGGGTGATAAATAATTTATAAAAAAATGTAATTTACCTTGTTGTCATTGTGACCTCCCGGGATGTAAATTGACATACCTTGCATGGGCGTAGCCAGGGGAGGCAGGGGGCTCCCCCTCCCCCCCTCTAACGTTTGGATGTGATATTCACAAATTAAAATAATAGAATAGGTGGCACTCTTTAGATTGTTTCTCCCCTTTTAAAAAAAATAGAAACATCCCATTTTCTTTATAGTTATTTAGTCAAAGTCATTTATATTCTAAAACAACATAGGGGAGTAACAATCTAAAGAAGTACCGAATAGGCCAGTCAAATTAGACATTAAATTCGCAAAGCGTGATGTAGTTCTGATTTTGTTGTTCGGACCAGTTAGGGTTATGTGATTCTAAGTTTGCAGCTTCGGAAAACCTGTGCTATCTGCGTAATACGTGAAAAAATCAGACTAAACTTTGTGCTTTTCGATATTAGTCGCTATTACTATTTTTAATGTACAGTAAATTTGCAGCAAAATAAGCTCAACTGCAGCTCTGCACGTCCAATAGTTTCCGACATATTATGGCACTTCAAAAATTGGCAGTTTTTTTTTTGCAAAAAAATTGATATTTTAAGAATTGCTATAGTTTCGGGCCAAATATCAGCATAAAAACAGCAGCACCTACGAGAAAAGTCATAATAAATGAAGTTGTAGTAAATTTAATTGGCTTCCTTTTAAGTACAAGACAAAGTCTGTAGGCCCAGTAGTTCTGCAATGGTAAAAAATTCAAAAACGGAATATTAGGACAGTCCAATTAGACCTTACTTTCACAAAGCTTGATGTAGTTCTGATTTTTTGATATGTAGTTCGGACCAGTTAGGGTATTGTGATCCATGATCCTAAGTTTGTAGCTTCGAAAAACCTAAGCTGGCTGCTTAATACGCGAAAAACTAAAAAAAATTGACTTTTTTAGTTCTTGCTGTATTCCTCGTAAACTATGCGTTATTCGATGTTAGTAGTTGTTCTCACTATTTCTAAAGTTCAATAAATTTACAAAAATTTAATTCCAACTGCAACTTTGTTCGTCTAATAGGTTCCGAGATATGACACTTCATAAATTGGAAATTTTTTTTTCCCCCAAAAAATGAACATTTGAAGTGTTGTTCTTGCTGTGGATTTTGGGCCACACTTCCTCTGATCTTGTTCTCGGATTAGTTTTTTTGCGAGTAGACCCTTTTTTGGCAACTGGCTACACTAATAATAGCAAAATATTATTCCATATTGGGGCCTATGGCCAATATATTATAATCAAAATGTTTGGATATTCTTCAGTGTAATAAGCATATTAACAGGATTTTAAATGCAATTAAAGAACACCGTGAAGCAGCTGATTCAAATTGGAAGGAATTCTTGCTTCTCCAGATATGATAGCAGAAGAGTTAAATATTGATCTTTAACCCCCTAGAACAGTTAAAAAAACAGAAACACCGGTCTAACACTCCAGCAGAATCCTCGGCTTAGTATTGGTGGAGGGCAGGGGTGTCTCAAGAAGTAGATATAGATAAGAAGCTAAAGCTTTTTTCCCCTAAATATTAACAACGTTTTATATATCTTGATTGCTCTGCCATGTACAACAAGTACAATTGAAAGATCATGTAGAACCCTGAGGCGGGTAAAAACATGGGTCAAATCTACAATGGGTGAAAACAGGTTGAACGGATTATGGCAGTGCCTCCACCAAGTTGAGCACAGCCGTACCATCCTTTACTGGAACCAACTCAAGGCAATTAGGACCCCCCCCCCCTCTATTATCTTATTGAAGATACTTAGATTTATAAAATTAATTTTAAGTTCACGTCAAACTGAACCAGGAGTAAAAATTTCACACCTCTACCCATAGTAGTTCATAAGATATATGAGCCTAAAGTTTTGTTATTTCGTCACTGACTCGCACTCACTCATCATAATTCTAAGGCACTTCTAACAATCCTAAAAACTTGAAATTTTGTATACAGGTAGAGTTTATTGTACAAATAAAGGAAAAATTATTCCGAAAAAATCTGGTTCTTTGTCCCTTTAAAAGCTAAAAGAAAAACCGCCTATTCAAAGCATTGTAAAGAAATTTAAAATTCTAAACAGCCCCACGTTAAGAGAAGTTTTAAACTTCTCCACTAGGTAGCTCTAGTGATCAAAATGATAATAAATTTTGATAAAATGTTCAATAATAATTAAATGTACCTAGACAACTAATAAATTGAAAACACTGTTCTAAGTAATTATGAACTCGTATATGAGAAAGTTTTTCTGAGTTGTCTCGGACCGATTTTTTTACCTTATACCCGTTGTGACATAAATAGTGAGTACATAAATACTGATTTTAAAATGCTTTTCCATAAATTATTTATCATCTTAGAGCTTTTAATAGTAACGATGAACATAAGACTTTTATTCTTTTCATGCCCAAATAATCCTATAACAAGTGTTGGACAATGTTTAAGAGACATTTTAATTTAAATAATGTACATTTTTTCTTTTAATATGGTTTTGAAAAAAGTAAATCTTTAAAGAAGTTTAAGCTTCTTAACTTAAAGTTTCTGAGATTCGCTGTAGAAGCTCTACTATCTTATCCTCGTCTCGAGAATGTCTAAAGTACCCTTATACTCTTAAGGAAATAAACGTTAAACAAATCTCCTTTCTTAGTGATTTTCTTCTCAAAAAAGATGAAGCTTTCCTAAAACAAAAACTTAGGTCTTGTCTAATTCTATTAACAATGACAAAGGTTTTTAGAATCATACAGTCTATATAGTTAAGGCTAGAAAACATCGTTTAAATTAATTATTTGAATCTCTAGATAAATTAACAATAAGTTAAGTCTTTGCGTAATGTCTTAGTCAACATTTTACAGCAATGTGTAGCTGGCAATAACGGATGGGCTGCACGGCTTAAAATCCAGAAATTTGCCGGCAATATGCTCTTACGGCCCGGCAATATTTCTGTATAGTATAATACCGGCAACAAATTTCCGAAAATGTTGTCGTGCAGTAAAGATAATGTTGACGTGCCATATAGCTGATATAATTAAAAGGTCTTGTAAACGAGCAACGTTTTTCGGCAATCATGGCCAGGCTATCATTCCTCAAAATCAAGAAATTTAAGCGGCACTATGTTCGTATGGCCCAGCTATATATCTGTATCCCAACAAAAATAATTATGTAAAAAATAAGCCAAGTCTCATGTAAAAAGTGTAAGATCATAAGTTTAGCTAAGTCTCCCCCAGTTCAGTTAAGTCCCCTCAGTTCTACAAGGTCTAATTTATACTAGATCTGATTTATACTAGATCTAATTTATAATAGATCTAATTTATACTAGATCTAATTTATACTAGATCTGATTTATACTAGATCTAATTTATAATAGATCTAATTTACACTTGATCTAATTTATACTAGATCTAATTTATATAAATGATCCCCCCCCCCTCTCTATTCTGCCTCAAGACGGACTCTCACATGTCTCACAATCTCAAATATTTTCTTTTCCAAATCACTCTACTCATTTAAATTTAAAAACATTTTTTGACTTGGCAATTATTGAGCAAAAGAGATTAAACAAAATTATTTCATAATTTTAGGAATAGCTATTATATGGTGGTTAGAAGGGATTTTTTTTTTTTTTTTTTTTTTTTTGCTGGTAACATTTTGGCGCTAAAAACGCAATATTGGCTATAAAAAGGCCATAAAAAAAGTTTTAATATATTTGTAATCCACTCTCTAGTAGCTTTCACTTGATACCCCTCTCGAAAATATAAAAAAGAGCTTAGCACAATTTTATGCATTACGTATGCAAATATTAAATTTTTAACTTCTTAATATATTTCCTATGTGTGGGTCAAAACAGCGTGAACGGTTCGGGGATATGAACCAAAGTACAACGGACGGACAGACACATCACCCTCGGCATAAGGGTTTCGAGGATGAGCTACAAAACCATAATACACAATGCATGTATGCAGGGTTTATTTCGTTTATAGCTTTCCAATTTCAATCATTACGGTGTGTTTAGTGTGTATTGCCTTAAGACAATGCCTCTGTCGAATGAAAGTCTAAAAATAACAATAATCTGGGTTTCCCAGAGAATGGACTAACAACAATTTATTGTTATTATTACCAATAATAATTATAATATTTATGTTCAAGAGCTGATCTGTTTAATGGCAATTAGAAGAACACTTAAATAAATAACTCTGTATTAACTATATTTCTCCTTATATTTTTATTAACATAAATATAGCCAGTAACCTTCTAGAGTGCTAAACAATTGCAGTCATACATACTTGTGTATGCGAAGCAGCTACTCATATTATACTTTTGAAAATCAATCTCATGTTTGCAATGTTTTATTTCTTCTTTCATCATTCATTCATATAATGGCATAACATGTTACGGTTATCATGGAAATAATAACAGCGGGAGAGTTGGGAAAGAGAAAATTGAAACATTGTCAGATGGAAATGCCAGCAGGATACGTGTTGGATGACTTGTTTGCAACTTCTTATTCTCTCTCTACTTTTCTACCCGGGAAAGTTTCTTTTAACTTTTTCAAGAACTTAAGAAAAAAAGGAGGAGAAAAAAACAATTGGATTTAGGTTTGGCTGAGTTTTCCTTGTTAACGGACCCAAGTTTTCTAGACCGGAGCAAGGAAGGCGACCTCGTGTTTTTTCTATTTTTTTTTTTTTTTTTTACTTTCTTTCTTGGTAAGAAAAAGTATCTAATACTTTGACACTTTTCCGGTCGACAATTCCAATATTCTTGTATAGAATCGTGTCTTAGTAAAACCGTTGTAAAATGAAATTGAACTGTGAAAAAAGAGATCTTTTAAACGGTTTGGATTAAGTCTTGGATAAGTTGAATTAAGAAAAAAGAAGTAAAAACATCCATGGAATGATCTTTTAAGTATAAACTTACAACCGATGGCTTTCTTACCACTGTTTCGACGAAACTAGTACTCATTTCTTTGGGGAAACTAATTTCATTGTTTATTAGTAATCATCGTTGTTCGTATCCTCAAGATTTAGTACATTGTTTTCTTACACAAGTGGTATATTGCAATTTATTCTGTAATTATATCAGTATGCTAGAGATAATACCTTGCCTGCAACTATAAGTTTATACAAAGTGACTAGGTAGTATATGTATTAAGTAAGTATAAAGGAACCTCTAAATGTAACTTGAATTTCTTAACAATCTATATCACGTCACACTACCTATAATATTCAACTTTTGATATTAACAAGTCAATAACTTATTAGTTAAGTCAATAACTTCAATAAACATTTTATAAACACACATTGTTTATCTTTTTAATATGTATGTAAAAAGAAACTATTTCAATGCCGCAAACGATCGATTTTGATATTTTGACGAATTTACGCATTTTAAAAACCAAAATTCTAACTTTTTAAATTATTTCGTAAAATGTTTTGCTTTTTTTCTGTCGTCTATGCAGAAGCGTGAAGCCTAAATAACTGAGCCGAATTAATTCACTTACCTCTAAGGTACAAATTTATAGGCCTTAAAGTGTTCAAATGCAATATTAACCCTTTGCCAATACAGTTTCTATATTCTTTTTTAGGGATAACAAATACAATAATATTTTTAACTAAATATTGCCTTATCTCAGCCATATGTAAACTAAGCTATATGTATCTACATACATTTTATAAATATGTTAAAGAAAAGAGTTTAGTAAACTTTGTTGGCTACCATACTACCGCACAGATTTATTTAGAAGAGAAGTCGGGATATTATTGTGGTTGAAGTAAATATTACTGCAATATAAGGCTTTTCCCGTTTTATTACGAGACGAGAAAAGAGGAGCTTCCTACTCGACTCGAGATTAAAAACCTAATAAAGACGTCTTAATATTTTTCATGACCAAGATATTCCCTTTGGATTATCTAAACTCTTTAAGGACGTGAAATGAAAAATTCCAATTTCCACCGACCACGGTTTCAAAACTTTGGTTGGAAGCTTCTTAAAATTGGCCGCAGCTAACAATAAGGGTTTCTTAATAATAACTACTTATTACTCAAGGGTTTACCAGATATAACCCACTGCTTAATGATTATGACTCTCAAAGACTTTTTTTATATATGTATATTAAAAAATGATTTTAGACATGTCTTTGAATGAAAATAACCAGTAAAAGTACATTTACTTATTTCTTAACGCCCGAATGTCAACAGTATTAGGGTATGTAAGATGAATGGGTCAACCTTTTAACCTAATTTTGTTTAAGAGCCCTGAAGTAACTTATGCTTCCGAAACATGGACCTTTACTGCTCAGAAGATAGGAAAGAAAGATGCTGAGAATAGTATATTATGTTACTAGGCTGTGAAGTGAATTTTTTCTTTTCCGCGGCAATTACATTTACTGTCGAGCGAAGCGAGACAGTAAATATTGCCAAGGTAAAGAAAAAACACTTCACAGTTGTGTAGCATTTGCTATTTTTTCCGTGGTAGCAGACAATGAAAAAACATTAAATATTAATCAATAATCAATATAATAATAACAATTATTAGTACATACTAAGAGTTAAAAAAAGAAACCTTAAAAATAGGTTACACTATAAGAAAAGATAAATAAAACACATTGACATCTAGCGGATTTTAATCGTACTAGAAGCATTTCCGCAAAGATTGCAGCGCTAAAACGGAAGTTTTGAAAACTACCAGCACGAAAGAAAATTTTTTTTACGTCCTAGGACGTAGTGAAAAGATTTTTTAAGTCCACGCAATGAAAAAATGGATTTTAGCTATGTTTTTTAGGCTCTAAAGTTACTATTTCACAGCCCACCACGGAAAAAAATATTTTGCTCTGCTTGCCGTAACGGAATATAAAGAATCAGGACACAAACAATTTGTTAAATAACCGGAAAATTAATAGAAATACGAAGGCTCCTTTTTTTTATTCCGGGTTAGGAACCAAACTCTGCACATTTGTGTAAAGAGTTTGGTCGTTAACCATGACTCTCATTCGAATTTTATCGAACCAAGTGTGTAAACCATGGTTTCCAGGTCGAAACCTGGTGGCGGTACTCTTTTATTTAGCAGCTACCCATTTAATTAAACAATGCTGGGTGAACGTTTAGCGGGGGGCCCGGTCCGGGAATTGAACCCAGAGCTCAAGGTCAAGTGGACACCCATCCTACAACTGACCACGCCCGATGCTGCTTTACTCGTCTGATTTAAAGGCAAGCGCTCTCAACTCCAGGCTACCTAGGCCCCCAATACGATGACTCAATAAGAGGGAAAATATATTATTATATTTTCAAATTTTTTTTAAGAAAGTAAGGTCAGCAGAACTTTAGACGAATTTTCCTGTACGCATAAGAGACATTTGGACTTCATCTTCGGATTTTCATTCTAGTGCTTTTTTTTGCTAGTTGAGTTAGTATTATTCTACAAATCAGTACGAAAGAATATTTACCAAAAATTAAAAAAAAATATCAAATGGAGGCCTTTCAAATGATATGCAACACAATAAAACACTTTTAAAAAACAGTCGGGAAAAAGTTTACTCTTATGTTGTCAGCAAATAAGACGAATTTATAAAATTATAAATATCGAGCATTAGTGTGAGATTTGAGCCAGAAATAATTGTGGACGCTATGAGAGATCAAAGCTAAAAATTAAAAATATTAATCAAATCTGGCTTCAACTAAGGTAAAACCGATGGAGGTACGGAAAGAATCATAGAATCAAGTTTGAGTAATCAGATTTTCAATACGACTTACTGTCACAAAGAATCTGTAACGATGCGTCCGCCATTTTTAATTTTTTGGGGAGTAAATATGAAAAAATTTCAACTTTTTAGATTTTTACGGCTAAAGCTACAAGTGTGTCAAATTTCAAGTTTCTAGCTATTCTAGAAGTCACTTATAATTTTGATGATGAGTGAGTGAGTGAGTCAGTAACAAAATGCCAAAATGGCTAGGCTAATTTTCAAAAATCCATTTACTAAAGATCTCTGTGTTATGATAGTTAACTTATAGAAATTTCAAAGTTCTAATCGTCACAAATTACATATTTCCGCAATCTTGAATTAAAAACAGGATTAAAAAAACTTTTTGATATTCCTCAAAAAATGTCATTAAAAAAGAATCTTAACCAGTGTTAAGTGATTATATATTATATAGGGTCCACAGTTTCCGAGATTTAGTTCTGCATACGGGGCTAAAATATAATTTGTTTTTATATAATAGAGTTTAATGGCCCATCAGTTATATTGTAAAAATAATAAACTTAACCAAATAGGTCCAAAATCAGTAAATTGAAACGACCAACGTTCCCCTTATGTTGTTCTCAGAGCTACCATCTTCTCCTTGAGTGTTAGAGCATTAAACAAACAGAAAAGGGTGCATATTACCTTAATTCTTATTCATATCACTTATATTGAACTAAGTTCTTAATCTTCCATTTGATAATGCCCATTGCCTTTTCTTTCTCCTTCATAGACGACTAACATTATCACACTAAAACTAAATTTACTATCATTAAAAGTAACTCCTTTGTCTTATAGATTGCAGGTCAAAGGATTCTTCAACGACGAGCTTGAAATACATAAAGTGCAGTCCTAAAGTCAGTAATCTCCCAACGCCTCCAAATCGTCTAATTCAAAATCCTATTTAAAATTCCTAATGCTCCCTTCTCGTATAAAACCTTACCCTTAATAATAAGCTTAATATTTTTTGTGAGAGATTTGTCGGTATCACGATGCAGAATATTTTATGTATCCATCCTTTCTATTCCTTTTGTACAAATCCTTTCTTCAGAATCTATTTTTGGTAACCCTCTCAGATTCAGACGATGTAGTTTTAATCTTGTTTCTTGATTGACCATATACTTTATCATTGCTCTCCCTGGCCCAATGGTCCCAATGTAAAATATTGGGTTAACATTTGTTATTTTTTCATCGGTCAGGCTCATAGTATAGTGCTTTAGGTGGCTACAGATCTGATTTATGACGACCTTATTACGTGGCTGCATTCTATATTTAACAGTTATCATAGTTATTGTTTGTCGGAAAAAGAAATTGGTACATATTTTTTTAAAAAACAAAAACTCACATGCGTTCTAGGGAGCCCAAAATTCCTTATCACATTTTGATGGTACTAGTTTGAACTTAAATTTGAGCACTAATAAAATTTGGTTATGGCACGCCACTAACTTGATAAAGTGTTGAATATGAACATATTGTGTTTAACAGTTGCATCGTCTGTTGACTTCTTTTATGCTGAAAAAGAATTGTTGTAGACATAAAATGGGCAAACTATGGATTTGTAAACCATTTTGAGTATTTCCCTAGACAATATTGGGTTTCATTACCCTTATTATTAATCTTTAATATGCCATAAAAAATTGTATAGAATCCAGAAATTAATCTTGTATGAAAAGTATAATGAGTCACTGATAATACTATTAAATTACTTGTCAATCACAGTTATAGACCGCAAGGGACTATGAGACTATTTTGAAGTTATAGCGACCTACCTTACTAGTGGTCGCCTAAATTTCTATGAAATTTATTGATTTATCATGACTGATTATATTATTACCTATCGCCATTGGAAATACATCATTTGTGAAAGTTTCAGCTTTCTAGGTAGTCGGGAAGTGGTTAAAATATAAATTAAAAGATTTCTCTATGACTGACTAGGCAATATAATTAAAACCGTGTTAATAGAGGGTCTTGAATGTGAAATCTTTGAGGAAATTGAATATTACATCAAAATCAAAGGCGTAGAAAACTGTGACGCAGAGTGTAATACCACACTAATTTAAAGTGCCTTTCGGTCAACCATTTTTATCTGTTTTGAAAATTCTTTAAGAAAAGACAGTAATCCTTGGGTCAGTATTATTGCACCACTAAATAACGATAAAAATAATAGTTAGTAAATAAATGCTTATGAATATAAAAATTAGAATTTTTTATCAAAACATTCCACGTCAGCTCTCTGGAAATATGCTAATAAAAATGTATATACATATAATTATTTACGCTATCGTGGTCCCTTGTTATTTGTAATTTGTTAAAAATTGAAAATAACAAGAAATTTGTGTCGCTTAGTGTTACCCTTTATAAACTGATTGTTCAAAGGGCTAAAGAAACTCTAGCGTTATGACTATGTATATTTTTAATTTTCTCATCCTAAAAAATTGTTCACTGTTTTTAATTTTTATCAATGATGTTCATAAATTAATTTGATTCTTTCCGCCCTCTTATTTTAACAAATAAATTAATTAGCAAAAAAGGTCTTCTTCTCATCTAATTTTGTTCCGTTTTATAATTTCTTTCAGTTAATAATGCCTTGTTAACTTTTAATTTTTTTTTTGTCTTCTGTAATTATCTCTTAGGGCGTAAATTTCCAATTAAAACTCTTTTAGTTTCATTTTAAAAGTTTTCTCTTTTAGCATTTTTTCCCCCTCTTAGAAAATGAAGGAAGTTGTGTGACAAAGAAACAGAATTCATAGTAAAAGTAAAATATTATTTTTCTTTTTAGCTGGTAAATTGAAGGCACCTGCTGCTTTCTGCTCTTGTGCACTGCTAAGTAGGCTTTTACTTCGACGTCTCAAACAAACTCATTGAATATTCCCTTAGAAAATTACCTGCTAAATGTGCCTTGTTACACCATGTGGTACCAGCAAGTTTAATTATCTTAAAACATGCCCCGGTTTAAATAAATAAGAAAATTGTGTCAAAACAATATTACTTATTCAAATTTTCATGTAAATGGTTTCAACAATTATGTCTGGTTTATTTCCATTAGTTCATTAGAATCTTATACTTATAACTTCGTATTTCCGTTAAAATATCCATAAAGCCACAAAATAATTACTATTAAAATTTATAAATATAATACACTGCACAAGATGCCTCAAAATTGTATTGCAGCCAAGCATAAGCTCGGTAACGAAGGGAACGGAAGCTATGTGTGTTTCTCTGCACATGCACCCAAACAAACATATAAACTTAATGCTAAATTGATACTTTTTTCGTTAAAAACAATATAATTTTTACTGATTCAAAAAAGAGAAACAATTAAATAAATTAGACAGTAATAGGTTTCAAGGGCGTAACATCAATAAAGTACGTGATAGGATGCAAGGAAGGTTCATGCGCTCACTAATTGTCAGACTATATTTTTTAAATCTGTAATTTTTTACTTTTCCTCACTACCTATAAGTAGGAAAAGTATTGTTTTCACGGAATTATCTGTTTTGGGTGTTTTAAGACCTCCTGAGTGGTTTTCAGCATGATGACGTCTGTATGTATGTGTGTGTGTTATCATCGTAGGGCCCAAGGTATTTAACCTAGAGAGTTGAAACTGGGCAGAAAAATCAGTCCTTACCTGTAGTGGTGCCGTCCGGAAAATCAACTTTTTCCGCCATCTTGAACCCAGTTTGCTAAGTCAGCAAACATTTTAAAAAATCGTAATAAATCGACAATGGTCCTGATCGGGGTGAAATTTGGCACGAATATACCTCTCTGTATGATAAACAAGCCCACCAAATTTCATTTTGATATTGGACGCCATTTTGAAGTTATCAATTTTTAATTTTTTAAACTTTGACGGTTAATACAGACAGTATAAATAGGTTTTTGACATATAACATATCGTTGGAACCGGACAAAATTAAGGAAAATATAAAAAAAAAAAAAAAAACGATGAAATTCCATTAATTAGTTTAAAAGTTATAAGTGAATATAATTATTTATTAGTGCGATGTACATATAATTAGTTATAATTTTGATGACGTCAAAGTTTGTTTAATTCTGTCAAAATACCGCCAAACTCCAAATAATTAAATAAAATATAGGTATTACAAATAAGGTTTTTTTTAAGAATGATAATAAATCAGTTAGCGGATCTCCTGCTGCGAAGCAGCAGGAGAGGCCACTTCAGGTGCCTCTGAAGTTAGGAAAAGTTCCGAGGAACCCCGTACCCAATTTTTTTAATATATTTTACATAAATAAATGTAATTAAGCAAAATTTAAAGAATGTAGATGGTTGAAATTAATCAGGGACTATCTGGGGACCGTTGGCTACCTTTGACAATATATTCAAATTTCTTAACAATTAGATGAGTATTTTTAACTTGAACCGAATTTCCGTATTTGAATTTTCAAAATCAGAGATTTAAAATAAAGTTCACAGCTCACATAACTCCCATTACCTTCGGTAAGCTTGGATGCAAAAAGAGGAAAACATTGAATTTATTAGACAATGATAAGTAGTAAATGCACAACATTATTAAAGTAATTTAGGAAGCTATGAACCATATACTAATTGGTAGACTATTTTTTATCTCATATATTAGTCGAAAAGTGCTAAAGTCTTGAACAAATTGTTATATGTAGAATTCTGTTAACGTTACTTCCTTTATTTGAATTATAAAGAAATATAACTCTTTATTGTTATTTTATTTGATTTTAAAAGGAGTGCGAAAAAAGGGATTTATTGTTTTTCCTAAGATAAAAGGGGGTAAAAATCGGAGAAAATCCCCGTATTTCTAAAGAGAGAGAGAGAGAGAGAGGCGGCTCCAAATAGACGAGGTGGGGACCCGAGGAAAAATATCCGCGAATATATCAAGAGGACTTTGAGAGGAGTAATCGGAGGGTAGGTTTGAGGATGAGGGTGAAGCCGAGGGAGCTAAGCAAGGCAATGAAAACAGCTTAGCTTTCAAGCACAAAGTTTCAAGCATCAATTCATCTCTCGGCAGCACCAAACTCTCGCCAAACTAATCTGAGTAAAAACACTGAATCAAAATCCTGTAGCGAGGAGGAGAGGAAAACGGAGAGCAAAGTCGAAGAGTTCTCTGTGACGGGCCACGCAAAGATAAATTGCAGCCAATTTCACAACAAATATAAAGGGAGGTACAAAATTCCGATCAGAAAGGGGCAAAACCTTTTACCCAAACTCTCTTTTTTTAAACCTATTTTTAAATTCAGATATTTTATTAGTTTTGAAACAAGACGGAGATTTTTTCTTCTCGCTTCTTTTGTGAGGTATCCATGCTTAGAATCTACAAACTTGACACAATTTGACTCTTTTAGGAGAGAGAAAAAAGTTAAATGCTACTTGAACTGTTTCCAAATATGATCGAGTTTTGAATTTTTCAAAGGAAGTTTTAAAAAGCCAAAATAAAAAAAATAAAAAACCTTTTCTTTGTTTAAGTTTCAAAATAAACTAATAATGCGTAAAAAACACTCGAATGAACTCTTTCGTTGTTTACCTAATTCTCTTCTCCAATAAAGTGTTTTATTTAAAAATAAGTGGTCAAAAAAAAGCACTTGACTGTTACTTAATATGTACTATAATACTGTTACATATGTACTAACTTCTTTCTGCGTCCTAATCAACAACCGAATAAAGCTTAAAAACACTAACGCCTATCCTCTCTCTAAGTTTTATACTAGAGTCTCTCTGGTACTAATCGGAATACATTTTATTAAACTTATTAAACTTTATTGATGTATACAGATATAGAAGTCAATTTGATAAAGAGATGGCTGAATTATTCGAATAAATCAACAAATCTCAAAGAAATAAATAATTACTAAATCCATTATTGTTGTTACATTTTAGGAATTAGAAGAGAGCTATTTTCTATTTGCAAAGCAGGGAATATACTTATTCCCTTCTACATACATATATAGGAATATACATGTATCTTTAGAATATACAGCATCATTGCTTCCGAGCTTAGCGAAGGTAACGGAAGCATTGTGTTTCCTTTTGAGAAAAAAAAAATGTATGTCTCCGATTTTAAAAATTCCAAGACAGCAATCCGTTTCAGACATCAGGGAACATTTTTGGTCTCGTGTCTGTCTGTTTATCTGTCTGTCTATCTGTTGGTCTGTGTCCGCAAATCATGAAACGTGTGCCGATAACTTGAGTAAATGTCGACCGATTTTGATGAAATTTGGTTGACATGTTCATTTTAGCAATGCCCAGGACTAGTTCGTTGGACAACATTATCCGTCCGAGCGTTCACACGCAACGCTCTCGTGAACGTATACTTCAAATTTAAAAGTGGAATATTAGGTCGGGAAAAAATCTTACTTTATCCATTCAATGAGAAAAACATTCTTTTCAAATACAATTTTTTAGTAAAACCAACAGCGACACCGCTATGAAGTGTTAAAGATCGCTAAAACTATATTAATAGTTAGTTGATTGTTTTGACTGAGATTTTGTGGTACCACTTCATAATTATGACTAGAGAGGTTAAAAAATAAACACAACAATATTGTCATTCTACATTCTACATTTGTATCCAAGATACAAATGTAGAATATTTTAATGAAAAATCCAATCTTAATAACTCTGCTCTTGTTAAACCTATAAAAAATATATTTTTAAAATAATGTCTATTAGTTGTAAAAAATTTTAGTTATAGTAATATAAGGATTTATTGTTTAGTTTTAAGAAGTTGAAAACCAAATGTTTACCTGAATAACACCTTTATTGGGTTCCGACTTGGATCTCAACTTCATACCCTTACCTTTTTCCTTCCGTAATCCTCCTTGGCAGTCTATTTTTATATTGATTATATATTTATTTATTTAATATTGTATCACAATGATCTTTTATTGTGATATAATATGTTTATTGTCCACAAGAAAAAATCTGTCTATATTTTTTTTTTACCCGCTTTTTATTCACTTTACATTTTACATGTTTGTACGGGACTAATCTTGTAACTTAGATTAAATAAATCGAATTACATAAGTGTTTAAAAAAAGGGTTTAAAAAAAACTTAAAACTCATGTCGGAACAATAAACTTAAATAAACCTTCATTTTAAAAAACATATTAATTTTATTTAAAAAAAAAAACTAGAAATAAAAAAAATAAACAAAGTTCAAACATATGTACAATACATAGTAAAAATCCTAAATAATATAACACAATACATATAATAAATCCTAAAGTATTAACTTAAATTTTCTTAAAAAAAGTCCGAGATTTGAAGTTGTTTGCATTTAAGTTTCTCTGTCATAACAAATTATTCTAATTTATTTAAAGCTATGAAAATTGATTTATATATATATATATATATATATATATATATATATATATATATATATATATATATATATATATATATATATAGTATATATATATATATATATATATATATCATTTATTAGAATTAAGGAAACGCTTTGATAAAAAAAGTTTGATAGCTGATTTCAAATTATTTAATAAATAGTAATGTATATCCTTAGTCATAAGGTTTTCTATTATAATAAAATGAATAATCAAATAAACTTTATTAGGACATTATTGCTTCCTTACACATTTGATTTATGTTTAAGCAATGTCTTTGCTTTTATCAAAGTTCATGAAAGATATAAGTGAATATATTTTTGTTGTGTTAATGAGTAAGGTAAATTTGTTTTGAATTTAAAACGTTAATTGAAGTCGGGTCATGCTCTATACACGCTAATAGTTCTATTTTTTAATATTTTTTAAACGTTAAATACGTAGAGATATGCTTACTTATCATTCCTTCCTTTCATTATCAGTTTCAAATGAAAAGTCATGCCTCTTGTTTTTTTTTCACGCTAGTATAATTGATTATATACGCGGAGTTTTATTAAATGCCTGGACTAGTGATTCTAGTGTTATTAATTAATTTGAATGACCAACAATATTTTTTATTTATATATATATATATATATATATATATATATATATATATATATATATATATATATATATATATATATATATATATATATATATACATATATTTCTTTGAATGTTGTTACTGTTTTTCGTCTTAGTCTACTGCATAATAGATACTCCGTCATGTATTTAATATTATGTCGGTGAAAAAACGATGCAACTCAAAGATTTTGTAAAATGATGGTAATCACATCATAAATGGCCGGAAAACCTGCCCCACCAAATATTACAACATCAGTATAATTGTTTGCGTCTTGTTAGCCACCTCAAATTTGTTTCTATGTATATAAATAAGTTTTTTCGCTTTCCTGTACAATTTCATAACATGCAATGAAGTTGCTGTTTTACCGGAGGAGCGATATAATATGTCTGAGAGTCTGAGTAAGAAACACTATGTAATATAAACCAGGATATAGGTTATAGAGTTGGTGATGAACTTGACGATTGACGGGTGCTAACATGTTCAGTCATTATTTCTACCTTCTCATAACATGCTTAATATAAAAATAAGTTATAATATAAGTAATTTCTTCGTATTATTCAAGAAAATTCAAACATTCAAGAATAGAATGAAACAACACGAGGGAGATGTAAAGAATAAAAATAGCAAAACTGCTCTAGCCTCCCATTCCATAGAACTAAATCATTTCCCAGAATTTAATAAAGCTAGAATATTAGAAAAAGAAACCAATAACTCAAAAAGAAAATTGCTAGAAGCAGCATTTATATCAAGTTGTCCTAACAATATTAACTATAAAACTGATACTAAAGAATTGAACAAATTTTATTCAGGAATTTTTAAAACTCTGAATATAAAGTCAAAATTAACAGATTAATTTACTGCGAAAGTTTTATTTATTTATTTATTTGTTATTATTTTAAATTGCCTACATATATAATTGTTATATTGAATTGTTTATTAATTTATTTAATGTATTTTTTATCTGTAAAAAGGAGGTTTCCCTAATAGGGAATTATGATTATTGTTATTGAAATTTATTTATTTATTTTATTTATTTATTTTTTTATTTATTTGTTTTTTTATTAATATATATGAGTATGTATGTGTATGTTTGTATGTGTATGTATGTATATATGTATAAATTGTTGTTAAATATTTAGTGGAAGAATGGATAAATAAGTAAGTAAAATAGAAATTGTTATTGGCCGTAAAAAAGTAATTTTAAATGTAATAGTAATTTTTGTATTGTTCAAAGAAAAATAATTGTTATTTGGTATTTATTGAATGAGATAAACAGTATAGCTTGTAAAAAGGAAACTTGTAACTGAACCTGGGTTTTAGTTTATACAACAGATTAGAAGAAAGCTGTATTAAAAGGTCAGTCATGGATCAGATCCCTTTGTGAAGTGACTCACCCTTTTCCTTTAATTTAATTTATTTTAATTGGTTAAGACTCCTTATTGACGAGTTACTTCATAAGTGATAATTAGTTTTTATATAAAAAATCCTTCTTGACTTATTGCAGTACTCCTGCAATTTTATTTATTTTTTAAAGAATTTTTACCCAAAAAGGTAATTATATTTTTTATATATATTGCTTAATTTTAACTAAATCCTTAAAATGGAAAATGTTTATTGAAGTAAAAGGTTTATGTATTTCTAATTTTTGTATATTTAATTACAGGTTTGAAAATGTCCTAAAAAGGGACGAAATATAACCATATTTTTTAAAAAACAAAAATGAATTAGTTCATTTTTTATTTTTTTATAAAGAAAAACCCCTATTGACACAATACGAAGAAATTACTTATTAAAATTAAAGGGGACAACCAAAATTGAAAAGTTATAATATATATAAAGAAAGGAGTTTATTTTCTTTTTTTTTTACAAATCTAGAGTTTTACTCCGAGCTTGATGAAATCTTGCACACTTGACCTTGACCTTAGAAATAAATGGAAGGTCTCTCTCTACAAGAGACTTTGAAAAAACTAAATACGACTCCTATGATTTTGATGGAGAGGTCCATACAAGATCCTTTTTAACTTATGTTTCGGCTGTTTTGTCTACAGTCTTTAAGTATGACAGATTGTGGGGCATTTTTGGTCCGTTTTCAGCCTTTTGCATGGCATAAAATGGATCCGCCACAGCTTTCTCTGTGATTTTTAAACATTCAAATTAATAAATAAACTAAATTAGTTGCTCTGTATTAATTGCAGTACCATTATGCATGTAAGAAAGTTTTGTTCAAATATGTCAGAACGTTTTTACTTTTCCTACTATTAGTAGTGAGGAAAAGTAAGTATTGTTTTCACCTAACATTTTTTTTTCGAGATTTCAACGGAATTATCCGTTCTAGGTGTTTTTAAGACCTCCTGAGTGGTTTTCAGCATGACGTATGTATGTGTGTTATCATCGTAGCGCCCAAGGTATTTAAACTAGAGAGTTGAAACTTGGCAGAAAAATCAGTCCTAACCTGTAGTTGGGCCGCCCGGAAAATCAACTTTTTCAGCCATCTTGAACCCAGTTTGCTGAGTCAGCAAAAATTAAAAAAAAATCGTAATAAATCGAAAATAGTCCTGATCAAGTTGAAATTTGGCTCGAATGTACCTCTCTGTATGACAAACAAGCCCACTAAATTTCATTTTGATTTTGGCCGCAATTTTGAAGTTATAAATTTTTGAATTTTTAAAGTTTGACGGTTAATAATACTGAAAGTATAAATAGGTTTTTGACATATAGCATATCGTTGGAATCGGAAGAAATTAAGGAACAAATATAAAGACAAAAACGATGAAATTCCATTAATTAGTTTAAAAGTTATAAGCGAATATAATTATTTATTAGTGCGATAATTTTGATGACGTCAAAGTTTGTTTACATCTGTCAAAATACCGCCAAACTTCAAATAATAAAATAAAATATAGGTATTAAAAATAAGGTTTTTTTTGAAGAATGATAATAAATAATCAGTTAGTTCAGAACGGTCACCCATCCAAGTACTGACCACGTCTAATGCTGCTTCCTCGTGCTGCTTCGCAGCAGGAGAGGCCACTTCAGTGGCCTCTGAAGTGAGGAAAAGTTCCGAGGTACCCCGTACCCGATTTTTTACTATTCTTTCTCATAAACGCAGCAACTATAAAAAGAGTATTGCTATATCAAAACAATTGATTTTTAGATGGTAATGGAATTGCATGTTTTTGTGTGTTTTCACGATCCACAGTTTATGTGCAGACGTCAGAGACCAAAATATATTAAAGGTATTTCGTATAGCCATACATTGTTGGAGGCAAATAAACTCTACTTTTGTTGGCTGTATAACAACCATTTCCATGTTTTCCCCCACTCTATTGTATGTGCCGCATATAAATACTCGTATAATTCAGATCAGTAGTTCCACGATTCTGCATATACATTCATGTTTTAAATAATATTATTAAAATTTAATTTTCACGACATTATAATACTTTCCATCAATTTCTATAAGAATAATATATTTACTCTATAAGAATATGATATATGAAATATACAGTATATATATATAATACTAGGCATCCACTCTACGCTCTGCACGAAGGTCTTGCTACGAATCAGTGGCTATGTGTTTCCTATATTAAATGAAATGCATGTATAAGTTTCGTTTTCAAAGCCTTAAAGAAAATAATCAGGATGATATTAAATTACGGGATGATAATAAATTACCCTCATTAACTCCTCTGTAATCCCTCTATTTAAAACCTAAATAAACAAAGCAAGTAATAAAAAAATAAATATTTTTTGATAAAAAACCAATAACCGTTGATATGAAAATTATTAAAGTGTGCTTTTATAAAACCAAAACTTTTGCTTCCAAGCTTACCGAAGGTAAAATAAAACTTTGGTTCCCAGCATTGTGATTATTTTTGCTCCAATTTCAAAAATTCCTGGACAGAAATATGTTTCAGACATCAGGAAACTTTTTGGTCACGTGTCTGTCTGTCGGTCGCTGGTCTTTTAAAAATTTTATAAACCACCATATCCATATCTTTAAAACTTCTCGTCTGATTTTAATGAAATTTGTGTGGTAGGTAATATTTAGTCCATTGTTGGTCCCATAAAACATCTTCACAAAAACATCTAGCTGATCTTATTTGCAAAAAGACGGGACGAAGCTATGTTTACACTTATTCACTGGCTATTTTTTTTAATTTTTTATTTAATAACTTTGATACTGCTTAATATTTTTCGATGAAACCAAGACTACAACAGTTAGCGCACACTACTGAAATTAATGGGTTTAGCCAGTTTTTAGCTAAGTCCGACCTGTGGCGATAGACAGACATATTATATCCAGATAGGAAAAATAGTAATGCCGGTTTTGGTTTTCACAATGTATAAAATGAAAAAGTATCCAAAAATGTTCAATTCTGATCAATGTAGACAAAATATTAATTTTAAATATATATAAGTGAATCCTCAGCTAAATGCTTATTTTCATTAAGTATATTATTTGTCTATTTAGTTATTATACTCGGCCCTATATACAAATGTATTCTCTTGGAGATGATCCTAGGTTTAATAAGTTATATTGTTACGTTACCCCCCACAATTTAAAGCTATTCGTTTTTAATTCTACTCCTTCAATATTATTTTCTTTTAAAATGCCCTTATATCTAAATACAATAAATACTATTGGTTTGATACAATATAATTATTTGATTTCAATGTAGTGAATAATAATTCAAAATTGCATTTACAGTCTGTCAAACAATTGAGTTCTACCTTACTTACTGATATTTTGTGGAATTAATCATAAAATTAGTTACTAATATTTATCTCCTTCAAATTAAATTTGACTACAAAACTTCGCAGTATATAATACTTACAAGTGAGATAATTAATTATAGCACATATCTCACACTCGGTTAGATCTATGTTAATTAAAGTGAAAGTAATAACCAAAAGGCTATCTAACCATATTCTATTGATTTAAGTACGTTTAGTAGTTAGTGAAATAAAAAAAGGTTTTTTTTTAGTTAAGGTCAAATATCTACACATTTTGCAATATGTATTTGCTTTAACGACATTTGTAGAAGTGAATTGCATGGACACATTTTCATATAGCGCTTTAAATGTTATTTTATTTTTTTAATAGTTAGAACCTGAGAGAAGGCTGTGTAGACATGTGTCTCTGATCACTTTACTCTCTTTTCCCAGTTTTTTGCTCGGCAATAAAACTTTTTGTTATTTCGTACCCCATTTTCCGAAGGAGGAAAAGGGGGTTCGGAAAAACGAATTAAACTTAGAGATTTCCTCCCTCCTCAGACAACACTAAGGGCCTTATTAAAGTTTAAGCGTTTTCCGGAATCTTTTAATAGCAATTAACGTGAGAGTCAGCTTTTAATGCGTTTCCACTACCTCGGAAAAGTCATTAGCGGAAGAAAAAGGAGTAAATTTTATCCCGAAAATCTTTACCCAACCCTTGTTACAAACCCTTTCTTTTATTCCTACCTTCCACAAATCTGGTTAAATACATTCGATAATGGAACAGAATATATTTCACTTCGCGTAACTTGTAAAACTAGAACTTTTTTTTATAAAATAAACAAGAGAGGTGAATAAAATTAAATAGGTAACTGATCGAAGAGAATTTATGAATAAACATGTCTCTTTTATTGAATTTAAATTTACAATTTTACTGTCTACAATATTATTTGATATACCCACAAAAGAACATCTTACATATCAGTGAATTGAATTACCAGTTAAAGTAATTGAAACAGCCTAAATTCTAGGTTAAATTAGGAAATATATACGGTTGGGGTTTTCTTTTGTAAGTTAAGTAATACATGATTATTTATTTATGAATATTTTTGACAATTATAGTAATTTACGTCTACGAGTCAATGTTTTTAATTTTTAGTTAGTATATTTATTATATTATTTATACTCTTAGTGTATTTTTCGCTATCTTTTAAAATGTTTGCAACATTTTGATATATTGTAAGTTGTTTGCAAGCACTGCCACATTATTGCATGATGTTACAAGCATATTATTGTCCCAGCGAATAATACTAAACCATATAACAATTAAGATTACGTACCTATGATATACCTATGAGCTTGCATGTCCTTTTAATTTTTTCCAATAAAGATCTATATATTTTTATTACTTAATTTAAATTTTATTAATTTCTTTGACCTTCTAAGCTCCGAGTATGTACCTATTTTATTTTTATGCATCCATTTTAGTATTTTTAGGAGACATGGTTAATTCACGCGACGGGACTTAAATAGACATAACACAACAAGAAATATTAAAAGTTAGCGGAAGGTAACTTTTCGATCGAATTTAGGGCAAGATGATAAGAACTGAGTACAAAACTAAAATATTTTATGAAGTATTGATTTGTTTCTTCCTTGAATGCACGTGAGGATGCTTATATTATTCATGAATAGAAGCCTTCTCTTTGTTTTTGTCAAATATTCCCTGAGTTCAATTATACCAACACAATCTCGGAATACATCTTATTAGACGAACTACATAAAATGACAAAACATGAGTACGTACATAGCTTTTATTTCAATGCAGTTATCCACGAATTAGCAAGGTACGAACACGAATGATGGAAGTTTTTCGCTGTCTATCATTAACTTGCTCTTTTTGAATAATTTTCAATTCTAAATTACTCAGTAAAATATATTTTAATTGATAGTCGTTGCTTTCTTTCATTTGTTTTACCTCTGTCGTAGTAAGGTGTCATAGGTCTGTCAAGGTTGCCTTAAATTGTCTTAGTAGGGTATCATCGATCTCTCAGGGTCTTTTGCAGTGATATCATGGTTTAGAAAAGCTGGTATCCTGGCTAATTAATCCGGGGTAGGTTTCCGACATGGCTTTTAACCCACAGCAGAAGTCACCCTCTAATCCTCATTTTAATATAAGTATGAAGAACGTTTTATCTATATAACATTTTGTGTTGTCTACTAATCTAAAGTAAGGAGCTATTGTCATTTTCGCCGCAGGACTAGACATACATTATCCCGCAATACATTCAATCATTTTGCCTTAGTATAACTTTTAGAAATCATAATTTTTTGATGCTACAGCTACTATAAGGACTAAAACAGATTATTTTCGTGTCAGTCTTGGATATTCATTTTCCGTTATAGGCCCTGTGAGTGCTGGAGTACATCAGGGCAGTATCCTTGGACCTCTCCTCTACTCCCTATATACTCATGATATTCCCCAGCATCCCTTAACATTCCTTGCCACCTTCGCAGATGATAAGGCAATCCTTTCTGTCCAAGAGAACCACCTCCTTGCATCCGATTATACCTAAAGTGATTTGTTACTTCTCGAACTTGGTTAAGGAAATATGGGATAAAGATAAACGAACAGAAAAGTCATAACACCTGTCCCTCAGTCACCCTTAATCAAGCATCCATTCAGCAGTCCGACTCCGTCTAATACCTTGGCCTTTTCCTAGACCGACGATTAACCTGGCAACTGCACACAAAAAACTAAACTTACTGACATCACACGACAATACAAGTTACTGCTCCGTCTTCTTGATCGTAGGTTTATGATTTTTCATTACAACAAGCTTCGTATTTATAATGTAGTTCTGAACCCAACTTGAAACAATGATCTGGACGTGTGGGGCAGCACCAAGTCTCCCAATCCCAGTCGTCTCAAAATCCTTAGAAAAATAACCAATGCTCCTTTCTATGTTTCTAACCTCACTCCCTATGAAGATTTGAATGTGCCCTTTGTCCGAAATCTACCTTATCCCGATATAGAAAATCCCATGAATCCATATCCCACCATCCTAATCCTCTTGTACAACTCCTGTCCTCTCCAGTTTATCCTAAGCAACCCACCAAAACCTATGAAGAGGAGGTGGCCTAGATATCTCTTATCTTAAAATATATTTTTCCCTTATATTATGTTACCTCATTAAATACATTATTATTAACTATTTCTAAACTTTTTTAATAAGTAATATTAATCCATTTCATCATTATTTTATCAATATAGTATTTTGTATTATAATTATTTAACTATATTACTGCTAAGGAAGTGCCGTCGCTGGACTACTTCTTCTTCATGACTTCCCCGCCACATGACCTATGTATTATCATTATCACTTATTACAATTTAAAAAAAGAAAGTAGGGTATCATCTATCTCTCTGGGTCTTTTGCAGTGAAAACATGGTTTAAAAAAGCTGGTTATCCTGGCTAATCGATCTGAGGTAGGATTCCGACATGGCTTTTAAACCACAGCAGAAATCAACCTCTACTCTAATCCTCATTTCATAAAAGAGAACGTTTTATCTGCATTAACATGTTGTGTTGTCGTCTACTAATCTAAAGAAAGGAGCTACATATTTTCATTTTCGCCGCAGGACTAGAAAGTGACGCTATCCCGCAATACATTTAATCATTTTGCCGTAGTATAAATTTTATAAATCATAAGTTTATTAAGATGCTACAGCTACCATAAAGACTAAAATTTAAGTCAACAGAAGTTAACTCAAGATAGATATATAATAGACTTTTGTTAAATAATAATAAAACTAAAATTATCCGCATAATAAGATATCTTCGTCCCATCATTCCTGAATAAAATCTGTGTACAGCAGCACCATAGCTAGCTTCATAATAGAGCTACATCCGATGCAAAACAAGTTTGAATTAATGATTATCATTGTTTTGTGTTACGGTTACAGATTTTGAAGAAACCTATTACATACCAATGTTATTTTTGCTAGAAAGTAATACTGAAGGGATAGTAATTGTTAGATGCCCTTTAACTGTGTAAAGACTATATTATCAAGAAATAGCTATACAAAATAACTATAGAAATAGCTAAAGAAATAACTATACAAAGAAATAACTATATAAAGAAATAACTATTTAAAGAAATAACTGTATAAAGAAATAAAGAAACTACTTTAATTATAGAACTACTTAACTAGATAACGAAATAAAGAAGGGATAGTAATTGTTAGAAATCCTTGAACTATTTTAATTGACTTAACTCATGTAGCTTAGTAGAATTACTTCCTTACCTGAAGTTTGTCCGAGTTTGTATTGTAACCCTTTACAATTGAAACTTTGAGAATTTTGAGCAAGGCGAACTAGGTTTCTCTAATTTTCAAACTCAGTCTTGCATAGTTATTTATCAATTGTAAGCAGTCAAACAATTATTATTTTACTGTTCCTACTCAACTTTTATAATTTGTCTTTTTTCCTCTCACACCTTAAATTGTTTTTAGTTAATAGTTTCTTTAACTACTGCAGCCAATAATTGATGTCTATTGTGAAAAGAAAGGTAGATGTAGTCAAGAAATGAAATAAGTAATTAATTTTATTTTTGTCAGAGCATATAGAATTAAGCCTCTTAGTATATTGAAAATTAAGATTTTTAGGACTACGAGAAATAACCTGAGATCAAATTATTGATTTCCCCTTTCCCTTTATTTTTTTGTAATTGCTTCCCTTTTTCTTCTTTGGACATCGCTAATTATCTCTATGATAGACACTAATGTTTCTTTTAGAGTTAATTTCTTTTCCAAACTCTATAAAGATTTTCTGTAATTTCATGTGTTAATGTCAGATATATTTTTATAAAATAAATTATTACATTGACACCACTATTTTCTTTCTTACTGTTGCATACCTCTACGGGTTGTGTCGTGTTTTCAATAAATAATTTAGTCGTGTTCTTCAATAACTTAGTTTTGAAGTTGTTAAATAATTGATTGAATATTTTATTTGTGAGCCTTTCTCTCTATTATGTTATATTATAACCTCTGAGTTTTAGTATCTGTGTCGTAGCCACATAGTTTTTTTCACTAAAATTTTTAAAAAAAAAAGTGGACATGAAACTGGGTCCTGTTTTTACATCCATAAATAATTTTTTAAAGAGAATATAGTTAAGTAGGTGTTATAAAATTAAAATTTTACTATTTCTAGAAAAAAAAGTTCATTTTATGTTTGTATATGATTGTGGCCCTTGTTATTATTTTTATTATAACAATTTATCGGTGCAAAGTAACGAAATAGGTAAATTTATGAAGTTTCTACATCCTCATTACAGTAAAGTACAGAGATAGGCACGCATGAGTTCAATGAGTGCCGCATTCCTGTTATTTAATGTATTACAAAGACCCACACTATAATTTAATAGTATTAAATTCAAATATTAAAATTTAATTAAATTATTACATTTGCATATTCAACTGAACTTTTAAGTTCTATGTAAAGTAAACAAAAGAGAAAATTCAATTAAGAGAGACACTATGCAAATAATTATTTAAAAAGTTTAATAATTAAAATAAAATAATCGTTAGGGCGAAGAACTTTTGTCAAATCTTGGAAATATTACGTAAAAATTGTTAAATACGCCTGCAGGAATTGTGTGAGATGATGAACGATATTTTTAAAACTTTATTAAGGAAGTACAATTAATTCATGTTGTACCAAAAAATAAAATTAGACTGCAAGCAGCTTTCTTCAAGATTGTGTGGCACGAGTTACTAAATTTTAAGATCTGTCTTGCAATGCCTGATTTATACCTCTAATTACTCAAATTTCTTAGCCAATTTTTCAACAAGTATTATTTCAGAAATTGGAAATCTAGCTTTAATAATATTACAAATAAATTAGTTTGTAAAATATGCATATGGAGATTTCGAACTTCAAATTTTTAAAACTAAAAGGATATATATTTTAAATGGGGGCCGCACTTAACTTAACGATGAACCACATTTACCCATTTATTTCATTTTATTGCATTTTTATCCCTAAACCATATATTAACGATCTGACCGTCTAAAAAATACTAATTCTATTAAATTTCTTAATCTTAACTCCGTTATTAGCACTAGTAAAACACAAAATGATTTAAATGACAATTTAAAAAAAAAAAAAACTCAGAAACATTGTTTCATATAATGTTTAAATTTATATAACTATACAAATTTTGATGGATTAATTAAAAAATTAATTAAAATAATTAATTACGTTAAATGTACAATTTATTAATGCATACATTTGAAGTACATATAGAAAAAAAAACGTTTAAAACCAACTTAATTATATAAACATTAAATATATAAATCACTGTAAATTATTTAATACACTTGTATTAAATACTTATACTCGTATGTTTTACATTTAGGCTGGTTAAAAATATTAAAAAAATACAAAGTATTAGAAGTTTTGGAATCTGGTTTACAGCAGTCTCACTAATCCGGACTCCGATAGTCCGGACATTCGGTTAATCTAGAATCTAGACGAACCTCAATCATTTTCGAAAACTGAACAATCAATAAACTTTGATTTTATATCAATAAGTTAGTATTTTTACTCAAATCAAGTTGTAGGAGTGCGACTAAATACATTTATGATAAAAATGTTGATTTTAATAATTTTACCCAGCTAAAACTAGTTTTACATACATTTTAAAACTGATTCCGATCCATCCGGACTTTCGGTTTTCCTGACAGTGCTCGATCCCATCAAATTCGGATTAGCGAAACTCAACTGCATAATAAAGTTATTTACTGCTCTCCAATAATAATATAATGCATAATATAACCATTATGTTAAACGCAATTCTTACCCAATAGATTTGATTTTATAAAATTTATTAGTTGCGATCAAATAGCTCTTTTGAACTTTAAACATTTTAAGAGATCCCTTCAAGTGAAGATTTCTCTGGTATTAGTAATTCTTGTCGTTTCTAGAGTGGTTTAAATGCTAGTTTAATTGGATGATTGACAGTACTGATCAGAGGCGTTGCTACGAAATTCAAGGGAGATACGGTGTTGGCTGTTGTCTCTACTCGATACTTTGAAAGGATTGTCGCTATTCCCATTTTAGTCTGTAGCAAACCAAATCTCATTCCTGAAAATTAAACAGATAGTAAATTATTTAAACATTATATTCAGGTATCGGCATTTTTCCATTATTTATTTCTGATTTAGTTTAATTACTGATTGCTGTAACAGGGGTTTGGAACCTAAAGATATCCACTTGAACCTTTGTTTAATAGCATAATGTTTTGAAGAATTTAAATTGGGAATATCAAAGGAAATTATACAAATCAAGTTACTAAAAATCAAAGTTATATAATAATATAAACAGTAATTACTTAACGTGATAAGATTTTAACAGAAAGAATACAGAGAATTACCCCAAATAAACTTTAATACATACTCCTAAAATGGTTTAAAATATACAGAAGGAAATCCCCTTCATCGCATTTTTGGTCGAAAATGAGCTGAAACATCTGTTAGGTCTGGTTTATTTATTTCATCATACATTTTTTTAAATTATTCTTTTAACTCATTATTGGATAAATTTATACTTTATGGTTATTTAATAAAAATTTCATATCATATCATATATTAAACATTAAACTTTTACAAAAAAATTAAACATTTTACTAATTTTTAACTTTTTACTTAACTTTATTTTATTTTTTTTTTTTCCGCGCTGTCAGAATAACATAGCATAATGGCATGAGTATAATTCGGAGTTGATATCCATATATATGAAGCGTTGCATTCCCAACGCGCGTAATAATAATAATAATCAATAACTTTCTCTTGGTGGTGAACCTTTATTTAATTATTTATTGTAAAGAAGACTATATTGATACCTAAATATTTTCATTTGTTCTTTTTTAAATTAACTTTAAATTAATTATTCTCTCCCTTAAGTTTTATTTTTTTCGGTCATTTTTGGCAGCCATTTTTAAAAGTATGTGCACACATTCTTCTGCACTTTCTTTCTCTACTCATCAGAGAGAGCTTTAAAATAATATGCAACATGGCATATAAGCATTAACATTTTTTCAACACCTTGATTTTAGCCATATTTTTTTTTCAAAATGCCGGCAAAATATGAAAAATTTAGTACTAATATAGTTACACGATCTTTTCTTACTCAATGCTTTAAAAAGTATATGAATCCTCTTATTTTAACTATAACCAATCTAATTTTTTTAAATTAATTTAATCATTTTTTTGTTAATTGTTGTGATCATTTTTATTTTATTAAAAAAAATACTCAGCTACTATCGTAACCGTTAATAAAATTTTAACTCAATCATAATGATTAATGGATCATTAAAAAACTACAGTTAAATATTATCTTTTTGTGGTAGAGGGAAAGAAGTTAACGGTTTGAAATGAAACTGATATCACAAGATATATAATGTGTTGTTTTGGATACTAACTAAACACTGGGTTAGTCTAGAAGAAATTATCTACTTTTATCGACTGAACAGAATTGTACTGATTGACGGTCTAGGAGTTGTCATAGTTCAGATATTGAGTCGCAAGGCATTTTTCTCTACTCTATTACTTTCTCTTTATATTTTGTACACGTTTAAAAAATGGGGATTTACCTTTACCGAAATTATTGATAAGTTTTAATGAAGAATTCTTTAAAATCAGAATTGTACAGTGTTGCGACAAGTCGATGATTACTAAATTGGGTAATAATGTTTCATTTTATAAATTCAAAATCAAAAGCAGCACCCAAACTTAATAATAATAATAATAATTATTTATTTATTTGTCTATAAAGTTTCAAATAACTTTATACAAAGAGGTTGCCAGTAAGAAAAATAATTACAATAGTGGTGTTAACATCTGCTTAGTAAGTTAAAAGTATTAAAATAATTATAAAAAAAGAATCAGTAGTATGAAAATAAAATTACACACAGTAGTTGTAAGAAAATTAAACAAACAAATAAGAAACTAAAAATTAAACACTAGTTTTAAGAAAGAGAATTACATAATATGAAAATTAACAATAATGCTTCCTTTGAATAAAAAAATATTCATTCAAAATAAAATATGTAATTTTTAGTACATTTAGGATAAAATATTTTGAGCTTGTTTCTTGTTAGTGATGTTTAGAATTGACGCCATGTTAGTTTCATCCGACCATTCATCACTTATAATGTTAAGAGGTAGGAATGCATCTCTTTGAGGCTTATAAATAGGGCATTTCAAAAATATATGGTGTAAGCTTTCGGGTTCTTGCCTATTGCAAACAGTGCATAACTCCTGGGACTTAATTCTGTATAAGATACCTCTGATGGAGATTTTTATACTTTCTGATCCCGCCGTTCTAACCTGTGCTAATACTATTTGGTGACTATGGCTTAATTGAAAGTGAGGGTTTAAGTAAGTTGAATCTGTCGAGTTGAAACTGTTTACTTAGTATTCGGTATAACGTGTAATGCAGCACCCAAACTTATATATAATATATCATTAAGTATCCAAAGAATGTCTGCACCTTAGATGATCTTCGGACAACGAGAGCTGTCATCATCATTTATGCATGTTCACTAAATGACATTATGCAGTGCTCTACGGGTTTCAATTTTGACCAGAGTAACAGATTACTTCCAAGAGAGGATCGTTAATGTTATGCCATTCCAAAAAACAACCAACTTCCCAACAATTCATTTTTGCCACAATCTTTCAAACTTATTCCAACTACTTTGTTCATTTTAATATCTAAGACTATTCCTCGGCTATACCTGACACCTACAATAATAACAATAATAATATGCCATATTGCAACAACCCCTGGAGGGATTTAACCTGCCAAAAATAGGCAGCAGCCATAAATAATCAGCAGTATAAACTGTTTCATTTTAATTGGCGTTCGTAAAAAAATAAATAATTGGCAGTCACCACTTCACTTGAATATAGCAACACATTTATTCCGGGTGTACCCTTTGCCAGTGTCGAGAGTCGAACCTAGAACCTTATGCTTCAAAAGCCCGAACAAGAGCAAATCCAAAGATTGAGATGTTAGTACCTACATTTGCTCCTTAATTTTTGTATTGAGACCACGAAGGTCCTCGAATTAAAGATAAAGTGCACTAAGTATATAAGAAATATCATACCTATACAGAGTCTAGGTCCTTCTCCAAAAGGCAGGTAACAATATTGATGCCTACTACTCTTATTCTCTTGAGTAAATCTTTCAGGATCAAACTTTTCGGGTTCAGGGTAATACTGAGGATCGTGATGAAGTGCGTATACTGGTATCATCACACGCACATCCTTCTCCAGTATGGATCCGTTGGGCTTAGTGTAGGGCTTTGTGCACTTCCTCGATAAAATTGGTATTGTCGGGTATTTCCTCATCGTTTCTGAAAACAACCAGTTAGGTTTAAAGATTTTTTAAAAAGATAACTCACTTACTCACTTTCTCTCTCTCTTACTCTCATTGCTAGGGGTTCGAGGTCATCCTGGAACCCTTTATGCTTTTGGTAGTTCGTCCGTCTGGCCGTCGCATCGTTCGGTCATATCTCCCAACTTATTTGTTATTCAAGTAAAACTTTTTTGGCCAAAAATAGAAAAATATTTCATTTTACAACTCAAATTTAGTTCAATCAACGAGCCATTGCAAGGGAATCGCAAATTCCTTTATTTTGTATAAATTTTAAGTGGGGTCATCATTTCAAAGGTATTGAAGAGTAGATCACAAATATATATCACTTTTCCTTAATGACACGTCCTAAAAATAAGTTAAAAATACATAAATATACATTTTTGTTGTAATTTTTGAGTGAGGTATCATTTCTTCGAAGAGTAAAATCATAAATATGTACAGAATTTTCAAAATGGCGGCTATTATACCAAGTAAGTGCCTACCCAAAATGCTACCTACCCACCGTGCTCCTTTAAACTGCAACTTTTTGTACTTTTTTGTAAGAAAAACAAAAACAAAAACAAAAACAAAAAAAAACAATATAAGACATATGATTTTTTTTTATCGAAGAAACTCTTTTAGTAGCTTGCTAGCAAGTACTTGGTGGGATCATCTCTTTTTTAATAATTCGATATTTATAATCGGTTGGAATAACGACTTCATGCGCCTTTGATTCATCATTAACAAGGATGATGTCTCACCTCACTGAATATCGTTCTGAAATTATTGCTGTTGGTTAGACTTTGATTCTTAAGGAGAATGTCTTGGAAATCTAATAAAGAAAAGTCTATTAGAATAACAATGATGAACTAGAATTATGTTATTATATTTTTTTTTCCTTTGTATATCTCTTTATATTTTATATAAAGTAGGTACATTTGAAGATTAAACAAAGTAAAATATAAGAGGTTACTATACATTTTTATTTATCTTGATGGTATAAATCTCTCAAAGACTAATTTCAGCAACAGCACAAGCCTACTCTATATATATATTCTATACTTAAAAGAAAGTAAAAAAAATAAATATTTGGCTCTATTTGTGAGATTTGGTTTTTTTATGGTTGTTATACAACGACAACTTTTTTCTTTCTAAATGGCTATATTTTACCTGGCTGTAATTTGTTAATGCTTTTATTACTCTACTAGTTGAATGCAAAGCATAAGTTAAGTTAAGACCAATTGTTTAATTCCTTTTAAAACATACAGATTTCTAGGCATCTCAAATTGAATTTATTTGTCCAACTCTAATTTGTTTGGAGCAGTATACCACCGTAAAAAAATAAAAATATTTGTTGAGAACAAGTACTGGTTTGGTATTGAAGCTAAGCGTAAAAGATATAATGTTAAAATGCCCAATGTGATATTGAATGGTTTCATTGAAAATAAATGAAGCAAATTTTCCCCATTAATAGCATAAGCTGGTAAATCGGGGAAAAATATAATTTCCAGGCAATAATATTACTAGAATGTTGGGATGTATCTTAATTTTTAATTATTAAGTTTAATTGTCACATACCATGCACGGTCATGTCAAGGTATTGCATTTCCTTCAAGGTTTGGTAAGTCAATGGCAGGCCAGCTTGAATTTCTTTCCTTAATTTCTCTTGGATATCTTGGTGCATTGCTAACTCGTATAGACAGTAGGATGTTACAGAAGCCGACGTTTCATGACCAGCTCCAAGGAACACAAATACCTGAGCCACCAAGTCTAAATCCGTTATTTCTAAAAAATTAAATTAATATAACAAATTATTAATCTTAGGAAGTTGCTGCTTTTAAAATTAAATATATATTATTACACCAATATCATCTTTAATGATTTTAGCATAAAGATAATTTATATTTATATAATTTTAAGAATTGAAGAATTATACATTTTCTTACCTACTGTTTTTTTCCCCTCATGTTCAATGCTGTCAATAGTGATTTCACGTTTGGATTTAATTTCCATTAGTAAATCAATAAAATCATTCCTTTTCATGGTGCTATTTTCGCGGTGAGACATCGTATCTAAAACGAGTGATGTGAGAAATGTTTCCATCTCTTCAGATGTTACGCGATATTTGACTAACTTTATTAGAACAGGAAATATCATTTGCAGCAAGGTAATGCACAAACGTTGAAATGGGACTCCTTTGGAAAATATTTTATTTGTTAGTTTAACAAATGTGCAATCTTTGTCACCTAAGCTGTCTACATCAATACCATAAGCACAAGTTCCGATGATTTTAGTCGTGTAACGTCCGATGATGTCTTTCACATCGATTTCCGGATTTTTTTTTATAAATATTTTCATAAGAATATCCCAAATAGTTTTTCATCAACACCAACTCCTTATTGGTCCCGTAAGGGAAATTATAATCTAATTGCGGGAACCCCCTGTCCTTCCAGTATGTAGCAGGAATGTTCCACCACTTGTACAGAAGCCATCCTAGTATTATTACACCAAAACCGATTTCAATCATTTTAAGATCTGAAACATAAATTGCATATAAGAACAGTTTTATAGGTTTATTAGCAATTGTTGTACAATTAAGTTAATATTTGTAATAAGGAAATCAAATATCTTTAATGACATGTCGCTGACATGTCATTGTATGATTTAGTTTATTACATATTATATAATTTGATCTTGATGTGTGATCACAGCTTATTTAAATAGTCTCATATATTATTTCAATGGCGGCGAGGCGAGGCAAGAACCCCGACGCAGACGAAGAGCAGATCCCAAAATACATGAAGCTAGTAAAACTGCGCACGGGAGTAAGTAATCAAATAATCCGCATAAATGAATTTTTAGAAAATAAAGAAATATAAATAGATATTTCAGAAGTAAAAGCACGAGAGACATTTCTTGAACAATTGTGGGAAAAGTTCTTGAACTTACAAGATAAGCTGTTGTCACAGGATGACAGAGATTTTATTTTAATAGAAAAATCGTACTTCAAAGAAAGTGTAGCGGTAATGAAATTGATGAAGGAACATGATGAGTCTGGCAGGACTAGTATTATGGTAGTGCTTAAAGGTGGAACCTCAGGAATAAACTTACCGATTATCCAATTTTAAGAGAAAGAGGCATTTAGAAATTTCATTATTTGATGCGAAAACTATTTAGAAATGAAAGGTGAAACTAACTGCACCAAATTACATATGAGCTTTTTTACGTAATTACGCGCCCGACGATCCTGGGGAAAAACAATTTGAAGAGTTGGCAAACATTTTAAGGAATCACATAGATCCTAAACCGAGTGTATGCGGACACGGCAACACAAGTTTATTTCTCGTTGCTACGCTGCGGAGTAACGAAAAGTTGCCTCTGACTGTAATGTAAGGTAGTTCTACCACGCCTTCTTCACCACTGCTTTCTGTATAAGATAGATGGCATGCGGTTGTGAGGATATATTTATAAAAGGTAAATATGTCGTATCTGACCCACTTTGTCTAAATAACTACTATGATAAAGGGATATTTAGTCTAATGTACATTGGGACTTGGGACAAAGGAATATCACACTTTTGTATACAAAAGTTATTTGTCCCAATGTACATTAGACTAAACACCCCTTTTTATTAATAGTTATTTAGTCAAAGTGGGTCAGATACGACATATTTACCTTATAAAAATATTTAAGCTGTAGTTATAGCTTTATAAATCTACTATTTAGCAATCCTATATTTTCTCTTTTGTATCAATTGCACCTCTATTGAAAATATAGATTAATAAATTAAAGGAGACAACCAAAATTTAAATGACTACTATTTAACTTTTACGGAAAATCTTTGAAATGGTTTAAATGGTGTTTTATGATATCAGTTTCTTTGCTGTGCCTATATTGTAACAACGACTGCAAATACAATTTATAATATTGGTGAGAATTATTTGGTTTACAAAATTGTATGCAGCAGAATAATTGGTAGAAAATTAGTAGTAGTAATTATTATACCATAATATGTTTTTTACTCTCTCATATAAAGTGAAAGTATTGTGATGGAGCGAAAATTTGATTTCGAGATTTTAATGTATTTATACGTTTTGAGGTCCCCTGAGTCCAAAAAAGTGGGGTTTGAAATATTTCTGTCTGTGTTTATCAAAAGTGTGTGGTTTTGTGTTCTTTTAAGCCTATTTTGTTATCAGATAAGCCTAGATCTTTTCCTAGACCATGTAAGAGATTTTGTGAACCCATTACAGGGGTCATTCACAAGGAAATTGCTCGTGATGAGAGTCATTTGGCTATTACTCTCATCATGAGCAACATAATTGTGAATCCTAACTTAATTGTGTGAATTCTGACGTATCGAACCCATTACAGGGATTATTCTCAAGGAATTTGCTCGAAATGAGAGTAATTTGGAAATTATTCTCATCATGAGCAACTCCTTTGTGACGTAGTCGCAGATGTCCTGAACTATAGAATTCCAAATCAGATCAAAGGGACAACATGAAGATGAGTTTGGTTAAAAATAATAATCCAGCCTGTAACATTATTTGAACATTACCTAAAATTTACCTCATTTTTAAAACATTCCAAGAGTTAACACAAACTGTATCTGGTATAAAATTATAAATTATTCTTTCTGGTCAGATTAGAAATGAAAGACTATTAATATATTATCTAATATGATAATACTCAGATCCCCCGATTATGAACTCATTAAATTTAAAATATGTCACCTCTGAAATTCAGATTTCAGATTCAATATTCCCAGCTTATATAAATTAAATTTATACTAGGCGTCGCATGGCTCTTTCATTGCAGCGAGCGTAATTAATATTTAATATTAAGCAAATAGTTACTCATGATAAGTTGATAGTTTAAGAGGATAATGTAATTGAGAGCCGTCTAGAGTAGAGGGTAAGAAAGGTGTCTTTCTACAATTCCTTCTTTTAATTAGTTTCTTTAATAAGATTCTTGTAAACTCAAATATTTATCTACCATGAGGAATCTTGTATACATAATTTATACATCAAATTATTGTGTTAATGAAGTGTTATGTATTCTTAAATACACGTTAGTTATGCATTAAATTTTCAACATTAAAATATGATCCGGATCAAATGGATAATATTAATGTGATAATTTATTTTAACATTTATTGTTTAATTGTCAATTTATAAATGCTTTTTGATTATAAATTATTTTTTAGATTGATATTTAAAGACTAAGTGAGTTTTGTTTTATTATAAATGAGAAAGTTCAAAAAAAATAAATCTCAAATTATGTAGACGTTACTTAACGGATAAAAGCTTATGATTATAAGACTATTCTTAAATTGTTTTAATTGAAAAAATGTATTATTGTTTTAATAATTTTATCCATTTTTAGAAAAACATATATATATATATATAATTTAAAAAACTTTATCTTACCTTGTTGTTATACCACTTGATTTTTCAAACGTAAGTTAAAGGAATATATCACTTATTCATAATTCTGAGTTCACAGGAAAATATAACATACTCGTATTAAGGCAATCTGTTAAGTTTCATTCTAAATTAGAACTAAGTAATGAGACCAAATTGACAACGGCAACTAACATTTCAAGTGTATAATATGATGAAAGTGTTAAATCGATAATGTTTAATGCCAAATGTGTTAAAGCTGTGTAAGAATACTTGAGTCGGGATGGGCACACATTGAATATTTTCACACTCTACTCAATCTCTGCTATATAGTCAAGGTCTTTAACTCCCACTAGGAATTTTATCGTTAAATGTCGGTGCATCTTTAATCTTATTTGATAACACATTATAGATTCTCAAAGAATCTAACCACTTAATACGTCGCAATGATTCTAACTTCTTATATTATTTATTTTAAAAAAGGGATATTAACTTTTTTTTAATAATTTTAACTTATATTTGATAGCTTTCTAAAAGCTAAATTGATAATTATGCATAAAATATCATTCAGAAAACATTTATCTAAAAATAAATATTTATTTATTTATGATTATACCCACTTCTTCAACACACCCTTATTAACACTTACATTAGGGTAATGTCCTAAAAAGAATGAGGGATCGGCCACTTTACATTTATACTCAATATAATCGTCATCATTGTGAAAAAATACATCTTTCTGGGATTTGAACCATCACCAGATAATTTGGGAGTGTGTGCGCACAGACCTTACGCCGGGGGCACATTTTAACGCGTGTGGCGCAGGGCAAAGCAGCACAGTTTTTTTTCAACCGCTGAATTATACTAAACCACGCAAATTGAGACGCCAGATTCACTAGTGTAGGATTGGCCACATGTGTTGGCGGAGTACTTCCCTGTCTTGCTCTGCATTTCAAATCACGCTGTTCGTATATTTGTGTGATTGAGAAAAAATGTGTTGCCTTACCCTGGAACTCAATGAGCTCCCCAGGTTTAGGATTCACCTTTGTTGCCATATCAGTTTATAGTAAAAAAAAAGAAAATTTAATTCAATTTTTCCCCTGTTTCCGAATCTACGATCAGACTAATTGTAGGATACAACGGTATCTGAAACATGCTTTGGCTTTAAAATTGCTTCTGCATAGCTTAATTATTTTAAAATAACTTGCTACGTAACAACTATATTTTTCTTTATATTACTAAAATGTATGAATTTCTTCTTTAAAAAAATTTAATTAGATACGGTAAATAAAAGCTGTCTCGTTCCCATGAGTGTCACATGAGTATAAAATAAAGTATTTAATAAGATAGATTAAAAAATTAAATTTATGTATGAATTACTTCTAAAAGAAAAATTAATTTTGTATTAATAATTTTTTATATTAATATCTTGTCAGTCGCAATTAATAAATAGGTTAAACTTTTATAACTTAATATTAACTTAAATAGGTTAAAAATGACCAAACCCGGCCTCTGCAGATGATAAGAGAAAAGGTGTGAAACACAGAAGGTTAAATTAAAATAAAAATAATTGTAATTAAAGATAAAAAATTAAATCCCCCTAGCTTAACATAAAATGGAGATCTCCCCTAACTGAATTAAAATTCACTTATATAAAAAATATATAAAAGTCAACACCCTTTTCCCCAATCTGTTAAGTATAAGAATATATATAAGTTTAAAAGAACGATAAGATATGATAAGGTAGATATAGCATATAAAAGATAGTGTGGCTACCATGGTTACTAAAATTATTTGGGTTTATTTATGTGAGTTGAATCTTGACTCACTGGTGTTTTGTAAGCGTATAAAAATATATATTTATTTGTGGTCGTGGAAAATAAAATTACCTAAATTATTATTTATTAACTTAAAAATAAAATTGCTATGTGGTACTCACCCACATAGAAATAGTGACCCCGAAAATGAACACAATATATACGGTAGTTTAATTTCATTTAATTTTCAAGTTGTTAAATAAGAGATTGAATATTTTATTTGTGAGCCTTTCTCTCTATTATGTTATATTATAACCGCTGAGTTTTAGTATCAACGTCGTAGCCACATAGTTTTTTCACTAAAATTAAACACAGACTCCCAATTGGTGTGGCACATACCTTCCTCGCATACTATCACATACTTTATTGATTTTATGCTTTTACAAGCCATTATTGTCAAATTTGTTTAATTGTTTCCCCCGTTTCATAAATCTGTCAAAATTGTTTTGATTTTTTACTTTAATTAAAGTATCAATTAAGCAAAAGTTAAAGAGCGCAGAGCAGACGGTTCAAATTAATCTTGGGCTATCTGCGGGTTACTTTCGATAAACTATAAAAGTTTCATACAAATCAGATAAGTACTTTTGAAGCTATAGGTGTAAATTAATGTATGTTTGTGCGCATGTGGAAAAGAAACAAAGAAGAATGAGCGCAGAAGGTTGAAACTTATTATGGGACCAACAATGGGCTACTCATGATCTACCACCCACAACATTTTTTATTTGTCATTTTTTTCTCTCACACCTTCAATTGTTTTTAGTTAATATTTTCTTTAACTACTGCAACCAATAATTGATGTCTATTGTCAAAAGAAAGGTAGATGTAGTCAAGAAATAAAATAAGTAATTAATTTTATTTTTGTCAAGGCATAGAGAATTAAGCCTCTTAGTATATTGAAATTAAGATTTTAAGGACTACGAGAAATAACCTCAGATCAAATTATTTACTTCTTTACCATATAAGCCATATTTCTTCCCTTTTCTCTTTTTTAGACATCGCTTATTATTTCTATGATAGACACTCGTGTTTCTTTTAGAGTTAATTTCTTTTCCAAACTCTATAAAGATTCTCTGTAATTTCATGTCTCATTGTTTCTCTTCTTTTTTAATGTCTCTAATAGTTTTTTTTTTTTTTTTTTTTTTTTTTTTAAGAATTTTATTATAATATCATACAAAAAAAAAGATACATATCAACGTGTTTATTCTTCCCACCACTAGAGGGTAAGCCCTGAGCTGTGGTGAGAGTCTCCTCCTGTTCTTAGTTTATGTATAATACATCACGTCATACAAGTAGTAAAAAAATAATCAATAATTTTTTTTTCTTCTTTAGGAATAATAATAATAAAAATAAAAAAAAAAAAAATAAAAAAATAAAAATAATAAATAAAAATAATAAAAAAAAGAAAAATAAAATAAAATAAAATAATAATATACAACTATGTGTTGAGTTGTATCAGATATATTTTTAGGGTCCGTAGGCAAAACCAAGGACCCTTATATTTTCCTGCGTGTGTCTGTCCGTCCGTCCTCTCGCGTGCTCTCACAGCTACACCTTTCGTCCGATCACTATGAAATTTGGCATGTATGTGTCTTGTACCTGCCCACATATTTTAAAAATATAGCGACTTAAAAAAAATATTTTTCAAAAAAATTAGGGGAAAAAAACTTAAGGGTTGAAATTTGTTTATTTTTTTTCGACACCGTGAGGGGTATCATATGAAAGGGTACGTCGAGCTGATTACAAAAATATATAATTCTTTGGATATAACTTTGATAGGGCGAGAGTAGGCAAGTTTGAAGTGGGTGTGAAACGTGTCCCCCCTTCTATCTCGCTTATGTGAAGTGCAAAATTCCTGAAAATTCTTTGACCAAAAGTAAAGATACCACTTTTTGGAAATTTCGAAAAAAATATTATTTTATTTTTTATTGACAAAATACGTTTTTTTATAATTATGGTCTTTTCGATGTATTTATATGGTTGTAGTCCGGTTCAGTGGCAAAAAAAAACTTTATCAGAGTTTGTTTTGAGAAAATCAGACCCTTTGGTTCGAAGTAAGCTTTTTAGCATTTTAAAAAAACACTGTTTATACACTTTACAGTTAAACACTATATAGTGTGGCCTACACCCTCGCTGTGTGCTGACTAGCACACACTTGACCTGTTTATTTAGAAAATAAATGATTACTTTGAAACCACTGTTTTCTTTCTTACTGTTGCATACTTCCGTGGGTTGTGTCGAGTTTCTATAAATAATTTAGTCGTGTTCTTCAATAACTTAGTTTTGAAGTTGTTAAATAAGAGATTGAATATTTTATTTGTGAGCCTTTCTCTCTATTATGTTATATTATAACCACTGAATTTTAGTATCTGTGTCGTAGCCACATAGTTTTTTTCACTAAAATTAAATAAAAGTGGACATGAAACTGGGTCCTGTTTTTACATCCATAAATCTTTATTTATTATTAATTATTTATTATTATTATTTATTATTAATTTAAATAGAATATATTTAAGTAGGTATTTTAAATTAAAATTTGTACTATTTCAAGAGAATAAAGTTCATTATATGTTTGTATATGATTGTGGCCCTTGTTATTATTTTTATTATAACAATTTTTCGGTACAAAGTAACGAAATAGGTAAATTTATGAAGTTTCTACATCCTCATTACAGTAAAGTACAGAGAGGCACGCATGAGTTCAATGAGAGCCGCATTCCTGATTTTAGGGTTTTGTAGATACTTCTCAAACCCCTTATGCCGAGGGTGATGTGTCCGTCCGTCCGTCGCTCTTTAATTCATAGGGCCTGAACCGTTTAAGCTGAAGTGCTGAAATTTAAAACACATGTGCAACTTTTTTACCCAACCAAAGGAAAAATATACAGAAGTTAAAAATTAAATATGTGCATGCGCAAGTCGCAAAAATGTGGTAAACTCAAAAATTTATATTTTTTTAAATTTCGAGTGGGTATCAAATGAAAGCTGCTGAAAAGTAGGTTACAAATATATATGTGCTTTTCAAAATGTTGCATTCCTTACTGGTTAAATAAATCAAAATATACCCCCAAAAATGTCCCCCCTACCATCCACTATACAATAACGGCTGGTCCTAAAATTTTGATATAATTCATGCTAATACATCCCCAAATTTCAAAATTTGCCAATTTTGTGCGCGAAAATATGAATTGCGCCCAAAATTTTATTTTTTTTTTAAATTTTGAGTGGGGCATCAAATAAACGCTGCTGAAGACACATTATATTTATATGTTTTTTTTTAAATTTTGCGTCAAATATACCCAAAAAACATTCCCCCCCTAACCACTTTATAACGGCTGGTCCTTAAATTTGAAATAATTCACGGTTTTAGCCTATGGTGGGACGATGAAAATTGTCTGATAAAATGTAATTTATCAGTCGTTATTACCGATAAAAAACATTGCGACCCCCCGGGGGAATGAACCCGGAACCCTAGAGATCGAAGAAAAAAATCATAGTTACATAACGCGTATGAAGTACTTGGGTAGAAGTACTTCCCTGCGATTTTTTAATGTATTATAAAGACCCACACTATAATTCCATAGTATTAAATTCAGAAATTAAAATTTAATTTAATTATTACATTTGCACATTCTACACAACTCTTGAAGTGCTATGTAAATTAAACAAAAAAGAAAATTCAATTAAGAGAGAAACAATGCAAATAATTATTTAAAAAGTTTAATCATTAAAATAAAGTAATCCTTTGAGCGAAGAACTTTGGTCAATCTTAGACATATTACGTACTAATTGTTAAATACGCTCGCAGCAATTGTGTGAGATGATGATTGGTCAACTAAGAACGATATTTTGAAAACTTTATTAAGGAAGTTCAAAGATTCATGTTGTACCAAAAAAATTAAATTAGACTGCAAGCAGCTTTCTTTAAGATTGTGGCACGAGTTACTATAAATTTTAAGATCTGTGCTGCATTTTCAATGCCTGATTTATACCTCTAATAACTCAAATTACTCAGCCAATTTTTCAACAAGTATTATTTCAGAAATTGAAAATCTGTCTTTAATAATATTACAAATAAATTAGTTTGTAAAATATGCGCAAATGGAGAGTTTGAACTTCAAATTTTCAAAACTAAAAAGGATATATATTTTGAATGGGAGCCGCACTTAACGATGAGCCGCATTTGCCCATTTATTTCATTTTATTGCATTTGTATCCCTAAACCATATATTAACGGCCTGACCGTCTAAAAAATACTAATTCTATTAAATTTTTTAATATTAACTTCATTATTAGCATTAGTATAACACACAATGATTTAAATGACATTTTTTACAAAATAAAAACTCAGAAACATTGTTTGATATAATGTTTAAATTTATATAAGGATACAAATTTAAATGGATAATTATTAACACCAGTATGTTTATAAAAGTTATATTTAGCTTACATGTAATCTCAAATAATTAAATTTAAAATGTAATAAATAACAATATAATAAATGTTGTTGGAAATTTAATTTGTCTAAATATTAATTAACATAATTTATTAATGTTAAATGTTTCATTTAATAATGTATACGTTTGAAGTTTTAGAGAAAAACATTTAAAACTAACTTAATTATACAAACATTAAATATATAACTCATTGTAAATTATTTAATTTAAAAACTCATATGTTAAAAATATTTAAAAAATACAATGTATTGGAAGTTTTGTTATGTGGTTTACAGTAGAGTCTCGCTAATCCGGACCCCGATTGTCCTGGCATTCGGTTATCCATATGAACCTCAATCAATTTCTATTAATGTGCAATCAATAAACTTTGATTTTATATCAAAATAAGATGATAAATATTTTACCCTAAATTAATTAGTAGGTTTGCGACTAAATAGTCATTTTTATGATAAAAATATTAATTTTAATAATAATTGTACCCAGCTAAAACTAGTTTTACATTTTACATTTTAAAACTGATTCCGATCAATCCGGACTTTCGGTGCTCCTGACAGTACCCGATCCCATCAAATCCGGATTAGCGAAACTCATCTGCATATTAAAGTTATTTTCTGCTCTCAAATAATAATATAATGCATAATATAACCATTATGTTAAACGCAATTCTTACACAATAGATTTGATTTTGTAAAATTTATTAGTTGCGATCAAATAGCTCTTTTGAACCTTTAACATTTTAAGAGATCCCTTCAAGTGAATATTTCTCTGGTATTAGTAATTCTTGTCGTTTCTAGAGTGGTTTAAATGCTAGTTTAATTGGATGATTGACAGTACTGATCAGAGGCGTTGCTACGAAATTCAAGGGAGATACGGTGTTGGCTGTTGTCTCTACTCGATACTTTGAAAGGATTGTCGCTATTCCCATTTTAGTCTGTAGCAAACCAAACCTCATTCCTGAAAATTAAACAGATAGTAAATTTGTTGATCATTATATTCACGTATCGGCATTTTTCCATAATTTATTTTAATTACTGATTGTTTTTACAGGGGTTTGGAACCTAAAGATATCCACTTGAACCTTTGTTTAATAGCATAATGTTTTGAAGAATTAAAATTGAGAATATCAAAGGAAATTCAAAACTAAAAATCAAAGTTATATAATAATATAAACAGTACATAACGTGATAAGATTTTAACAGAAAGAATACAGAGATTTACCCCCAAAAAATGATAATACATACTCCTAAAATGGTTTAAGATACAGAAGGAAAACCTCTTCATCGCATTTTTGGTCGAATGTGAGCTGAAACATCTGTTAGATCTGGTATATTTTATCATACATTTTTTTAAATAATTATTTTATTATTCTTTCTCATTATTGTATAAATTCATACTTGATGGTTAATTAATAAAAATTTAAATCATTTTCCTACTTTCAATTCATTGAAAAATAATAAATTTTGTTTTCCCTCTTTACCCATCATTTGTTCCCATTATTCTCTACACCATGAAGAGGGAAATTTAGTACCATCTTTTTGGCACTTCTTTAGATTGTTACTCCTCTTATAAAAAAAGAGGGGAGTAACATTCTAAAGAAAGTGTACGGAATGTTAGACTGTTGCTTCCCTTATAAAAACAGAAGTGTAATATTCCTTTGTCCCAAAGTACATTGGACTAAACGTCCCTTTGTCTTAATAGCCAAAGTTAGTCTTAATTCAGCCAAAGTCATTAACATTCTAAAAATAATAGGGGAGTATCAATGAAGTACCACATATTTTCCCCGAATCTGAAACTGAACTGTGTGGGCATATAAGCATTAACATTTTTTTCAACACCTTGATTTCAGCAATTTTTTTTTTGAAATGCCGGCAAAAAATTTAAAAATTAGTACTAATATAGGTACGCATTCTTTTCTTACTCAATGCTTTAAAATGTATGAATCCTCTTTTTATAACTATAACAAATCTATTTTTGTAAAATTAAATTCATCATTTTTTTTTTTTTTTTTGTTTTTTTGTTGATTGTTTAATTTTTATTTTATAAAAAAAAAAAATACTCAGCTACTATTATAACAGTTGATAAAATTTTAGCTCAATCATAATTATTAATGGATCATTAAAAAACTATAATTTAATATATCTTTCTCTGGTAGAGGAAGAGAAATTAACGGTTCGAAACAAAACAGATATCACAAAATATAATATGTTGCCGTGGATACTAACTGAATACTGGGTTAGTCTAGAAGAAATTATCTACTTTTATCGACTGAACAGAATTGTACTGATTGATGGTCTAGGAGTTGTGATAGTTCAGATATTGAGTCACAAGGTATTTTTCTCTACTCTATTACTTTCTCTTTATATTTTGTACACGCTTAAAAAATGGGGATTTACCTTTACCGAAATTATTGATAAGTTTTAATGAAGAATTTCTTTCTTTCATAATGATGATTACTAAATTGGGTAATAATGTTTCATTTTATAAATTCAAAATCAAAAGCAGTGCCCAAACTTAAATATAACATAATATCATTAAGTATCCAAGAATGTCTGTACCTTAGATGATCTTCGGACCGCGAGAGCTGTCATCATCATTTATGTATGTTCACTAAATGACATTAGTGAGTGCGTCAGTGCTCGACGGGTTTCAATTTTGACCAGAGTAACGGATTACTTCCAAGAGAGGATCGTTAATGTTGTGCCATTCCAAAAACTACCAACTTCCCAACAATTCATTTTTGCCACAATCTTTTAAACTTACCCTAACTACTTCATTCATTCCAATATCTAAAATTATACCTAACACCTACAATAATAATAATAGTAAGCCATTTTGCAACAACCCCTGGAGGGATTAAACCTAATAGGCCTCAGCCATAAATAATCAGCTGTATAAACTGTTTAATTTTAATTGGCGTTCGTAAAAAAAATAAATAATTGGCAGTCGCCACTTCACTTCAATATAGCAATCCATTTATTTCGGGTGTACCCTTTGCCAGGGTCGAGAGTCATACCTGGAACCTCATGCTTCTAAAGCCCGAATAAAGGCAATTCCAAAGATTGAGATGTTAGTACATTTGCTCCATAATTTTTTGTATTGAAACCACGAAGGACCTCGTATTAAAGATAAAGTGCACTAAGTATATAAAAAATATTATACCTATACAGAGTCTAGGTCCTTCTCCAAAAGGCAGATAACAATATTGATGCCTACTACTCTTATTCTCTTGAGTAAATCTTTCAGGATCAAACTTTTCGGGTTCAGGGTAATACTGAGGATCGTGATGAAGTGCGTATACTGGTATCATCACACGCACATCCTTCTCCAGTATGGATCCGTTGGGCATAGTGTAGGGCTTTGTGCACTTCCTCGACAAAATTGGTATTGTCGGGTATTTCCTCATCGTTTCTGAAAACAACCAGTTAGGTTTAAAGATTTTTTTAAAAGATAGCTCACTTTCTTTCTTATTCTCTTTATTTGGGTTTCGAGGTCACCCTATAAAACCCCTTATACTTTTGGCACTTCGTCCGTCCGTCCGTCGCATCTTGGATCATATCTCTCTATTTATTGTAACTAGAGGTTTGAAATTTGGTATTCAAGTAAAACTTATTTTGACCAAAAACAGGAAAAATATTTCTCTTTGCAGCTCAAATTTTCTGCAATCAGCGAGTCATTGCGAACGAATCGTAAATTCTTTTATTTTGTATACATTTTTTGTGGGATCATAATTTTAAAGGTATTGAAGAGTAGATCACAAATATTTATCTCTTTTCGTTAATGAAATCTCCTAAAAATAAGTTAAAAATACATAAATATACATTTTTGTGAGCCAATGATATTTCCGGGAGTAACCATCAAAAATGTAGGTACATGTAACCGTGGTGACCCAATTTTTTTATTTTTTGTAATTTTTGATTGGGGGTATCATTTTAAAGGTTTTGAAGAGTAAGATCACAAATATATACAGCATTTTCAAAATGGTGGCTATTATACCAAATAAGTGCCTACCTAAAATGCTAATGGATGTACAAGTTCATACCGTGCTCCTTTAAACTGCAACTTTTTGTATATTTTTTTTTGTAAAAAAACAAAATTTAAAAATCATTAATAAAAAAAAACAATATAAGACATATGCATTTTTTTATCGAAGAATCTCATTTAGTAGCTTGCTAGCAAGTACTTGTTGGGATAAAATCTTTTTTAATGATTCGATATTTATTATCGGTTGAACTAACTGAAGTCGTGGACCTTTGATTCATCATTAACAAGGATGATTTCTCACCTCACTGAATATGGTTCTGAAATTATTGCTGTTGGTTAGACTTTGATTCTTACAATAAAGAAAAGTCAATTAGAATAACAATGAAGAACTAGCAATATGTTATTATATTTTTTTCCTTTGTATATCTCTTTATATAAAAAAAGATTAAACAAAGTAAAATATAAGATATTACTATACATTTTTATTTATCTTGATGATATAAATTTCTCAAAGTCTTATTTCAGCAACTGCACAAGCCTACTCTTTATATATACGAGTATACTATACTTTAAGAGAAAGATTGAAAAAGAAATATTTGGCTCTTTTCGTGAGATTTGTTTTTTTTTATTGTAAGTTATACACCAACAACTTTTTTCATTCTAGATGGCTGTATTTTACCCTTCAATTTTCGGCTTAAACCTTAAAAAAAACAACAAACGTGAATTCTTATTGTTAATGTAGCTTAAAGAAGCCCAAAAGTGAAGGGTGAATATAGCCATTTTGAATGCACAAAGTTGTTTTATATAAATAATCCTAAAAATGCCACATCTCACTAAAAATAAAATCACTCAGTCAATAAGTGTGGCACATAGCTTCCTTGCGCCCTATTTTGTATAATTAATTAATTTTATGCTTTTAAAATCTATTATTGTCAAATTTATTTAAATTTCCCTCAGTTTTTTCAATCTGTCAAAATTGTTTTGATTTTTATATGAATTTACGTATCGATTTAATAGAATAAAAAGATAGTAGACGGTTGAAATTAATCTGGAACTACCCGGGATCTGGGAATCTCCAGGCTACTAATCAGATTAGTACTTTTCAAGATAGAGGTGTAAATACATTTATGATTTTGGCACGTGGAAGAGAAACAAATTGGCGCTGAAGGTTGAAACTTATATGGGACTAACAATATAGGCTAAGTATGACCTATACCATCCATATTTCATTAAAATCGGACTACTAGTTTTTAAGAAATGTTAGTTCGCAAATATTGAGCGACAGACAGACACAGAACCAAAAAATGTTCCCTGATGTCTAAAACGGATGACTATTTATAGGAATTTATTTTTGTATTAGTTAAACATTGTTTTATGGTTTCGTGGCCTTTTTCACACGTCTTTGGCTTACATTTGATAATTTGTACGCTTTATCACACTTGTGGCTTAATTAGTTATGGTATATTTTTTAAGTTTTTCATATTATACCTATGTAAATAAAGAAAATATTTTTACAAATTAGAAGATCGGAGATAAGATACATTGTTTTTATTTTTTTGTATATTATAAATATGATTTAGTGAAATAAATAAATTAGGGTGGCCTTCTTACATCTTGTTATGCATATAAGATTTCGTGTTTAAGATGTAATGAAAAAACGCCATAGTACGGGGTGAAATATAATACATGTGTTGTGTTACCTCATAATTTGATTCATTTTATGCATCGTGTCAAAATATATAACTACGCAGTTGATATTCTATTACAGCGCACTAAAGTTGATACTATATTATTTGTAGTAGTTTATATTCTACCATATATGAAGTTATTAATATTAAAGTATGGATATGTATGGGTAATATGTTAATGATTTTATTAGTCAACCAGTTGAATGCAAAGCATAAGTTGAGTTAAGGCCAATTATTAAATTCCTTTTAATACATACAGATTTCTAGGCATGTCGAAAAATTGAATTTATTTGTCCAACTCTAATTTGTTTTGGAGCAGTATACCACCGTAAAAAAATTAAATTATTTGTTGAGAACAATTACTTGTTCAGCATTGAAGTTTTTTTGTATTCTTTATTGTTTAACATTTCTACAATTATAAATATGTTATAAGTGTTAAGTTAATAAAGTTTTTTTGGCTGGTTCAACAAGTAAAACGAAGTAGTCCAGTAAATACCCCCCTTTTTGGCGTGACGATTACATAGAAGATTACAAATTAAATAAATTAAAGTTGATAAAGGAGAAGTGAGATACTAATTATTAATTAATTATATAAATAAATAAATAATTAAATCTTTGACTTGGATGATCCAAGAGAGGGTTAAAATATAGCCAAGGATGCTTTGAAGGAGGTGTTGTTTTATTTTTATCCCTCAATTGACCCATCTATTAACCACATAAAATAATTATATAAATGAGATACAGCAGATAAGATGATAATTATACAGATTTTATATGTGTATATTTAATAAGTCTCTAGGCCACTGTCTCTTCAGGTCTTCAGGGGTCGAGGAGGGATATCTGGTATATATTGGGTAGAAAGGAGTTGAACTAGAGAATTAGGATGATCTAATACGGATTCATGGAATGTGTGGTATCGACATATGGATAGATCGCGAACGAAGGGAACGTTGAGATCATTATGGAGAGTGACGTTGGAGACAAAGACTGGAGCATCAGTGATTTTTCTCAGGATCTTGGACTGGACGATTTGGAGGTGACGTGAGTTGGAAGGTTTGGTGCTAACCCACACTTTCAAGCCGTAGGCCCGAGCTGGTTTTAAGACTACATTATACATTTTAAGCTTGTTATTAAGAGAAAATTTGGACCTACGGTTCAGAAGACGAAGCAGTAACTTGTATCGTCTAGTTATGTCAGTTCGTTTCTGAAGCTAAGCGTAAAAGATGTAATGTTAAAATGCCCGATGTGATATTGTATGGTTTCATTAAAAATAAATTAAGCAAATTATTCTCATTAATAACATGAGCTGGGATGTATCTTAATTTTTAATTCGGTTTATTAGAATCAAGTTTAATTGTCACATACCAAGCACTGTCATGTCAAGGTATTGCATTTCCTGCAAGGTTTGGTAAGTCAATGGCAGGCCAGCTTGTATTTCTTTCCTTAATTTCTCTTGGATATCTTGGTGCATTGCTAACTCGTACAGACAGTAGGATGTAACAGAAGCCGACGTTTCATGACCAGCTGCAAGGAACACAAATACCTGAGCCACCAAGTCTAAATCCGTTATTTCTAAAAAAAAAAAAAAAATGAATTAAAATAACAAATTATTAATCTTAGGAAGTTGCTGCTTTTAAAATTAAATATATATTATTGCGTCATTATCATCTTTAATGATTTTAGCATAAAGATTATTTATAGTTATATCATTTTAAAAAACGTAGAATTATACTTTTTCTTACCTACTGTTTCTTTCCCCTCGTGTTCTATGCTGTCAATTGTGATTTTACGTTTGGATTTAATTTCCATTAGTAAATCAATAAAATCATTCCTTTTCATGGTGCTATTTTCGCGGTGAGACATCGTATCTAAAACGAGTGATGTGAGAAATGTTTCCATCTCTTCAGATGTTAAACGGTACTTGACTAACTTAATTAGGACAGGAAAAATCATTTGCAGCAAGATAAAGCACAATCGTTGAAATGGGACGTAATTAGAAAATATTTTATTTGTTAGTTTAACAAATGTGTTATCTTTGTCACCTAAGCTGTCTACGTCAATACCATAAGCACAAGTTCCGATGATTTTAGTCGTATAACGTCCAATGATGTCTTTCACTTCGATTTCCGAATTAGAAGAAACCATTTTGTCCATAATTTCTTCTAAATTTCTCGAACATACTTCAAAAAGCGGGAACATAAGCTTGAGCTTGCCCGACGTAAATGTCGGTGTCAAATTCGTTCTTAGTGCCTTCCACTTATCACCTCCAAGGTTGAATAGATGATAACTAAGAGGTTCTTTCATAAAATCGAAGTTTATCCTGTTAGTAAAATGAAGGAAATCTTTGACCATTATTGTTTTTATTATTTCAGGATCCTTTAAGATCAAGTGTGGGGTTCTAATAATTACGATGCCAGCATATTCCAAATCCCCCATTTTTTTATAAATATTTTCATAAGAATATCCCAAATAGTTTTTCATCAACACTAACTCCTTATTGGTCCCGTAAGGGAAATTATAATCTAATTGCGGGAACCCCCTGTCCTTCCAGTATGTAGCAGGAATGTTCCACCACTTGTGCAGAAGCCATCCTAGTATTATTACACCAATAACGATTTCAATCATTTTAAGATCTGAAACATAAATAACATAAATGAAGAATCCATTTCAACTTTTCACTATTACAAAATGTATTACTTTAGTACACAAAACTTCTGCTTCTATCAAATTGAAATTTCACATGCTTGTTTCAAATGTACTTTAGAAGATTTATATAAATTTTGAGTTTTCTTTTTTCTAGTCCCTAATGTATAACACTTATTTGGAGTAGTTGGGTCTTTTAGGGTATAATAAGTACAAATTTACTTTTCAATTATGGCTATATTTCGACCTACTTGGTCATCTTCAGGCCTAAAACATCGAAACATCATACACATGATATTTATATAAAAACATGGTTACACTATTATTACGTCAAAAGCTACAATAACTAATAAATTAAGTTTTTTATTGTAATCGATTTCAAATAAAATATAAAAATAATAAAATATACATCTTACCTAGATTGAAAATGTAAAAACAATTGTTTTTGCATCATATGTTGGAAAGGAAGTTATTATCACCTTTTTGATTCGTCATTTACAATAAAATACATCACATTATATCACATAACATTAACAATTAAACCATTAACATTTGTCAAATAAATATTTAAAAAATATAATAAATTAATAAAAGGCATGGTAAAAGCGGTAACCTGGAAGTAACCTATCCTATTTTAATTATATAATATATTTTTATTTTTCGTAATTATTTAAAAAATATAATTTATAGTATTATTTTATCCGTATATGTAATAATAATACTATATTTAATTAATTTAATTTATATTTTTTTAAATAATTACGAAAAATAAAAATATATTATATAATTAAAATAGGATAGGTTACTTCCAGGTTACCGCTTTTACCATGCCTTTTATTAATTTATTATATTTTTTAAATATTTATTTGACAAATGTTAATGGTTTAATTGTTAATGTTATGTGATATAATGTGATGGTATTTTATTGTAAATGACGAACCAAAAAGGTGATAATAACTTTCTTTCCAACATATGATGCAAAAACAATTTTTTCTACATTTTCAATCTAGGTAAGATGTTGTATATTTTATTATTTTTTATATTTTATTTGAAATCGATTACAATAAAAAACTTAATTTATTAGTTATTGTAGCTTTTGACGTAATAATAGTGTAACCATGTTTTTATATAAATATCATGTGTATGATGTTTCGATGTTTTAGGCCTGAAGATGACCAAGTAGGTCGAAATATAGCCATAATTGGAATGTAAATTTGTACTTATTACCCTAAAAGACCCAACTACTCCAAATAAGATTTATATAAAATTTTATTTAAGTTGTTTCATTAGAAGTAAGATATTGGTGAAATCAATGCTTCCTCTATTTTAAACGTCCACTTGAATAGTTTGACGAATTTTATCACTTCATGGCGTTGTCGCTGTTGGTTTCACTGAACAAATTGTATTTGAATAAATTGTTTGTCTCATCGAATAGGTGATCTAATCTTTTCACGTCCTAAAATTCCAATTTTAAATTTGTCTAAACATACGTTTAGACGAGCGTTGCGTGTGAACATTTGGACGGTCAATATTTTCCAACGAAGTTAGCCCTGAGCATTAGTAAAAGGAACACATATCAAATTTCAACTAAATAGGTCAACTTTTACTCAAGTCATCTTCGGACAAGTAAACTTTACTGACATACAGACATAGGATGAATATTTTGTTAATGGCAAGAACCCGCTTCTATAAATCTGTTTTATATTTTAATATTAATAGTTTCGTTTTATAATATTTTTTTTTTGTTTTTCTTTTTTTAAAGTAAACTGATATTTGTTTCCCTATCATTTATTACTATCGATATAAGTTGAATTTGTTTCTTGTTAACTCAAATATTTATCTTGTTCAAACTCAGAAATATTACTATGAGGAATCTTGTGTACACAATTTAATAACACATTATTTACAAGAAGTGTTATGTATTCTTATACACATACGCAAGTTATGATTTAAATTTCCAACATTAAAACATGATCCGGATCAAATAAATAAAATTAATGTGATAACATTTATTTTAACATTTGTTATTTAATTATCAATTTATAAATTATTTATTATTATAAATTATTTTATAATAATAAATATGTTTTAGAATTTAATACAAAATCTATATTGTTCTTTTTCTACTATACTGATCAAGATAGCTGTTTTAGAAATGAGAAATTTCCCAAAAAGATTTATAAACAAATCTCTAATTATATAGACTTGAAGCATAGATGCCTATGATAATAGGACCATTCTTTAATTGTTTTAATTGAAAAAAGTTTATTATTATTTTAATAATTTGTTTGAAAAATAAATATATATTTGAAAAAACTTCATTCTTACCTTGATCTTTAACCACTTGATTTTAGTTACACGTTTAAAACTTAAGTTAAAGGAATATATCACTTATTCATAATTCTGAGTTCACAGGAAAATATAACATATTAAGGCAATCTGTTAAGTTTTATTCTAATTTGGAGCTAAGTAATGAGACCAAATTGACAACGGCAATTAACATTTCAAGTGTATATGATGAAAGTGTTAAATCGATAATGTTTAATGCCTAATTTGTAAAAGCTGTGTAAGAATACTTGAGTCGGGATGGGCACACATTGAATATTTTCACACTCTACTCAATCTCTGCCATGTAGTCAAGGTTTTTAACTCCCACTAGGAATTTTATCGTTAAATGCCCGTGACAAGAATCTTTAATCTTATTCAATAACACATTATAGATCCTAAAAGATAAATTTAATCTAAACACTTTATACGTCGTAATTATTCTAACTTCTTATATTATTTATTTGAAAAAATGAATAATAACTTTTTTGTATCATTCTAACTTATATTTGATAGCTTTCTAAAAGTTAAATTGACAATTATTAATTATCTAAATCAAATATAATTCAGAAAACATTTATCTCAAAATAAAAATTTATCTATTTATGATTATACCCACTTCTTCAACACACCCTTATCAACACTTTTATTAGGGTTATGTTCTAAAAAGAATGAGGGATCGGCCACTTTACATTTATACTCAATGTAATCGTCATCATTGTGAAGAAATACTTATCTTTCTGGGATTCGAACCATCACCAGATATTTGGGAATGAGAGCTCACAGACCTTTACGCCAGGCGCATTTTAACGCGGGTGGCGCAGGGCAGGGAAGCACAGTTTTTTTTAACCGCTGAATTATACTGAACCGCGCGAATTGAGACGCCAGATTCACTAGCGTAGGGTAGGCCACATGTGGCAGAGTACTTCCCTGTCTTGCTCTTCATTTCAAATCGCGCTGATCGTATATTTGTGTGATTGAGATAAAATGTGCTGCCTTACCCTGGGACTCAATGGGCTCCCTAGGTTTAGGATTCACCTTTGTTGCCATATCAGTTTATAGTAGAAAAAAGAAAATGAAATTTAATTTTTCCCCTGTTTCCGAATTTACGATCAGACTAAGTGTAGAATACAACGGTTTTCTGAATCATGCTTTGACTTTAAAATTGCTTCGGCATAATTTACTTTTAAAATAACTTGCTACATAATAATTATATTTTTCTTTATATTACTATGCAAAAATTTATGAATTTCTTAAAAAAAAAAATTGATTACGTTTAATGAAAGCTATCTCGTTCTCATGAGTGTCAAATGATGATAGTCACATGAGTACAAAATAAAGTATTTAATAAGGTAGATTAAAAAATTAGGTTCATCGAGAAAAGAAGTAATGTGCGAAGGATTTTGAAAAAGGAAACCATCAGTGGCTTAATTTTTATATAATGTACAAATTCCATTAAAAATGGTAAGAGTAGAAACAAGAATAAGAGTTAATATAAAACAATTTCAAGATAAAAAGAACTTTTTATATTCTACGTTTTTAAATTTTCTGTTGAATCGTATGTAATGTTGACAAGAATAAGAGTTAATAGAAAAAAATTAGAACGATCATAATGCTTCGGATACTTTCAGCAAGATGGGAATCAAAAACAGTAATTAAAGAGTTAATAACTATGGCATAGACATATTTTTTACTTTCTCTTATAAAGAGAAAGTATTGTGATTGCGTGAAAGGTCCTCGAAAGGAGGTCCTCTGAGTCCAAAAAAGTGTTTTTTTTAAAAAATGTCTGTCTGTCTGTGCAAACGCCTAGAGCCTAACAACTGGGCCGATTTTGACGAAATTTGGTATACATGTTGTTTGAGGGTGCTACCCCCCCCCCCCCCCCCCCCAACAAAAACTCTGAAAAAAAATTATTTCTCGAAAACGGTTCCGGCGATTTTGATTAAAAAAATTCTAAAATGTAGTCCATTTAAATACCAATCTTACGATATCAGCCGGTTCCCGGGTAAAACCTAGTTCCTTAGAAAATAGCTAAAAACTTGGAGGGAGAGAGGCCGGCTTCGATTCCCCACCGAAAATAAGTTATTTTTATGATATATTTTGATAAATTGTTCAATAATAATTAAATGTACCAACAAAAACGTATAAATGGCAAACACTGGGCCAAGTAATTATGAACTCGTATTTGAGAAAGTTTGTCTGAGTTTTTTTGGACCGATTTATGTAAATTGTGATTGTTGCTACTATCACGTATTCCTAATTTATATTTAAACAATTACAATTTAAGCTTTCTTACGAAAATTCGGTAGTTGTGTTGAGAGTCACAATTATTAAGGATTAATTTATTAATCTACTTTATTAATAATAGGTTAAGCAAAAATAAATATGGATTAAGATGACCTCAATATAGATGTTTCCATATCTAACAAAAATAGACATGGTTCGCCTCTTTTAATAAAAAACATCTTCCGTTTAAAAGCAATATCTAAATCCGCAGCAAGAAAGTACTTTCATAAAACTAAAATTCTAACTTATATCAAATGGAATAATTAAAAGTATTATGACATAGTTAGCGTATAATCAATAAAATAAATATGCCAAGATTCTAATGGTAACATAGTAAACTATAACAAAGATATATTGTTAGAAATATTTGAAAAATAATACCTGATCTATTAATGAGATGTTACTCTGAGCTTTGATACAAATTAACTAAAGTAAATAAACAAACGTGTATCAAAATAATATTATATTATATTCTAGTTTTGTTTTATTATTATGTTTTATATTTAAAAGGCCATAGTTTGCGTATATCTAATCCTTAACTCATTCAAAAGTATTTACTAACTTTAGCTCTCATATTTTAATATAATAAGAAAAACTAAACACATATTAAAAATAAATTCTAAAGGTATGGATTGGATGGCTGTAATTTTATATCTCTGTCTCATCTGTTCACAGATAATTAATTAGAATTACCTGCTACTTACCTAGATATATCGGCACTTCTTTAGATTGTTACTCCCCTTATTAAAACACCAGAGGGGAGTAACAATTTAAAGAAGGTGTTCGGAATGTTCTTCTGTAGACTGTTACTCCCCTTAAAAAATAGAAGAAAACTTGTCTCAAAGAACATTGGACTAAACATCCCTTTGTCTTAATAGTTATTTAGTCAAAGTCATTTATATTCTAAAACAGTATAGGGGAGTAACAATCTAAAGAAGTACCGATATATCCTGCTTATAAGGTGCTGCGACTTCTACAAATAAAGTAATCATAAGCAACATAAAGGATTCAAAGAAACTGTCTCTCTTCTTTAATTAATATTGGTTTATTTATCAAAGTAGCTGCTTGGTACGGAAAGGCTTGCGCCTGATTCCGCTGCCAATCATCAGCTGAGGTATTGAGCGGCCTGTATTTAGGGTGGTTGAGAAGGGTCTCAATGATAAAATAATTAAATACCAACCAAAACACACGTAAAAAGCTCTTCTTTCCCGATTCTCTACATGTTTATTAAAAAACATTTTCTGACTTGGCAATTACCCTGCAAAAAGAGGTTAAAAGTTTGCTGTTATGTATTTACATATTCCCTATAGTTTGTTTTAAGGCATTTTTTTTTAAAATTAAATGTTCTGCAGTGTTGTATACAACTTTATATCCTCGATCTCTAGCTGCGTAATTGCCAAGTCAGAAAGTGGATTAAATTTAAACGTGTAGAGTGATTTGGGAAAGAAAATGTTTGAGTTTGTGAGGTACAGAGAAAGAGTGGGTACTGACATACAACATAATTTACATGTACCTGATGGATTAGATCTTACTCGTAGGGGGAGACTTGGCTAAACCTATGATCTCACAAAATTTTACGCAAGACGGCTTATTTTTTACATAAGTGTTTTTGTTGGGATTTCACTTCATTTTGTAAGTAAGTTTTCGTATCTTAGCCCCTTGTTCTATATAAACATTCAATACATACTTATTATATTGATAGATAATAATATAAGAACAGATAGAAAGGATAAGAATAAGGCCATTTTTTGGTCAATAATACAATTTCAGCAATTCTTCCTACTATTTTAATTTTTTTCACCATTTTCACCCAGAACATTGATTTAAAATTGAAAGGTCAATATTTATCTAAAAATAGACTTTTTGCATTGAAAAATGCGTACGTAAATGCTAGGAGAAAGAGATACACTTGGGAAATCAAAAATATGAACCAACGAGGTTATAAAAATAAACTATTTTGCACCTTATTTTCTGGGTTGAAAAAGGCAAATTTGGGGTTATTGCTAATAATCTCGAAGTGGGTCCTAAATCGAAAAATAATATCAGTTCAAATTTGTAGCCCAAAAAATACATGCTCTTTCTTTCAAAAAGCACAAATTTACAAACACACTAAAAGTTACAATCTGTCCGGGATATTATAGGTCATTGAAATTTGTCAAAAAATTAACAATTTGAATTAAAAACAAGGGTAGTCCAGTTTTTTTCAGCTTTAGGTACTAAAATAAATCGATATAATAAAATAAATCGATATAATATAATAAATGGATAACAATTATTGTTTTGTATAAAAAAAATGGGTTGTTCAATTAACTTGACCAAATAATTGATAATTTATTAAATTGATTTGTAATTTATTTTTAGAAAATAAAATAGTTTAAAGAAACAATTACAAATGTTTTTTTAACGAAACAATATTTGTTACGCAATTATTATAATTTCAGTAGATTTTCAGCTATTGACCATTTTCAAAGAGCTGTAGGGGTGAAATTTGAAGAAAAATAGTTTGGCTGAACTTTTAATGTTTTTTCCTTATCTATAAATCCCACCTTTTATAATGCAGACTAAAATGCGTTTTAACCAACTAAAATTGAGAAAAAGAAACAAACCTTGTTTTTAGGCTAAAATTCGAGTGCTTCATTTCGGCCAATTTTTAACTTTTTTGGACGAGACAAAAAATATATCGCATATAAATTTTATTGCCGAAAGAATGGCGCGGTTCTTTTAATAAAATTATATCTAATTTTTATTGCATAAATTGTATTGCTGATAAGGAAGGGAGTTAAATCCCCAAAACCTCCCCTTGAACACGGGTCTGTTCATAGAGTAGGTAAAACCTTATTTCAACGAATTTTCATGGAGTTTTAAATTTTATTACCTTAAAAAGGGGCTTACAGGTAACAATGAAAAAGGCTAACATGTGAGGTTTGGGAACGTGTAAGTACATAGTGGTAGGTTAATTACATAGAAAAGACCGCGAAAACAAGTATGAAAAAACCTAATAGTAACAGTTAGAGACTTTGCAAGGTAAATAAGTAGGATAATAATTTTTACAACAGTAATTATATAAAGAGAAAATTATTAAATTTTCTATTTTTTAAATTTATAAATCTCATAAATTCTAAAACTTCACCTTGGTCAAGGGCCTGTCTCTCACAGGCACTATTTATGTATTAGATATCCAATGGTTATGATAATCAAATCAATAAATGTAAAATAATGTGAACAGTGAACAAATAAATGTGGACCTCCACCCCAAGCGTCTGTGTACCATGTGCAATGTGCATTGTGCATGTGCTCTTCTTAGCGAGTTCTGAAGGTTTAAAGTAACGGTTTCTCTTTATCAGATATGGCCGTATAATCGTCAGTCTAAACGAAGACCTGTCCTTATAGCCTCTGCATTATAGGGCCATGTAGGGCAAAACCAGGAAAAGCTTGGATAAAGTGTTTGCGGGTTCGTCTACCCAAGTGCGTGTTGGTGACGCATTGGTTTGCTAATCTACACTTTTATAAAACAAGACTTGTTCAGCGGTCTGAACAGTATCCTTTCGCCTATATAAAGCCTTTATCAGTGCTGATCACGAAAAAAATTAGTTAGATTTATCAAATTAAATGCTGAAATAAGATCAGAGATAAGACACTAAGATTCTTAGGATACGGGCAGAGAGCGCGCTGATTTCTAATGCAGGAACGTGTGGGATGGAAGCAGATATATAGGCACGTAGGTAATTTTTTATAGTCATATAAAGGAAGTTGAGTTTTTATTTATTGTCACAGACAGAGTTAATTTAAAATTTAAACGAGTCAGAATTTCTGCTCAAGAAATCAATAAATATAGGATTGATTGTGGAGAATACCATCATTTTTAAGGTTTTCACTTACCTTCAACACAAATCTTTTCTACAATATATTGCCAACACTTATCAAAATTATTTTTATTAGAATGGTTTTTATTATAGTAGCATGATCGTCTCATGACCTTACAAATGCCGAAAACTGCTATTTTTTATTAATTCGTTTTATTCTTTTTATATATAAATTGACAAATGTTTAGTTATTAAAATAATTATATGTAGGTAAATATCAGCAAAACAATTTTATTATTAGCTAATAAAGGTTTACATCACAAATAATAATAAAATTCTTTAATAAATTTTATTTATTTATTTTATGTATAATAATATAAATATATGAAGTCCCCTTATTGTTATATATAATTTATTATATTTTGGTGTCTTCAGGGGTAAATAAATATTCATTAATAAATGGTTAAAAAGTTATATTTCATTCCTTATATTGGGACTTCTTCAACCTTGTTAGAGGTTTTAAGTTGTGAAAACTCATTAAACGTATTCTCCTTTTTAAATTGTCACAATTTTGAACATAAATTTTATAAGTCATTTAGTAATTGTCTAGTTACCAAATGACTGACTCAAGTTACGAGTTTTACACAACTTAGACCTCTAACAAGTTTTGAAGACGTCCCTAATATAAGGGATGAAATTCTTTTTAACCATTTATTAATGAGTATTTATTTACCCCAGAAAACACCCAAATTTAATAAATTCATTTATTTATATTTACTTATAAAATCTCAATAATAATATAATGCATACATTATATTAACTAGCTACTTTTTTATACACTAGTTATTTAAATTCATAAAAAAAAATAAAAATTATTCATTTATACAAATTATAAATAATTCTCCAATAAATAACTGTTTATTAGAATAAATAAATGAATAATTTTTAATATTTCTTTAAAAATATATTTTAAACAACTTCATTTAACTAATGTCAAGTACTATCTATGTTTTGTATCATAATTTTTTATAAACACGTGACTATTCGGCCCAATTTCGTAATCAACTTTATTAAATTACTGATGTTGAAGCTCCTGTTGCCTCAAGACAAAGGCACACTAGACCTATACGTATTATTATTGCAGAGGTTCATTTTTAAATAATGCACACAGACATAATTTCGCTTTTTTTAAGTACGTCCATATGATAGTCACAAAATAAACATTACCTTGGGATATATAATTACTTCATAATATGAAATTGTTCTTTAAAGTTCAAACTACGTAATGGTTTGTTTAATTGTTTTCTAATCTTCACACAGGATTTGACGAAATTATTTTTCAATCCTTATCTTTCAATTGTGGCGCACACATGATGATCATTATTTCTACATGATAAATTGCCTTGATATTGCGCCTATAAAGGCTTAAACGCAAGCGTGATAGGATGTCCTACAGTTGTGATAATAGGGGTTGGTACGAATTTCAACGGACTAATGGTGTTGGCCGTTGTTTCCACTCTATAATTAGAAAGAATTGTCGCTATTCCCATCTTGGTCTGCAGCAAACCAAACCTCATTCCTGAAATAAAAACAAATTTTAAATGAATTCCTTTACATACGGTTTAACACTGATTAGACAATAAATAAATAAAAGAGCAACTAACATATCTGTAAAACAGTTCTCTCTTCTCTGTGAATCGAACCGCAGGTGTTTAGTATTAGGTTGTGCTTTTAGGACGAGTGCCTTTACCTTTTCGGATAATCTAATTTCTTGTTGTAGAAGTTTCTTACATTAGAATATCTGATTCCAAGTTTTAACAAAACGCGTCGGTAGGTTTATTGAACTTGTGTGGTACAGCGTGTTAGTGTTGATGATTCTAAAAAGAATCGGTGTTGCTCATTTTTGTAAACAATTTTACGAAATTGTATACGGTAATAAGATACTGCAGATGCAAAATGAATGAATGAGGTAGTATCTACCAGGAGAATATCATCATAAAAATAGATTTTGATGATATTTCTTTGTATCACATTTAATACAGGTAATAACAGGGCCGAGGAGTTACCTCGCAGTTTCATATATATTTGATGTAGTCACCTGTAAAACATATCTTTTATACTTTGAAACACAATTTTAAGTATTTGGACGCGCCATTCAGAACTATTTTTATTTGTTGTTTACCCTTTCGGACACATTGATCCTCATATTTCCGATTATTGTAGGTTAGGTTTTAGGGTTAGAACCAATTGAATAGATTTTTTTTTTTAAGGTTATAGTAATTAAATTCCTTAATCCATAGAACGTAATATGAACGTTTACAAAGAAGGCTTTCTTTGTAAACGTCTTTTGGTAAAAGTATGGTAGTTAGATACTGCATCACTTCTAAAAAAAAAAATCATTTTATAATATTTCACAGTTACGATTCACCTCTCAACATTCTACCAATTAGAGAGTAATTTCACAACCGTTGCTGATTCTGGAGATACTGGCTTTTAAATTAGGGATATCAACTTACTCTCGAGATAGTATAATCCATTCATATATTCCATATTTTGCTTATTGGCATTTTTGAAGAGGGAGAGTGGGGAAAAAATATATATAACTTACTATATAGGGTTGATCTCACTATTTGTTAAATAGTCCAGGAGATAGCGTGCAAAAAGTGTCTGACTAACATCAAGCTAGAATTTACAGTATAAGTTAATCTTTTGGTACCTTTTAAGATTAACTGGTCGGCTAAGTTCGTCTGCAGGACATAGCTTGGCAATAGTATTTGAAAAAGTCCAGTCATGCACCATGACTTAATGAGCGAATTTTCAAAGAAATCTGCGTTTTATTGGCTTATGACAATGTAGGAAAATTTTGGTTTAGAATTTGCTCGGGTGAAAAAAAAATTGATACACAGGGGTACGGGGTACAAAAGTCAAAATAGTATTTACCCTTCAAGATGAATGTCATTGGAAAGCTCTTTAAGAGTACAGTAATTGTTGTTATTTACACTTTTATCATATTTTCACATAAAAGGGGGGTAAAATGGAAAAAACACGTTTTTTGACCCTATATGGTCAAAATTTGACCCCTAAATGGACTCCAAAAATTCTGGCCAACGAACTCATCCTTTCTTTTGATATTATTGACATTTTAAAATTTGTTTGAAATTTTTAAGTACATCCTAAGGGGAGATATCGTCTGGAGTGACACATATATACATATATACATACATATATACATACATATATACATACATATATACATACATATATACATACATATATACATACATATATACATACATATATACATACATACATAAAAAAAAGTGTTAAATTTTAGGAATCGATTCAGAATGGTCTAAAACGGATTTCCATGGAAAATTTTTTCAAAAATTCGCATTACAAAAATTTTGAAGCCATTGCAATAGCGTAATTTTCTTTGAAAATTCGCTAAAAAAAAAAGAACTGACAGAGAGAGGCCATGTCCCACTCATTTTGGTGGACAATGTGATTTTCATGATCTTGAGTACAAGATTAGTTATTAGACTATTAGACCAAAATTCAAATTGATGGAAGTTTGCCACTTGATAGGTGATCACTTTGATTTGGAATAATATTTGAATAACTAACCTATCAAGTGACAAACTTCTAGTAACTAAAATGTTGGTCTACTAACTAATCTTGTACTCAGTATCATGGAAATCTCATTGCCCACCAATATGGGCGGGACATGGCCGCTCTCCACCGGTTTGTTATTTTTAAATGCGTATTGCCAAGCTATATCCCGTAGACGAACTTAGCCGACCACTTATTCTTAAAAGGCACCAAAAGATTAACTTGTACTCAACTAATGTTAGTCAAACACTTTTTGCACGCTATCTCCTGAACTAAAACTAATAGTAGAAATTGGCAAATTAAAATATCAGGAAATAAATATAATAACAGTTATAGGACTCATGAGCAAAATTGAGTAATGTATGATCAAAATAGCCATAGTAGCTAATGTTTTATGAATACTTCAGCTTTGAGAACTTTAGTTCGTCATTAACAACCAATTGTAATTGTATTTATTAGTATGAAAACCAGAATACAGTACCTGCAAATGATCTATATAGGGAGATAAACTGCTTGGCACTGCAGCAGTGGAATAGGTGGTAGAAATCCACCACTGCAGGCTCTTTTTACAAATTAATACAAGGTGAAGTAGGATCTTATCCCTGGTTTAAAGGAATTGAGTAACATAAGAGGTTAATAACAACAATTAACCGTCTTAGAACTAATCACGGTATTTGTAAAGCATATTTACATAAGATTGGAAAAGAAAACTCTGCTATTTGAACCTATTGTTATGTCGAAGAAGATGTAGAGCATATTATAATGTGTTGTGTAAAGTTTTCAACGCACAGAGAAATATTTTTTAGAATGTTACACACAAGCAATATATCACAGCCCTTCTGTTATTTATTTTATTATAATCTTGGTCAATATCCATTTGCAAGCATTTATTCCAATTCCTTGTATCGTAAAAAATAGAAATCTAATTTTTCTTCTGGTAGTTACTACGGTTTAAATATTTATTGTATTTGATTATAAGCATAATTAATTGAAGAACATAATGTATCAACCTATTAAATGGTTGTACAAGAATTATGCCTGTATGGTTCCATGAGCCTATGCCAAAAAAATAAATAAATAAATAAACCTTTGCTGCATGTGATTTATACCACGAAGCTTATACCCTTAATTATTCTAAAGGATAAGATTACGATAAAATTGTTCACCTATGCAGACTCTAGGTCCTTCTCCAAAAGGCAGGTAACTATACGTATGTCTGCTGTTCTTATTCTCCTGATTAAATCTCTCGGGGTCAAATTTATCCGGTTCAGGGAAATGCTGAGGATCGTGATGAAGTGCATACACTGGTATTAGCACTCGTATACCCTTCTCAAGCACAGCCCCATTAGGCATCCTGTAGGGTTTAGTACATTTCCGTGATAGAAGAGGCAAAGTTGGATACTTCCTTATCGTTTCTGCAAAATCAAAATAAGTTATCTAGTTATTTGGATGTACTCTGTAAAATAATCTACTTGTCATGAAAGATTGGATAGTTTACTGAAGGGTAAACTAAGGTTCAAAATGTTTGAAATTAAACTCAGAATTTCCAAATTCAAATCACATATTGAATCAGAACTAAGTTCAATAACTGATGCTGAGTATGATGCAATCATCAGTACTTTTATCAGTAAATACACTATAATAAGATTGAGATGGATTTTTGAATGAAGTATGACTTACCATAAATAACCATTTCGAGGTAATGACTGTCAAATAAAGATTGGTAAGATAAAGGCTGACCAGCTTGAATTTCTTTTCTTAACTTCTCCTGAATATCGGGGTTCTTAGCTAGCTCGTATAAACAGTATGAAGTAACAGATGACGACGTTTCAAATCCAGCAGCAAGGAAGACAAATACTTGAGCTACCAAATCGCTTTCTGTGATAGCTACAAACAAATAAAAAAAAATTTAATAAATAAATTATATATATATATATATATATATATATATATATATATATATATATATATATATATATATATATATATATATATATATATATACTAAATAGTGTTTGGTAGGTTTAAGTACTTTATTAGACAAATTTAATTTGTCTTCTCAATTGTCAAAATTATTCTGGACACAACTTTTAATCAAATGTATTTAAGTTGGATATGGGAGCATGTATGGAGGTCATCTTATAGAATTAAAACAAACTGTCTCTCCACGTGAAGTAAAAAACTTTAATCACAAAGCAGCTTTCAACCTTCAAAAAGCCATCATCAGTGCCTAAAGCGGAAGAAAAAGGATTATATTAATAAAAACATTTAGTGAGAGGTGAGTCAATTCATGTCGAAGATCGACGCGAGACTCGCCTTTTGAAGGCTGAAAGCTGCTTTGTGATTAAAGTTTTTTACTTCACGTGGAGAGACAGTTTGTTTTAATTCTACAAATGTATTTAAGATTAAAAACCTTGTTTTTATAACTTTTATTAAAATTAGTTCAGGCTAAACAAATACAGACTTTGAAAGCTGGAAATATTGTATTTTTATCAAGTTACTTACAAACTGTGGTGTTTCCTTCGGTCTCAATACTGTCAACATTGAGCTCTCCCTTCTTTTTAATCTCCATCAGAAGATCGATAAAATCATTTCTTTTGAAACCAGTTTTAGTACGGTGATCGATCGTGTCCTGAACGACCGATGTCAAAAATGTTTCCCAGCTTATTGGTGTTAAACGTAATTTAAATAATTTCTCAATTCCCGGTAAAAGTAATTGGGAAAGGATATGACATATTCTTTTGAATGGGACATATGGCTTGAATATACCTTTGGTTATTTTTACAAATTCGTTATCTTTATCACCCAAGCTATTTATATCGAGACCGTAGGCACAACTGCCGAGGATTTGTGTCGTGTAGCAACTTATGATATCTTTGACTTCCACTTCTGGATTTGATGATATTTCTTTTTCCAAAATTTCCAGCAAACGTTTCGAACAAGCTTCAAAAAGTGGGAACATTAACTTAAGTTTGCCTGATGTGAAAGTAGGAGACAGTTTTACTCGAAGTGCTTTCCACTTATCGCCTCCGAGATTAAAAAGATGATGACTGAGAGGTTCATTTAGGTTATCAACATTCATCCTATCAGTAAAGTGGATGAAGTCTTTTACCATTATGGCTTTTATGATCTCAGGGTCCTTTAGAAATAAATGTGGTCTTCTAAGTAAGACTACTCCAGCATATTCCAAGTCCCCCATTTCTTTATACATTTCTTCGTAAGCATATCCTTGGTATGACTTCATCTTGACCAATTCAGAGTTATTTCCATAAGGGAACTTGTAGCTTAATTGTGGGAAGCCTCTATCTTTCCAGTAATTGCTGGGATAAATCCACCATTTGTATATCAGCCACCCCAGTATTAAAATACCAATTATGTGCTCCAACATTTTTTAACACCTGAAACATTAAATATTTAAAAAGAATAATCAACATTTGTTAAACTAAATAAAAGAAGTTAACTGATTGTATTACTGGATAATATAAATTACGTTATTGTAGTATGTTCGATATTTGAAAGATAAGTCTTAATTTTAATTTATCCCTAATGCGGATTGTCATAAATTCAGAATTTCACTTATTGCCTTTGAGTTAACAGAAGCTATGAAATCGTTTTGAAGAACAAAAAAAAACAGAAACTCGTTTGAGACATCAGGAAAAATTTTTGGTACTGTGTCTGTGTATCGGTCTGACTGCCTGTCCTTCAATTTTTCGAACCAACATAACAATGCACTCAACAAACATTTATTTACACCTTCATCTTTAAAAGTATATAACTGATTTTAATGGAATTTGGTGGTATGTCAAAAGTAGCAACAAATCATTATTCTCTCCTTTTAGTTAAAATTATAAAATAGTTTTGATTTTTTATATGAATAAAATTATCAATTTAGCAAAATATAAGAGCGTAGACGGCCGACATTAATATGGGACCATCTGTGTGCTACCTTTGACTAACCGACCAAATTTCAAATGACTCATCTAATTTAAAAAATCGGTAAAGATATAGGTTAAAGTTTTCAAAAGCAATAATCGCACCTCAGTACATATCCATTGGTTACGATAATGCCTCTGCGCAAGATTGACGGCTGCATGACGAGCTTGACGGCGGTATTAGTGTAAATGGCGTAAAGGTGAAATTATTTGCTTGCTACGACGATATCGTAATTCTCAGCGACAACATTGTCACGCTAAGAAGAATTATTAACGATCTAGAGCAGTATTACAAAAGATTGAGTCTCATAGTAAATCTAGGCAAATACAAGATTGTGGTTTTTAAACCCCATGGTGGTAAGCTTTCTAAGAACGAGAAGTGGTCGAATGGAGGTTGCCCTATAGATATAGTGAAAGAGTATACACGTATTTAGGAGTTACGCTAACATCCACATTGAACATGAAACAACATTTAAATGAAAAGTTACATGTTAATTAACATGAGCCAAGGAAAACGTTTCCTTTCACACAAGATTAAAGTTGTTCCATGCTATATCGAGATCAGTCATGTGCTACGGTGCTCAGGTATGGGGATGGCAGCGGTTTTACCAGGTGGAAAAACTGCAGAATATTTTTTTGAAAAGAATGTTTGGCATACAGATATACACTCTAAATTACTTCTTGCTTCTAGAAACGAGGTTAAATAGCATGTATTTGTACAACTTCTCGGCGCCTACATAATATACATATTGTTCTTTTACTAAATATACGAATTATATTATTAAAGATATAGGTGTACATTATATGTATATGTGTGCCAATGTGAAAGAAAAATAAGTTGATTATTAAATTTTTTTTAAAAAAAACAAGCTTTTATTCGTATTCGTCACAGCAAACCCTTTCATTTGATACCCATATCATGGGCGTGCTTAAAAAATAACTAGTCCGCCATCTTGTACTGGCTGCCATATTGGATTTAGAATGACGTCACTTAGCTTAACATGCATTGTCATCCAAACTAAACGTGTATGCAAAATTTCAATTAAATCGGTTGAGGATAACTGCTTTAAAATTCAGTTGCAAGATTTGACCCGAACATACATACATAACACGTTGTAACAAATGGGCACACAAATGTTTAGTATTTGTCACAATGTTTAGTATTTTTATAGTTTCATCAATGAAAAATTATTTGAATTAATGCTCTACACAAAAGGTTTAGTGTGTATTCTTTAAAAAAAAGAAGCTATTTCCTAATAGCAAAATAATGAGTTGCAACATGTGCATTTATAGTAAATTAAATTAAAATTCTGTAGAAGCAACTAGTGTGTTTAGATCTAAAATTTGTTATGAATGCTTAAGTATGCTGTGGCATTAATGCACAACTTCTGGCTGTAACTTATTTACAATTACGTTGCAATAAAAATTCCGATAACTCACATTATTCTATTGTCGTTTTTCAATTTCTTTATTAAGAGCTTAAGACCATAAAGGATAATTTTGATTCGTTTAATTAACATAAATCACTATTAACTTGCAAATATATATTATATCAGAACCAGCAAGTCTTGGTAAAAAAAAAAGAAAAAAGAAAAAAAGAAATTTATATATACATATATATATATATATATATATATATATATATATATATATATATATATATATATATATATATATATATATATAATCATATGAGTTTAGTTGATAATCATTATTATGTTTCTTGTAATTGAATGTTTATTGTTTATTGCTAAGCTATCGCTGCATTAGTTTTAAAATCACGAGTTAACAAAATAAAACATTATTTTAACTTTGCGATACTAATTTCGACTTGTGAATTTCGTCAAATTCATTGTATAATCATCTTTAAGAGATTGTTTCTGTCTTCACGCAATACGTAAACGTTTTGCTTTATTGCCCCATACAACTAGCACTAAACTTTCCCATATAGGAGTACATAATTATTGTGCGGTCCAGTATTTTCCCTTTGTTATTGAACATTTTATCAAAGTTATCTATAGAAGTGGAATCGAACCCGGTCTCTCACCGTCCGTGTTTAAAGCTATTTTATCGGGTACTATTTTCCCCGGGATAAATACTTATATATGTAGTTTGATTCGTATTTAAACGGACTTCATTTCGGATTTTTCTTAAATCAAATTAGTTGAAACCATTTTCGTTTATTTTTTTGGGGAAGAATTTTTTTTGGGGGAACATTTTTTTTATATACAATATACACTATGTATAAAAGAAAGTTAAAAATGTATGTATGTAGTATGTATTATAATGTATAGTGTATTAATGAAGCATTTTATATTTGTTTCTCTGCGAGTAAATTCAATAAAATCTCTATAAAAGGTAGACACAACTCATTTAATTATATCCCTTCGTATTTAACACAGAAAATAAAGGTTGAAAATAATATCTAATAAATCATCTCACTCAATTAAAAATCGCTCAATACTCCGAAAATTATAAGCATTAATTCAGTTAAAGGCATACCATAGTTTACTAAAAAAGGATTTTCCTACCTCAAAATTACAATCAAAATCTTCATGAAACTTATACTCATATCCAATATAACCTAATAGTTTATTTTCGTACTAAAAATATTATATTTTCATTAAAATCGGTTTAACTGTATGAATTAGCCTACCTCAACTTTTACTAATCAGAATTAAGCAATTAAAGCACAAAAATGATTAATAGTTTGATGTTAATTTATATTTTCCATATGGTTTATATTAGGATCTTTTTTTAAAAAATAAATGTAGTGTCGAATTCAACTTTGCTTCCTCGGGCTGGGTATTTGCTAAGTCAGAAAATGTTTTTAAATTTTCACGAGTAGAATGTTTAGGGATAGAAATTTTTTGAGTTTGTGAGGGACAGAGACTAGAGAGGGGGTATTGACAAACATCACTTAATTGTACTGGATAAATTAGATAAAGAAGAACTTACGTGAACAAAGGGATTCTTGATAAAACCTATGATCTCAGAACATTTTACGCGAGACTTGGCTTTTTTTACATAAGAGTTTTTGTTGTTGATTTCACTTCTTTCTGTAAGTAATTTTTCGTTTTTTAGTCTCTTGTTCTTTTTGAACAAATCATATGTACTTATATTATCTAATACATAATAAGAAAATAAAGAAAAATAAGGCAAGATCATAATAGGAAATAAAGAGTATCAGGAGATAATTATCATTGTTTTGAAGAAGGGGTTTGAAACGCAAAGGCAAAGTAAAAGTATGATTCGCGGTGGGTTTTCAAATTGAACTTAACAATAATCTGGTGTACTTGGGCGGACGAGCTGGAAGTTTATACCTATGATTAGTGATTAGTTTATTTTTACTACGCTCTTATTAGCTTGCTTTCTTGTTTGTTTGTTTGTCTAGTACAAATCTTGCAATCGATTTTTAACTAACTTCCCGAGTAGCTAGACATTTTTTGAAACGTTTAGAATAGCTCAGAACACGATGAAAATGCATTATTTTAACACTTTTAGTCATCTTTCTGCAGAATTTAATTCGTTTTCAGCAAATTTTGCTGTTTGGAAAGTTAGTTCGGAAAAAATCCGCAAGTTATTTTCTTTGTTTTGACATGACCCATATTTACGATCTTCATTTTTCACAGGTTTCAAATTTATGACTTAATTTTTATGAATATAATTTAAAAACGTAGTGTATAAAAAATTATTTTTATCTTGCAATTATTACACTTCTAGCTACTATGTTTCAATATCTTTTAGAGATTGTTTCGGTTATCCCTCAATACGCATATGTTATGCTTAAGTGCCTAATTACGATTTTAGTAGTACATTACGCGTCTAGTGCGGAAAGAAGCATTTTGCATGCGAGTGTGGAATTTGCACCCTAGCGAGAGCGAGGGTAGTAAAACTATCTGTACTTTATCTAAAATTGTAAATTTTAATAATAAATACAGAAAACAAATTAAAAAACTTCCTGCATGTAAGTTCCTATTTCTCTTTTGATAAAGATAACATTAATTCATTAGTTGTATTTTGTGCCTAATTAATTATTTTGGGAGGCCAGTATTCTCCTTATCTTCGTAATAATGACATAAATCACTCATTGTTTTTCACTAAAAACTCGATATAAACAGTTACTTTAATTAAACACACAGCAAATTAGTTTTCTTAAATGTAATCAAACTCGCTAATCGTGCAAAAAATAAGGTGAAGAAATCTTCTTTTTCACCACACTAGGGCGGAAAAAAGAGGAATTATGAGACGCGCATGCGCAATGAATACAAGTACGTAAAGAATCACTTTCTATGCATCTAAACAAAGATACAGTGTTTATACGTCGTATCAATCGTAGATAAAATTATTTTGACCAACTAGAGTTGTTGAAAACAGCAATTATTAAACAAATTAGCTAAACATTCAGAATTTGGAGTACTATTGGAAATTAAATGATAAATTTTACTCTTTGTCTATATTCACTATTTACAGGTTAAATCTCTGTAAAAACAATTTATTTCATTGAAATATTGTTGTTTTTTTTCTTATAAATAAAATAAAATAATTAAATTTGAAGTATAAATACCAACTATAAAGGTCTTGAAAAAAAATTAAAGTAGTTTAATTTAAACCTAAGTTAAGAAAATAAATCACTTAAATATTTTAGATTTTCAATAATTAATGTTCAACATTATATTAATACACTGTAAGAAATAATAATTGTGTAGCACTGGACGCATCTGCCAACATTCGCTATCATAATGACTACTAGAACAAGATATTGCAACTATATAAAATAAAATGTAGAATCGAAACACTACTAACCCATTCCTTAATATGCATATGCATATATAATATTTATAAACTCAAAACATCTATGGCACAATCTTTCTTTTACGCAATATTGCAAATTATTTCGTTTTCATGCAATAAATAAATATACTTAGTTACTTGTTATTTTGCATTTGTCTAGAAAATATTCTGGTATGGTAATATGAACATTATTTTATTATTAACCAAGGTCTTAGCATGATTTTCTTTGTGTAATTGTCTTATCATAATTTTATATTTTTTTATTGTCTCCGACATTACAACATGTATATAAAAGCAAACAATGTTTCGTCTTACATCGCAATTATTTTATTATTTCACCTATCTAAAAATAGGATTTATTTGCGACATCTTACTTAATCTTGAACCATCCTCACTCGAGAAATACATTAGTTCATTATCTTATTTAAACTGTTGATATAGCTTCTGAATTCTGTAACGCCAAGACAAAAACACACCTGGATTTCCAAACCGCAATGATTAGAATGTGCAATTAACATAACAAATAAGATTATTATTGATTAAATTAAAGTTAGAAATCATAATATTTGTGGCATATATTTATATATAGTGTGTCCCACTAAAGAGCACTGAAGATAGAAAATTTGTTAATTTGTGCGTTTGCGAGAAAATTATATACCTTTTAATAACTCCTGCTTGTTCTTAATCCACTAAAAATGGTATTATTTAAATTGATTTAAATGATATTATTGATTTTGTTTAAATATTTAAAAAATTACCAAGAGTAAATATCCCTTTACCTTTGATGGTACTTATTGATAAATATTATTTAAAAATATTGAAACCCGAAAATATTAAATTTTAATTTATTTTGGAAATCAAAAAAATGATAAAATGTGACAAACTTGAGTAGGCTGATGTGCACTTTTTTTTTTTTTTTTTTTTTTTTTTTTTTTTTTTTAACAACGTTAAAAACCCTGGGTCTAATCACAACCGTTCTACCACAGTGGCAATTTTATAATTATTTAAGATTCTCTCATTTTTTCTATTAAATTTGTTCACTGCTCCTAATAATTATTTAATATAATTATTATATTATAATTAATTTATAATAACAATTAAGATAAAGCAATGTTTTTTGTGTTATTGGATAGAATATAAAGTTTTCATTAAGAGTATGAATAAAAAATAAAAAAAATAATTAGACAGTATTTCTTTCAAAGGGAGACAGTTATAGCATTTCAAACGTCAAAAAAACTTGCTAATTTAATAAGCTTTGAATCGATACTTATGGTTGTGCCTATTCACAGGTAAAGAAAACTTGCTAATTTAATAAGATTTGAATCGACACTTATGGTTGTGCCTATTCACAGGACGATTTTAATTGAAACAATTTCTGCCGGTAGTAAAAAAGACAAGTGTAAATCACTATACTATAAAGCCGCATGGCTAACTGACTCACTGACATTAATGTTTGCCCACTTCCACAAGAGCTGGAGACTTGCGGTTTGCGCCATTCGACGCGCAACGTCCACATTGTGAACCAAAATAATTATAAAAAGTTTACTTTTCCCACTCCTTCCCCCCCTAAAAAAATAAAAATGGCCGACTTGATTTTTAAGCTGTTTTGGGGCTAATTGCAGCTAAACGGTAAGTCGTATTGGAAAACGGACAGCACCAGCGGCAACTGATTTTAAAAGATCTACAACATTGGTCCTATGACTTTGTGTCGTACCTCTATCGGTTGTACCCTAAATGGAGATAATTTTGGTATTTTTTTATTTTTATTTTTTTCCATGTTTGTCTTTGAATGGGCATAGCTTCTATAATTATTGACCGATTTTATTTCTGATTGAGGCGCTTGAATCTCACACTAATGCTCTTTAAATTGAGTATATTTTATTTCATTAGTTCATCCTACTTGCTTAGAACTTGAGAGTAAACTTTATCCCGTGTGCCGTGTCACGTGACCACTTTTTTTGGTTTTTAATATTGTGTCGTATATCATTTGAAAGGCCTTGATTTGTACATTAAAGCAATTTTATTTGTTTATTTTTTAAAAATTTTGTACACGTACTCTCCGAAAAATGTTGGTTAGTACCAAAGTTATTAAATAAATATTTACTTGAACAGTGCCGTGCTATAAGAAGGGAAAGAGACGGGAATATGCCCGATCTTCCCATCCTCTCCCGTCGCTTCTGTCACCCCATCTTACTCAATCCCCTCTACAACTCCACAGATACTAGCTCAGCTCCTTTAGACGTCAATAGCTTTCATACTTTGTTTCTTTGTTTCCTTTTATGTTTGTTTATTTTGTCATTTATTGCGAATTATAACAGTATAATTAACCCACCTGATGGCTACAATATCCCACAACCTCCTACAACATTACCAGATATTACAAGTATCAACTACTATACAAGTACCTGGCATATATCTACCTGGCCACTCGACGGGCAAAGGCTGGCCGTAGGCCAGCCAAGGCCGGCGAGTAAAAGTCTACAATCACCTGGCCAAGAATTCTTCTACTTCCACGTAAGCTTACTTATAAAAATTAAATAACTTTTAATGGTCACCACAGCTAAGACTGAATTAAAATGCTAATATTTATACTAAATTTATAACATATTTGTACTGTAAAAGTTATTATTAGGGTACAATCACTCTTTAGTGGTAACACCTAAAAGATTTAGGATGTATTTTTTAATTTTTTATTCAATATTAATATTGGACCATCTGTGGAATACTTTCAACACACCCTCCATATTTCTTCAAAATCAGGATAGTACTTTTAAAATATATTTGTTAGTAAAAACCAGTTCGCATGGATGCGAATAGTGAACAATGGGCGTAGAATATTGAAAGTATCATGGTACCAACAATGGGCTCACGTCATCTAGCTTAGTCGAATATTCTTTAAGAACAAAAACTAACCGATAAACAGACACGAGACCAAAAATGACCCCTGATGTGTACATTTTACTTTTTATTCTCATATCCTGGCATTTCCATTTTCGATTAATAACAATAAATAATTAGGTTTGTTTAACTCTTATTACATAATTCAGTACTATGCTTCTTAATTCTTCAATGGATCTTAAGGCTCAAAGGAATTCCTAAAATATTTACGTGTATACAGTTTTATAATTAAACTAGCCGAATTGGCACGCTTCGCGTGCCTTATTCGTCTAGAAGTTGGCGCTAGGTGTAAAAAATAATTAAAACAATATAAGTAATATATCTTTTTTATTAAATAATTTTGTATTTTAGTGCAATTAGTTTATATTATTTTTTATTGCTTATTTTTGAACATTTTATCTCAATTAAATATATGACCTGCTTTTTTTTATATAAAATATATTTTTCATTATAAATGAATTTAACCATAAGTTTTTATATTTCCTACATATTTACTTGGCACTAACTATGTGGATAATGTATTTTGTTTAACAGTGTAATTTTTTTTTATTTAATAATATTATTGCATCAGAAATTAAATCTTAACTCATAAAACTGTTGTTGGTAAAAGTTTTGTATGTCTTAGTTTGTTAGTTCACCGCTAGAATGCGTTTGAAGTTTAGTTTCTAAATGAAGTTCCTTAGGGCATGGCACAAACAATATTTTAATGCTTTTAGTAATTTTTCAGCAAATTTGCTTCATGGAAAGTCTGTTCGGAAAAAATCCGCAAGTTATATTATTTGTTTTGTCATATCCCAAATATTTACAATCCTTCATTTTGACAGATTTCAAATTTAAGATTTTTTATTAAGAGGTAAACAGTGAATGACAGCGAAAAAGAATAAGTAAACCAATTAAACAAAGAAGATAAATAATTGAATATGAAGATAAATTAATTGAATTAAAAAACGTAGTATATATAAAGTTCTTTTTAGCTTGTAATTTTATACATATATCTATATTTGATTAATTTATATTTTTATTTTTCTATACACTTTATTCTTTTATTGCCGCGCCGTATCAAAAACTGTCAAAATGTGTCAAAAATAAACAAAACAATGCACCCCCCCACAAAGACAAACCCAAGCCTTTCTCAAAGTCTTCTCTCATTGGTTGGTCATATTATGTCAAATTAAACACCAGAAAACTGATGTAGAAAGCTTGTCGCCAAGAGTAACGGCTACAATTAGACTAACTCAACCAACAATTCACGGAACTAAAAAAACAAATCAAATGCGCAGCAGTCTATCGAATAAAAAATCCTTACTCTGCTGAGCAGCAGCAGTGGTTTATTCATTCATCGAATATTATCAAAATTGGTATTGTTGTAAAGGTCTCGATAAGAGCAGTAAAAAATTATTAATTAGTTTTCCATTTAAATTATAATCTAAAAAACCAATTCGGAAAAACAGATAAATTAACGGTTTTTTATGCTTTACACCCCTTAAAATGTAAAATTTTGAAAAAGTGTACATAACAACAATGAAAGTACTTTTCAAGCACTGTAAAATTATATATGATATGATATATTTCGAGCATTTCGATCATTGTACCCATGTACCTCATATAGGTACCAACATTATATTAAAACAAATTAAATTCACTGAATGGTATAAAGCTTACTAAATAAAATCATTACTAATAACACATTGTTTCACAACATAAAATCTCAAGTTAAAATAACACATTAGGTACCGTATGTACCAAAAGTACACATGTGTACAAATATGTTCAAGTATTAATTTTTTTCCGAGTTCCTAATATTAAATAAGGCATGCATACAAATTTTAAATCAAATCGAATCAATATTTCTCATATTTTTAATTTTTTATTAATTTCCCTATTTTTGGGCCCAGATTTTGAGCCGGAAAATTTGGGCAAAAAAAGTTGTGGACAACCCCATACAAACTATACGTTTTTTTAAAGCCCCCGTCGAGTAGATTACGAATATGCCGTCAGTTTACCATTTAGCACTTTTAAAGCCCAAAAAATGGCCAATCGAAAACCCCAAAAATTGCCAAATATGAACTTTGAGTGGCTTTTTCTCGGAAACTAAGAGTCTTGGAAAAAAAAGTCCAAGAGCACTTTCGTCTTGTATTTTTCATTTTTATAAGCGTGACAAATTTCATGAAGATAGTACAAACTTTATTTTTTACCAAAAAATCGTCAAGCCACACCCCTGTGATTTTTTTACCCGAAAAAGTCAAAATGAAGATAACAAAATAAATGAGGTATATTCGTAAACGTCTCGAAAAGGAGAGTAAAAAATAATAACAATGTTTTAAATTTCAACCAAAACCTAAGGAACCATTGTCAAAAAACAGCTATATAAGGACTTTTTTCAATTTTACCCCCCTAAAAAGTAAAAATATCACAATACACTACATAACTACATTAAAAGGCCTATTCAAGAGTTTTTCAACGATATACATGAAAGTAGGTTTTGTGTTTAAAAGCATATTTGTACCCGTGTACCCATAGGTACCAAAAATATATTTAAAAATCAAACCATGTATAAGATCATTATTTAGGCTAATGAATTCTAATAAATGTAAAAATAAAATTTAAAAAAATTATTTCACCTTCTTAACCTGAACCAAAAGTACAAATCGGTACAAATGTACCCGTACAAAAAATTTTAAAAATAAATAAATACCACAACATTAAAGTATTAATCAAGGCCTTTAAAACGATATACGACACATAAAAATATACACGTGTTTTAAAAATCCAATATGGAGGCTATAATTCAATATGGCGGCTATATATCGAAATCAAAACACCCGCACTTTTCTAGTATTGGTACACTCTACCTATGTACCAAATTTCAAATCTCTAGGTCAATGGGAAGTAGGAGAATTACTGATGAAAAAATCCAAGATGGCGGCTATAATTCAAAATGGCGGCTATATATCGAAATCAAAACACCTGAACTTTTCTATTTTTGGTACACTCTACCTATGTACCAAATTTCAAATCTCTAGGTCAATGGGAAGTAGGAGAATTACTGATGAAAAAATCCAAGATGGCGGCTATAATTCAATATGGCGGACACATATCGAAATCAAAATGGCCGCACTTTCCTATTTATGGTACACTCTATCTATGTACCAAATTTCAAATCTCTAGGTCAATGGGAAGTAGGAGAATTTTTGATGATCAGTCACTGTCACTCTTAGTTTTATATATATAGATAATTTTATTTTTAAACTTTACACAAAATAACAAACTCCATTAAAAATAAAAGTTTTTTGACTCTAAATTATTACAACATTCTGCTTAAGATCAATAAACTTTTGAAATTGCCAATTATAGAAGGAAAAATCAATACAAGTTTTTTTTACAGTTTTTCTTTCTGATTCCCTCTCATCTAAAGTGATTTTATTTGATATAAAAAAGAGAAAAGAAAACGTGGCATTTAATGGAATTCCAAGTATTATTAGAGGGCTCCCCAGAGTCCAAATGTTTGTCGAATCGATGCGTACGGGGTATAAAAAACAAAGAGCTCTCTCAACGCCCCCTCCATCACTTTGCCTAGATTCTGATTTCGTTTCGGAATATTATTCTCTTCAATTTTTCCCCTTATTCCCCCTGGGGTTGAAATTTATAACCGAAAAGAGTATTTTTCTCCATACGTTTCAATACATTATTTATTTTTTTCTGTTCCATATGAGTAAGTACAATAGACGCCATATTTATAATTTACATGTGGGCTTAGAATTGCTTTTGAGCGCCCTTTTGCTAGCGAAAAAAATTATCAAATATCATTGTTTTTTTTTTTTTTTGCATGAGTAATTGAATCTTTCAGGAATCATTGCTTTTTTACACCAGCCCTCTTATTTACATTTCACGAACTCTCAGTTACAAAAAACTCAATTATTTTGCTCCGACACGTTCATGTATTTGATGAAATTGATGATTTTTGATCGGGGACGAATTAAATATCTTATCCTCTGAAAAAAACGCTAAAATGGGATTGAGACTTCACTGAAAGTAGGAGATGTCCTAAGAATTTAAAATAACAGTAAAATACATAGATAGTCAGCCAGTTAGTGTGCACATGGCTTTCTCGCATCTCACTTCCTACCTTAATAACGAGTACTTTAATGACGGTTTTCCATTTATGACATTATTGTCTAATTTATTTATTTTTTCCTCCATTGCTTAAATCTCTCCAAACTGTTTGCAATTGAGCAATATCTAATGTGTGCAGTTGGTTGAAATGAATATAAGACTATCTTTTTACTTTCGACAAACATTCCAAATTTCTTAAAAATTAGATAAGCACTTTTTAAAGATGCAGGTGTTTATAAAAAAAAAAAATTGTGCGCATATGGAAGTAAAAAAAGTGGACGGGAAAAGTTAAAATTTATGTGGGACCTACCATCCAAAATATATTTATATCGGAGAGTAAATTATAAGATACGTTGGTTCGTAATATTTTAAACGACAGACACACCTACACGACACCAAATATGGTCTCTGATGTCTAAAAAATGCCGTTTTTTTTTTTTTTATCAATCACAAGAATATAGATATTTAAACTATTGCACATTTAGAAGATCAAAAACACAATTTCTGGAAATCTCGTAGTGCGGACTTGGTTGCTATTGTTTTCTCACACTGGCCTTAAGCTCGCTCGGGCTGTTGCGCTGCATTATTATAAACTGTATTTTAATAATTTTTTAATAATAATTGTATAATACATGTAACATATTAAGTTAATACAAAAATTTGTTTTTAAATAAAATATTAATTTTATTAATAAATAACTTTTAATTTTCTAATATTGTGCCTATAGAGGTTTAAATGCCAGTTTTATAGGATGTCCTACACTTGAGATAAGAGGCGTTGGTACGAATCTCATCGGACTAACGGTGTTGGCCGTTGCCTCAACTCTATAATTAGACAGGATTGTCGCAATTCCCATCTTGGTCTGCAGCAAACCAAACCTCATTCCTGAAATAGAAAATAAAAAATTAAATGAATTACTTTACATACTGTTTCACAGATTAGATAATAAATAGGAAAAAGAACACATCCTTTGACAACTAACATATCTGTAGAGCAGTTCTCCCTTTTCTGTGTATCGAACCACAGGTGTTAGTATTTGGTTGTGATTATAGGACGAGTGCTTTTACCCTTTCGGACACAATCATTTTTGGTTGTAGAAGTTCCTTTCATTAGCGGATATGATCCCAAGTTTTATAGTATAGGTTGATAGGTCGATAGGTTTATTGAGCATGCGTGGTAGAGCATGTTAGTGTTGATGATTCTGAAAAGATTCCGTGTTACTTATTTTTGTAAACCATTTTACGAAATACTATGCTAATGATACTGCAGTTGCAAAATGAATGAATGAGGTAGTATCTACCAGGAGAAAAGCAGTAAGTGGTATGTGTGTGTGTAGAGCATGTTGAACCATCACCATCCCTCTTTCACCAGTACCAGTTGGAGAGAGATTACTTTTTCTATGCACGTTCAGTGCAGAATCTGGAGATACATTTAATAAGTCTGGGAAAGTCAACTTATCCTCATCTATAAATCCTTCATTAGGGTCTATAGGTAAAACCGAGGACCCTTATAATTTGCTGCATTTGCCTGTCAATAAACCTGGCCTCCAAAAATCTCCTACTAAAAAAATTGAGACTTTGCAAGTTTCAATATAGAAAAGACCCTATAATCAAACGGTTATTTTTTAAATGGAAATGCCCAGTGTGGGGAAATTTTTCATACTTCGCATATTTTGTATGAATAATTGTCCAATTTATATTATTTTCCCCGGTTTTTTAGTCTGTAAAAATTGTTTTGATTTTGCTTCCGAGCTTGCCGAAGGTAATATGTGATCGTTCTGAAGAACCAACATTTTTTATGTCTTTGATTTAAAAAATTTCTAAGACAGATATCCGTTTCAGACAACAGGGAACATTTTTGTTTCTGTGTCTGTCTGTCGGTCTGTCGTTCAATTTTTGCAAACCAACATATCTTAATAGCTGCTTTTCCGATTCTAATGAAATTTGAATCTTATTCACTTTCATTTGAGATCGGATTATATTCATTTTCATTTGGGGTTATTTACTTATTGTACACATACTTTCTTCTATTTATCTGTTTCCCTGCCATGGGTGGTCCATTGCATCCGCAACAAAAAACAGTTTGGTGCTACCCTTATTTTCACCGGAACTGCTCTTCAGTCCAAACCGAATAGTTTTTACCTTTTCACCTCAAACTTGTTCCAGAATATTTATTTTTCTTTCATATTTGAAGCACTCTTTAATTCAGTTTTATAAATTAATGTATGACATTTGTTATATCTTTGATGTCATCAAATAGTTGTACATTCCTTCGTTTATTTACGTATTCTATACATACTTTCTTCTATTTATCTGTTTCCCTGCCATGGCTGGTCCTTTATTATCAGTACTTTGCGGAATTTTTGTTTTAATTCTCCGTCCGACTTAACATACGGTAATATACTTCCACGTAAAAATCACAAAACTTTACCTTAAGAGTAATTCTGAAGGATAAGATACTACAATGAAATTATTTACCTATGCAGATTCTAGGTCCTTCTCCAAAGGGCAGGTAACAATAGGGATGTCTGCTGCTCTTATTCTCCTGATTAAATCTCTCGGGGTCAAATTTATTCGGTTCAGGAAAATGCCGAGGATCGTGATGTAGTGCATATACTGGTATTATTACTCGTATATCCTTCTCAAGCACTCCACCGTTAGGCATCCTGTAGGGTTTAGTACATTTCCGAGATAGAAGAGGCAATGTTGGATACTTTCTCATCGTTTCTGCAAACAAAATAAACTAACTAGTTACTGGAAATATTTTATACTAAATAAAAGGGTCGGATATATGTGGTTTACTGGGTTTTACTGAAGGTTATGTTAGTTATAAAATTATTTTCAGCTAAATCAAGATTTCAAAAATTAAATAATTTTTAAACGTCAGAGCTCAGTTATTGCAAACATTCGATTGAATTAGTGTTTCTATCAGCGATAATTATTTTATAATTAATGCTGAAAACACTATTAATAATATTATTATTACTATCTTTTTTTTTACCATTAATAACCATATCGAGGTAATTACAGTCGAATAAGGATTGGTAAGATAATGGTAGACCAGCTTGTATTTCTTTTCTCAACTTCTCCTGAATATCCGGGTTCTTAGCTAGCTCGTATAAACAGTATGAAGTAACAGATGACGACGTTTCAAATCCAGCTGCAAGGAAGACGAATACTTGAGCCACCAAATCGCTGTCGGTGATAGCTATAAAAAAAATTAAAGAATCGATCATCAAACTTTATAATAACTTTTTATTAGCTAATGTATTAGTTAACATTATCATTATTCTTCTTAATCGTTCAAATTACGCTCATTTTAAAGAATGTTCATTCCAACAGAGGACTTCCAAATAATAACCAAAAAAACAGATAGATCAATAGATCCATTTATTACCAAACACATATAGCACTTATACATTACATTCAGTAGCGTACATAGAAAAGTTTTTCGGGGGGGTCCCAAATTAACCTTGATTGACTATATGCGGGTTTAGCATACCCCATAATTTATTAAAATTTTAATTTCTACCCCTTTTAACAATCTAATTTCGATTTCTAACCTCATATTTAATCAAATTAAAATCCTATTTGATAACAAATAAAAAATTGTCATACTTCTAAAACTTATAAAGAGATTATACAACTTTATAAAAACTCTAGCTATCAGACCTCAATATGGGTTTCAAATTACTTGTTGTAATTAATAAAAAAACAATCTAACCATAGTTAAATAGTCTGCCAGATAACGTGGCACTTAGCTCCCTCATGTACTTCGTATACTTTAATAGTTGTATGCCTTTAAAACCTATTAATGTCAAATTTATTTAATTTTCCCAAGTCATGATTTTTAAGTCTTCGATTTCAAAAATTCTAACCCAGAAAACCGTTTCAGATATAGGGGAACATTTTGCGTCCCATGCATGCCTTTCGCTCAATGTTTGCGATTCACCACTTATCTTAAAAGCTATTTGTCCGATTTTAATAAAACTTTTTTGGTATGTCATTATTAGCCAGGTTATAACATTGCTGGATTGCTGGTCTCATATAAGTTGCAATATTCTGCACCTATTCGTTTCTCTTCCAAATGCGCTCAGACATACATTTATTTAAACCTACATCTTAAACAATACGCATCTGATTTTTGTGAAATTTGAATGGTTTGTTTAACGTAGCCAGCAGATAAATCTAGATTAATTTCAAACGTCTGCGCACTTAATCTTAAAATGTTGCTAGATTGATACTTTAATTAATGTAAAATAGTCTTTCAATTAGTGCATAATGGTTCCTCGCGTCCTATTTCGTAAACTTTAATGATTTTATGCTTTTACAACCTTTTATTTGTCAAAATTGGTTTGATTTTTTACATGATTTAAAGTATCAATTTAGCAAAATTTATAGAGCGCAGACGGTTGAAATTAATCTGGGGCCATCTGTGAGCTACTTTCGATCAGCCAAATTTCATAAAAATCAGATGAGTACTTTTGAAGACATAGATGGAAATAAATGGGTGCATAAGGTTGGAACTTATATGGGACCAACAATGCCTGATTATTATGCTAATTACCTGCCATCCCAATTTCATTAAAATTGAACGAGTAGTTGTTAAGATATGTACTAGGTAATTAATTGGGACTTTTAACATCAAATGTTTTCTGACCGCTTTTTGAGTGTTTGGACTTAAATTTAGTATTACTATGTAATAATATGTAAAAGTTTTGTCACAATATGGCTAACCGATTTATTTATATTGCCTTTGTTTTCACACTTAATATTGACCAACACTAGTCCGGCCCGAGTCGGTAAGCCCGGGAAATGCCAAAGACAAGCGGACCCACGTAGTGTTCTACACACAATCCTGGTCCAAAACAAAAATTTGCTAATAAAATCAAACAACTCCCTTATCCTATCATTTCCCCGTTTAAGCCAGTCTAGTTTGCATCTCTTAATATAATACATTTAATTTAATCGGCAAAAGTCCGAGTTGACTCGGGCCTCATTTAATTTAATTACGTGCCATGCCGGCAATTAGGAAAGACTTAGATTATGCGTCCTAATTTAATTCCATCGACAAAAATTCGGGCCCAGCAGATAAATAGTGTTTAATGTTTTAATTTTATCGGCAAAAATCCGGGCACACCTGACAATCGGACGGTATAATGTTTTATGATTTAATTCCACCGGAAAAAATCCGGTCCCAGCCGACAGTCGGGCCGGTACAGTGTTTAATGATTTGATTCTGCCGGCAAATATCCGGGCCCAGCTCACAATCGGGCCGGTATAATGTTTCATGATTTAATTCTGCCGGCAAAAATCCGGGCCCAGACAATCGGGCCGTTATAATGTTTAATGATTTAATTCTGCCGGCAAAACTCCGGGCCCAGCTGACAATCGGGCCAGTACAGTATTTAATGTTTTAATTTTATCGGCGAAAAGCCGGGCCCAACCGAAAATCGGGCCAGTACTACAGTGTTAAATGTTTTAATTTTATCGGTAAAAATCCGGGCCAAGCCAGCAATCGGGCCGGTATAACGTTTAATGACTTTAGGTAATTCTATCGCCAAAATTCCGGACCCAGCCGACAATCCGGCCGGTACAGTGTTTAATGATTTAATTCTGCCGGCAAAAATCCGGGCCCAGCTCACAATCGGGCCGGTATAATGTTTTATGATTTAATTCTGCTGGCAAAAATCCGGGCCCAGCCGACAATTGGGCCGGTACAGTGTTTAATGATTTAAATTTTCCGGCAAAAATCCAGGCCCAGCTGACAATCGGGCCGGTATAATGTTTTATGATTTATTTCTGCCGGCAAAAATCCGGGCCCAGCTCACAATCGGGCCGGTATAATGTTTTAATTCTATCGGCAAAAGTTCGGGCCTAGCCGACAACCGGACCAGTACAGTTTTTAATGTTTTAATTCTATCGGCAAAGGTCCGGGCCCAGCCGATAATCGGACTAGTAAAGTGTTTAATGCTTTAATTCTATCGGCAAAAATAGGGCCCAGCAGACAACCGGGCCGGTATAATGTTTAATGATGTAATTCTGCTGGTAAAAATCCGGGCCCAGCTGACAATTAGGACGGTATAGTGTGTAATAACTTTAATTCCATCGGCAAAATACCGGTCGAGGGCAATTGGGGTGATTAAGTGCATACACACCCTAATATTATACTTAATTCCTTTTATTGGGAAATATTTATAGAAAATTCGAATTCATGGGCCAAGTTATGTAATCATTTCGGGGGGGGGGGGGGCAGGGCCCCTTGGGCCTCCCCCCCCCCTTTCGTACGCCACTGATTATATTACTCTATATCCTGGTAAATCAGCCTAATTCGTAAATATCCTTTTAGGTTAGGGTTTATGATAAAAACCGTTGTTCAACGCTCACGCATACACACACATTCATACATTAACATAATTAATTTTAAATAGTGAGGATCGCTGGTGTAGGCCATTTTCTTATGTTTATTCTATAATTTATTAATTAACTAATAATTTGTAATATATAAATTAAAAAATAATATGAAAAAAGTTATCAATACGTTAGCCTAGGTCATGACCGTCATGAGATAATTTTTAATAGTATTATCATTTAAAATTAATTATATATACTATTTATTCTAATTTCCATATTGCTTATTTATAGTCAAGGAGGTAGCGGGCAAAAAAGTGTCTGTTCAACATCAAGCTAATCTTTGTGTATAAGTAAATCTTTTGGTGCCTTTTAAAAATATGTGGTAGGCTAAGTTCGTCTGCGGGACATAGCTTGGCAATAGGTATTTAAAAAAACAAACCGGTGGAGAGCCCTTTCGTCCCGTCCTTTTTGGTAGACAAAGTGATTTTTATGATGCTGAGTACGAAATTAGTTAGTTGACCAATAATCAAGTTGATGGTAGTTCGTCACTTAATAGGTGACCTCTTTGATTTGGAGTAATAACTAACTAACTTATAAGTGACAATCTACCATCCACTTGTTTTTTTTTTTTTTCTACTAACTAAGTTCGTTCTCAAGTTCATGAAAATCATATTTTCCATCAAAAAGGGCGGGATATGGTGGCTCTGCACCGGATTGTTTATATCAAATGCCTATTGCCAAACTATGTCCGAAGACGAACTTAGCCGACCACTTATTATTAAAAGGCAGAAAAAGATTTACCTATACGCAAAATTCTAGCTTGATGTTAGTCAGACACTTTTTTGCACGCTATCTCCTGGACTATTGTTATCATCATTATTATTAATCAATTTATTTATTTTTCTATGAAAAATATAGACAACCTTAAAAATCCCTAAATCAATTGTTTATTTAAACTACATACAATTACTTTAGATAATTGTATTTGTTAAAACTCTGTTAGTTTATAATGTATTTGTATCAAGTTACTTACTCACGGTTTTCTTCCCCTCTGTTTCGATGCTATCAATATTGATTTCTCCCGTTTTTCTGATTTCCATCAGAAGATCGATAAAATCATTCCTTTTGGAACCAGTTTTCGTTCGATGATTGACTGTGTCCTGAACGACCGATGTCAAAAACCTTTCCCAGCTTATTGGTGTTAATCGTAGTTTAATTATTTTTTCTATTCCCGGGAAAATTAGCTGGGAAGCCATAACACAAATTCTTTTGAATGGGATATATGATTTAAATAGATCTTTGATTATTTTTACGAATTCGTTATCCTTATCCCCCAAGCTATTAATGTCGATACCGTAAGCACAAGTACCGAGGACTTGCGTCGTAAAGCGACTCATGATGTCTTTGACTTCCACTTCTGGATTAGAAGATATTTCCTTCTCCAAGATTTGAAGTAAATTTTTCGAACATGCTTCAAAAAGAGGAAACATTAACTTAAGTTTTCCTGACGTGAAAGTGGGAGACAGTTTTACTCTAAGTGCCTTCCACTTATCACCTCCGAGATTAAAAAGATGATGACTGAGAGGTTCCTTGACATTATCAGCTTGTATCCTATCAGTAAAGTGGATGAAGTCTTTTACCATTATGGCTTTTACTATGTCAGGATCTTTTAAAACTAAATGAGGTCTTCTAAGTAAGACTATTCCAGCATATTCCAAGTCCCCCATTTCTTTGTAAATTTTTTCATAAGCATATCCTAGGTATGTATCCATCTTGACCAATTGAGGGTTATTTCCATAAGGGAACTTGTAGTTTAATTGTGGAAAACCTCTATCTTTCCAATAATTACTGGGATACATCCACCATTTGTATAGCAGCCAACCTAGTATTAAAGCACCAATGATAAGTTGCAACATTTTAACACCTGAAACAAAAATAGATAATTAAAAAAAAACTAAATAAATAAATAAAACGTCCAATACAATCGTACTAAGCTTTCTCATATACAAATAATTTTCCATTTCTCAATTGTTTCCGGTTTTCCCGGATAAATGTATTTATTATATATCTACTTCCTATTTATGTATTTATCTTCATTATAATTAACTATAAATATCATTTCGAATCCGACCTGCCTCTCTTTACAATGAAATTTATTTTATTAATATCTGTAGAATACGTTGAAGTCAGCACCGTTGTAATTGTAATATAAATATAGTTGATGGATCTTTAGGTGTGAAAATTGAAACACTCCATAATAATCTTTATTTCTAAAATGACAAAATAATTAGTTACATTGATGTCTTATGTTTATATAAGCTAATTCTGCTGAAAATTAACAATAACAATTATGATCACATGATTAGTGTAGAAGGTAATACTTACAAATTGCTGTACAATGAAAATCATTCCCTATCTCTATAAGAGAGCGTCAATAATTATTAAAGATAAAGTATAATTTATTTACAATATTACTGTAATATTATACTGTAATATTTAAGTACAATATTAAATCGTCAATTGGATAAATTTCTATTATTAATCATATTACTACTTACAGTTAAGTAATTTTAAAATATTTATCTATTAATTTATTTATCTAAATAGTACTAATGAGACACTACGAAACGATAATAATTAACACTTAAATAATTTAACAGACATATCACAGTTTTATAATTTGGTGTTTTCATAACAAACAGGACAAAACAAATTAAAAATAAAACAAATTTATAAATAAATAATTATTTCATAAAATCACTAATTTTATAAGGGACTAAACAATAATACATTTTTACACTCTCTAACAAAAACATCATAATTGCTCACATTTTTAATATTATCAGGTAACTTGTTATAAAATTAGTTTTATGCTTATTAATCTTCAAATAATTTTTATTTCTACCACAATAGTCAAGACTGTCTCCAACTTTATGATACCTCTCTAAATTCGTTATAACAAATTTTAAATTTTCCAATACATAAAGAGCTGGCACAGTCATAATCTCTAATTTTGTAAACAATGGTTTGCAAGACTTTCTGTGCCCAACTTTACAAATAGCTCTAATTATTTTTTTCTGTATTAACAGAGTCTTTTTAGCTTGAGGAGAATTTCCCCATAAAACTAAACCATATAACCTTGGTTGAATGCTACCGTAGTAAATATTTTTCAATTGAGTTTCATTCAAGTAATTAGATAAATCAGGTAATAATTGCTATTTAATATTTTATTAATATTATTAACTTGATGGTCCCATTTTAAATTTTTCTTAAGGCAAAAACCTAACAGTTTAGCATTTTTATTTTCATTTAAATTACAACCCCCATTATAAAATGTAGAGTTACAATCTAAATTTTTCTTTTAGTTATAAAGTATTAAATTCAGTCTTTTGTTCATTTAGTTTTAATTTATTATTATTAATCCAAGTCTTTAATTGATGCATTGCATTATTAACTTTAGTTTCTATTTCTATAACCGATTTTGCCTTAAACACCATAGTGGCACCATCAGCGTAATGATAAATATTATCAGCTGAAATATGCTCTGCTAAATCTTAAAAATGGAAAACAATTTCAACACTTGTGGTACTCCACGATTTGTAACTCTTAATTTAGATTTATAAGCATTACCTCCCTTATCCCTAATGACAGTGTAACGTTTACAGTTATTTAGGTAAGAAACAATCAAGTCTAAAGCTTTTCCCCTTAAACCCAATTTAGCTAACTTTTTTATACGAATAAAGTGATCCACTAAATCAAAAATCTATCATTACACATACTTTTTGCAGGTTATGGTCTAAATTTGTATAGATAACATTAGGTAATTCATTTACTGCTGTGATTGTTGACCCATTCTTTTTACTACGTTTTTATTAGCTTGCTTTCTTGTTTGTTTGTTTGTTTGTTTGTCCGGTACAAATCTGGCAATCGATTTCTAACTAACTTCCCGAATAGCTAGACATTTGAAACTTTTTTTAGCATAGCTCAGAACACGATGACAATGCATTATTTTAATATTTTTAGCCATCTTTCAGCAGAATTTAATTAGTTTTCAGCAAATGTTGCTGTGCGTAAAGTTAGTTCGGAAAAAATCCGCAAGTTATTTTATTTGTTTTGCCATATCCCATATTTACGCAATCTTCATTTTGACGGGTCTCAAATTTGTGATTGATAAACATTGAATGACAGCAAAACATGAAATATCGATTTCGATTATATTATTTATATTTTTTCAAATATATCGATGGCACGCTTTAGATTTGATGATGGGGAGATCCGTTGTACAAAGATTTGTCCTTTTATAGGTTTAAGATCAGTTCTCTAGATGGTTGTCATTTGTGTGAAGTAAATAAATTCGGAACTATTTTTTTTTTCACTAACAGTATATATTATATAACAATAACAATTATATTATCAACATAACATACGATTCAACAGAAAATTTAAAAACGTAGTATATAAAATGTGAAGTGTCATTTATGTGAAGTAAATAAATTCGGAACTATTTTTTTTTTTTTTTTTTTTTTTTTTTCACTAACATTATATATTATATAACAATAACAATGATATTATCTACATAACATACGATTCAACAGAAAATTTAAAAACGTAGTATATAAAAAGTTCTTTTTATCTTGAAATTATTATACCCATGTTGACTATATGATAATAAATTAAATTGTATTAAAACTTCATATATTCTATCATGGAGCACTCTTTAAAAATTTTTAGACAAGATAGGTTAATAAAATTAATTTATTTTAGTTATTAGAATTTAAAAATTAAATTTTTAAACATTTCATCAAAATTAGTAACACTCTATAACTTAAACCAAAACATAACAATTATAACTTTAAACAAAATAATTTTCAATTGGTATATATTCTATTAACAATAAATTTGACAGTGAGAACCTTTAAAGCTATTTAATTCTATTTTTACACTATCCTATCCGTAACGCTATTCATTATACAAACTGTCCTAATGAAAATTATATTCGTTTAAAAATAGAATTAAATAGCTTTAAAGGTTCTCACTGTGAAATTTATTGTTAATTAGAATATATACCAATTGAAAATTATTTTGTTTAAAGTTATATTTGTTATGTTTTGGTTTAAGTTATAGAGTGTTTCTAATTTTGATGAAATGTTTAAAAATTTGATTTTCAAATTCTAATAACTAAAATAAATTAATTTTAATAATCATTGACGCTCTCTTATAGAGATAGGGAATGATTTTCATTGTACAGCAATTTGTAAGTATTACCATCAATATTAATCATGTTATCATAATTGTTCTTATTAATTTTCAACAAAATTAGCTTATATAAATATAAGACATCAATGTAACTGATTATTTTGTCATTTTAGAAATAAAGACTGATGATGACCTTATGATTATGGGTCAAAACGTCTCTTAATCAATATGGATTAATGTTTTAATTTTCACACCCAAAGATCCATCAACTATATTTATATTTATTAATATCTCGGAAACGATATTTTTCCCCTGACTCCTACTTCTGTGGTTAAATTCATATTGCATACATACAATGGACTTCAAAGATAAAAGAGAATTAAACAAATAATAAAAAATACTAACTCTAAGAATTTGTTTAATTAAAATATGTACATTGATTAGTATAAATACATCGTAGAACTTAAACTACTGATCCCTTTTCAATTATATTTGGTGTACATTTTATTACATCATGTTCGAAAAATTATCTAGAGTTTTTGAAATCAGTGAATTAATTCATTAAAAATTAGCTAAAGATGTGTATATATAAAATCAATTTATTATATTTTGAATATAATTACCATAGATTGAATGTGTTGCAATAAATTAAAGTTTAATGATAACAGAGTTATAAAATCACTAATTCATTGAAGATTTTCTTCACAGCACTCTTAAACAATAATTACTTTTGAGCACTACGCGTATCGGTCTAAATTCGCTAATATATTCACCGTAGTAGAACCACAGAATGATAGTGAATGAACTACACCAAGGCCTTTCGAGTTATCCCCACCTCTGTTTGCATCGAGTTCTGTTATGGCCTTTTCTGCAAACCTGACCATTTTACCTAGTGCTTCCTTCTTTGGGTTTTTTTATTTTAAGACAGGTTTAAGAAACCGGTTATTTGTCTACTTCTGACGAGAGTATTAGTATAGATATAGAGTATTATGGATAGCCTCGTCTTCTTGATTTATTAAAGGTTTCATCAATATACGGTATTTTTTTACGCTTACTACCTTAAAGACCATTTATAATTGAGTATTTAACTGGGTACGTAAGATTCGCGGGTTGATTCGTATTAAATAGCTTGGTTTTCCGGTGAATTCCACTTCAAGAAGGGTTAAAGTCCGACATTTTCCTTCCTTTACTGGAAGCATCTTCTTCCATTTTTATGTCTAGGTTGTTGCTTCAATTAAACATTACGATGCACCACCCCCCTGAAGATGCTCTAGTAGTGGAAGCAAAACGTTGGACTTCAAACCATTCGTGACGAAGTTTTCACCTGGATTCAACAACCTATATTTATCATAAACAGCTTGGGTTTCCGGTGAAATCCGCGACTCGAAGCAAACACAGAACACAGGATATACACACGATACACAACGATGCACCACACCCCTGAAGATGCTTCCAGTAGGGGAAGCGAAACGTCGGATTTTAACCCCTTCGTGACGCGGATTTCACCGGAAACCCAAGCTGTTTATGACGAATCTACCCGCGGAAGCCTACGGGCCAAGTTAACCTATATTTAATTGAGTACCTATTTATTTATATTGCTTCCGAGTCTTCGAAGTCAACGGAAGCATTGTGTTCACGCGCAACAGTCGCGTAAACGTGAACTTCAAATTTAAAATTGGAATTATAGGTCGGGATAAAAATCTAACTTCATCTATTCATTCAAGACAAACTTTTTTTTACAAATACATTTTTTAGGGTCCGTAGGCAAAACCAAGGACCCTTATATTTTCCTGCGTGTGTCTGTCCGTCCGTCCTCTCGCGTGCTCTCACGGCTACACCTTTCGTCCGTTCACTTTGAAATTTGGCATGTATGTGTCTTGTACCTGCCCACATATTTTCAAATATAGCGACTTAAAAAAAAAAAAAATTTTCAAAAAAATTAGGGTAAAAAAACTTAAGGGTTAATAATTTTACATTTTTTTTCGACACCATGAGGGGTATCATATGAAAGGGTACGTCGAGCTGATTACAAAAATATATAATTCTTTGGTTATAACTTTGATAGGGCGAGCGTAGACGAGTTTGAAGCGGGTGTGAAACGTGTCCCCCCCCCCCCCCCACTATCTCGCTTATGTGAAGTGCAAAAAATCTGAATAAATTCCTGAACATTCTTCAACCAAAAGTAAAGAAACCACTTTTTGGAAATTCCAAAAAAAAATATTATTTTATTTTTTATTGACAAAATACGTTTTTTTATAATTATGGTCTTTTCGATGTATTTATATGGTTGTAGTCCGGTTCAGTTGCAAAAAAATACTTTATTAGAGTGTGTTTTGAGAATATCAGACCCTTAGAACGGTTCAAAGTAAGCTTTTTAGCATTTAAAAAAAAAACACTATTTATACACTTTACAGTTAAACACTATACAGTGTGGCCTACGGGCCCTCGCTGTGTGCTGACTAGCACACACTTGACCTGTTTATTTAATAAAACAAACAGCGACACCGCTATGAAGTGTTAAAGATCGCTAAAACTATTAATAGTTCTTATTATGGAGAGAACTCGGGGAGGGAGATAGACGAGGGGAATAGAAGTTGGCTTGGTTCCCCCACCTCTCTATTTGACCTGCCTCTTCAATAGCACAGCGAGCCTATGGAGCTCGAGACCAGGCGATCAGGCTTTATTTGGGGGAAATTAAATAAATTAGACAATAATGGATTTTAAAAGCTTAAAATCGTTAAAGTATACGCGATTGGAGGCGAGAAAGGTATATGCCACCCTAATTGGCAGTGTATTTTTATTTTAGCTTTTAAGAGAAAATTTTAGATTAGTCGATATACTTAAACAATATTAAATAGGGTTCGCCAGTCAATCGAAAATATATAAAAGTTTAATGAATTAAAGAAAAAAATGTTTATATTAATATATTAGGTATAAATTTAATGTATAAGTGTAGCAATTTTACTTACAATAAGCAATTAATTTACGAGACTCTACTTGCATACCCCGTGGTTGGCACGGAAAAAATAAAAATGGTAGCAAAAGTTTAATTGCAGCAATAAAATATCAATTCTTAGAGAGACCTATTACCATTGATTCTTATATAATTTACCAGAAATGGAAGATTATATTAAATTTAAATTAAATGTAGTGGTAGGATCGCTATTTTGTATTGCTAAGATTTATAAGTTACTTGACAAGTCCCTAACTGGGACTTCGTATTGAGTTCCAAAGACCATTGCCGATTCTACATCGTGATAGCTCCTCTTTACATGGGTGGCAACTTTTTCGCTGAATGGCCCTTTATCCTGACCAGAGGCTCATTTTTATTCTATCCTTACCAAGCATACTCAAAATTAACCTATGCTGACCCTTCTCAAAATTACATCGTCCAATCAAATAGTTTTTTCTTTATGGCTTGTTTTATACATATCTGTAAAAATGACCGAATGTTTGTAAATTGAATTTATTACATGTATTAAGGCTTTAACTATTGCACATTGTTCCACTAAATAACTAGAAACCCTATCATTTTATATCTTCCTCACCACTCTAATTGTTTGTCTTAAGGCACAAGAAAATTATTCGAAATCTTGTCATCTCTTTGAATAACCATTGTGTATTTTAGGTGCGAAATAGCCATAAAAACATTAAACCAACTTTATTACAGTAGACGCTAGCTAAGCAAACTGTTTAACTAGTTAATACATCTTTTCTTTTAAACTTATAAAACTATATATTTTTTTTTTATATTTATAAAATTTAAAATTTCCTAGACAGTAATGCGCTTGATTTAGAGAAGATTTTTGTTCTCTTGTCTGTCTCTCATTCTTATCTAAAAACCTACTCGTTGGATGTTAATGAAATTCGGATGGTGAGTCAAAAATAGCCCGCAGCGCAGGTCCCATATTAATTCAACCCTCTACACTCTACACCCATTGCTTCCGCCCTTGCAAACTTTAAACAAAACACAACTATGGTATTAAGAGATTATCCAATTTTGAAGAAATTTGTCAAAAATAGCCTGCAGATAGTCCCATTTTAGTTTCACTCTTCTCCCTACATTTAATATTGAATCAAAAAAATATGTGATTCCGCTGGAAATCGAAAAAGGTCATAACAACCCCACTTTCAATTTGCAGTAAAGCCACATTATTTTATCTGGATTTTTTTATTGTTCACGTCCTTCGCCGTTTGCATCATCTAACTATACTATATTTCATAATTAGTATTAAATTCTTTTTATAAGCTATATTATAATAGTATACGTATACATTATTGAATAAATACCTTACAGAAAGAATCATTATACCACTTACATTGAATAAGACTTTGGGTTATTGTAAAATAAAAATAAATGCATAAGTAAATAAAAAAAGAAGAAGCAGGATATATCGGAATGAGATATGTTCGACCTGATCATGACTTAGTATCTGAGACCGGATACTGCTATACGTATAATATAACAATAAACCAATACAACATCAGAATATGCTTACAGGGTTTCTTCTTGCAAAATCTTTCTTTGACCCTTCACTGTTTTATCCATATCTCTTTCTCTTATCCTTTATTTTTCTTATAGGAAAACAGACCTTAGAATATACCTTACGAGGGTCTCAAACTGTAAAAGCAACCACCTCATAATATAAAAAAGACACCCCACGTGTATTGAAGGAAGTAAGAAAGACCAAATTCCGAAATTTTCCATCCTCTCTTCTTTTATGCTATATATGAGAATAGAACAATGCATAAAAAGTGAGTATGGATGTACGTATATCACTTATTTTTTACGATTTATCTAAAGGAATAGGAGTGGAAAGCGGCCAAAGAAATTCTCACAAAAGAAGAACCCATGGTAGCTATAAAAAGCCATTTCGGGAATTTTTACAGAAGAGTCACCACCGTCAAAGTAATCTAATCGAAATTCGAAATAGTACATTTTCTCTTATATTATTGTAGGTGTATATATTTTTATTTAACAATATACTTATATGGTATATATATATATATATATATATATATATATATATATATATATATATATATATATATATATATATATATATATATATATATATATATATATAGCTTATTGAAGGTACCGAATAATTTATATTCTGAAGAACAATATAAATTTTGCCTCCAAATGCAAATGTCTTTAACCAAAGAACGTTTCAGACATCAAAGAGCTCATTTTACTACGTTTTTATTAGCTTGGTTTATTGTTTGTTTGTCCGGTACAAATCTGGCAATCGATTTCTAACTAACTTCCCGAATAGCTAGTCATTTGAAACTTTTAGCATAGCTCAGAACACGATGACAATGCATTATTTAAATACTTTTAGCCATCTTTCAGCAGAATTTAATTGGTTTTCAGCAAATTTTGCTGTATGGAAAGTTAGTTCGGAAAAAATCCGCAAGTTATTTTATTTGTTTTGACATATACCATAGTATTTACAATCTTCATTTCGACGGGTTTCAAATTTGTGATTTTTTTACTACGTTTAATAAAAAAGGTCGATTGCCAGATTTGTACCGGACAAACAAACAAACAAACAAACAAGAATGCAAGCTAATAAATCTTGCATTCTTGTTTGTTTGTTTGTTTGTCCGGTACAAATCTGGCAATCCATTTCTAACTAACTTCCCGAATAGCTAGACATTTGAAACTTTTAGCATAGCTCAGAACACGAAGACAATGCATTATTTTAATACTTTTAGCCATCTTTCAGCAGAAGTTAATTAGTTTTCAGCAAATTTTGCTGTGCGGAAAGTTAGTTCGGAAAAAATCCGCAAGTTATTTTATTTGTTTTGCCATATCCAATATTTACGCAATCTTCATTTTGACGGGTCTCAAATTTGTGATAGATAAACATTGAATGACAGCAAAACTGGAAATATCGATTATATTATTTATCGATTATATTATTTCAAATATATCGATGGCATGCTTTAGATTTGGTGTTGGGGAGATCCGTTGTACAAAGATTTATCCTTTTATAGGTTTAAGATCAGCTCTCTGGATGGTTGTCATTTATGTGAAGTAAATAAATTCGGAACTATTTTTTTTTCACTAACATTATATATTATATAATAATAACAATTATATTATCAACATTACATACGATTCAACAGAAAATTTAAAAACGTAGTATATAAAAAGTTCTTTTTATCTTGAAATTTTTATAAATAAGAGATAAACATTGAATGACAGCAAAACAGGAAATATATCGATATTATGATTTATATTATTTCAAATATATCGATGGCATGGTTTAGATTTGGTGTTGGGGAGATCCGTTGTACATAGATTTGTCCTTTTATAGGTTTAAGATCAGCTCTCTAGATGGTTGTGGTTGTCATTTATGTGAAGTAAATAAATTCACTAACATTATATATTATGTAACAATAACAATTATATTATCTACATAACATACGATTCAACAGAAAATTTAAAAACGTAGTATATAAAAAGTTCTTTTTATCTTGAAATTTTTGCCAATGATTATATCATCAAAACTCCTCAGGTAAAAGTTGTTGTACTTTAGGCGTAGTTTAATGAAAGAAAAAGAAAATAAAAATATTCGGTCCTTCAAAGGGTCAATATGGCCCTTTAAAGAATGTGGTTTCCTCTTGACCCTAACGCTTTTCATTTGTCGTTAAAGTTCACTAAAAAAAGCATGAACAGAAATATTCATTACATTTTTGTATATATTTTATAGTTTAAGTAGAAATGGCCTTTACGATTGAATATTTCAGTGAGCGGTTTTTACAAGAAAAATTTATTATTGTTATTTTATTTTAAATTTTTTAAACGTAATAACTTGCTAATGAATTTTATTTAATTGGATTTTCACATGTTTTGAAATGCTTCGTCTTGTTCGTCCAAGTCTTGCTGGAGCGTGTGTAGATAAAATTATGCTTGGCAACACTGTCACTTACAGTTAGACGGGTGTGCGTTTCTTACTTATTTACACGTATTTGGTAACTTATTACCCCTCTCACTTCACGTTTTAACTTAAAATTAGCATCAATAATATTATGTATCTACTCCTTTTTGAACCGTCTAAAAAAATTAATCTGGCAAAATGCGTTAATTTTTTATTCACTAAGTCTTCAAATGGTTGAAAAAAGTATTATAGAAAAAATATGATCAAAAATTAACTGACCTAATTAATCTATCTTTATGAATTAATCCAACTTAAAAATTAACGATTTGTGATACCATAAACAGAGTTTCAAGTAAGAATTAAATTCTGATTACTATTTTTCTCAAAATTTGTAAATCCTATCGTATTTAATCTTCAATGCATCTTTGTATTTCACACATTTTGTCAAGAAAAAACTAACTAGTAATTTTAAGATTGAAGTATTGCCCTATCATTGTAAAAATTTAATACTCTTAATAGGTCTATCCTACGATGGAGCCGAGTATGCAGTTGTTGTAAAACTTAGGAGAGTTATTATATATATCGGATTTAACTGTTTCAATAGTGCGTTAAGCGTTAATTTGATTGATATATAAAGAAAAATATATCAATGCTTCTTTGACTCCAAAGAAAGCATTGACAACTTTTATCTTAAAAATTACTCCTCTGATTTTTATGAATTTTAGATGGTAGGTCATTGCTGGTCCCAGGTCCCATATACGTTTTAATCTTCTGTGCCAATTTGATTATTTTCCACTTACGTACAAAAATATCTTTACAGCTATATCTTCAAAATGTCATCTGATTTTTCATTATTTATCATTTGATTTTTATGGAATTAGGATGGATTGTCAAAAGTATCCTGCAGAAAGGTCCAGATAAATTTCAACCGTCTACGATCTTTAAATTCTGCTAAAACGATACTTTAATTCATGTAAATAATCAAAACAATTTTGAGATTTTAAAACCAGGGGAAACTTTAATAACTTGGAAAATTACGCGAGGAAGTTTTGTGCCACACTAATTGGCAGACTTTTTAATTATCTATATCACGTAACAATTGAGTATGGTATTGAAGTTTCGTTTTACACTTTAGCTTTCTAGATAGTATATTATACATGTTTTCTATCTCTTTCTTCAATTTCATCTTTAAACTTTTGTGATAGTTTCTCCGTCCAAAAAAAGCTAGATGACGCTCCGGATAGAGGGAGGTAAAGAAGAAGTATTGTGTCGATGTATTAGGGGTGAGTTCTCGAATCTCTGGTTAGAAGGGGGGAGGGGGTGGTGGGGGAAATACCCCTGGTTTGAAAGTGGAGGGGGTTGGTGGGGGAGATACCCACCAAGTAATGGTACCTATAAATTCCCCATAGCTTGGCTCATGACAAGGCATGGAAAGGGGAGGGGGCTCCACCAATAATGGTCTTAAAACTTTATCTGCCTCTCAGTAAATAATTCTTAAGGGGGTGGGGGGGGGGAGGCCACAAGCCAACGTGGCCCCCTAACCAAGATATTTATTGGCTGAATTTCGTCTCACTAATCAATACTTTGTCGTACAGCTTTTGCAGCGACAACTATTTATTATTATTTTTTCTATTTATTTAATCTTTTCATCTAAGATAAAAGTTATATTACTTTTTATATAATGAATCTATTTATTAGCAAAGTAAAACGATTAAAGCAGATGGTTGTTTACTAAACTCAATTAATAGAACTCAATTGTAACGAAATACCTATTATTTTTTTCTTTGTTAAGTGCCAATTCCTTAGAAGATAATAAATCAATTTTAAAAATATATGAATATGTATTGACCTAGTTCCTCAAAGAATTGCTATAACATTCCTCAGAATCTAGTTTTAGCCGAGATAATTACAAAATTCGGATGAATGGAGATGCTTTTAATAAAATATTTCGATGGAGTTGAAAACATTAAACACTATACCGGCCCAATAGACAAATGGGCCCGGATTTTTGCCGAAGGAGTTGAAAACATTAAACACTATACCGGCCCGATTGTCGGCTGGGACCAGATTTTTGCCGATGGAGTTAAAACGGTAAACACTATTATACCGGTTCGATTGTCGGCTGGGCCCGGATTTTTGCAGATGGAATTAGATTCATTGAATTAAATTAGGATGCATAAATTTAATCGGCCCAATTGCCGGGTTGGCCAGATTTTTTCCGATGGGACCAAAAATTAAACTTTATCGACCCGATTGTGGTAGTAAATGCATTAAAATTAATTGGGATGCGTTCAATATTAGGCCCGATTGCCGGCTTGGCCTGGGTGTTGAGCACATTAAATAAGGCCTGAGTCCAGTCGAATTTTTGCCGATGGAATTAAATTAATTTAATTAAGATACGCACGCCAGTTGTGGATTTCTTTAGCAAATTTTTTTTTTGGACCAGGATTGTGTGTAGAACTGTAGAACACTAAGTGAGTCCTCTTTTCAATGGCATTCCCCGGGCTTGCCGACTCGGGCCGGATTAGTGTTCGTCGACCAAGCGGGAAAACAGAGGCAATATAAATAAACCGATTAACCTTATTGTGATACAATACATAGTAATACCAGTAGTTATACATAGTATACATAGTAATACTAGTAGTTATACATAGTATACATAGTAATACTAAAGTTAAATCCAAAAACTCAAAAAGCGTGCTCGAGGATGGAACTTATATGGGACCAAAAACTGTCTAATTATGACCATCATTATAAAGTATATGAAATTGTACGCGAGGGAGCTACTGGCCACACTATTTACTTAGGTTATACACATTGTTTTGTATTGATTGCAACAAGTAATTTAAAACCCAATATATTGAGTTTTTATAAAGTTTACAGCCTCTATGTAATTGTTTTAAGTGTGAGAATTTGTTAGACTGTTTTTTAGTTATCTTATAGGCTTTTAATGTTATTAAATTTAAGGCTAGAAATTGATATTAGAGAATTACAATTATAATAAAGTATGGGGTATGCTAAACCCGCATATTGTCACTTAAAGAAGTTATTTGGACCTGTTTAGATTCCCAGTGGGGTCACATTAATTTTATTCAATACTAAATTCAATATTATTATTTAATATTAAATGTGTGATGACAGTTAAAATGAATATGGTATCATTAGTGAGTTATGACCTGTTATCCAAATTTCATTAAATTTGGACGATTAGTTTATATTTCGTTTATTATAGGTCACAAAATTGTTGATCGATAATTGGAAAACCAGACACACAATCGAAAATTTTCCCTTATGTCTGAAATGGATCTGTCCATGAATGTTTGAATACAGGGATAAAAAAATATTCGTTTTTCACAAGATCGAAAGCAAATAGAAAATAATCAATAGCAACAAATTTTAATAACACAACTATACAAATTCGTTTAGAACTAGTTTTAGACTAATTGTTGCTTCGTATTCTTCTGTAAATAAACTATAATTAAAAACTTCAATGCAAGTTAAAAAAAAAATAAAAACATATACTCATAATTAATTTGCCAAGGTTGTGTGCATACACTATTATAAAAAATAGTGAAAATACCATTTTCATGTAAATATTGTTTATCCGATTTGCAATGTCAATAGAAGCTATTCTTAGCAGCAATAAATGTTTAACTTATAAACTGGGTCTACACCAATAAAACTTTGTGTGCATTGAATTTGCTGTGCGGCGAAAATTGTTACGACACAAAATTACTACACTCAGTCAATAAATATAGGTTCAGTGCACGCTACATGCCTCTGCTCCGTCTGTGTATGGGAATGATATTTTGAAACTACAACAATATATTTTATCTCAACACACAAAATAGACCATGTACACGTCCATACTCCAATCCTGTGAACCGCATATTCCTTTGATGTTCACGAGAAAAACGAAATCAGATAGTTTGTGTGCGTGCTGTGCGGCGAAAATGTTTGTTTAGTGTGTCAGAGAGTGTACGCTGATACGCATCCACAGCACATTTAACACACACAGCCGGCACAACGCAATTTTTTTTAGTGTGGACCCACAACCCATCAGTGAATTGGAGAGGCTAACTATCCTTTCCTCTGAGCCTTGAGGTCTTTTTTGAGGTCTTTTGAAAACCTTGATTGATCAAATACATTGTCCCACATGTGCAAAAATACTTGTACAATTGTAATAGCTTATCCTATTCCCTTAAATTTTGGTGTTGGTTAAACTTCTAGGTTGATACGTTGTCTTTCAAAGTCTAAGTTTGACCTTAAAAAAAGTTTTTTTTTTAATGCCTTCAAAAGTTTATATTTTCCTTGAAGATTGTTGGTTCCAAGGTTTCGTTTCGAATGCTAGAAGCAAAAGTCAAAGTAAAACAACTTAACTTTGTCGCTTAGCACGACCTCTGTTAAAATACTTTTTTATATTGGATCCAACTTTAAAACCTAACCTTCTTTCTGACTATCAAAAGTAACTAATGTGTAGTTTAGAGAGAAACCATTGTTGGATTTAGGAGGCGAGAAATCTAATGACTGTTCGGCATGCAAGTTTTAATATACCTGAGACAACATGATCATTATCAGCAATCACACGTACTATTAACGAAGAATTTTGATTAAAATAAACGGTACTCTCTCGGACCTGAATTTTCAATCTACCTAATTATAAGGTGTTAAGCCATTCTCATCTTTCTAAAGAAGGATTTTTTTGTAAGCTGTTATCAGTTGTCCTTATTTATTCTATTTTATTTTTCACTTACCAGATTTTATGTTATTATGATTGTTATTTGTATTTTTAAGTTATAAATAATAAAAGCTTGCAAAAATAAAAGTGAATGATTCAATGCGTGGAGTAGGAAAATTTATTTTTACGTAATCATAAATTTGACGAAACCAACTTTGTTGATTAAATATGTGATACAATCTTCTTAAGATTAGGCATGATTATGTCCTTGGGGGGGGGGGGACGAAATATCGCCTGTACAACAAACTAATGAGTTAAGTTCTATAAATTTACTCTAAATTACCCAACAAAAGACAAGGATACCAAAAATAGGATTTTTAGTCTTTTGTCTCCCAATTAAAAAAAAAAATCTTGACAGAAATTCCGTTTAGACATCAGGGAACATCTTCGGTCTCATGTATTTCTGTCTTTCAACACTTCTGTGAACCACCATACCTTAAAATCTATATATTATATGTAAGTAAGTAAATAAGACTGAAAATAAGGAACACTGGGAATCTAAAAAGATCCAATTCTATTGCGACCGTTTGTACAATAGTAGTAGGACGCGAGGAAGCTAAATGCCACACAAATTGCAGGATGAGGGATCGGTTACTCCGATCAGTTCTACTCGGGGGATTGGTTCTACTTTTAAACTCCAATTTTATTTATATGTATTATACTTTTATTTCTTTTTACAAACATTAATTATTTTACATAATTAATGCTTATTACATAATTAATTTGACATATTATGCTATAATCAAGTTTTTGGTCTTCCAGGTATATTTTTAGTATTTAGGGTTTTTTTTGCAATCCTGAACCACATTTATAAATAATACTTGTTGATGCCTCCAACAATGACAGTAGTTTACTCTTGGTCATTTTTGAAGTTTTAAATAATTTCAAGAAAATAACAATAATTTAAAAGACGCAGGGATTTTATTAAAGAATGGCTTTTTCTCGAAAACCCTCGAAAAAAATGTTTTCTTTTCTGTACTCTATCGTGGAAACACAGTATATATATATATATATATATATATATATATATATATATATATATATATATATATATATATATATTGTTTCTGTTTATTTTTACGGTCGAGAATTTATTCATTTATATATATATATATATATATATATATATATATATATATATATATATATATATATATATATATTCATTAGCATTTACGAAAAAGGTTGTCATTAAAAATACCTCGTTCCATCTCTGAATAAATTTCCTCCTTTGTGGAAAAATATAAAATGTAATATACAGATAGATAAAGTAGAACACAATAAAACCCCCCACTGAAAGTTATCTAAAAGTAAAACCAAGCTCTTAGTAAATCTGAAGATCCCCCTCTCACGTTTTAAAATAGTTTAAATACGATTATACCAAAAAAAAAAAAAAATATTTTGAATATATTTTATTCTTGCATATTTTGTAGTGATATTTATAGTCAGGGTGCCCATAGACAAAAAAGTCAATTATACATACTCTTTCCAAACCTTTTTGTATGGCTTGTTTAGGCCAAGTCTGACACCTTTTTCCTCTATGACTTTTTTTGGTTTTGGGGCGTTTTTCATTATTTGGGCCCTATAACTTTGACGCCTCAGACTGGAAAATCGGAAAAAGTTCTGCGTCAGACAATATTAAAATGTTGAGTTATAGGGTTCAAATAATGTATCTTGAGAAAATCAGCTCGAAGGTAATTAATATTAATTAATGATTAATTACCAGCTGATTTTCTCAAGATACATTATTTGAACCCTATAACTTAACATTTTAATATTGTCTGACGCAGAACTTTTTCCGATTTTCCAGTCTGAGGCGTCAAAGTTATAGGGCCCAAATAATGAAAAACTCCCCAAAACCAAAAATAGTCACAGAGGAAAAAGGTGTCAGACTTGGCCTAAACAAGCCATACAAAATGGTTTGGAAAGAGTATGTATAATTGACTTCTTTGCCTATGGGCACCCTGACTATTATATTTGTTTATTCTTAGTACAGCTGTGAATTAAATATGATTTTAAAAGATATATTTTTTTATTAATTACAAAATTATTAATTACGACAGAATTAATCAATGATATATGCATTTAAATATGAATTATAAATGTTTCTGTTAATTAGAAAATAATTAATTTTAAAAGTAAATTATAGCTGGCATTTTCAGTAATATAATTCTTAAAAGTAATTTACAATTATTCTCGGAAATATTTCGAGTTTTGGGGGAAAGCCCTGATCACTAACTATAAGGAAAATAAATGCTTGTGGTAAACAATTCTCTTACTCTATAAGGTACTTAATTTAAAACATGTTCTCCTTTGTTAATACTAATATAGAAGCTAATGCAAAAGGAAAATTTGCAGGAGTTGTGGTTTAATGAGAAGTTAAGGTTTTGTATCTCATTATTTTATCGATTATGGTTAAGTAGATTGCCGGGGAGACGGTGTTGTTTAAGTTATTTTGTAAAGCATTTCCCCGAATGAGGTAGAGATTTAAGCAAAACAAGAAGGGCTTGACGTTGCTAAGTCGCAACTTAATATGTAAGGAGAAGAGTAGAAGGGTAAGAGTTGAAGAGAGGCCCTCATGGGGCCCATATTCACATGGGGCCTCGGGTTACGTAGAATTTAGCCTGGACCCAAGGCCCCTTCACTCTGTGATACAGACCCTACTCTCTTCCTGTTCAACCCCGATCCAGTCCCGATGTAATTTATGTTGGGCCCTCCCCTCTCTCGCAGCCTTACTCGTACACAACATCTCTTAATATATTCATCAGGGCAAAGACAGTTCCGTTAGAAAACCACCCCTTTCCGAAATCCCTCAACGTTGGCCCACAAAGTAGAGGCGCCTCCACTACCTAACTGAAACTTCTAGCCTATCCCTTTCAGTTTGATATACCTTTCTCTAATAAACTCAACTAAGTCAGTAGAGGCTATGATTGAAACTTTTTTCAACTTGGAAAACAATTAATTAGTTCATCTGAAAAGCTTTGCCTAAGCTTTTGTCGTACGAAACCAAACAAAATATGTAAAAAAAAGCTTATTGATTGTGATTGAAAAAGGTAAAAGGAAAAATATGTTTACCCTATTCACTAAATCAAGGAGATGTGTTAAGATTGTACATACAGTACATAAAATTTCTAATAAATTCATTGATAAAATAAGTAGTTTTTAAAATTGCCGAAATATGACGAAAATATGAAACTTGAAAATAAGAAATATGAATTTTGAATCTGAATTGCCCATCACTTTTGAATCCATCTCTTTACACATTTATTAATGGGATCTTAATTATATAAAAATTTGTCCCACTTAACTGGAAATCGATTCCAAGATATTGTAGAAATATGCTTCAAACAGAGCCAAAAACGTAGCTCTCAAATTGAACCTAGGCCGTAATCTATAAGATTTTGAAATGATCATTAGATTGAATATAATAAATATATTTGTGTTTATTCTTGATTTAAAGATTGTCACTGGCATCAATTATTATTATCCATAAACTTTCGCTTAAGACGCCTTCGTACAATAATGATTTACTACTTCAGTCAATAAATTCAAAGACAAATTAAGTTTAGATTTGCTCTTAAAAGTGTTAGGATGTAGTAGAATGTTTCGATGAAATTAATAAAAGGTTTCTGGATTTTTTTAATTCTTGAGTATTTGGGTTTAAAGGAATTAAAAAACTAAAATAATATAAAATATTTATATTTTTAGCGAGTTAAATTAACTCTCTTGAAGTTAATTTTTTAAAAAGTATACTTTGAATCAAACAGTGCAGAATGTAAACTTTACGTAAACTCGTAATTAACAGCTTGGTTTTCCGGTGAAATCCGCGTCACGAAGGGTATGAAGTCCGACGTTTCGCTTCCACTACTGGAGGCATCTTCAGGGGTGTGGTGCATCTCAAGACATGTATGCCTTGTTGTTGCTTCAAGTAATCATCACGGTGCACCACACCCCGAAGATGATTCCAGTAGTAGAAGCGAAACGTCGGACTTCAACCCCTTTGTGACGTGGATTTCACCTGAAAACCAAGCTGTTTATTACGTGTCTATACGCACCAAGTTTACGTAAACTGTCACGTACAAATTTACCTCTGTGGACAGTGGCAAACTAAGCAGAAATCTAAGATGTATTATAGTAATGAAACAAATACAAATGGCAAAAATAATACGAGAAGTGCGCTCAGCTCAGAGTGTGGCTAGCTTATTTACATGTATTAGTGCTGAGTGCTGAGATTATGATTACACCATGTCAGTGTGTCTATGTGTTGCTTGCTACAGCAATTACTTGAATATAACTAGCGAATAAATAAGTATATTTAAGTTCTAACACAATAAGTATATTTTAGTAAAAATCGAAAAATTGTTTAGTATTTTCAGATGTAATTGGTTTTAGTTTTTGTTACTTATAATGTTGTTAAAATATCTCAATATCAATCTAAACTGTGCTGGTGCGGAATGAGTTTAAAAAAAAAAATAAATAGAGTAAATTAATAAATTGGAATTGGGAAGGGTTTTCTATTGTAATGGATGATCATGAAGTAGAAGAAGCAAGAGGTTTGCTAAAAACCCCTGAGAGCTAAAGTAAAGAGGGGAGGTAGGGAGTAGAATATATATTGGATTTGACATTTGATATGGGTCCGGAACGCTACTAGAGTGCTGTATACTCCAACAGAAAAAAACAGCATGAGATAGCGTTAGAGAGGAAAAGATGGATCTGGTTGACACCTATTGGTTGACAGGGATTTGATGGACTATGACGTCACTCGAGTGAATATTACGTCATTGCAGTACATTACTGCTTTGGACCCGCTGCTGTATTCATGTGAGGTTATATCAACTGACAACCTTGTTAAATCATAAATATAATTTAAAATATGTAGTAATAAGAAAAAAATATAAATATATAACATACATTCAGTATCTACGTTTTTATATGATTAATGTTATGAATTATCTTATTTCTGATTCTGTACGTGCTTAAACTTTTCACGTTTTTTAACGTCCCTTGGCATTTAAATAATTATTAATGGCCTAAGTAAAATAATATAATGATCTTTTGAGGTTTAAGGTGATTTAACACGGGCGCTTAAAACGTTTTACACTCCAGTTTCTCCCTTTTTTTCGGTGTTATTCTACAGAAGAGCATTCCAACGCTCCGCGTTTAAATATTTGTCTGCTGAGTTTCAAGATGGACAAATTTTCTGCAAGTAGAATACACTACGGAAAAGTTATCATTGATTGAAAGACTACTATATGAAAATAGAAGTGTGTGTTGCTAAATTGATACATAAATTTACCATTATTGTCTTATTTGTTTAATTGTTTCCTTGTTTTTTTTTTAGTTTGTCATAATTGTTTTGATTTTTTACTTGAATTAAAGTATCAATTAACCTTAAGCAAAGTTAAAGAGCGCAGACGGTTCAAAGTAATCTGGGGCTATCTGCGGGCTACTTTCGATAGACTATAAAAGTTTCATACAAATAAGATAAGTACTTTTGAAGCTATAGGTGTAAAGTAATGTATGTTTGTGCGCAAATGGAAGAGAAACAAATGAGCGTTGAAAGTTGAAACTTATATGGGACCAACAATGGACTACTCATGATCTACCACCCAAATTTCATTATAATTGGACCTGTTTATAAGATACGTTGGTTCGCAAAAATTGAACGACAGACCGCAGACCGACAGACAGACACGGAACCAAAAATGATCCCTGATGTCTGAAACGGATTTCTGTCTTTGAATTTTTGAAATCGGAAATCTAAAAATTTTTGGTTTCTTCAGAACGATCACATAGCTTCCGTTACCTTCGGTAAGCTCGGAAGCATAAGTATAAAATCAGTAAAGTACGTGATAGGATGCGAGGAAGCTATGTGCCACACCAATTGGCAGCCTATTTTGTTTTGTTACACGAAAGTATCAATTTAGCAATATCTAATGTGTGCAGTTGGTTGAAATTAATATAGGACTATCTTTTTACTTACGACAAACAATCCCAATTTCTTAAAAATGAGATAAGCACTTTTTAAAGATGCAGGTGTTAATAAAATAAAAGTGTGTGCAAATAGAATAAAACAATGGGCGCAGAAGGCTGAAATTTATGTGGGACCAAAACCTACCATTGAAATTTTGTTTATATCGGAGAACAGCTTATACACGATACCAACACTATTCCTCGCTGTGTGAAACATAAAAAAATGTCGTTTTTTTAGATTGATCATAAGAATATAGACATGTAAACTATTGCTCGTTCAGACGATCGAAAATGCAATTTCTGGAAATCTCGTAGTGCGCAATTGGTTGCAATTGTTTTCTCACACTGGCCTTAAGCTCGCTCGGGCTGTTGCGCAGCATTAATATAAGATGTATTTTCATAAAAGTTTAATATTAATTATATAATACATGTAATATATTCAGTTAATACAAAAATTTGTTTTTAAATAAAATATTAATTTTACTACGTTTTTATTAGCTTGCTTTCTTGTTTGTTTGTTTGTTTGTTTGTCCGGTACAAATCTGGCAATCGATTTCTAACTAACTTCCCGAATAGCTAGACATTTGAAACTTATATTATAGCATAGCTCAGAACTCGATGACAATGCATTATTTTAATACTTTTAGCCATCTTTCAGCAGAATTTAATTGGTTTTCAGCAAATTTTGCTGTATGGAAAGTTAGTTCGGAAAAAATCTGCAAGTTATTTTATTTGTTTTGCCATGTCCCATATTTACGCAATCTTCATTTTGACAGGTTTCAAATTTGTGATTTTTTATTAAGAGGTAAATATTGAATGACAGCGAAAAAGGAAAAGTAAACAAAGAAATAAATTAATTGATCCAAGAGGAGGTGAGATCCCTTGTACAAAGATTTGTCCTTTTATAGGTTTAAGATCAGCTCTCTAGATGGTTGTCATTTATGTGAAGTAAATAAATTCGGAATTTTTATTTTTCACTAACATTATATTATAACAATGACAAATATTATTAACATTGCATATGATTCAACAGAAAATTTAAAAACGTAGTATATAAAAAGTTATTTTTATCTTGTAATTATTTATTAATAAATAACTTTTTATTTTCTAATATTGTGCCTGTGCCTGTAGAGGTTGAAATGCCAGTTTGATAGGATGACCAACACTTGAGATAAGAGGCGTTGGTACGAATCTCAACGGACTAATGGTGCTTTCTGTTGCCTCAACTCTATAATTAGAAAGGATTGTCGCAATTCCCATCTTGGTTTGCAGCAAACCAAACCTCATTCCTGAAATATAAAACAAATTTTATATGTATGTATTACTTTACATACTGTTTAACACAGATTAGGCAATAAATAGATAAAAGAGCAACTAACATATTATCTATAGAACAGGTCTCTCATTTCTGCGAATCAAACCACAGTGTTTAGTATTTGATTGTGTTTTTAGGACGAGTGCCTTTACCTATATTCGGTCACACTGATTTATTGTTGTAGAAGTTTCTTTCATTAGAATATCTAATCCCATTTTTTAATAAAACGCGTCGGTAGGTTTATTAAACATGCGTGGTACAGCGTGTTAGTGTTGATGATTCTAAAAAGAATCCGCGTAGCTCATTTTTGTAAACAATTTTACGAAATAGTATACGTAAATGAGATACTGCAGTTGCAAAATGAATGAATGAGGTAGTAATTTACCAGGAGAAAAGCATTAAGTGATGTGTGTAAAGCATTTTGAACCGTTACCATCCCTCTCCCACCAGTACCAGTTGGAGAGAGATTAATTTTTCTATGCCACGGTCAGTGCAGAATCTGGAGATACATTTAATAAGTCTGGGAAAATCAACTTATCCTCATCAATAAATCCTTCATTAGAGTCAGGTAAAACCGAGGACCCTTATAATTTTCTGCGTTTGTCTGTCTGTCAATAAACCTGACCTCCGAAAATGCCCTACTCAAAATATTGAAACTTTGCAGTTTCAATGTAGGAAAGACCCCAAAATCAAGCGGTTATTTTTTAAATGGAAATGCGTAATGTGGGTGAATTTTTCATGCTTTGAATATTTTGTAAGAAGAAAAGTAATCTCCTGTCGGTCTGTCGGTTTGTCATTCAATTTTTGCGAACCAACATATATCTTAAAAACACCTTTTCGATTTGAATGAAATTTGGATTATATTTACTTTCACTTGATTGGATTTTATCATTTTCATTTGAGTTTATTCACTTATTATACACATACTTTCTTCTAATCATCTGTTTCCCTGCCATGGCTGGTCTTTAGGTATCAGTACTTTGCGGAATTTAAGGTGCCCCTTTTGCTTTGGCCCTTCGTCCGACTAATCATAATTAGCGCATTGTTGGTCATCATATAAGTACAGTAGAAATAAGTGAAAATACACCTTAAGGTAGAACTAGTTGCAACAAAATTTATTCTTGTTGTAAATGGCAGGTAACACGCTCCTAATCGACTTACTAAAAATATAAATCCGTACTGTCACGCAAAATGGGTTTTTTTGGCCGCCATCTTGAAAAAACATGAACATTTAAAAAAAAAAATCATAAATGTATCAAATTACAGGAAATTGAATGCTGGAAAAGAATATGATATTGGTTTGTAAATGTAAAATGTTTACAAAGATGAAGTAGGAGAGGAAATATGAAAAATTATTTCTCCATAACCAAGTATTTACACCTTAAAAGCTTAAATTATGAGATTAATCGAGTCCTTAGCTAGACTGAACTGAACCAAAATAAATTTGTAGTAGAAATATAATGTACACATTTCAATGTAATGTGATCTTCTAGTCATTCAAGTTAGTAAGAAATTAATGTTTAAATATTATAAAATAAGTTGTTATAAAATATTAATGTCGCTATAAGTGTTATAATGTCAGTAAAATTATTAATGCCAGTATACAACAGCAATTAAATTAAACAATATAAGGAACCAACTACTCTATGAAAACAAGACATGTTTACCTCCTGTTTACTAACTCTTTTGGGATGTATCCTAATTGTTTTCAAACACAATTACCTGAAGCAGAGTTCGTTTGGTCAGGCTGAAATGCAAGACGCAGGCCGCGTTCTTTGATATGCCCAATTCCTGTTGCTGCATGCATACAGATTCACAGAAATTAAGGTTCTCGTTTCCTATTTGATGAACTTTATTGCCTTGGATTCATTGTGTCTTATGATGAAGTGAAGAAATACATATATTCTTCTGTAATGGATGAAAGAAACCAAAGTGTTGTATCATCAGGCCACTTGTTTCAATGGGTTGGAGACCATGTCGACCAAAATATAGCAACAATTGATGGGCACAACACCTGATGGTAGTGCATTAATTCACTTGTTACCATAGTCCACTTCTGCAACATTTGGTGATGTTATAAAGCAACACGAATCGCATGTTAACAGAAGGTATGGAAAAATGACAATAGTTTTGATGGGTATAAAACCAAAACCAAATATAAAAAATATGGAGCACAGATTGTGCATGAAGCAGTCGTCTGTTGTAGTAGTCTTTGATGAAATTTCACCTGTGATTATAAAAAGAATATATATATATAATATTTTTAACTCTACAAACTAACAACGCTTTATTAATAACCATGGGAGTTTATTCAAGGAAGAGGCCATTTCGTCATTCATGCAAAAGCTGATGAAGACACACTAATTATCAAAGAAGCTTTATACATAGCCACAAAATTAAACATATACATATTATAGAATTCCCTTTTATTGTGAATAATAAAAATAGAAGATTTTTTGCCATTACAAATGCTTTCAGTTTTTCGGCCATCATTTTGATATTTCCTGGTGTCTGCTTCAGTATCTCTTGTAATATCGGGTTGAAACACAGATAGTATGGTTTTTACTGCGTCCCTGTAATATTACAGCCGAATACCTGTTAATTGTTATAAATATTGCTGATCTGTAAGTCATGAGAAATTCAGAAAAAAGTCTGAAGGTGATCTTCATTATTATATTTTAACGACCGTATATATTATATTTCTTACTAACTTGACTTTAAAATAAAATTAAATTGTTTTTGACTCGTCTGACTATCGTCAATTTTCCCCAAAATATGTTATTTTCTTCATCTTGTTTACTTGTTTTCTTCAACGGATGCAATATCTGATGAACTGGGACAGAAATCCATATTTTTTTACTACAAATTTATTTAGGTTCAGATCAGTCTTGCTAAGGACTCGATTAATATAATAATTTAAGCATTTAAGGTGTAAATACTTGGTTATGGAGGTATAATCCTTCATATTTTCCTCCCTACTTCCTAAGTGGACTGATGGTACAACACTTTGGTTTCTTTCATCCATTACATTATTTTACATTTACAGACCAATATCATATTCATTTCTAGCATTCAATTTCCTGTGATTTGATACCACACACATGATTTTTTTTTGAAAATGTTCATGTTCAAGATAGTGGCCAAAAAACCCCAATTTTGCTCGACAGTACGGATGTATATTTTTAGTATGTTGATTAGGAGCCTTTTACCTGCCATTTACAACAAGAATCATTTTTGTTGCAATTAGTTCCCCCTCTAACACTATTTCTACTGTACTATAAAAGATTAGACTTCTGCGCCCATTTTTATCTCTTCCACACGCGCTCATACATACATTTATTAACTCCTATATCGTCAAATGCGTTCATCTGATTTTTCAAAAATTGATTTTACATCTTATTTTATAAAATTTGGATGGTCTGTCGAAAGTAGCCCGCAGATAGCTTCAGATTAATTTCAACCGTCTGCGGTCTTTAAATTTTGCTAAATTGATACTTTAATTCATGTAAAAATAGTGTGTCATATAATATGTATGCAAAAATATTATTTCGAGACTTTGGGGCAGTTTCAATGCGTTTAGACGATAAAAATGCATTCAAAGACGTTTGTTTAACGTCTTTATAATTAAGTGTTTAAAATTTACAGCTAAAACAATCTTTTAAATGAGTGTCATCTTGAAGCGTTTAGGCCTATTATGTTGGTTAAAGCACTCGTCTGAATATTATTACTTTGCCAACGGACCTTAGCTGAAAACACCGTGCTGAAGCACATACTTGTTAACTTTTTTCATATTATACTGCTTAACAGCAATGTTCAAGGAAGTTAGTGATTAACTTAAGGAAATATTTTAATTAAATCAAAACCCGGGCGCACATTAAAACACAGGTGACGCAGGGCAGGGCAGTACAGTTTTATGCAACCCTCACGAATAAAGACGCAGGGCAGGGCAGACACTAGTGAATTTCGCATATTTCTGCGGTTGAAAAAAACTGTGCTGCCTTTATGTCATCAAATAGTTGTAGATTCTTTCGTTTATTCACGTATTCTATACATACTTTCTTCTATTCATTTGTTTCCCTGCCATGACTGGTCCTTTGGCATCAGTACTTTCCAGAATGTGAGTTGCCCCTTTTATTTTGGCCCTCCGACCGACTTAACATACGGTAGTATACTTCCTTGTAAAAATCACAAAACTTTACCTTAAAAGTAATTATATGAAGGATAAGGTACAATAAAATTATTTACCTATGCAGATTCTAGGTCCTTCTCCAAAGGGCAGGTAACAATAGGGATGTCTGCTGCTCTTATTCTCCTGATTAAATCTCTCGGGGTCAAATTTATTCGGTTCAGGAAAATGCCGAGGATCGTGATGTAGTGCATATACTGGTATTATTACTCGTATATCCTTCTCAAGCACTGCACCAATTGGCATCCTGTAGGGTTTAGTACATTTCCGAGATAGAATGGGAAAAGTTGGATACTTTCTCATCGTTTCTGCAAACAAAATAAACTAACAAGGTAGAAAATATTTTATACGACATAAAAGGGTCGGGAATATGTTGTTTTCATGGTTTTACTGAAGGTTATGGTTAGTGATAAAATTGTTTTCAACTAAATAAATTTTTCAAAAATGATATAATTTTTTTACGTCAGAGCTCAGTTATTGCAAACATTTGATTGAATTAGTGCTTGTATCAGCGATACTTGGTACAATCTACGCTAAAAACACTATTAAAAATATTATAATTACTATCTTTTTTTTACCATTAATAACCATATCGAGGTAATTACAGTCGAATAAGGATTGGTAAGATAATGGTAGACCAGCTTGTATTTCTTTTCTCAACTTCTCCTGAATATCCGGGTTCTTAGCTAGCTCGTATAAACAGTATGAAGTAACAGATGACGACGTTTCAAATCCAGCTGCAAGGAAGACGAATACTTGAGCCACTAAATCGCTGTCAGTGATAGCTATAAAAAAAATTGAACATCGAACTTGTTAATTACTTTTTAGTACCTAATTTATAAGTTAACTATATCATTATTCTTCTTTCGTTCAAATTACTCTCATCTTTAAAATGGTTCATTCCAACAGAGGACTTCCAAATAACAGCCAACAAAAAATCAGATAGATCGATAGATCCATTTATTACCAAACATACACACATATACACTTATGCATTAAATAACTTTACATACTGGTAAATCAGCCTAAGCCGTGAAAAACCCTTTAGGGATTATGATTAAAATCAGAGCTCACTCAAACACACTCATTCATACTTTACCATAATTAATTTTAAGTTATGAGGATTACTGCTGTAGGCCATTCCCGTATGTTTATTCTATAATTTATTAATTAATTATTAATGGTTTTATTTAATAAATAAATTACAAACAATATGAAGAAAAGTTACTAATACGTTAGCCTTGGTCATGACAGTCATGAGATAATTTTTAATAAATATCAATTAAATGATTTTATTCATTGATTCTAATTACTTTATTTTAGTCTAATTTCTTTTATTCTAATTTCTGTCATGGTCATGGCCATCATGAGATAATTATTAATTTAAGAGATTTCTATTTAAGGTCTTCAGGGATAATTATTAATAGTACTATCACTTAAAATCATTTATATGCTATTTCTCTTTTATTCTAATTTCCATATTGTTAATTTATTATCATCATTAATATTAATCAATGTATTTATTTTTCTAACAAAAAATAGTTAACCTTAAAAATCCCTATATAAATTATTTATTTAAACTACATACAATTACTTTAGATACAAAACTCTGATAGTTTATAATGCATTTGTATTAAGTTACTTACTCACAGTTTTCTTCCCCTCTGTTTCGATACTATCAATATTGATTTCTCCCGTTTTTCTTATTTCCATCAGAAGATCGATAAAATCATTCCTTTTGGAACCAGTTTTCGTACGATGATTGACAGTGTCCTGAACGACCGATGTCAAAAACCTTTCCCAGCTTATTGGCGTTATTCGTAGTTTAATTATTTTTTCTATTCCCGGGAAAATTAGCTGGGAAACCATAACACAAATTCTTTTGAATGGGACATATGATTTGAATAGATCTTTGATTATTTTTACGAATTCGTTATCCTTATCACCCAAGCTATTAATATCGATACCGTAGGCACAAGTGCCGAGGACTTGCGTCGTAAAGCGACTCATGATGTCTTTGACTTCCACTTCTGGATTAGAAGGTATTTCCTTCTCCAAGATTTGAAGTAAATTTTTCGAACATGCTTCAAAAAGAGGGAACATTAACTTAAGTTTGCCTGAGGTAAAAGTGGGAGACAGTTTTACTCTAAGTGCCTTCCATTTATCACCTCCGAGATTAAAAAGATGATGACTGAGAGGTTCCTTGACATTATCAGCTTGTATCCTATCAGTAAAGTGGATGAAGTCTTTTACCATTATGGCTTTTACTATGTCAGGATCCTTTAAAACTAAATGAGGCCTTCTAAGTAAGACTATTCCAGCATATTCCAAGTCCCCCATTTCTTTGTAAATTTTTTCATAAGCATATCCTAGGTATGTATCCATCTTGACCAATTGAGAGTTATTTCCATAAGGGAACTTGTAGTTTAACTGTGGGAAACCTCTATCTTTCCAGTAATTGCTGGGATAAATTCACCATTTGTATAGCAGCCATCCCAGTATTAAAACACCAATGATAATTTGCAACATTTTAACACCTGAAACATAAATAGATAATTTAAAAAAAAAAAATCCGTCCAATACAATCATACTAAACTTTTTTATATACCAAATACAATAAATTTTATTGTTCATTATTCAACGTTCTATTATAATTAACTATAGAAATAATTTCGAATCCAACCTGTCACTCTTTATACAATTAAATGTATTTATTTTATTAATATCTCACAAATAATAAAAAATACTGACGTCTTAATAAAATGTGTTCATTGTTTAGTATAAATACAACGTAGAACCTAAACTTCTGAACCCAAATCAATTATATTGTTTTGGGGTACATCTTACAACATGTTCGAAAAATCATCTCGAGTTTTTGAAATCAGTGAGATAATTATATAAAAATTCGCTAAAGAGGTTATTAACAATAAACTGGTAAATTTCATAAACTTTAAGGTTTATTTACTACTAGCTGGGTACCAGTGCTTCGCAACGGAGTGTTATTATAATTAGATAAGTTTATAAACAACCTATAAATTATTTTACAATGCAAGAATATCTAGACTCTATCTCTCCCACCTATTTCTATACCCCCTCCTCTTTGATAAGCTAATTTCGAAATATCCTAAATCCCCCCCCCCCCTCAAATTAAAATATTACTAAACTGTACATAAAAACTATTACTGTACACTACACTTAAAGAGCTTTTGCATCATAAAAAGGGTATTCATTACATTGACCCCGTATTCATTACTTGTACCATACCCCTGTGTACCAAATTTAAATTTCGAAAATTTATGTAGGCTGTCATTTTCCCCTTGCTTTAAAGGTCAAGTGGGCAAATTTTTGTTCGACATCGAGCTAAAACTGTAGATTTGTATAAAGAAAATACGCACAAATATTTGTAAATATATATAATAGATATCACGTATATTATTTTGACCCCGTATTCATTACTTGTACCCCGTACCCCTGTGTACCAAAATTTAAATTTCGATAATCCATGTATACCTTGATTTTTTCCTTGCTTTGAAGGTCAAGTGTGCAAATTTTCATCAAAATCGGGCTATAACTGTAGATTTGTATAAAGAACAAACATACACACACACACACACACACATACGTTGATATATATAATATATATCACAAATATATCCATTTACCCCCCTAAATGCACGTAAAAACAATTACTGTACTCTTAAAGAGCTTTTCAACAGTATGCATCATGAAGGGGTTTCAATACTTTGACATTTGTACCCCGTACCCCTGTGTACCAAAAATTAAATTTCGAACATTTGTAGACAGAGATCTTCCCCTTGCTTTGAAGGTCAAGTGCGCAAATTTTCATCGAGATCGAATTAAAAGTGTTGATTTGTATAAATAACATAAACACACTCACACATACGTTGACTTTTATAGATATAGATATAAATTCCCATTTTTCCCCCCTCCTAAATGAAAATATGACAAAAACGTATTTAACAACAATTAATGTACTCTTAAAGAGCTTTTCAACGATATGCATCATGAAAGGTATCCATTACTTTGACATTTGTACCCGTACCTCTGTGTACCAAAATTTAAATTTCGGAAAATCATGTAGGCAGTGACCTTCACCTTGTTTGGAAGAAAAAGAGTGTAAAAATGCATCAAATTGGGATAAAACTGTAGATTTGTATAAAAGACATTCTCTCATATAGATACTCTTCTTTTTATACATAGATATAGTTATATTTTCCATTTTACCCCCCTCCTAAATTAAAATATGACAAAACTACACGTAACAACAATTACTGTACTCTTAAAGAGCTTTTCAACGATATCCATCACGAAGGGTATTCATTATTTTGACCCCGTATTCATTACTTGTACCCCGTACCCCTGTGTACCAAAATTTAAATTTCGATAATCCATGTATACCTTGATTTTTTCCTTGCTTTGAAGGTCAAGTGTGCAAATTTTCATCAAAATCGGGCTATAACTGTAGATTTGTATAAAGAACAAACATACACACACACACACACACACATACGTTGACTTTTATATACATAGATTGGTAAATAAACTTGTGTATTTATTTATTTATTATTGGGTAAGTTCCACAAAATCTCAGTAGAATCAGCTCATTTTGTTTTGTGTAGAAACATGTTTTTATTATACATAAAATTTATTAATTATATTTTTGATATAATTACCATAGATTGAATGTGTTGCAATAAATTAATTTGTAGGTAGCTATTTCACTTGCAATAAGCAATTAATTTACTAATTGATGTAGATTCTGCTTGCATACCCTTTGGTTGGCACGGAAAATGTAACAAATGCAGTAAAAGTTTAATTGCAGCAATTAAATATCTATTCTCAGAAGACCTTTTACCATTGATTCTTATAAAATTTACCAGAAATTGAACTATACATTAAATTGAAATTTAATGTAGTGTTTGGATCTTTATTTGGTATGGCTCAGATTTGTAAGTTCCTTGACAAGTCCCTAACTAGTATTTCGTATTGAGTTCCAAAGACCATTACCGATTCCACATCGTGATAACTCCTCTTTACATGGGTGTCAACGTTTTCGCTGAATGGCCCTTTATCCAGACCAGAGTCTTATTTTTATTGTCTTAACCAAGCATACTCAAAATTAACCTATGTGGACCCTACTCTCAATTACATCGTCCAATCAAATAGTTTTGTTTTTTATGGTTTGTATTATACATATCTGTAAAAATGACTGAATGTTCGTAAATTGAATTTATTACATGTACGTATTAAGGCTTTAACTATTGCACATTGTTCCACTAAATAACTAGAAACCTTATCATTTTATAGCTTCCTCACCACTCTAATTGTTTGTCTTAAGGCACAAGAAAACTGTTCGAAATCTTGTCGTCTCTTTGACTAACCATTGTGTATTTTAAGTACAAAACAGCTATAAAAAATTTAAACCAACTTCATAGCAGTAGACGCAAGCTGAGCAAACTGTTTAACTAATTAATACATAATATGTTCTTTCAAACTTATAAAACCGTTTTTTTTACATTTATAAAATTTAAAATTTCCTATACAGTAATGCGTTTGACAATAGAGAAGATTTATGTTCTCTTGTCTGTCTCTCTTTCTTATCTTAAAACCTACTTGTTAGATTTTAAGGAAATTTGGATGGTGAGAAAAAAAACCCGCAAGTCCCATATTAAGTTCAACCCTCTACACCCATTGCTTCCACTCTTGCTAACTGGAAATCGAAAAAGTTCATAACAACCCCACTTGCAATTTGCAGTGAAGTAACATTATTTTATCTGGATATTTTTATTGCTCACCTCCTTCGTTTTTTGTATCATCTTGATTGTAAAATCAATCTAACTATACTATATATTTCATAAACTATTAAATACTAAAACACGCCCAAAACACCACCGACTTCGATGGCCAGGGAAATCGGTTTAGTAGAAGTCATTGAAATTTAAACTTGAAACGTTGAAAAAATAAAAGTAAATAGTGGTTTTCAAATTCTTTGGGTTTATTCAGGATTAATTACAACTAAAATAATGATAAAAATATATATTCAGGATTAATTAATGATAAGATTATTCATTCAGGATTAATTACAACTAAAATAATGATAAAATGGCGCGAAAATTCGTTATTAAGATTTTAATAGATTTACATGTTTTAAGGTCCCCTGAGTCCAAAAAAGGGGTTTTTAAAAAATGTCTGTCTGTCGTCTGTGCAGACGCCTTGAGCCTAAACTACTGGGCCGATTTTGACAAAATTTGGCATACATGTTCAGAAAAATCATACCCTGAGGTGTAATCGAGAAATAACTTTTAGCTCCAAATATGGGGGCGCTACCCTCCAATAACTCTGAAAAAACGTGAAAAAAAAAATATTTCTCGAAAACAGTTGCGACGATTTTGAATAAAAAAAAAATCTATCATGTAGTCCATTTAAATACGAATCTAACGATATAAGCTGTTTTCCGGGGAAAATCTAGTTCCTGAGAAAATAGCTTAAAACGCGGACGGAGAGAGCCCGGGTTCGATTCCCCGCCCAGGAAAAGTTATTTTTATGATAATTTTTAATTAAATGTTCAATAATAATTATATTTCCGATTCCGTCCTCCTTGGGTAGACGCAACCAGAAGGGGACGTTGTACCGATGTGACGGAGGTATCGTTGGAAAGGCCTTTTAAAATATACCAAATGTGTGCAAAAATATTTTCGACAAAATGTACTTGGTTAGTACTTTAGTACCCTTTTGCACTTTTAGAGAGCCGGGTATGGGGTAGGTTACCCCACTGTGGGGCTAATAGCGTCAAGGGATTTATCAGCTCGAAAATTTCCTTCGGTCAAAAGTTGCGCAAAATAACACTTGAACGCACTGTACCCTTTACGTACCTGTACCTTTGCGGTTTCGGGTACGGTAGTTGTAGGGCGCACTGTAAAAATAAAAAAATTGGAGCTTTTTACTCAAAAGTGCGTGGGTTTTATTGCCTTTGTACCCTTTTTTTAATTTATTTTTTATTTCTACTTATTTTTGTACTTATTGTACCGGTTTGGAAAAACCGGTCGAAAAACCACTACTTTTTAGTCATTGTACTGGATCGGGCTGAAACTTATATGGTACTTACTACTTTAAAGTAATAGATTGTGCGCGAAAGGAGAACCTTAAATTTATTACTGTACCCTGTCTATGGGGGATACATAGCTGTGTACCTCTGTTTTAGAAATGGTAAAAATAGTAGCTGACCGGCTGTGTTTGGTATCGGTGGAAAGCCCTCTAAGAGTACTCTAAAGTTGTGTAAAAACATTTTCTACTTTTTCTCATCTCAGGTATTTTTTTATTGAAATAACTTATAAACACAAAAACGACATAAAAAAACAAATACCAAAAAATCGGGTACAGGGTACCTCGGAACTTTTCCTCACTTCAGAGGCCACTAAATTGGCCTCTCCTGCTGCGAAGCAGCAGGAGGAAGCAGCGTTGGACGTGGTCAGTACTTGAATGGGTGACCGTTCTGAACATACTGATTTAGTATCATTCTTCAAAAAACCTTATTTTTAATACCTATATTTTATTTAATTATTTGAAGTTTGGCGGTATTTTGACAGATGTAAACAAACTTTGACGTCATCAAAATTATCGCACTAATAAATAATTATATTCACTTATAACTTTTAAACTAATTAATGGAATTTCATCGGGGTTTTTTATATTTGTTCCTTAATTAATTTCCGGTTCTAACGATATGCTATACGTCAAAAACCTATGTATACTTTCGGTATTATTAACCGTCAAAGTTAAAACATCAAAAATTGATAACTTCAAAATGGCGGCCAATATCAAAATGAAATTTGGTGGGCTTGTTTGTCATACAGAGAGGTATATTCGTGCTAAATTTCAACTAGATCAGGACCATTGTCGATATATTACGATATTTTAAAAAAATATTCTGACTCAACAAACTGGGTTCAAGATGGCGGAAAAATTATTTTCTGGGCGGCACAACTACAGGTTAGAACTGATTTTTCTGCCAAGTTTCAACTCTCTAGGTTAAATACCTTGGGCGCTACGATGATAACACACATACACACATACATACGTCATGCTGAAAACCACTCAGGATGTCAAAAACACCTAAAACGGATAATTCCGTTGAAATCTCAAAAAAAAAATTTTGGTGAAACCAATACTTTTCCTACTATTAGTAGTGAGGAAAAGTAAAAAACATAAAACAAAAACAAAAAAAAATGGGGAGACATTTTTTGTCCGTTGTCCCTGGAAACAGTGAAGAAATGAATAAATTGCAAAATAATTTTCTGGCTTATCCTTCTACTTACTTCCTTACTGGCGCACTATGTTGAACCTAAGCTTATTTTAATGAGTGATCTACTGTTCACAGAACTACTAGTTTATACATCTAAATTCTAAATAATTACGTATTGTACGAAGGAGAAAAGCAAATAAATAGTTATTTTATTTCGTTAGTTGTTTTAAAGGTTATTTTGCGCATTTGGTATTTAGGTCGGTACTCAATTGAACTAATTGCATTAATTATATAATATTAATAATAACATAATGATATCTAATACTAATGAAAATATAGTATACTGATAGTTATATTACTCACATAATTAACATTAATATCTTCATTAGTATTGGGTATATGTGTTATTATTATTATATGATTAATGCAATTAGTACAATTGAGTACCGACCCTATCAGGTAATTAAATTCCAAATGCAAAATGCTTTTAAAAACAACTATTTGTTTTTCTCATTTATATATAATATATATGAGAATAACGAGGTATAAATAATTATATGTAAATATTTTAGAAAAAATAAATAAATAAATAAATAAGCAGAATAATCTAAAAAAAAAAAAAAACCTTTTTTATTACCCAACCTACTTGATATAACTTTAATTGATAATAATTTATTACATCTATATATTTTTATTAAAATAATGTTTAAACTTTCTATAATATATTAAGAGAACGTATTTTAATGGTTAACATTCGTAAAATAAATTAATTAAATCACTAATTTAGGGATTAAATTCAATTGACTATATCATATAAGAAAAATGCGTCCATTATTTATATTTTTTTTTGCACTTATTCTTCCCCTTATAAATAATAAATACCTGTATCCCAAGATAAAATACTCAAGAGGAAAAATATTCTTTTTTTGTGTTTTTAATAAAAGCCATTCTTTATAGAAACTCCTGCCTGTTCTTAAACTCTAAAAAAAAAAGTTCTTGATTTTGTGTCAAATAATAAAAGTCCCGGCTATGACCCTATCACCTCCACCATAATTAAACAACTTCCTAAAAAATCCATTATATTCCTAACCTACATTTACAATGCTGTGCTCCGCACATACTTCCCTTACCTGTGGAAGTATAGTACTACAAAGATGTTCACTAAACCGAATCTCTAAAACGAATCCCTAAAACGAATCTCCAAAATATTCCATACATTCAACATCCTACCTAATCACCAGTTTGGCTTTCGATCCCAACATTCCACCATCCAACAGTGTCACCGGATTGTCGACTCCATCTCATCCTCCCTTGAGCGAAATCAGTATTGCACTGGCGTCTTCTTAGATGAGGCCCTGGCCTTTGATAGGATTTGGCACCAGGGTCTACTGTGGAAACTAAAGGGCGTCCTCCCCTTTACCTACTACCTTATCCTTAAATACTACCTTCATGATAGACACTCCCATGTAAGCTGTGGTTCTGCCCGTTCGCCTACATGTCCTATTCTTGCGGTTGTACCGCAAGGAAGTATTCTTGGACCTTTATTATACTCCATTTATACATCCGATATCCCTCAACTTCCGACTACCCAATTAGCTACCTTCGCTGATAATAAGTGTATATTCTCCATATCCTCTAATCCCAATACAGCATCCACAAACATCCAAAACCACCTTAATCTTCTTGGACCTTGGTTAAGGAAATGGAGGATAAAAATTAATGAGCAGAAAGGTGTCCATGTCACTTTTACTCTCAGACACTCAACTTTTCCTCCAGTCATCCTCAACCAAGGAGTCATCCCTCAATCCTCTTCCGTGAGATACCTAGGTCTCCATTTTGACCGACGATTGACTTGGGCTCTGCACACCAAAACTAAACGTACGGACACTAACAGACGGTACAAACTCTTACTGCGCCTCCTCGACCAAAGCTCCCACCTATCCCTTTCTAATAAACTCCTTATCTACAATTCAATACTCAAACCTATATTTGGACCTATGGAATTGAGCTATGGAGTTGCACCAAACGCTCAAATTCTAATAGGATCCAATCCCTCCAGTCAAAGATCCTTCGAAAAATCACTCTCCCGCATAGGTTTCCAATCTTACAATCCACAACGACCTCAAAGTTCCTTTTGTACAAGACCTCGCTTCTTCCCGCTACATAAAACTCCATGAAAACCTAAACCATCATCCTAATCCTTTAGTTGAATCCATGGCTTCCATCCATGTCCCCGACCGCCCTCCCCGTCGGCTGAAGAGGTGTTGGCCAAGAGATTTATAACAATAATAAAAATAATGTACAATACTTTTTAGAAGTGCTGCCACTGGGTAGCCTCTCCTCTCACGATACACCACGCTAATTAATCTTTGTAATAGCTATGTTACTAATAGCAATCTTTTGCAAGTAACTTAAAATAAAAATTTAAAAAAAAAATTGTGTTAAAAGTGTGTAATTAAAAATATTAAAAATTACCAAAGATATATTACCCATATTGCTTCCGAGCTTACCGAAGGTAACGGAAGCATTGTGCTCACTTTCGAGAACAAAAAAGTATTATGTCTCCGATTTCAAAAATTCCAAGACAGAAATCCGCTTCAGACATCAGGGAACATTTTTGGTTCCGTGTCTGTATGTCGGTCTGTGTGTCCCCGAATCCTGAAACGTGCGACGATAACTTGAGTAAATATCGACCGATTTTGATGAAATTTGGTAGACATGTTCATTTTACCAATGCTCAGGAGGAGTTCGTTGGACAACGTTATCCACTCAAGCGTTCGCGCGCAACGCTCGCGTAAACGTGAACGTAAAATTTAAAAATGGAATTTTAGGTCGGCAAAAAATCAAATATCATCTATTCAATGAGACAAACATTTTTTCTACTACGATTTTTTAATAAAACCACCAGCGACATCTCTATGAAGTGTTAAAGATCGCTAAAACTAAATAATTTTTATCATGGAGAGAACATGGGTAGGGAGATGGACTAGGAGGCTTGGAGGTGGTTTGGTTCCCCTTTGGATCTCTTCACTAGCAAAGCGAGCCTAGGGACCTCGACTCTAGTCGACAAGGCTTCATTCGGGAGTAATTAAATAAATTAGACATTAAAGGATTTTAAAAGCCTAAAATCATTAAAGTATACACGATAGGACGCGAGGAAGCTATGTGCCACTCTAATTGGCAGTGTATTTTAATTATGAACCACTTTTCTAAATAAAATTTTCGATACCATAAAAAAAAATTCCGACGTGGGGCGTCTCGAAACTTTTCCTTACCAAATAATTCCAAAATGGCAGCAGATATGGTTAAATATGGAGGACTTATTTATCGTATAAGTATAGTTTGTGCGGATCTCAGCTCAATCAGCGAAATAGATTAAATTTGTAAACTTAAAAAATTAATATTTTAAAAATGGCGGCAGATATCAAAACGAAATTCGGGGGAAATGTTTGCCTTATAAAGAAGTATAATTGGCACAAACTCTAAAATATTTGCTGCTTCAGCAAAATTGGTTAATTACGTCATAAATTTATGGTTTTCCGGGAAGCACAACTTCATGTTAGCACTGATTTTTGTGCCAAGTTTCAACTCTGTAGCTCAACACTGTGGGAATGACGCGTGACACAAATAGGTAGGCACGCAGACAGTTTGACAGAGTCAGCTAAAAACCACTCGAATGGTCTTAAACACCCGAAATGATAATTCCGTTGAAATCTCGGTTTCAGATTTTGGGATGTTATGTTTGTCCCATCTTTTAATCTATGTTTTTATGTGGGTCGATCAAGGGTAGTAATAAAAAATTCAATTAAGGTTAATTATTCTTAAAGTTGGCTATATTTCGCCCCACTCCGGGGTATATTCATGCCAAAAAACATCGAAAATCTAAGATTACCAAAAATGTTCTTGACTTACAATAATTGACAGAAAATAAAGGCAAGGACTCAAATTCTTACCTTATCTTAAGATCGTTAACAACAATTTAACAAGAAGAAAGAAAAAAGTTATATATAGACCACATAGTGGTGTCGTCACACATTATAGTCAACACTTATTAAATGTTATAATATTAAAAATAACAAAAGACGAGACAAATAAAAATTAACAAATTAACATGTTAAAAATTTGACTAGAGATAACCAGAAGTACACCTTCCGTCTTATCAACTTCCGGAAATAAAGGAAAAAAAAAAACAAAAGAGATTTGGGAAAGATTGAAAGACGGGAAGTTTTTCAAAATTGAGGTAATAGGTGTGCGATGAAACTTAAAAAGCAAAGAAATATGACGCCATTTTTTTTTTTTTTTTTTTTTTTTTCGGTTTCTGTATTCTTAACCTTAGTTGTTTCCATGTGCAAAATTCGAGGAAGATTGAAATACGGGAAGTGGTTCAAAATCGGGTTAACGGAAACGTGCGATGAAACTCACAAAGCAAAGTAATATAAGACTAGTAAAAATATTATATAATCATTTATTTTAAATATTATGAGGGACTTACTGTTCTTTATATAATTGTGATATGAAAATTGTACGAGAGGAATGATAAGGGCATAACAGATTTGGCGGGATTGGATTTTTAATTTCTAAACCTAATTGAAATTTAGAACGGCTGAGTAATACTTTAAATCTTTGGCATCGGTTTTGTAATTGACAGAATTTTCTGTCATGGCTTTAAGAATAATTCACCTTAATTGAATTTTTTATTACTACCCTCGATCGACCCACATAAAAACGAGGAGTAAAAAGGATAGTTTGTTGTTGATAATTTTATTAAGTTTTTAAGGAACTGACAATATATATATATATATATATATATATATATATATATATATATATATATATATATATATATATATATATATACACATTATATGTATATATATAGTATATATTTATATAAAGAAAAAGTTATAAGATGGCGCTAAAATTCGATTTTGCGATTTCGTTGGATTTACACATTTTAAGGTCCAATAAGTTTAGAACTCTCTGGAAAAGTTCATATTTAGAAAACTAACCTAACTAACTCTAAGTTTAGTGGCACTGAACACTTTGAATTTGGAAATGAGGCTTCCAATTAAAGTCAATGCTTCTATGAGCAAACAGTTGCACGTACTTTCAGTAAACTCACTTTTTTTAGTTTTTAGATATCTGTGTGAAAAGATGGTTATCAAAGTTTCTATTAAGTCGAGGATAGGAAACTTAATTGGATTTTCACATGTTTTGAAAAGCTTCGTCTTGTTCATCCAAGTCTTGCTGGAGCTTCTATAGATATAATTTCAAGATAAAAATAACTTTTTATATACTACGTTTTTAAATTTTCTGTTGAATCGTATGTAATGTTGATAATATAATTGTTATTGTTATATAATATATAATGTTAGTGAAAAAGAAAATAGTTCCGAATTTATTTACTTCACATAAATCACAACCATCTAGAGAGCTGATCTTAAACCTATAAAAGGACAAATCTTTGTACAACGGATCTCCCCAACACCAAATCTATAGCATGCCATCTATATATTTCAAATAATATAATCGATAAATAATATAATCGATATTTCCTGTTTTGCTGTCATTCAATGTTTATCTATCACAAATTTGAGACCCGTCAAAATGAAGATTGCGTAAATATGGGATATGGCAAAACAAATAAAATAACTTGCGGATTTTTTCCGAACTAACTTTCCGTATAGCAAAATTTGGTGACCACCAATTAAATTCTGCTGAAAGATGGCTAAAAGTATTAAAATAATGCATTGTCATCGTGTTCTGAGCTATGCTAAAAGTTTCAAATGTCTTGCTATTCAGGAAGTTAGTTAGAAATCGATTGCTAGATTTGTACCGGACAAACAAACAAACAAACAAACAAGAATGCAAGCTAATAAAAACGTAGTAAATATTATGCTTTGCAACACTATCATTTTTAGTTAGAAGGGCGTGCATTTTTCCCTGAAAGCACACGTATTTGGCAACTTATTACCCCTCTCACTTCAAGTTTTTACTTAAAATTTGCATCAATAAATTTATGTATCTACTCCTTTTTAACCCGTCTTAAAAATTAGTCTGCCAAAATACTTTAATTTTTTTATTTACGTCTTCAAGTCTTCAAATTGTTGGATCTAATCTACCTTTAAGAAATAATGTGACTAAAAATTAATAATTTGTGATACTATAAACAGACATTCTAATAAGAATTAATGTAATACATAATTATATTCTAATTAATTCTACTATTTTTCTCAATAGGTGTTAATCCCAACGTATTTAATCTCTTAATTTAATGTTTCTTTGTCTTTCACACAAGATTGAAGTATTGCCATATCTCCGTAAAATATAAATACTCTTAATAGTTTTATTCTACGATGGGGCGAGTATGCAGTTGTTGTAAAACTTAGGAGAGTTATATTTATCGGATTTAACTGTTTCAATGATGCGTTGGGCGTTAATTTGATTGATATATACTTCAAAGAATGCATTTGCATCTGAGTGGTTACGACCAAAAACATCTACACCAAAAACTTTAAATTGTTAATATAAAGCCTCGTTCACACGATGACACAAATGTCGCGACATTTAATGCCGTGACACTGCTTGACACTCAGCGTCTTAATTATAGTGCATTTAGTGCCATGACATCTATTATTCTCACGACGACACTCGGCGACAATAATGTCGCCTAGGGTCATCGTGTGAACGAGGCTTAAATATAAATAGTAGAGAATGAATGGCTAATGTAGTGAAGTTGTTAAATCAGGTTGGCGACACTGCTTTTTCGACCTTGTTTAAACCTGCATCTAAATAACCTACTATTTGAGTTTAATTGCAATTCTTATTTGTTTATAATATTGAATCTCTTATACCTGCAATTAAAAGTGCTAAAAATTATTGTTGTTTATTAAAATAATAAATAAAACCTGTCCAATATATGAAGATGCATTTTTCCCTGAAACTTAAACAATATATTTTATCTCAACACACAAAATAGACCATGTACACTTTCATACTCCAATTCTGAGCCGCAAATTCCTTTGATGTTCGCGAGAAACCCGACATCATATTCATATGGTTTGTGCGTGCTGTGCAGCGAAAAGATTTGTTTGTCCACATTCAACACACACAGCCGGCACAACGCAATTTTTTTTTTTTTAGTGTGGACACACCATCCATCAGTGCATTGGAGAGGCTAACTGTTATTTCCCCTGAGCCTTGGGGTCTTAATTAATTAAATTTGAAAACCTCGATTGATCAAATGCATGTGCAAAAATACTTGTAAAATTGTAATAGCTTATCCTTTTCCCTTAAATTTTGGAGTTGGTTAAACTTCTAGGTTGATACGTTGTCTTTCAAAGTCTAAGTTTGACCTTAAAAAAGTTTTACTTTTCCTCACAACTAATAACTCCTGAGTGGTTTTCAGCATGACGTATGTATGTGTGTATGTGTGTTATCATCGTAGCGCCCAAGGTATTTAACCTAGAGAGTTGAAACCTGGCAGAAAAATCAGTCCTAACCTGTAGTTGTGCCGCCCGGAAAAAAACTAAATTAGTTGCTCTTGGATTAATTGCAGTACCATTATGTATGTAAGAAAGTTTTGTTCAAATATGTCAGAACGTTTTTACTTTTCCTCACTACTAATAGTAGGAAAAGTATTGTTTTCACCAAACATTTTTTTTTCGATTTCAACGGAATTATCCGTTTTAGATGTTTTTAAGACCTCCTGAGTGGTTTTCAGCATGACGTATGTATGTGTGTTATCATCGTAGCGCCCAAGGTATTTAAACTAGAGAGTTGAAACTTGGCAGAAAAATCAGTCCTAACCTGTAGTTGTGCCGCCCGGAAAATCAACTTTTACCGCCATCTTGAACCCAGTTTGCTGAGTCAGCAAAAATTTAAAAAAATCGTAATAAATCGTAAAAATCGAGTTGAAATTTGGCACGAATGTACCTCTCTGTATGAAAAACAAGCCCACTAAATTTCATTTTGATTTTGGCCGCCATTTTGAAGTTATACATTTTTGAATTTTTAAACTTTGCCGGTTAATAATACCGAAAGTATAAATAGGTTTTTGACGTATAGCATATCGTTGGAACCGGAAAAAATTAAGGAACAAATATAAAAAACCCCGATGAAATTCCATTAATTTGTTTAAAAGTTATAAGCGAATATAATTATTTATTAGTGCGATAATTTTGATGACGTCAAAGTTTGTTTACATCTGTCAAAATACCGCCAAACTTCAAATAATTAAATAAAATATAGGTATTAAAAATAAAGTTTTTTGAAGAATGATAATAAATCAGTTTGTTCAGAACGGTCACCCATCCAAGTACTGATAATGCTGCTTCCTCTTGCTGCGAAGCAGCAGGAGAGGCCACTTTAGTGGCCTCTGAAGTGAGGAAAAGTTCCGAGGTACCCTGTACCCGATTTTTTTTTAATGGCTTCAAGAGTTTATCTTTTCCTTGAAGATTGTTGGTTCCTAGGTTTCGTTTCTAATGCTAGAAGCAAAAAGTCAAAGTAAAACAACTTAACTTAGTCGCTTAGCACGACCTCTGTTAAAATACTTTTTTATATTGGATCCAACTTTAAAACCTAACCTTCTTTCTGACTGTCAAAAGAAACTAATGTGTAGATTGAGACAACATGATCATTATCAGCAATCACACGTATTATTAACGTAGAATTTCGATTAAAATAAACGGTACTCTGAATTTCCAATCTACCTAATTATAAGATAACGGAAGCATTCTCATCATTCTAAAGAAGGATTTTTTTTAAAGTTATTATCAATTGTCCTTATTTATTCAATTCTTTTTTTTTTTTTTTTTCACTTTCCAGATTTTATGTAATTATAGGTTATTTATATTTTTACGTTAAAAATAATAAAGGGTTGCAGAAATAAAAATGAATGTTTCAATGCGTGAAGATGGAAAATTTTTTTTTACGTAATATTAAATTTGACGAAACCCACTTTGTTGAGTAAATATGTGATAAAATCTTCTTAAAATTAGGCATGATTATGTCCTGGGGGGGGGGGGGGGGGGGGGGCGCGAAATATCGCCTGTACAACAAACAATTGAGATGAGTTCTATAAATTTACTCTAAATTACCCAACAAAAGACAAAAATAACAAAAAAAAAAGAAGGATTTTTTGTGTTTTGTCTCCTAATTAAAAAAATTCTTGACAGAAATTCCTTTTAGACATCAGGGAACATCTTTGGCCTCATGTCTGTCTGTCTTTCAACACTTTTGCCAACCACTATCCCTCTAAAAAACGATGAAAACTATAATAAGAGAGTAAGTAAATAAGACTGTGAATATAAGGAACACTGAAAACTGGGAATCGAAAAAGATCCAATTCTTAAGTGACCGTCGTTTGTACAATAGTTGGACGGGAGTTCTCTCTTTAAACTCACATTTTATTTATATTTTAATTTTATTCCTTTTTACAAAACATTAATAATTTTACATATGCTATAATCAAGTTTAAGGTCTTCCAGGTATATTTATAGTATTTTGGGTTTTTTATTTTTGCAATCCTGAACCATATTTCTAAATAATACTTGTTGATGCCTCCAACAATAACAGTAGTTTACTCTTGGTCATTTATAAAGTTTAAAATAATATCAAGAAAATAATATTACTATAAAAGACGCAGGGATTTTTATTTAAAAAAAATGGCTTTTTCTCCAAAACCTCCAATTTTTTTTTTTTTCTTTTCAGTACTCTATCGTGGGACACACAGTATATATATATATATATATATATATATATATATATATATATATATATATATATATATATATATATATATATATATATATATATATATATACTTTAGCATTTACGGAAAATGTTGTCATTAAAAATACCTCGTTCCATCTCTGAATAAATTTCCTCTTCTTGTGGAAAAATAAAAAATGTAATATACAGATAGATAAAGTAGAACACAATAAAACCCCCCACTGAAAGTTATCTAAAAGTAAAACCAAGCTCTAAGTAAATCTGAAGATCTCCTCTCTCGCTTTACAATAGTTTAAATATACCAACGAAAAAAATATTTTGAATATATTTTATATTTATATATTTTGTAGTGTTATTTATATTTGTATATTCTTAGTACAGCTGTGAATTGAATATATTTTTAAAAGACATTTTTTTGTACTAATTACAAAATTATCATTTTATTAATTACGACAGAATTAATCAATAGCATAATATATATTTAAATATGAATTATAAATGTTTCTGTTAATTAGAAAATAATTAATTTAAAACTAAATTATAGCTGGCAATTTCAGTATTATATTTCTTAAAAGTAATTTACAATTATTCTCGGAAATATTTCGAGTTTGGGTCAATATATTAAGTTGAAAGCCCCGATTACTAACTATAAGGAAAATAAATGCTTGCGGTAAACAATTCTCTTACTCATTTAGAAGGTACTTAATTTAAAACACGTTCTCCTTTGTTAATACTAATATAGAAGCTAATGCAAAAGGAAAATTTGCAGGAGTTGTGGTTTAATGAGAAGTTAAGGTTTTGTATCTCATTATTTTATCGATTATGGTTAAGTAGATTGCCGGGGAGACGGTGTTGTTTAAGTAATTTTGTAAAGCATTTCCCCGAATGAGGTAGAGATTTAAGCAAAACAAGAAGGGCTTGACGCTGCTAAGTCGCAACTTAATATGTAAGGAGAAGAGTAGAAGGGTAAGAGTTGAAGAGAGGCCCTCATGGGGCCCATATTCACATGGGGCCTCGGGTTACGTAGAATTTAGCCTGGACCCAAGGCCCCTTCACTCTGTGATACAGACCCTACTCTCTTCCTGTTCAACCCCGATCCAGTCCCGATGTAATTTATGTTGGGCCCTCCCCTCTCTCGCAGCCTTACTCGTACACAACATCTCTTAATATATTCATCAGGGCAAAGACAGTTCCGTTAGAAAACCACCCCTTTCCGAAATCCCTCAAGGTTGGCCCACAAAGTAAAGGCACCTCAACTACCTAACTGAAACTTCTAGCCTATCCCTTTCAGTTTGATAAACCTTTCTCTAATAAACTCAACTAAGTCAGTAGAGGCTATGATTGAAACTTTTTACAACTTGGAAAACAATTAATTAGTTTATCCGTATAGCTTTACCCATGCTTTTGTCGTGCTAAACCAAAGAAAATAAGTAAAAAAAAGTAGTACTAGCTTACTGATTATGATTGAAAAAGGTAAACGAAAAAAAACACTTCATCAAGGAGATGTGTAAAGATTGTAAATACATAACATAAAATATCCATCGATGCTAAAATACTCGTAGTTTTTAAAGTTGCCTAAATATGACGATCTCTTTACACACTTATTGTTGGGATCTTCTAAATTAATCAATCTCTTTACACATTTATCGATTTGTCCCACTTAACTGGAAATTGATCCCAAGATATTGTAGGAATGTGCTTCAAACAGAACCAAAAGCGTAGCTCTCAAATTGAACCTAGTCTGTAATCTATACGATTTCGAAATGATCTTTAGATTGAATATAATAAAGAACAGGCTAAAATATATAATGATAGAATGAAGCTACAAAAAAATTAAAATTAATTAATAAAATAATCAGTTTCCAGATAATAAAGCAGAAACTATACGTATCATATTAAAGACATTAGATTAGAAGATTTAGGAAAACATCTCCATTAATTAGTACTAGAGCAGTACCTCTATCTCGGGTGTTTTCCTACAAAGCGGTTGACGCGTTCAAATCATATTAAAGGCATTAGATCAGAAGCGTACTAGGAAAACATCTCCATTGATTAGTACTAGAGCAGTACCTCTATCTCGGGTGTTTTGCTACAACGCGTCTGACGCGTTCATATCATATTAATGACATTAGATCAGAAATCAGAAGCGTACTAGGAAAACGTCTCCATTGATTAGTACTTGAGCAGTAACTCTATCTCGGGTGTTTAAAAAAATACCCTTTCACTTAAATGAGCCGACGCTATAGGCTACCACCAACACCAAGGGCGTCAAAGATTCTTGTCTACTAAGTACTGCATTTTCCTATCCTTTTTTATCATCAATTTAGCTTTATTTCTTTTTTGTGTGACATAAACAATCTTTCACTACAGACAGAAGGGCCTTAGTAGTTCAGTCAGGCCACCAACCTCTTTACCCATCCATTGAATTATTTTGGGTACTTTAAATTTATATTATTTTTTTCAATGATCTACTAATGAATTGATACTAATAATTGTGGATCCAAAGACTGTGACGATGTTTTATTTTATTGTTAGTTTTCTTATTTCGTTACTCTCTACAATGTATTGTGCGTTGTTACAAAATCTGTTTTATGGAACTTACTCATTTTGCAAGTCAAACAGCAGAAGTGATCAATTTATTGTGAAATAAAAATAGCCATTATGGTGATTTCCTTATAGTAAACTGTTGTTTTAGTACTACATACTTGCATTACTGCAACAATTATTCAGTACTTGATTACAGAACGCTTTCAACCAACCTACTCAGTTAAATAGCCACCAATAGTACTACGTCATTTAGGTTGTAACATAATACCTTAAAGGTTATAAATAAATGTGTAAAAATGTATCACCGATTTCAAAAAAGAATATAAAATTAATAAAAAAAAAAAATCTGGTAGTTATTCGTCTTTATATTTTCTAAAGCCGTTTGATACAAATTCTCGATTTTCGGTAAAGAAAAATTGGGTTCTTTTTTTTTAAATTTAGTCCAGGATGTTTTTCTGCCAACTTTATATTTTGGTCTTTGATCTTCTAAGGCTTATACTTCAAACATCCTCGAATAACGCCTAATTTTAACATTTAAAATAAAAGTAAACTAGGGTTATTTTTTTATGCTGCATAAAATGTTGAGAGCTTCCTCAAAATATATATAATTTCGCTAAAGTAGGTCATTATAGTATTTGTTTAAATGTTATTTATAACCCAGTTTAAATTACGTGAATAACTCTAAAAACGATAATTTTATTTCCAAACCATAATTGTAAAAGTTTTTCTACATCTACTAATGCCCCCTAGAGAAAAATGTGCTTCAAAAGTTAGTATAAAAAAACTATCAGCTGATTTATACATAATTACATGAATATTGTTTTAGACTCATTTTTGTGTTTAGCTACGAACTTGTTCATTTTTACCCTCAAGGTAATCTAATTCTCTATTAGTAAGTTCCACGTGGTTTCGGCATAGACAAATAACATTGTATATAAGTATGTACTTACTTTATTCATTTTTATTATAGTGGCTAATAAACCGGTCTAATGATAGTTCAACATCAGAAATTATTGGAATGAGTAGGAAATTTAGGCTTAATGTAAAATATATGTAAGAGAGAAAAAGGTACAACTAAAATTAGAAATTTATTTAAAGACATGGTGATCATCTCATTTTATTGCCTCGAGTTAAAATGACAAATTTTAACACCCCAGATGTTGCTTTTAGCAATGGAACCGAACTTTGATTTTTGATTTGAAGAGAGGTTTTCATCGGAAAATTTAGTTCCTAGAAAATTAGTCACCCCATTTTACAATATTTCGTAGGACTGTATAAATTTAAGATTTAGAGCTTGTGGTTGAATTTGCTGTTTAACTTAAAGAAGGGAGGTTGTACTCAAAACTAAATAGTTGTTTCGATCATTTACCTTCCTATTCTATTAAAACAATTGTGAGAAATCTTGTACGTAAATATTTAGTAAATTTCCTTTGCTTTGGTAAAAAGTCTCACGTTTTCGAGGTTTACATAGCCTGAAAATACAATAACCCCGTGGTGAAAAAGAAAAAAGAAAAAAAAACATCATGGAAAAGGTTAGTCCGGAGAATGGGAGGTTAAGACAGTGAAAGCTCCTGACATAAATTGTTATGGAGAAGAGACTGTGGAGGGTTGAATTCCAGGTTCCCTTCAAATAGAAATAATATATCAAAGGAAAAGGCTCTGTTCGCCCCCTCCCGGAAGGGACCGGTACCCCATCCATAAAAAAAACCCTGGACCGAGGCAGACGACGATAACACAGGAGAAATAAAATTAATTCTTATGCTTTGCTATAAAGTGTGGGATGCAAGGAAACGAGATATCTAGAGACGGAGGCCAAGCTCTCGAGAGGAAACATAACCTCTACACAAATTTCTACTAACCATCCCTGAAGAAAGGTATAACGCCCTGGAATTTATTGTCATATCGATCCTCCAGATGTCCTAAGATAAATTATCTCGCCACTCGTGTTTTATTTCTTTTTCTTTTCCTCTGTTCCGGATATTTAATTCTTTCCTAATTATTTTACATAGTATTTTTAAGCTACAGTAATAATATAAACGAAAATAAATTCCTCTTGATGATAATGCTTCAAACAAGAGGTACTAAAAAATCTTTATCTGTTCATCAATCCGTTAAATTAAAAAAAAGGACCTTGAATAAAAGGAGGAAAAAGATTTTCAATTTTTTTATCGAGTTAGATATTAATAAATACCTTAAAATTAATATTATTCTACGATAACTTGCTAAGTTCTACTAGGTCTAATTTATCCAGTGCAAGTACATGATGTTTGTCTGTCCCTCTCTCTATTCTCTAGCCCAAATCCCTCTACACGTTTAAATTTAAAAACATTTTCTGACATGGCAAATACACACCACAAACTTAAATTAAATAATAAATATTATTTTTTTCATTTGTGCCTCGCAGCACAAGGATACAAATTTATATACGACACTGCAATCAATTTTAGCCTCTTTGGGGTGTGTATTTGGCAAGTCAGAAAATGTTTTTTAAATTTAAACGTGTAGATTAATTTGGGAAAGAGAATAGAGAGAGGGACAGGCAAACATCATGTACTTGCACTGGATAAATTAGACCTAGTAGAACTTACTCGGACAGTGGGAGACTTGGCTAAATCTATGATCCCACAACTTTTTACGCGAGACTTGGCTTATTTTTTTACACTCGTGTTTTTGTTGGGATTTCACTTGTTTTTGAAAGTAATTTTTCATTGCCCTAAACAATTTTTCGTTTTTCTTTCTTAGCTCATTATCTTTCGTGTAACTTCTTCGGCGGTGGGTGTTCAAATTGAACTAAATAATATTATCTGGAGTAAACATGTTTGCACTTTAAGATAACTGTCAAACAATGCTGTCAAATCAACCTCAACGAACGTTCTCAACATCACTTTTTAGTTTTAAAGTTCTCGACTAGGTAGCTCTAGTGGTGCTGTTTATAATTTTTAATTTTTTTATAATATTTTGAATTGGTGGTTTTTCTATTAGCCTTGAAAGGGACAAAGAACCAGATTTTTTTGTTGTTTTTTTTCTACACGTTTAAATTTAAAAACATTAGGTGGGTGTTCAAATTGAGCTAAATAATATTATCTGGAGTAAATATGTTTGCACTTTAAGATAACTGTCAAACAATACTATCAAATCAACCTCAACGAACGTTCTCAACGTCACTTTTTGGTTTTAAAGTTCTCCACTAGGTAGCTCTAGTGGTGCTGTTTACAATTTTTAATTTGTTTACAGTATTTTGGATAGGCGGTTTTTCTATTAGCCTTGAAAGGAACAAAAAACTAGATTTTTTCGTTTTTTTAAATTTTTCCTTTATTTGTACAATAAACTCTATCTATATACAAAATTTCAAGTTTCTAGGATTGTTAGAAGTGCCTTAGAATTAGGATGAGTGAGTCAGTCAGTGACAAAATAACAAAACTTTGGGCTAAAATATCTTAAGAACTACTATGGGTAGAGGTGTGAAATTTTTATTTCTGGTTCAGTTTGTCATGAACTTTAAATTAAAATTAATTTTATATATCTAAGTATCTTCAATTGAATAATATAGGGGGGTCCAAATTGCCGTGAGTTGGTTCCAGTAAAGGATGGTACGGCTGTGCTCGACTTGGCGGGGGCACTGCCGTGCCCCCAGATTAAACTATAGTTGTGCTAGCACATAAAACCTCATTTAAGAAAACTTTATAAATGATAAACCAACTCAAAATATAATACATCTCCTGAAAATAAAACGAGAAATAGTGAGAATATGTATTATTTAAGGAATTGCAATGACATTTTCTCGACGTGAGAAATAAGAAAAGGTAGGAGGGTTTTAAAAATGTAAGAATATGTGACAAGAAGGATTCCAGTGCGTTACCAACCCAACTAGGTTTGTTCAAAAATGATTGTTTTATACTTCTAAAAAGTATACTTATTGAAGAATACAACGATATGCATTGATAAACTACATCGATTTAATGACTTAATGGAACATCCATCTTAAATTTAAATATAATATATATATATATATATATATATATATATATATATATATATATATATATATATATATATATATATATATATATATATATATATATATATATATATGTATATATATGTATATATATATATATATATATTTCCTATATCTTTCATGTATATAAAGAGAAAGTATTAAATCTTCTATAATTTATCTCTTTTTCATTTTTCCCTGTATGTCTGTAGGGATGGTGATTTAAAAAAACTTGTTTTCTTAAAAATCTTTTTAATACTGGCAACATTTAGCCTAAGCCTGGACTAAAATAACAGTATCGACTGACAATATTCAATCTATTTATCATATTATATTTACTATTTATATCACATTTTTATTTGTCCTCTTATTTAATATTATGTAGGTATATTAAAATTAAAAACAATTTAAAATTAATTAATAAAAAACACATAAAAAGAAAAAAGTCAATATAACAGTATAACAATTAAAAAGTATTGTATGAGAAAGAATGGTGATGGCACGAAAATTCCATTTTGAGAATTTGATGGATAAATATCCGTTTTGGGTTTAGAATAATTGGTTTAAAAATGGCTGTCTGTCTTCTGCAGTCTCTGCAGACGCATGGAGCCTAATCCACAAATCATTTTTGGGACACTACCAGATTATATAAATGATGTAATTTTATGTTGTTATCAACAAAAATAACTATGTTAACTGATTCAGTTTAAGGCTTAAATGCATGTCTGGTAATTTTTCTTTGGCTAATTTTTAAATATCCATTTAAATCATTCTATATTCGGTACCATTCATATATTTTTAAATTACTACATATTAAAAAACAACTTCTGTAAAATAATATGATATGGGCATCATAGTATCGTTATATAATACAGTGCAGATATGAGTCACGTATAGAGGACTCCTATCCGGTTCCAGTAAACATAATTGTATGTATGAAATAGACTAGACAGAATAGATTGCGAAATAGCTACAAGACGTATTACGTAATTGATCTTCTTTGAAAGATCTGGAAGCAACTTTAGAACCTAGCGGCTAACCAATGCTTTTTGCTATTGCTTCAGAAATTACCAGAGAGGGACTATTATCTAATTATTATCATTAATTTTGATCCAAATAGGGAGTAAAATAATGACGATAACCTTAAAAAATACGAAATAAACAGCCAAGGTTCTTAATATGATTGCTCTCAGATAATTTTGGTTCTCTGCACCGTAAACTAGAAATCATAAAATAAAATAAAACTAAAAATTATGAAGTAATGGTACTCCAATTTAAAATGGACCCAACAGAGTTAAATCTACTACGGAAAAGAAATGATTTTACTGTCCTCTTCTTCCTTCCTGAAGTCACTTTAAAATTAAAATTCAATTCGGGATAGTTGCAAGTACTCTTTGAATTTTGATGAACTGCTGTACATTAGAATAACAAAAGCCAAAAAGTCACTACTTCACTCTAAATTATCACCCTGAGCGTAATAATTCAACGTTATCGTTTATTCTTCGAGTATGAATGAATATCCTCATCACCAACTTCTCATTAAATAACTGTTACATAATTGTGTATAATTATGTAAATTATTGACTGTAGAACTAACCGCTTAAGGTATTTGCATTTTAAGATGCCCATTTCTGAATAGAAGCAAAACAAAATAACATCATAAAAGCAACGTTTTCAAGACAATGAAGTGAAAATTGCTTATACTAAGAAAAGGGAGTGTTTACTAAATATAAAATAATCTCTTTCAGAAAATCATTCTTATCTTAGTCCTACTTCTTCTTTCTTTTTATCGCACTGATTAGGATTTATTATGTCTGCAGGCTGTTATTTTCTATGGAAAGGAAAAGTTGCACAGCATTATTTCAAAGCCTTTACTTTGCTTGTAAGGATTCTTGGAGGAGATAGATATCCAGCTTCGCAAAGCCTCGAAGGAACCGAGTAGGAGAGTGGAAGGAGGTAAAGGAAGCCTCCGTGGAGTTTTAAGACAAGATTGATGGAGGGGCTCCCCCTCAAACCGCCCCTCCCCCAAGAATGATTAAGAACCGAGAGAGTTTCTTGGGGAGGAGGGGACTAGAAGTGAAACACAGTTTCACTAATTATTAATTTTCTCTTTCCCGTTAAAATTTTCTCTTCCTCCAACCCCCAAGGGAGGGGTTGCAAAACGAAGAATTACATTTTTAATTTATCCAATTAATGAGGGTGGAGGGAGGCGGTCGAGAGGGGTGTTGTCGTGTACAAATTCAGTTGATCTTCATCCGGTTCTTGTCATCCGTCCATCCCGCTCTAATTCGACTAAACAGCCTTCAACTTCTATATTGTTCTTAAGTCATTTTTATACCCTCCTATTTTATACATTAATTAGCATCAATTTCTCTGAAACCGTCGATAATTTATTGTATTTAATTGACAATTATTCATTTTTTATAAATTTCTTACAAGACAGCTTTCATTTAAAGCAATATACATGCATGTGCAATCAATATTCGATTTGTATGAAATAAGCGTATTTTTTTATTTATTGGCATTGAGTTTTTATTTTATTTGTTTTAGGTGAAATGTTTAAATGTGATGAAGGACAGAGGAATTACGAGTATGTTATGTACAACGACATCCTACAATTATCTTGTGTTTGAACAATAAGAGATTACATAATACAGCTCGTTCATTTAACTCCATCAAGAACAATTATTCTTATATCAGGTATAACAGCTTGTTTCAAGTTTTATCAGCTGGCATTTGTAAATATTTAAAACCATTGTTGAAAATAACTTAGTTAACTAGCTTATAAATAATATAATATTTTATATTTATCTATAGAAAAAAGAAATATCTACCCAAGTATTTTTTTATTTTTTTATTTATTTTTTTTTTTTTTAATAAATGTGGTTTTATTGTATTTTTATAAACATTAATACATTTTAATTTCTACATTTATTTTATAATTATAATTTTTTTTTACCTCCCAATCAACACCATTAAGTTATTACAAGACGGGGACTCAACTACTTTACTCATCTACTGATGTCATCTGTATGAAACATGTCTCATCTCTCCGGGATTCGAAATCACCACCTGGGTTAGAGGCGAGTACGACGGTGGCTACGCCGTTCCCCCATTCCCATTTTAATTATTCGATTAATTGTTTTCCAAATATAAAGCTTAATATCATAGTAAATATAACCTGTAATAAAAATATATTTTATTAACATTGTAACTTAGTTGAAGCCGCCAACCTCTAGTAGTAGTAGTCTAGTACTTCCTACTAGAACGGGTAGGACGAACTACTTGTTCGAACCTTGCAATTAGGCCATCACTTAGGCCCTTTTTACGCCCCGCCGTAGAGAGTTCCAGCCACTTCACACATCATACATATGTACATTGTACCGCCGAAGCGAGTATGATGTGATCTATAGTGAGCCATATAAATCAGAGCGTCACGGCGAGGAATCGAACCCCATCTCGTTCCACTCATGATTCAGTGATGGCCGAGTAGACGTGGTTTAACCCACACGACCACGCTGGCTCCCTTAACGCCAACCTCTACTACAATAGTTAACAGTTTTTGCCGGCGGTATCAATTTTAAATAAAAATGTAGATCTTCTTCCTCTTGAGAAGACGATTTCTGTCGAGAAAATATTACATTTTGGTACAAAAAATTGGTTTTAAAAAATTATCATATATATTATTAATTAGTTAGGAAACGGAACCTTCGGTAAGCTGGTAAGCAATAAACTTAAAGAGTAAAATTAAATAATTTATGGAAAAAGAAAGTTAATTATTAAAATTTAATACAACCAGCTGCGACCAGGTGGTCATCACCAGACAAACTCAAAATGTATATTGTATGTATAACAAATATTTTATGAGGTGAAAGGAAGGGTATGGTTTTGGCACGTTGAGCAGTTTAGAGTGTAATAGTGTAACTGTGGAAAAGGAGGAGGGAACAGGGTTGTATGTAATTTACTAGTACATAATTCGGGTTAAGGATTATTCCGGAAAATATAACTAGCTTAGTACCTTAATACCCACATCCTGTCCTAGTATTATATTAATATATAGTCATATATAATACTAATATACTAATAGTCTCCCAATTTGTGTGGCTCGTAGCTCCTAGTATATTATAGGACGCATGGTCAAATCGGATTTGGATCAAATTCTATTCACAGTGATGTCACACTTATTTTAAAGCAAAATTAAATTAACTCTGACGAAATTGGACCAGTACTTCAAATCGGATGAGTATTTTCAAAAAAACAAGTCTTAATGAAACAAAGTTGTTATTTAGATGCCCGGAGGAGTCTTATTTTCAAGCAATATTTGTTCAGAAAGTTTAAATTAATATGGGACCAACAGTAGCCCAATTATGATCTACTATCTAAATTACATTAAAATCGGGCGAGTTGTATGTAAGATATGGTGGTTTGAAAAAATGTCGAACAACAAACCGACACGCACTAAAACGAGACCACACAAGTTCCCTGATGTCTGAAACGGATATCTGTCCAGGAATTTTAGAATTCGAATACATAAATAAGTCTTCTATTGAATGATTACAAAGCTTCCGTTACCTTCGGTAAGCTCAGAAGCAAAACTAAATTAAAAATCTGTCCGAGACAACTCAGACTAACTTTCTCATGTAATCTCGGCCCCGGATCCCAGTAAGCATGATTATTGTTATCTATACAGACGGATACTTGTGTCAATTTGCTTAGCTATGACTGTAAACCTATCTTTAGCAGGGTGACTATAGAACCTTCCAAGTGAAGTGAGAGTCCCACCCGGTACTATCGTCTACTCCAATCATCCTTTTAAGCTATTAACTCATCATGATTAACTATTAATTTGCTAAATATTTAATATTTATTGCATTAAGCTTGCTTCAATAATAAACCTACGTGATGCTAAGTTAATATTATATTATTTAAAATTCATTCAACAGGTGGTTGTTTACATTTTGTTTTCAATTTTCAACAAAATCATATTTATTTTCATCAATAACTCGGAAACTAGATTTTTCCAGGGAAAACAGCTTATATCGTTAGATTCGTATTTAAATGGACTACATTTTAGAATTTTTTTTAATCAAAATCGTCAGAATCGTTTTCGAGAAATATTGTTTTTGAGTTTTTGGGGGTAGGGTCCCCAAATTTGGGGTAAAATTAATTTCTCGATATCGCCTCGGGGTATGATTTTTCTGAACATGTATGCTAAATTTCGTCAAAATCGGCCCAGTAGTTTAGGCTCCACGCGTCTGCACAGACGACAGACAGTCATTTTTTAAAAACCAATTTTTTTGGACTCAGGGGACCTCAAAACGTGTAAATCCATCATAATCACAAAATCTAATTTTCGTGTCATCACAATACATTCTCTTTATATGAGAAAGTAAAAATCAGGCAAATATCATCTCCCTCACCTTATGTAGATATATCAAATGATCGCCTTATAGATGAGGACCAACAAAACGTAATGATTCTGTGTGAAATAGTTGCTTTTTGTTGAGTTAGTACCAAAAATCTTCTTAGATATTAAAAATTCTTGAAATTTGTTGATTATTGCACAAAGAAGAACCCTTGTCATTTGCTTATTGTTGATAGGATTTCTTTTTCTCTTTATTACAATTATTTTCATTGCCCACATTTAAAATTCTCTGTAGATAGTAAAGCTATCTCAATGCATTCATTTTTAAGTAGATAAAAGGCCTTATTAAGTGCAGTATATTTCATCAGTTTATTTCACTTCATTAAAATCTCAAACGAAATTGCCCTAATAGTCGAAGTACTCGTAATTCCTGCAGTTCCTGTATTTCTTTTATTTTTTGTTGTTGTGGAGAAAGCGTCTTTACATTATTCTCTGACACTGAAAACTATTTGTATCATCTTGTAGCTTTTTATCTTTTAAAATAGAAAAATTTATCTCAGCTACAAAATCTAAAATCCTAATAGAATTCACTTTATCTACTTAGATTAGACCCTAAAATCTTACATCAAATAACCCCTTGATCTTACATTAAATAATATTAAATTCTGTTTAACAATTTCCAAACCCAAAAGAAAACAGGCCTAATAAATAAAAATATATATAAAGCTACAAAATATTAACTCTGAATTTGACAAGACTATAAATTGTGCTTTACAATTCGTAAAGACGACAAGACTTTTTTATGTTTGGTTGTTTTCTTCTGGGCCCATGATTTATCGTGACTAGTATAAATCCTTCGACATATTTGTCCAATAGAAATAGAGTATTTTCTTGTACCTCTTTCTCTGTCTCCTCTAGACTTATAACACATTATTCAAATCCTTTCCAAAAACTTTACTTAGAATAAATCGGTTTATCTTCAAATTCCTTCAAACTAGAAACTTCTATTGGAAAACAAGTAGAAGCAAGGAAATGTGTCCTTGTCAGTTTATTTTTCTAAATCATCCGAAGACGTGAGTTTAATAGAATATAAAGATTTTTTCTCGGTTCCAATATTCCAGGTAGCTAAGCTTTTTCTAATAATATTGGATCATATATTTTGATTTACCTCTATTCTATGTCACTCATTTTTAGAATGACAAAAGTTCAAGGAAAACTAAGCTTCAGTCTTCAACATTGCTTTGACATTTTCATGTTTAGGCTGTGCTACATAACTCGAAAAGCGTTACTAAAAAACGTTACCCGTTATTTTAGCTATCGTTAGCGTTACTGTTATTTAGCTGAGTTGTGACGTTATATATATATATATAATATATATATATATATATATATATATATATATATATATATATATATATATATATATATATATATATATATATATATATATTATGAATTTACAAAAGATTATTATGAGAATTGAAATATGTACTAACATGCCACGTACTAAGAATATAAGTCAGAAATATGCATTTGAGAAAATTGTTTTTGATTTGAATTCTGATGGTTTATTGGTCAGATCGATCCTAAGAGTATAAGTCTATGGACCAGTTTTCAATTTATAATATAAATTTTATCCCAACAGTACATCTTTCAAGTGACTCAACGTCGAGGGTTTTTCCTTTACCTTTTACCGGAGCTGATAATGGCCGAGAGGCCGAAAGCTATAGTTTTGAAATAAACACTATTCTGTGGAGATGCTTTCCAGTTTTGCATTATTCTATTGATATCTACTCCACTTGCGCTCTTAATCTTTAAGTTATACCATAAGTACTTAAATTGTTCACTGCCTCACTGACATATACTCTTAGTACCTGGTATTTATAACCTTCCCCAACAAGCATTATAACCTTTTTTACATAATTCATAAGAAAGTGGAAGGTTATTAATGTATATAATTTCAAGCTTAAGTTGTTCTTTGAAGATAGATACAAATAATTATTAATAATTACTTATTTAACATCCATATTTAAATTCTTACCAGTGTATTTGTAAAGTTGGTGATTATTTATTTAATTAAACTACTATACTTTAAATAAATGTATTATACTGTACAATAAATATCTTTTCCAGATTTTCTGTGGTCAATTTCAAGCGATTTTTTGCTAGTATATTTTTTAATTTTGAAAATGACCTTTCCACGTCGGCAGAAACAATTGACATATACATCAATATAGAGCAGTCTTTAAAACTTGATACTGCGTCTTCGCCTTGCATGATTTTCAATATATTAACTATTTCGTTTTAATCTGGATTTCTATTTAATAGCATCCAGTTTTTTTCTGGTTTGCTCTCCTTTTTGGCCCGGCACTCCATCGCAGCTTTTTGGAGGTCCAGGACAACTTTAGTAGCTGAAGTTAACGAAGCGGCTTGCACCTACAATTCATCTATTATCTTTGGCAACTTAAAAAAATGAGCTTGGATAAAATTTAGTTGCATCCAAGTTTGCACGTTTTCCAGTGCCTGCTTCGCTTTTTTAATTGCCATGTATCGTCGAATTCTTCTAATAGAACTTTTACTTTTTCTCTATGTTTGGGACTTCGGGGTTATAATAAAGGACCGCTGCGATCCAAGTTCCCCATCTTGTTAGGATAGCCTCTGGAGGAAGAGGGGTCCCTGGCAGCATCTACTTGAAGACGGACACTCGACATGGAGCTTTTATAAAAAAAATATTTTTACCCGCTGAAATTAAGTCATTTACAGCTGGTGAACATTTCCTTACTTCCTCAGCTACTCGATGAACAGCATGGGCTAAGCCGGTTGTATGGACCATTTTAGGGTACAATACTTTTAAACACTCCCCCGCTTTCAATGTGTATGTAGTGCTGTTAGTCACAAAAGCCTGCATTCTATCTTCTACACTCTACACTATGGTTTCCTTGGCACCAAATGGATAGGGCCTCCTGCACCGATCTATTGTGGTGCTGTCGGTTTTCTCCACTTCTTTACATAATATTATATGACACTTGCAAGCTTCGTCGAGGGACAGCTTGGCAACTATTTCATAAAACGTAAAGTCGCCGCACGAGTCCATTGTCTTATCAACAGACAGCTAAATAGGTGAATCAACTATGTCGGCTCGTATTAGGTTAACGATTTCATCATATATTGGAGTCACACACTTCTTTCTTTTTTCACTCTTCACTTTTTTTCTTCCTTAAAGTCGATTCATGAGGTATTTGACGACCTGTGTATTTTCCTAGAAATGCTCGGAAGTGCTCATTTTCAAATTTGTAGAGAAGGATATCAGCTTTCATTATAGCTCGGCAGAGGAGTTAATCCCTAAACCATTCATTATTATTACGAATGTTCCAATGGTTATCCTCTAAGTACGCTACTTATGTCTTATAAATGGGTCATTGATATTGAACCCGACAACACTACCTGCGTCTTTCCCAAGATTATTTGCTACACGCGGCTTTAAACTTGGTTTTTTTACCTTAGAATTTCTTTATCATTAAAATATTCCATAATATTCTCAAACGAGCAAAATATGCAAAAAAATATGATGAAAATATTCTATGAACCCAGAAGTATGCTTTTTTATGTCCTTATAACTTTTGAAGGGGGGAGGTAGAGCCCCCAAAATACGAAAATTAGGCATTTCATTGTTATTAAAGCTAAGGAAAAAAATATGTTTTTTATGTCAATTCCTAACCCTAGTAATAAGTCTATTATATTTTTTAATACAGATCCATATTTTTATTCTTTCGAATTAAATTAATTTTATAAAATAACTAAAGTTTCTTTATGATAAAGTGCATTCGTTTAAATTAAAGTTTTCTAATTGATTAGACTGAATTCATTAAAATTACTAAATTTACTGTAATATTTAATTTTAACTGCTTTCCGTTTATAATATGGATTTTTTGTATATTTAGGTATCATTGCCAAATTATGATTGTGGAAGCTACAATTACGTAATAATTCATTTTTAATTCTATATTTAAATCGTTTTATTCCTTTCCTCGTTTAATGGATTTTAATTGAAAATTAGAACTAAATGATGTTTTTGGATGAATTTTATTGAAAAAAAGCAACTGGAATGACGCATAACAGATGTGAGAGAGAAAGAACAATCATTATTAATACAAGGATTTATTTCCTTCCTGTTTATGCTTTACTGGGAACTACAACACAGCATTTCCCAAAGCAAAATAAAAAGGTGGATTGTGGAATGGGGGACAGGTTTTTTAAATTTATGAGTTTTTCGCGGAGGATCGGAGGTTTGGGAGCGGAAAACACAGAGACCCGCTGCCAGGACCCAACAACCGGAAACTTTTATTTTTCTGCTAAAGAATTTCTTCCAAGTGACATTGAAATTTGAATGGAAAAAGAAAATCACGAAAAAAGCAGTGTATTGATTTTTATTAACAATAGTTAAAAATATGATAATAATGAAATATCAGTTGACCAAATAACTTTATACATTTTTTTTCAAACGGGGTTTTACATTTTACCAAATAGGTTTGGCTAAAAATATTTAGCTGAGGAGGTTATTTAAAACGAGTAGAAAGGTTTTCTGTGTAACCCATATAACATTTTACTCCAATCCACGCAATATCTAGTACCAATAATCGAACCATTTAATTCACCAAATAAGCTTATACCCTATCCGCTGAATAAAACGATTGTTATTAAAAAGATGTCAATCAAGGTATTAACAAACGTAAATATATAATGAACCGCTTCCCTTCCGCTTACCATCTACCCGCTTTATTGCTTAAACCTCAGCACGATTAAAGCAGGTAGTCAGGTGACCACACCAATAAGAAGTCACTACTTTCTCTCCCCGCACGCCCGCCACGATAAAGTGAGAAGCGGTACACTATCTTCTTACCTTTACACGAGTAGATTATATTTTGTAGGTAGGGGTAGATTTAGCCTCTTCTCTAATTTACCCCATATCTTCAATCTTCTCTCATTCAAATCTGTTGACAGAAACTATCTCCAAATCTCTCTGTCGTTTAGGACTTAATGTTATAGAGATAGATAGTAGAAGCCCAGCTAATGTTGCAGATGAAGGTAGTAAGAACATCAGCGTAACATTATTGATAGGAAACATGCCCTGATTCAAGAGCCCTGTCACTCGAAGTAGAAGATCCAATTCTAGGAACATTTAAGCATCTCCCTATCAGAATTCAAAATTGCAGAAGTTAACTTCTGCATCTCAAGTACTTACTTTAAGTAGATTACTTTAACACTAATTAGAGTACATAGTAATTAATTTAATAATGTAGTACCTGGAACAAATGGATATAATAGTTATTAAGCACACACAAACATGATAAAAGTTCGTATTTAAATTAGATTGACTTTAACTTAAAAATATTTTTTCAGCATAAGTTATTTTCAGTTTCAAAATTATGTTATTTAGGTTATTACAGCATATTTGATTAACAATTATATTCAACTGTCAATTTTCGATTTTAAGGTTTCAATACATTTGCTTGATAAAATAAATTTTGAAAAAAATAATAATTACCTTGAGACGAAGGCTGATTAGATAGATTGTCAAATTTTCATTCTTGGTAGAACCATAACATATGAAATAAACTAGGAAGAAGTTAACTGATTAAAGCGAAGCAACAGCTATTGCCCCCGACTGCACTGCACATGAGACACTTCAACTACAAAGAGAATTTGCTCCAAAGTGACACTTAATTCAATGAATCTCTTTCCAATAACCATATCATGGATGCAAAGCTCAGTAGTAGATAGTAATGAGATCAAATATTATAATGTTTGTAATAATCCAGTATCCAGTTTGTCTTCAAGATCAATTGTGGTATATGGCCTTACTTTTGAAGAAAAAAGAGTCAGTGGCAGTTACACAAATTACATTCGAAAAGAGACGTAAGAGCCTAAACCTCAAAATAATAATTCCAAAAGTATGTATATTGTTATATCTTTATAGCGTTTTACCAGTGAAGAAAATCCCTTATCATCTTTTAGTTGGTTGGTTAAACAGTGACTTTTAAAATATTTATGAAGAAGGTATATTTAAACATAGATTAAATCTTGTAGTGTTGAACTATTTAAGGATTACATTGCTTCATAAATTCATTTTATATTTATAAAAATAAAATACAGTTAAAATGGAGAAAGGGGAACCTTATGAAAGGTGAAAGTGAAATAACACAAGAGTGTAGAAAGAAAACTACTCCTTTGTGTGAAATTTTCATGATATGGAGCAGTTTTATAACACGCAGTTAGGAGAGAGTAGAGGGGCCCTCTGAATATCAGGCTAGGATATTATCTAAGCGGAAGATTTGGCTAAAAACACCAACCCTTCCCCTCTTATTCCTTTACTCGGGTTTAAAATTCGTGAGTAACTCTCCCCCCCCCCCCCCCCCCCCCTCCTCCCTTCTTTTTCACAGTGAAAACACCAGGCGTGGGTTTTTCGTCCCTGTATCTAATTGAATTTAGCCCTAACGCTATCTTTTTCCCTTTGATATACTGGCGTATAGCACGGATTTATATTTTTACTCGAGGGTTGTAGTTGTTGTACCGGTCTAGCGTCCAACTCCTCATCATGATATACTTACATGAGAAGTCGGTGTTCTTCATGTTACCCTTCCTGAAACTCTTTTTTTTCTCTTGCCTTCGCCCTTATACCACCTTTTGTTCTCACTCTTTATTTTCATTCAATTATAAAGCCTTGTATGAAGCTTCCTGAAAAAAATGGGTCCATTTTCCCTGGACTTAACTGGGTTTTTGGAAAACCATTTGTGACGACGTTTTTCTGTTGAAAATGCTCCACCTTCTTTATGGCTTTTACAAATTTAATTTGTTTGGGAATTAAGGTTTATTGCAATCTATAAACAGCTGTTAAATGAAAGAGTGTTAAAGTAAAGTAGAAGATTTGTTACACAAATAGCATACTCAAGGTGGCTATATTTCTAACTATTAATGATAACTGTTCTGTTAATTTTCTACTTTTCGTCTGAGGGAGAGAATCGTTGCGATATTTTTGGGCAAAATGATTATTTTATTCTAGTTTTGTCTTTTTATTTTCTCATATAAAGAGAAAGTATTGTGATGGTGGATTTTGATGGATTTACACGTTTTGAGGTACCCTGAGTCCAAAAAAGTGGTTTTTAAAAAATGTCTGTCTGTCGTGGAGTCTAAACTACTGTGCCGATTTTGACAAAATTTGGCATACATGTTATGAAAAATCAAACCCCGAGATCAAAAATGATGACCCCAATTTTGGGGCCCCAAAAAACCCTGGAAAAACGGGAAAAAAATAATATTCTCGAAAACGTTCCGACGATTTTTATTAAAATATTCTAAAATGTAGTCCATTTAAATACGATTCTAACGACATATGCTGTTTTCCCTGAAAAAATCGAGTGCCTAAGAAAATTAAGCTTTTAGCGAATTTTCAAAGAAAATTACGCTATTGCAATGGCTTCAAAATTTTTGTAATGCGAATTTTTGAAAAATTTTTCCATGGAAATCCGTTTCAGACCATTCTGAATCGATTCCTAAAATTTAACACTTTTTTTTATGTATGTATGTATATATGTATGTATATATGTATGTATATATGTATATATGTGTCACTCCAGACGATATCTCCCCTTAGGATGCACTTAAAAATTTCAAACAAATTTTAAAATGTCAATAATATCAAAAGAAAGGATGAGTTCGTTGGCCAGAATTTTTGGAGTTCATTTAGGGGTCACATTTTTACAATTTAGGGTCAAAAATAGCATAAAAACGTGTTTTTACTATTTTTCCCCCCTTTTATGTGAAAATATGATAAAAGTGTAAATAACAACAATTACTGTATTCTTAAAGAGCTTTCCAACGACATGCATCTTGAAGGGTAAATACTATTTTGACTTTTGTACCCCGTACCCCTGTGTCCCAAATTTTTTTTTTTCATCCGAGCTAATTCTAAACCAAAATTTTCCTATATTATCATAAGCCAATAAAACGCAGATTTCTTTGAAAATTCGCTCATTAAGTCATGGTGCATGACTGGACTTTTTTTCTTAGGCATTCGATTTTTCCAGGGAAAACGGCATAAACGCGGACGGAGAGGGCCGGATTCGATTCTCCACCAAGGAAAATTTATTTTTGTGATAAATTTCGATGAAATGTTCAATAATAATTAAATTCAACTACGAGAAACTAGAAAATGGAAAATACTGGGCTAAGTGTTATGAACTCGTATATGAGAAAGTTTGTCTGAGTTGCCTCGGACAGATTTTTTTACTTGGTTTGGATGCTTTATTATTCTACCCCTCGCATTAAAAGAAAAACATAAGTGCTTTAAATGCCTTCTAAATTCTAAAGATATCGATCAAGAATATCAATAAAAATAATCAAAGAAATCCAGAAAGATAATAACTTAATACTGATGCATTATGACTTAATACATTTATTTGCATTAAAATTATGTTTATTGCTTAGAATTTTATAAAGGAATAATCAAAAGAAAATGTTCAACAGCGAATATTATCCCTTAAGAACAGTAGATAAACAAAAAATTGGCAACGAACAACAAGAAACGAATTGGCTTTGTAACCTGACTGAACGGAGGGGAAACCAGCGATTTCCACGGCATCATGAATATAATATATTATTTATTGTTATCTAGATAGGCATAGGGTGCAAGCGTGGAGAACCCACATCCGATATCTGTGAATCCCTTCAAGCAGATGTTTGCATCGTCAGTTGGGAATTTCAACATTATATTGTATGACATTCATTCATTCAGTAAAACATTTTGTTTAAGGTTATAGTCCTCTTTAGAAAGAGAAAGCCCTTACTTGTAAATCTTTTTCTCATTTATTCTAGTACCTTATAATTTACTATTGTATTCTTTTAGTTTTTGTCAAGAGGTGAGATTTGCAGATTACTTTATACTAAACGGTTAAGGACATGCTTTATCGAATCAAGGATACTTCCTTCTTTTCACCTATTTTTTTTTTTACCTATTTTTCACTAAAAACTCGATATAAACGGTTACTTTAATTAAACAAACAGTAAATTAATTTTGTTAAATGTAAAAAAACACGCTAATCATGCGTTAAGGTGAAGAATTCTTCTTTTTTCCGCACTAGGACATAAAAAAGAAGAATTATGAACGCGCATGCGCAATGAATACAACTACGAAAATAATCACTTTCTAAGCATCTAAACAGAGATGTAATGTTTATATGTATTTCATATCAATCGTAGATAAAATTATTTTATCTACTCGCGGCAGAAAAATTAAACATTACTTAACTGTTTTTAGGCTAGAAAGTACTATTTCCCTGATTTGTCATTAAAATATTAAAAACAGGCAGGAAAGTAGTTAAAACAGTCAGGAAAATACTTTCTCTGCCTAGGCAGGGAAATATTTCCCTGCCTAGGCAGAGAAAGTAACAGTGTTTACCACTGCGTGTCATAACCTCTTATTTTGGCAAGAACAGTTTACACTATTATCTCTATCTTATAACATTATATATTATAGTTCAATAAGTAATATTTAATAAATAAACGTTTTAATAATAAAATAATTTATTTATATTTGATAATTCTGTTAAATAAGTTCAATGATTAGTAGATCTTTAATTAAAAAAAAATTGTGGAGTCACTGACTATACTGTAGCGTCATGTAAACATTGAACATTCATATTATTTTTATAATTGAAGTCTTTCTAGATTAGACTAGCTACTTTTCTTGATGTATCCTAGTTACTTCTTTTCTTTTAAGCAATAGAAGATATCTTTAACACTTTTATTAATTTTTTAGTAAAAATATAAATAAATATTTTATATTGCGTGCATTATTCATTCAGAAGTTATGTGTGTTATAAGCGTGTGTTTTTTATTTTGTTATAGATTGAGTTTGCTTTTCACTTATTGTTATTATTCCCGTTTCTTATTTGAACATTAATTTTAGTTAATACATATTATGTTATTATCTTTATTAATATGACAAATAGTTATTAACTATGTTATATTAATAAAGATAACATTTTAGCAGCTTCATTTTTCTTCCGCAAGTAGATAAAATATTGTATGCAACAAGGCAGCAAAGGAAACATTTCTGCCTCGTTTATTCATTGCCTGCCTTGGCTTCGCCTCGGCAGTCAAATAGGTAAATTACCTGCCTCGGCTTCGCCTCAGCAGTTAATTATCATAGCCTGTCCTCGCCTTCGGCTCGGAGGCTAACCTAATCACTCGTCAGTAAAATTCCATTTTGCTGCCTAGTTACATAAATAACTATTGTAAGTTACAAGCTAAAATTGGTTTAACTGGGCATTATCCGACTATGGGTTGACAAGGGGACTGGTTAAGTGGGCTTCCACTTTAATTGTATTTTGCAACATAAGTGGAAGAATCATAAATTAAATACCATTTAATAAAATAAATTCAATGACGTAACCTTAATTCCTTATAACTTCCAGAACTAACTGAAATAATCAGGTGAAAAAGCGTGTTGTTTATAATCTATAGTAATTTTTAAAATCATCAATTTATTTTTGTTATGTATTTTAGAAGACATATTTTTAGAATTGTAATTTTCTTTTAAAGGTTAAATTTCTTTTTATTATCCTAGCTGTAAGTAAATGTAGTGTATTTTCATTGCCGCCCTGCTAAAAAAAGGAGGCGCTGTAACCTATTTTGTATTCTTCTATTGTCCTTTGCTCTTACCCCTTATTGTAATATATATTCAAACTTAAGGCTGATATTAGATTTCACAGATTCTTTAAGAATACCTCCATTTCCCAACAAAAAATTATAATGAGTTTTATCCTCTCTAGATTTCGAATTTAAAATATCCTTAATTAAATCTTTAAACAAATAAATAAATACACTATACAACAAGATTTATAACACTGAAATATTTAAAACATAGATTGTAACAAATATATTCACATGGGAATGTTCACTAAACTGTAAATTCCACTTATTACATTTTACTTTCATACTTTTTCAAATCCATTGCTTTCTGCACATTCGAGTTGCATAAAGTAAGCACATAAGAATCTTATTAAGTATTCAACATTGATTTTTAATTTTAGAATATAAAGTTTCAGGCAGCCCTCGAGGAAATTTAATTTATCAACTCACGGCAGTAAAATTAAGCATTACTTAACTGTTTTTTGGCTGGAAAGTGCATTTCGCTGATTTGCCATTAAAATATTAAAAAGGCAGGAAAGTAATTGAAACAAAGGAAATATTTCCCTGCCTAGGCAGGATAGTACAGTGTTTACCAGTGCGTGTCATAACATCTGGTTTTGTTTGTGTTATCTAAATAGTAAGACTAAATAGTACAAAATCTAACAAGTTATCTAAATAGTGTGAGTAGATTAACGACAGCTTTAATAGGTTTAGCGATTTTTAACACTTTGTAGCGGTGCCACTGCTGGTTTTAATAAAAAATGGCAGTTATAAAAAAATGTTTGTGTTATCAAACATAGATAAGTTATAGATGAAGTTAGAATTTTTTCTCGTCCTAATATTCCAATTTAAAATGTTTACGTTGTGCGCGAACGCTTGGGCGGATAACGTTGTCTAACGAACTCAACTAATTGGTAAAATGAACATGTGTACAGAATTTCTCCAACATCGGTCTACTTTTACTCAAGTTTTAGTCACACGTTTCAGACACACAGACACGGAGCATATTTTGTTGAATGTAGGAAGCTCGCTACGCTCGTTTCAATAAAAATTGAAGATAGCGACGATCAGTTAAAAGTAAAATTTTTGATAATAATTTTGGATTTGCCGATCGGAATAATGTTTCTTTCTTCGAGTTACTTGTTCGCAATAATGGTTTCACGTTCACGCTTTTATTAAGTTTGACTTTAAATTGTTTGTTTCTGAGTTATAAAATAGGTATAGCAAATTTGTGATTTTCAAATCCAGATATGAACATTCTAAATCACTGATTTATTATAGATGCTGATATCCGGGAGAGAAAACTACCAAGTTTTTCCAATGCAGAATGTTTTTGGTTCCAGAGGGATCAAGTTTCTCTGACACACTGATTTCTCAAAGATAGTAATTGGTAACGATTAACAGTTTAATTAAGACTACAAAAGACGTAGTGTTCCATTCACATGATTATTCTAACGAATAGAGGTACGTTAACAAACCACCGTGACCGACCAATTGCGTAGTACTGGTAAATCATTCACATGTAATTGTGGTTATATATGCTCATTGACTATAACCTTATTTAATTCTCCCTTTCTCGCTCTCTTTATTTCGCTGTTATTTCATTCTTTCTCTAAATATTATTTTATTTCATGACTAATTATTTGGTAGCCCGTGCTCCGCTACCTAGTGGGTTATTTGTATTGTTTTTTTTTTTTTTTTGTTTTATTTAATTTTATAGTTTATAAACTTGTGTCAAGAAAAATTGAAGATATTTTACAAAGCGAGAATATCTAGATGCTCCAGTTTCTTGCATCCCTTCCCCCTTATTGCTGTACCCCCTCCTTTTGGATAATAGGATAATACAATTTGTAAAAATCCCTTATTATTTGTTGTCTCCGACTACTGTAGAAACAGTTTAAAAAGTTAATCTTCCGGGAAAAGCAGAGGTATTTTTCTTCTGTATCCCTTGGTGTCTTATCGCATCCTTGGGAGGAAATTATGTTTTATTCATATATGCTTACATCCTTAGAGAAGCCCTCGGCAAAGTATTAACTTTCTAACTTAAGAAAATCAGTCTCGGCTAAAATCCCCCCCCCCCCCCCCTTCTTATTGTGCCCCTATTTTCCCCCTATAAGAGATCAGATTTCAGAAAATCCCATCTTGGCAAGCATTAATATAATTTAAGAAATGACTGTAGATGTGTATAAAACACAAAAATATACACTTACCCACGTACACTCTTCTTCTTTATTTATATAGGTAATAGCAATAATAACAAGGGCCGATATAGCCGAGTGGTTAGCGTATGTGCTCCTGAAACCTAGGTCTAAACACCAGTGATGAGTTCGAATCCTAAACAGTTGAGACATGTTTCACACTGATAATCTCATAATAGAGGTGAGTAATGTGATCGAATCTACTATCCATTAACAACCTAATTCTGTTGAATGGGACGTAAAAACAAAAATTAAAAAGGTACTAATTAATGTTGCTTTCTACCTGTGGAAGTAGTTTCAGAATCGGATCAGTAGTTCCAGAGATTACCTTTTACAAACATACAAAAATAAAATTCTAATAATAATAATTAAATAAACAACCAATTCAACCAATCATATACAAACAATTTTATATCTTTATAATATTTTCAGTTGAAATACAATAATTTATTATGTACATTCATGATGCTCAGCACAAACAGACATCTAAATAATTTGAATTCACCTCTCTTTACTTTGGAAGATATAGGTGTAAATAAATGAATGTTTGTGCGCAAACAAGCGCAGAAGGTTGAAACTTATATGATACCAACAACCGGCTAATTATCACCTTCCATCGAAATTTCATTTATATTCGACGAAAAGTTTTTAGGATATGTTGGTCCACAAAAATTGAGTGATAGGCCGACAGGATGACACTGAACCTATAATGTTCCCTGATGTCTGAAAAGGATTTCTTTCTTGGAATTTTTGAAATCGGAGACATAAAAAATTTCCGTCTTCAGAACGATCTCATAGCTGTTACCTTCGGTAAGCTCGGAAGCAAAATAAAATATTTTTTCCGTGGTAGGCTGTGAAATAGTAACTTTAAAGCCTAATAAACATAGCTAAAATCCATTTTTACATTACGTGGACTTACAAAATCTTTTCATTACTCCTAAACTGTATTGAAAAATTTGTTTAACTCCTAGGAGGTAAACATTTTTTTACATCCTAGTAGTAATTATCAAAAGTGCCGTTTTTTGAGGAGCAATCAAGTAGGCATGCTTCTTAGTACGATTAAAATCCACTAGATGTCAATGAGTTTTTTTTTGTTTTTTTTTATAGTGCAACCTCTTTATGGTTTCTTTTTCTCAAAATCTTAAGTATGTACTAATATTTGTTATAATTATATTAATTAATATTTAATGTTTTTTTCAATGTCTCCTACCTCGGAAAAAATAGCATATGCTACACAACTGTGAAGTGTTTTTTCTTTGCCTTGGCAATAATAATAATTGCCGCAATAATAATTGGTAATAATAATAATTGCCGCGGTAAAGAAAAAACTTACTTCACATCCTAGTAACATAATATGCTATTTACTTCTCAGTGGTTTCAGTTTTGCTTGATATTTAATTATGAAACTTTACACGAAGCCAGATATTTTTAAGAAGCTCAGGATGCTTCTTAGCACGTTTTAATAAGATTTTACATGTTGATGCCACCGCAGGATTTCCTTGAAATTTGATATCTTTTGACTTCTCTTGGATTATTATACATACATATTTAGTTATTTTATTCTTCAGTAATTAATTATTTATAAATAGAATTAGTTGGATTGATTTTGAACTTAACACGCCAAAATATTAATTTTATATGTATCATATAATTTACAATCCTAACATAGTATAGTAAAACTAGCTCAAAAATTGTCCAAACCCAAACATCAATTAAATGAAGTTCTACCTCACTCCAAATTGTTCTATACCCTCCTCGTAGTAAGTGATAAAAAGTTGCACGACCTAGAGCGATGGGTTTGACGGGTAGGGTGTGAAAGGGGGGTAAAAGGGTGTGTTAAATCGTTTTTCGCAAATATCTCAAAAACTATTAGGTTTAGCGTAAACTTTGATCTATACAAAATGAATATCCATAAAATTATGAACAAAAATGGCCTTATGCATATTTGTGATGAAGTAAACGGTAAAGGAGGTATGAAGGGGTAAAAATATCACTATTTCAATTTTTTTGCAAAAATTACGATAATATTTTAAAAAGTAATTTTCGTTATTCTCATCAAAAAAATGCAGACGTTTTGGACACTGCGTCATCAATGTTACTTGCAGACTATCGCAAAGCAGCCTGTACACTGATTGGTCAGGGTCAGGTTCAAGAACATTCACATAGAAGTTTACCATCAAGTGCAGCAATGGCTCAATCTCTAGAAAGATCCACTGAAATGGGGTTAGAAAAAGATCGATGGTCATCTGCGTCCAATTACAATTTCAAAGGCTGCTGCTCCTGAGGAATTACTCAAACTCATTGTTTGAGCTTGCAAGGAGGGGTGTGTGCAAAACTGTGGAGTGTCGAAGGAGTGGCTTGAGATGCTTAAAAATGTGCATATATTGCTCGGGATATGGGTGCATGAACAGAGATTCACTAGGTATAGACGATGACATCGATGAAGATGATCCTCAAAGTGAAGAGTAGTTTGAAGATTGAGCTTAGAGATTTAAAGCGTTTCATTTTTACTTCCATGAAAGTGGAAGTATGGTGATACCCTCCAAAACATGATTCCGAGATCTCTTGAAGGAGGAGGGGTCTTACGAACCCGGGGATATCATTAAAATCCGTTTCATATACATATATGTCTATGCGTACGGCGTACGTATGTATGTATGTACGTACATACGTTCGTTCGGAACTTTAAACCTTTATAACATCGCTTCAAGACATCGTATTGAGATGCGGTTTGTGGCATTTTTTAGTACTTTTGTCGGAACAACTGATTGGCGCAACCCCGAACATAGCTCACTACGTTTCGGAGCTTTAGTCACTTAAGCATGAAATCGGTCGGTCGACGATAACTTCAGTAGGCTTTATCACTTTATTTGATTTCAATTTCCTTTGGGGTGTATATGTTTCCTATATATTAGATTTTACCTATACTTTTTGAGCGCAATCGGACAAGCGGTTTGTGAGATATTGGCATTTAAGTGTTTTTTATATAAAAAAAAATTCTTTGGGCAATTGTGTCCGTCCAGTTGATCGTATCCAAACAATTCTTGCATTAAAACAAACAGCTTTTAGACTGCTTTTGAATGAATATTAGCATGATTATCAAATATCGAGTATAAGCACCAAAAAATGAAACATAAAAGTATCATATTGAAATTTTGGCTTTTTCCGATTTGGTTATTTAAGCTATTAAATTAATCTTATGAACTTATGAATAATCTGTGATAAGTAATTTTTATATCATTACTTATTACTCTCTTGCTCAGGTATTGAAACCACAACATTTCATGGAAGTCATATACGGGATTTCCACACCGGTACTTTATTTCCACATAACCTCTTAAGGGAGGGGTGCTATAGCTTGATGCTATTCGACCCTAAACGAGAGCAATACTTAAAATTTCCATTTTTTGGGAAAAACTGCCAATTTTTGAAGAGTCATATCTCGATAACTATTGGAGGTACAGAGTTGCCGTTGGACGTAAAAGGAAGCCAATTAAATTTACTACAACTTTATTTCGTATAACTTGTCTCGTAGGTGAGCGGTTTTATGTCGATACTTAGCCGGAGACGAGAGCAATACCAAACATATTAATTTTTTTGAAAAAATTGACAATTTTTGTCGTGTTATATCTCGGAAAATATTAGTTGTGCAGAGCTGGCATTGGGCTTATGCTGCTTCAAATTTACTTAACTTAAAAAATAGTAATAACGTCTAATACCGAAAAACACGTAGTTTACGGGTTATATGGCAAAAACTAAAAAAAAGTCCGTTTTTTTTTCAGTTTTTCACGTATTACGCAGGTATTTAAATATGTATTTCACTCACTACCCTAACTACAATAAAGAAATCATTCCAAAAAGTTTCAAGAAAACTGGAAAATAGTGATATTTTTACCCTCCACAACTCCGTAAATCGTTTACTTCAGCACAAAAATGCATAAGCCCATTTTTGTTCAAAATTGTATGAATATTCATTTTGTATATTACAAAGTTAGCGCTAAACCTCATAGTTTTCGTGATATTTGCACCCCTTCCCAGCCAAACCCGACGCTGCAAGTCGAGCAACTTTTTATCACTCAAACGAGGAGGGTATAGAACAATTTGGCGTGAGGTAGAACATTTTTTTTGGATGTTTGATAAAACATATCAGCAATTTTCTTTTCGGAAGTCTAATAAGGTTTCTATTGTAAGGAAACTTAAAACGAACGTATTATCAGAACAGCTCCAACCTTTTCAAAATCCCGATCGAGAATCAGGTATTTATCAGTCCGGGAACGAAGGCGGTTGTTCATAACGGTGGTAAATATTTCAGTAACGCAATTAATCAAAGATATTCCTTTAAATGATCACCCTTCTTAAATAATAGGATTGTGTTAATTCTAGACCAGTCACTGGGGCTTGGGGTGCTTTTTCTTGTATTAAAATCGTATTAAAAAACGTTTCAAGATATTCCATCCCTTCTGAAGGAAGGTAGGAAGGTTCTTAAAAAAAATTGTAGCTGATAGAATATGGTGCTGGGGCCAAAGAACGTTTGGTGGAATTTATGGGAGTTATTAATTCGTCTCTAGTTATCTGTGAGTCAAGTTTAGGGTCGATAGAATAAGCCCTAAAGAAAATCTTCGTTCAACTGTAACTGCAGTATTGAATTCTCCTCTTCCTCTTTCAAGGAATATGTTACTAGTTTTACATATTTTCTCTTTTAAAGCATTGTTTTAAAAAGAGGTTAGAGCTGCCTTGAACTGTTTTTACCATTGTGTTGTAAAAAAAACCAATATCATTGCCACCAAGAATCTCTAAACAGGTTCCGGAAGGAGTTTAAATTGAATAGAACATGTGAATGAGGTATAAAAAGGAACAGATTAGCAGTGAGGAAGCAGATGGCTTTCCTCACGCCAGCCTCGCCTTTCTTTTACCTCCTAAACTCTAACTACACGCTAATAAAACCTCCTGTTCACAAGGCAAAGTGCCTCATTTCACGGAAATACAGGCTGAACTAGACTAAAACACACGCATAAGTATATTTAAATATATACGAACACGTAGAGTAGGTACGTAATAGGTTAAGTTTTAGCATACCTACAAATTTCGGTGTAATAAAAAATAAAAAAATCTATAATGGAGTAATTGCTTTTAATCATAAATTAACAATTGTGAACTAAATATTATGACTAGGCAAGACTTGGTAGGCTTCACCTGGTTCGTGTCATGCTTTTAGTCAATATTATGTCAAAAATCAAAACTCAATTCTACCCCTGAATATACTCTAAATTATAATGAGCTAAACGTTGAACGTTTCATCCTTCAAAACGCGATCATATATCAGAAAACCTAGGCTTATTATATTTAAAACTTGGAATTCTACATACATGAGCAGTGAGTTCTAGATAAAGTAGTTAATGACTTAACATTAATGATAAAGAGCATACAAATTTGAGATTTTGCACAACGTCTCCCAATAATGTGTGACTCGAAAGTGTACCTTTTAAAGTGCAAATGATACGTGCTCTGGGGTATACTGGTGGGATTGAGAATAGACCAGTGTGAATAGACCTATAGGCATTTCAAATTCCATATCAATAATAAAACTAAGCTGTGAAACAGATACTTGATAATTTAATGCAGTTACTCGATCATGAGTTCATGAAAACTTTTTTATATCGTACAATAAGTGCGCAATAGAATGAGAATGTAAAAAGAATTCTCACAAAGCAATAATATAATATTTTTAATTTGTATTGGCGTAGCGCACGTATTGATAGGAAACTGTTTAATTATATAAAATCAAAATATTTACATATAAACAAAACCAATGAGCGACATATTAGCCCAATCGATTAATACGAATTAACAATATCGTTATCAGCAAATCTTTGCAGATAACATAAACTCATAAAGATTAAACAGCTTTTAACAAAGGTATTTTTATCTTCTCTAGCTTAAACCAACTTAATGTAACTAAACTTATTTAACCTGCTTGGTCTTCATTAATTTAAAAAACTATGATGACCAAGCGAACAAATAAATTAGTTGTGCTAGGATAATAATTGGACCAAGTGAACATCTATAACAAATTCTCTTGATATAATAAATAACAATATTTATGGATCATTCATTTATCTTAATTAATTAGCATCGGCAATTCAGGTTCTGTCTTATTTAAACAATAATATCTTTTTTTATCAAATAAACAAAAGTTTTTTCCCATTTGCTTAGCTGTTTTTTCAACTTTATATGACAAACGTACAAAAAAGCATTATTTTCCTCTTTAGGTAAGGTTATAAATTCAGTATAAGAATGACTAATTTTTGTGAAAGTCAAAAAGAATGATATCAGTCTCCTTAATGTATATTTTTGTAAAAGGCTACTGTCTGAATTGGTAGAAGGCTGTTTCGAGGAGAGCTTGAGGCCCGGTGTGATAGCTTGTTGCATTATTCAGTGTTTAGCGGGCTGGCGCTGTCTCAACGCGTTTCACGCTTAACTCCCGGGAAAAGCTAGCCACTGAATTATGCAGGCAAACCTTCCTTTGTTTGAGAGGCCAAATCCCCACCTGTTACTGGGAGAAAGCGAGTGGATCTGAATTTTTAGGGCTTTCAGTTGGAAAAACTCCCTAATCTGCATCCTGATTGACTCTGATTCGATCCTTGATTTAGTCAGTTTATCCTACTCAACTCACTCCTGGCCCACACATACAATAATAAACATTAAATATGATCAATAAATAAATGTGGAGTAATGAACTTATTGAAGCGAGCGTAGGTGAGCTTCTTACATTCAACAAAATATGCATTCTGTGTGTAACGTTTACGTGTCCGACGATAACTAAAGTAAGAGTTGAACGATTTGGTTGAACTCTAATATTCGTGTTCCTTCCACTAATGCTCAGGCTAAGTTCGTTGGGCAGCATGATCCATCCAAGGGTTCGCGCGCAACGCTCGCGAGAGGTCCAAATGTAAAATTGGAATTTCAGGACGGTAAAAGATTCTTTCGTCACCTATTCGATAAGACGACCATTTTTTCAGTAAAACTAACGCTATGAATTAATAAAGATAGTTAAAACTATTAAAGCGATCCTAAAAGTTTAAAATAGAGAAAACAACGTTATATTACCCATATCTCACGTTCTAACGTAACGACTTTAATAAAAATTCATAAACATCGTCTATAGTACAATTTGATACAGGCATATAAAATTTTAACTTGATTCAAACAGAAGTATTTGTGTAGCGAAGTGATATATTTTATGAAAGTGGAAAAGGAGATGCGTGGCTAGTGGAATAGTAAGAATGAAGGGTGTCTCCCCCACTACCAGACTCTCTATTACAATCATACTCTTTAACTATCAACTCATCATGATTATCTATTCAATATTCAAGTCATATTTATTACTATACCCTCGTTTCAATTAGAGCTACGCGATGCCTAGTTTAGACATTTTTATGCATGCATCGAATGACTATAACGATGTTATACCTTTATACTTTTAAATCATAATTAAATCTATAATTGGAAATATTTTTGGGTTTTGAATCATGTAGTCCATCCATTATTGCCGTAAAATGTTGCTCGTTTACAAGACCCTTAAGAAAATAAAGTTTTTGTTTAGAATCATAAGTAATTAATGTGTCCAATCTTTACACCTAATTGGAAAACAATTATCACAAATACCTTAACAATATTCTACCTATCCCATTCAACTGTATTGATTAGAGTATGAAAATGAGAAGTTTTTTGAATGCTGGATAGGAAGGATAGAAGGATCTAGTTCCAAGGCCTCCTAGGAGTCCAGATCTAACAATTATGAATATATTTTAATAGGGATATCTGAAACGAAATACACCGATCACCTTGATAATTGCGTGGATTAGTTAAAGGAAAGAATTATGTAGGTAATTAATATTCCCCATGAACACATTCAAAGTGCTTGTAGAGAATTTAAATATGAAGTCAAAATTTTCGCAGAAGTAGGTGGCAATACAATTAGAACGATCATTTCTTTGATTTTATTTTTCAATACTGTTGACGTTTTTGCGATATGTTTTCCAAAAAAGTTGAAATATTAGAATAACTAATTACATGTTGTGATTTTAAACTTTTTCAGCTTCTTGTATTAGCTTATTATTTTATTTTTAAAAAATAAAATAATATTTAATATTTACTCATTGTCTACAATACTGAACCACCATCAAAATTATAGGATGTTTACTATTGGTAATTTTTAAAGTTTTCAAGAAAACTGAACACCTTGTACACCCAAATCAAGCAAATATTGGCGTATGCTATAAGTACAAGCAGGAATTTTGACAAAGAATGACTTTTATACGAAAACCCAAAAATAAGAAAAAAATCCCTCTTGAATATTTTATTTTGGGATTTTCTGTATGTGTAATGTGTGTGTGTACTGTACACATATGTATCTATACATCATTTTAATATTTGCCAATATGTGGTATGAATAAAAACCACTTTGGTAACTTGTAGATTTATTAATTAATAAATAACATCTTTGTCAAAAAGGATAAAATAGGAATATTAGATTAATATTCGATCTCACTCGTTAGTAAATATTAATAAAGATAAATACAAATATCTTATTTAAAAAGAAAAAAAGAATGTTTAACCAATTTAAATTAAAAAATTCCATTCTAGAAATATTTTCCACAATTTTCTAACTAAAAATGTCCAATATATTTTGCATATTTCTCTTTACTTTACACACAATATATATCTTTTGATGAACAATTATGTAATAGATATTGCGGCTTGCTACTAAAATTAATGAAATATTAACAATATTTGATTAATATAAATGACTTTATACAACATCACTGAATATATTTTAAGTTTCTTACTATTAAGGGTTTTTTAAAAACATTTATATTCAAGGAAACTTACATTAATCTGTAATAATGAAAATAATTAAAAGTTTTTTGTTTGTCTTCATCATACACGGAGCTTAATCCAATAGGATCCTATTTATTTATCACAATAGGAACTTATTTTTAATATGATTTAAGTATCCAGCTTTTCTACCACGTTAATAATTTAGAAATAAAATCATTGTATAAGAATTATTACATAAGTTTATAATAATGTTATCGTAGCATCAATTTATTTTCTATTTGAAGCAATGATAAGAAAAACAGTTTATTTCTACGAGTACGTAGGCAACGGATAAAAATCCAATTAATTTATTTGACAGAGGAATCTGATGCTAATATTGACGCTCTTTTTTCTTGATATAAAGCTACCAAGTTACATTGAGAGAAATGTTTGGCTTTATATCTACTCTCTCAGTTTGTTTATTATTTCCTCCTGCTTGTTCATAGTATGAAATTTCTAAATCAAAGGGCTCCGGTTTTGAATCGATGTTTTTTTTTAATCTTTACTCTCTTTTGAAAATAACGTCGAATTGAGAATTATAAGGTTCGAATTGTTGAGCTTTAGTTTTGTTTGCTCCTCTTGATAAATCAATTTATTTAGACCGTCAAGCGGCGTCGAATAGTCTTTTAACAATTGGTTTTAGTACAAAGTATAGCATCTTCTAAATTTAGTCTCCATAAGAGCATAGTACTCGTATAAGTGAAGGTTAGATGAATAAGCAACATGATATACTTTCAATTAGCTTTGTTTAATTTCGATTTTGAGTTAAGTATTCTATTATAGACCCAGTGTTGCCAACTGTACAATAATTACCGTAAACATACATTAATTCTTAGTCGGGTACGAGCACGGTAATTAATTCATTACCAAACTCAAAAATATTCGTCGGCCGATGTCGATTTCCATTAAATAGTTGGAGCATAACAAGGCAGATTTCTTAACTGATTTATACTAATTTTGTCGCTCCCGCGCCTCAATAATTCTGGGAAGTTTAGCTAGTCCGATGTTACGGTGAATCCCTTCTTAATTATTTGTGCATTTTTTTCTTGGTTCTATTTACATTTACAGTGGAATGCGTTTCCATTTCAGTACACTTGGCTTTTAACCTTCACTTTTGTGTTCTTATATCGTTATTCATAAATTTATCTTGTAAGTATATATATTTTACCTCTTCAAAAAATAATTAGTGTCGCGTTGTGAGCTACCTAAAACGAAAATTCAAAACACAGAAAGCAAAAGTAAAGGTCTGAGTGGACCGTAAAAAAATTCACCTTATGAGCATTGGATCAGTAAAAAGTATCTCCCGTAGAAATAACTTAATCTTTGAATGGAAACGGACGTGGGAACGTTGATAATTACGAGCATTTCATTCAAGTGGTACGAGAATGTACGGTAATTTTAAAGGGCTTATACGAGAACAGCCGAGCTTGGGTTAGCAACCCAGTTATGGATATACAAAACTATGTTAGTTGTATCAATGGAAACATCAAACATACTGCCGACCATGCTCGAGTATATTATTTCACCAACCATTTTCTAGATAAATAGAGCAAAGGGATATCTTTGTTAACCAATTGAAAAAATAGTCTACCAATTAGTGTAGCACATAGCTTTCTCGTGTCCTATAGCGTGTGCTTTATTGATATTTTCGTTTTATGATACATTAAATTAAAGTCTAATTTATTTAATGTATCCCACATTTTTTGCTTCCGAGCTTACGAAGGTAATGAATCTATGTGGTTTTTCACATAGTCAGACATTTGGGAACATTTTTGTTCTCGTGTCAAAAGTGCTCGTTTGATTTTTATGAAGTTAGGATGGTTTGTCGAACTTAGCCCGCAGATAGCCCGAGATTAATTTCAACCGTCTGCGACCTTTAAATTTTGCTAAATTGATACTTTAATTTGTGTACGAAATCATAACAATTTTGACAGATTTAAAAAACGGGAAAATTAAATAAATCTGACAAAAACAGGTTGTAGAATCATAAAATCGTTAAAGTATATGAAATAGGACGCGAGGAAGCTATGTGTCACATTAATTGGGAGATTACTTTTAAAATAATTGAAACTAAGTTCTACTCAATATTTTTCGATGAAAGCCTACTGGCGCATCATGCGCACACCACAGTAAAAAAAATTAATGAATTACGTTCAGTCAGTTTTGCATCTATAAAGTCAGATTATTGGTGGCAAATATACATACATACAAACAGACAGACATGAAAAAGTATCAAAATATTTTTTTTAAATCCGAATAATGTATTGATAGAACTTTAATTTTTGAAATATAGATAAATACAAATTATTTATAAAATAAACGTTTTTCATATTCTATTCTAGTATTTTCAGAGTCGAAGTTGTATTAAATATTTGCTATTGTATTTCACGATAAGCTAACATCATTAAATATCCGAATGTTTGTAATTCCATGGACAAAATTATAGTCAAAACAACTAACTTAATGATTTGTTTTAACTTTAGAGTAGTCGGGAAGAATAATGATTTCGAATAATTTAGTGTTCGACATACCACCAGCTATCAATTATATTGTACAGAGAGATATAAAATTAGTATTATGATAGTAAAGAAAAATATGAAAATACGAAACCCTCGTTCCTTCTCGTATTTCTAGACTAACCTAGTATATTTAAGGGTTATTCAAAAGGAAAACAAAATATGATGGATGTTAAGCCTTCAAAACCCTCGCTCTCCCATCGCCTGAAATACGAAGAAACAGGAGTTGTTACTAACACCAGAGTAAATTTAGGTAATTATTTCAGTTTTTGATAAATCTTATTGCAAGAGTTGCCTTCGAGTTGAACCGATCCACGCGATCTCTTCCTTCAACCTCATGCACAACCTGATTTCAATTAACTCGACCTACAGCCTTCAACTATAATATTTCCCTAAAATATTATGACACTAAAATATTCCCAAACCCCTTGGAGGAAAGCGTTTATTTATTAATTCAACGCTACAGAAGGAGAAATTAATTCAAATCTATTCAAGTTAGCGTGACTCGGAGTCTTAACCATTCCCCTCACAGACCTCGAGATATTTGCAAATCTTCACCATAAAATAGACACAAGATTCCGCCCGACAACCTTATCTCTAACAGTACATTAATTAATTAATGCACTGTATATTTGCATTAATACTTTTATAATTATCCGTCAGAAAACGGATGATTACATTTCAAATAAAATTAATTTACTTGAATATACAATACATACTAGTATAATACGTACCTGCAGAACCAAGGGAGACGAGAATGAGTAATATGAGCTCTAGAAGAGGGGGGGGGGGGGGATAAATATTGATGACCTTGGGGGTGAAAGTGGTTTAAAAATTTATTTTTTTGCACCTTACTTGTCAAACCTGATTTCTCTCCGCCTTAACCCTTAGTACGCTTCTTTATTGACTTAAGTTGATAATTTGAGAACCGTGTGACTAAGTATTTCTTTATTGACTTGTTGATAAACTTGTGACTAAGTATTCCTTTATTGACTTACATAGATAACCCCGTCACTAAGTATTTAGACCTTATTGCATCTAACGGCCAAATAGCATTAAATACATTCTCTGTTTTAATTTTTGGCCATCATCGTCTACCTAGAGATTGCTCGTTTTTAATGAACAATTCAAATACAAGTTAATAGACCCGTTCTCGAAGTCCACAAAGTAGAATATAAGGTGCAATTCATTGAAGATTTAATAAACAATGTTCTATAATATAACATAAAAAGAACAGATATTTAATTAAATTACCAATAATTTGATTTGACTTAAAATGATTAGTATTTAATTTGTCGATAAAAATTTTCTTTCAGCATGCTAAATATAAGCATGAGGCAAATGGATTCAATAGAAATTACTATATCTTCATATTTTATACTATTATAGTACATTACGCGTCTAGTGTGGAAAGTAGCATTTTGCATGCGAGTTTGGAGTTTGCACCCGAGCGACAGCGAGGGTAGTAAAACCACACGAGCAATGCAAAATGCCGTGTTCGCACGAGTTGCGTACCGTACTTTATCTACGATTGTTGGATTTTAATAATAAATTCAGAAAAAAATATTTTATAAACTTCCTGCATGTAAGTTCGTATTTCTCTTTTGATAAAAATGATTTGATGGAGGGGAGGCGTATTATTCTCCTCATTTTCGTCATAATGACATAAATCAATAATTGTTTTTCACTAAAAACTCGATATAAAAACAGTTACTTTAATTAAACAAACAGCAAATTAGTTTTGTGGTGAACTCGCTAATTGTGCGTTAAGGTGAAGAATTACCGCACTAGGGCGAAAAAAAGGAGCAATTATGAAACGTGCATGCGCAATGAATACAAGTACGTAAAGAATCACTTTCTATATCTAAACAGAGATGCAATGTTTATATTTCGTATCAATCGTAAATAAAATATTTTTTATATTACAATTTTAAATTCTTATAACAAATTTAAAATATCTTTCTTAAACCCTTTATGTAATTCCTAGAAAAGTAGGAATGTAAAAGAAAGAATAAATTTGTAGAAATTTATTTTTAACTTTTTTTAGTTATTTATTCTATTCTGTCATTTTAAATGTACGGTTTTTTTTTTTTTTTTATTGCCTTAATCTTTAACGGTAGGATATAAGAAAAGGATAATTCGAGTGCTCTAGAAAACGCTAAGGTTTGGCCAATTCAGTAAGTAAGGTAAATTCGACAGGCGAGTAATTCCGAAAAAAGTAGCTAATCCAATAAAGAAGCAATATTGGCGTGTAACGTGGTACTGCGATATTGCTTTTTTCGTTTACCGTGAACTACCTTTATTCAGGAAGCATATTCAGACCAATTCTTGCTTCACCTTGAGCTAGGTTTTCCTACCCGTGTTTTCTTTCGCTTCAGTTACTCGCATTGTAAACCGTTTAGGCAAAAAATATTTTTTCCCCATTATTCCCATGAAGGTAAAAAGTCTGACTCTATACGTCAGAGGAGATATTATTATCCTTAAAAATAAAGAAGTTGATGTTAAATATTAAATTTAAAGAAAAGACAGATTTACGATTAAATTTTTAAAACTTAGTAGAAATTGGGGTTTTCAAAATTTAAAATTTGTTTTTTAAGCTGCTTTTACTAAATGACGCTTAGGACATTAATGTAAATAATATATGAAAAACAAATTCCGTGGAGGGTTTCAGTTTAAGACTGGGCTTTTAAACACGAATATCATAAGTAACGAACATCTCTCACTGTTTTTATGAGGCAATTCCTTTCCGCATATTAGTCCGGAAAATTTGCGATTTGCTAAATTTTATTTGGAGTTCTGTCAAAACCTGTACAGGTATTTTGTGAAAAAAAAAACAATTATTTTTAATATTTTTTCAAATTTACTGTATTTATCCTTTTATGAATGATTTTTATTTTATTCAGTATTATATAATATATATATATATATATATATATATATATATATATATATATATATATATATATATATATATATATATATATAAATGTATGTGTGTATGTAAAATCGTTTGGAAGTGTTTTATTCTTGTTCTGGTACATCTTCGACTATTGACTTCTTTGATCCTGATTTGTGACTTCCGCTTCCACCAGATTTCTTTGAACCTTTGGACCCTCTTTCAGCCTCTTCCCCCTCTTCTATAGCTGACACATTCTCAACAGATTTCACGCTAGATTTTTTCGATCCTTGACTTACTTTCTCTTCGGCGACTGCTGAAACCTCGGATACATCACTCACAGCATCCTCAGTTACCTGTGATCCTTCTCCCTCTGCCTCTTCGTCCCCACCACTTAATGATCTGACGCTTAATTCTGGTGCAGATGGTTGAGATTTGAGGCTTCCAGATTTTTTTGAGCCTTTACTTTTAGAGCCTTTAGAGCCTTTAGAGCCTTTAGAGCCTTCTGATTTCACAGATCCTTCATCTGATTTTTTACTTTCTCTGCAAAGTATTGGTTTGAACGCTCCAGATTCTCTGGGTGGTATATCTTCACCTGATGGTTCAACTTCAACTGTTTCTTCTTCGCCTAAAAGGCTCTTCTTACGTTCAGATAACCTTTTGTAAAGCATCTCTTCTTTCTCGGCTTCCGCGTATGAAACAGAGGCCTCTCTTATTTTGGCTAACACCATTTCTTTCATTACAAAAGCCCCAGGTATGTCAAGCTCCTCTAAACAATACAGAAAAGAAAAATCTAATCAATAATGTAATAGCTACAGTAAAAGCTTAAAAGTCATTGATAAATGTGTGTTACACCAGATTAAGTATTCTCTCAACTAATTGTACTTCAAATCTACTCATCAAATAGTTGTACACTAAGCTATTTTACCTGCTACTTAAACTTTAATTCCTAAGATCTATCATCCGTTTTGTAAAAAACTACGACTTAACATTTGAACTTGAAACCCCGGAATCCAAATTTTTGAAATTCAAACTCTGTGATTCAGCAGTTGTAATTAAAACCCTATGACCCAGTATTTATAATATATTCCTTCCTACCGTTCATACTTTTAATACTTGGAATAAAGTCCATAATAGTAAAGTAAACCTTATTTGCTATCTAGAAACATTTGATAGATTTGGACTTTACCTGAAAGTAAAGATTCTATCTCGCCTGGTTTTGCCAACTCCTTAGCTTCCGAAACAGTTGGTATGACGAACTCTTGGCACGAAGTCTGATCGCAAACTAGGTTGTAGTCTTCATACTTACCACCAAATATAGTCTCTATGTGCAGTCGATTTCCCTCACGCCTTCTAAATTTTTAAATAAATGTACAAATTAATAATTTAACGTAATTAAATTAAAATTACCAGAAGGGCTTTGGATTAGGCACTGAAAATGCAATTATTTTGTTGAAAGTCAGCAGGCAATGAACATGTTTAAGTGGACTTTTCAGCTATTTAAAATTAATACAAGTTAATACTGGTATTTATAACTTGATGGTGGTCAAATAGTATTGTGGAGTAGTCTGCAGTCCTCTTTAATGAAATGTAAAAAAAAAAAAAATCCTCTTATTCATCTCACTTATTAGGATTATTACAATACTTAAGACAGTCTCCTCGCATAACTTGATAGCACACACGCTCCGGTTTTTGTAGCCGTCCTGTACAGGTTCACCTGTCAGGTATACCGCAACGTGTATGGTCAGCTTTAGTAATCGGGATGTTATATATGAATGACAATATTCGTTTTCCTAAGACTAAGTATTCGGTATTTGTAATTTGAAACTCAAAAGGTTAGAAGGCTCTAATGTGAAACATTCATGAAATATAACACCTCGAAGTGCTCTAACATACCTTGAACAATTGGATTATGAATTAGCAATCGGAGATTGAATTTAATATCATCAAGACTTACAGGATTAGATTGTAATTTAAGCTCAATACATTCATGAAAAAGTTGATTTACGTCAGAGATCTCATGATGCAAAATCAGTTCTCAGATTGCAGTTTCTCTAATTATCAGTTAAAAGTTTAAATGAAACTCATCTTCTATAACGTTTATTACTAATTAAAGAGTAGATCTGAAAATCTTAAGAATTAATGAAAGCCTAACTTAACATAGTGTGGGCAGTTTAGGGCTGATATCTTAGCAATATCTTTTCTAAATAGTTTCGGTTTTGGTTAAAAATGGTTTACCTTGTATAATTCTTATGAAAATCTGAAAACGATTTTCTCCAAGGGTATACGTCATGTGTTGAATCCTTCCCAGTAATAGTTTCCTTGAGCCAATCATGTCTCCAACTTTCATGGGATGGCACGCCATGAATCAAACCTTTATATGAGTTAATTTAAATTAGATCATTGTAAATCACAATAACCCAATATAGATATTTTCGGTGGGAGGAAATATTGATTATTTCAGTTTTATTTAATTTTAAACTTCTAAGAGGTATTACTGTTTGATTATTGAAACTATAGTTTTTAGTCGTCCACTCGAGTGTGGCCATAGCCCGCTCAATTGCTCTTATGGTTTGGTCACTGCCCAGAAAGAAAAAGCTACCTTGATAGTGCTACCATCAATTCTCCCAGGTTTATTTAGGCACAATAGCCATGAATAAATAGTTTATTAGAGCCATGCCTCGTATACGATGTTTTCCGGTGTCTCATTACGTGGCGTGATAAACCCGTGATATCTACGCCGTGGAGGTTAATTTCGCGATCCCGCTTGCTATCCCTATGTTTGAGCTTATCTGAGACAACGGATCCTATGGCCGCACAGAAGATTTGATCAATTCTTGACCTACGGAAGGTCTTTCAGAAGCACATTTGCTTATATGTTTGTACGGCAGCAACTTATAAAGTTCTATGGTTTTACCATTCTGGACTTCAGCTAGCAAAGCCACCGGGGGGGGGGGGGGGGGGAGGGAACAATCGACCGTCACAAGTGGAATCGTAACGGCAATATCAATAACTAATATATTATGATATCATATCATAATACAAAAAAAAATGTATCCTGAGTTTCGACCAGTATGCCCAGGAAGTCCGACTACGAGTGTAACCCCGACAATCGAAGAGTATATGAATATTGTGACCATATATAATATTATTTAATTTCGGTTATTTAACCAGCCCCATGTAGTGTTTTTGTTTCTTGGGTCTCATTCCCAAACGAAACTCGTCACAGTTATTAAAATAATAATCAGTCGCACAACATGGCACAACAGCTTTCCCCTCGGGCATACCAAACGACTTTTTACTTCTTTTATTGTGGTGGGCGAACGACGGACGCCATTTCTATTGAGTAGCTTTACTTTATCACCGAGAATCAAACCAGACTCCCTGAGCGATGTGGTGATATGGAAGCAATGTGCATTTAAATTAGTCCTTTCTTTTAAAATAAAATATATATATTTAATTTCTCTCTAGTATTATTTATTATTTCTCTTATACATATTATACTTTTGTGTTACTTATCGATATTGTTAAGCCAAATAGAAAACGAGTTGTGTGGCCCATTTTTAATTTGTTATCTCTAACAGATCAATAACTAATCAAATTGGTAGAAAACGGTTTAGGATTACCACACACAAGATTTATTGCCCTTTCTTTGATTCCAACTATACCCTTCACAACGACCTCAAAGTTTCCTTTGTCCGCGTTCAAGCTATCTACTGATACAAATCTTTCCATGAATCCATATCCATCAGTCCCAATTATCTAAATTACAATCTATCTTTACCATTAATTTCTGCAAATGAATTGTGGTGCCTCACCCTGCATTCCTCAACGATCCCTAAAGTGGCAGTAGCAAAGTGACTTATTAAGCAATTACAAACTTTCTCTTAGCTCTAAATGTATTCTTTTAATAATACATTTTACAAGATACAGTTAGTGGGTACTGTTAAACAGTTCCTCACTTCATGTATATCAAGCGTTATTAAAATTGCTTGCAACCAGTTAAAATCTTCAAATAATTGTTAATCATCATCTTATAATAATGTATTTTTTCGTTCAACTTACATTCAACTCCTTTTTGTTTCTCCAATTTTCGTACTTTGTAGCCTCTGTAAAATGCCTGTAAATTATGATAAATTGATTATAACAATGAAATTAATAACATTTTCTTTTATTAATTTTTTGTATACATATTATTCTTTTTAATACATACGTTTAAAAAAAATTAATAAATAAAAAAAAAAATAAATAAATAAAAAAAAATTAATAACCCTGTAATAACCCTGGCAGTTGATCGGGACTAAAACCCCAAAGAAAAAAAAAAAATAAAAAAAAAATAAAAAATAAAAAAAGTTAAATAATAACAAACTAAATAACTTATAAACTAAAACAGACTGGTTGGGTTTATAACAACATCAGTGATATTTTTAGAGGAAGGGATTCAAAACCAGAGGAGAACTCATTAGAAAACGGAGAGATCAGTAGGTTTATAATATTTTAACTAATATAATTCTAAAATTAAAGTTATAGATATAGGCTAAAATTGCTTCCACCATTTGCTTCACTACTAGAGCAGTGTACCTACATGACCACGGTACTAAAATTTAAATTTTAGGCTTTGAGAGAGGTTTTTTAATTATGGCGCATATATAACGTCAATTGCAAATAAATACATAAGTCAACTATATATCTTACTCGTAAATTTTTGTTTAATAACTGCAATAATCATTCTTTTAAATCCAAAATATTATTGTGAAAAAAATAAAATGTTATAATTACTTGAATTTTAGTAGCTGCCTCCACACTTTTCGCCACTGATAACCCTCTTGTTTTAAGAAAATCAAATAACGGATCTGTGAATACTCCTTCTTCGGAAGAAGTTTCATGTTGAATCACCTTTTCAGCTAAAAAAAAAAAAAAAATATATTTGAGATTGATATGAGAACTGTTAACATGGCAATTAAAAGCAAGTTATACCTAAGCAGGTAAATAAATTAATCAAAGAAAAGTACTTTTTCATTAGAGGAGGCTAACTTTTTTTTTATTAATGGCATATTGTACTTATTAAGCACAAATGTATCGGATCTTACCGTACAAAGAAATTTTTTGGTTCGTCTTGTTATTGTTCCTCATGTTATTGATTATTTATTTGAAGAGATTTTATTTCCTCTTTCGGCCCAATAAGTTCAAAGAAATTTTTTGGGTTGCGGACGCAAGAAGCTAAAAGAAGGCAGCGGGGAAGTGCTGAATTGCGAAATGAACGCCACCCAGGAAAAACGGCAGAATTTATGGTAACTCGCTTTCAAGGGGTTCTAGGAAGCCATAAAGAGCTTTACCTTAAAGTCAATTAATAATGTAAACAATTAATCAATTAAAAACCAATTGGATCATATTTAGAAATTAAAAAACTTTGTATAAAGCCACTAATAAGAAATCAATTTAGACCTTCTTAGACGCAAAAGTACCTAAAGAAGTAGTGATTTATATTCTTAAACTTTTAAATTATTATTTTGATACGGATGTACCTTTAATAAAATCATCTGCTAAGTGTAGAAGCTTCTTCCTTATTCGGTAACCTCTAAACGCAGCCTGAAACCAGTTAAACTCGTTTTAAATTTTAACTGTAGATATATATGATAACCTTTATTTTTATTTGTTTGGATGACCGATATGGAAATTTTAAAAAGGAGATACTACAAATTGGTTACAATGTTAGTTGAGATTCACTTTACATTCATCATGGAAGGTGCAGTTTATTGTTTATTTTTGTAGCAGTAGAGTGATGTGTCATCGGAGTGCATGGTATTCACATTTTATAAGCTGCCTGAATGTAACGTCACTGTGATATTTTATTTTCAATATATTTTATAGTTAAAGGAAAATGGAATCTGTATGCTAATTGGAAAAGTGCAAAGGGAAGAACGGGAAATGTAGTGCGTTATTCTGATTAATTTTTCATCCAGTTTACTCATAAAAGTTCTCTATTGCCCCAGTTCAGAAAAACAATCCCTTTAGCTGTAAAATTAGGATGCTTATATTGTTTTACCGAAGATAATCAATTAAAGTGGACGAAAGCATTTTGCAACATTACATTTTTAATTTTTACCTGAATACAGAACTAGTTTTTAGCCTTATACAAATAAACAATTTGTTCAATGTTGATTTGTCTGTTATTTTAACAAGAGGACATTGAGATTCGTGAATGACCGTATATCTCCTTATCAAGTCAGTCTCTCTTTTTAATCAATCTATTTAAAATCGAGCATCATTCATATTATATATTTATTTTTGAAAGGTTTGAAACCAAAAGAAATTTATAAGGTTCCGGTGAATACCTACTTTAGGGAATCCCGCATTTTCATACTCAACAGTCTAAAGCTTACACAGAAACTTCAAAAGGTCTAACTTTCAATGAAAGGTTTGACTTAATATCAAAATGGAAGTGAGAGATTTTTTTTTAAAAGATTTACGGTTAATGAAACTTAGGTCTAACGCTATCAACAAGAGTCAGAAATGCAGTGAAATATAAAGTAGGGACCTGTATGATGGTTGAAAAGTGGTCACCTTGCTCCTTACTTAGATTGTATTTCTTAAGAAAATTAGTTTGCGATTCTGCCGACTGAAATTCCTTTTCAATTATTGGCACAGCCACTGTAAATATACAAGAAACCACATTTCAGTCATTAAATCTAAATTTCTATATTTTCTATATTTAAAGAAAACAAACAATAATTTAGAAATTAAATTAAAATTACCCTTATATTATATAAAATTTAGATTCATAAAAATATCAATAGAAACCGTAATTTTATGTAATAAATTAAATAATATAGAAAGGAGTGTAGGGCGCATGTAATGTTGACTAATATCGATATTTATAATCCATAATCATTTTATGAAAAGGTTTTGGACTATATTTGCAAATTAAGTACATCAGTAAAGGTTACTTAACTGGCTTAATGTGTTTAAACGATTCAATTTCATTGCTCCATGTGATTGAAACATGAATGAATGGATGAAATTGAAATATGAATGAATGAATGAAATTGAAACATGAATGAATGAATGAAATTGAAACATGAATGAATGAATGAAATTGAAACATGTAAACACAAATTTTATGAAATTGCTTATAGAAGAGAAGTTGAACTTTTAAAGCAATCTTATTGATTGGGTCTATGGAAACATTAAATTAAACTGTGTAAATAGCTAGTTTTCTTTTTGATGGATTGGAAGGTTTTAGTTGCTTAGGTTATGTTTATGTTTTTAGCTAGTTTTTTTCCACTTGTGATTCAATTTAATTGCTTTGTCTAAACAGTATCGAGGCGTTTAATTAGCTTGAATGTGTGCCGTTCAATCATATGGAGCAATGAAATTGGACAGTCGAGTCAAAACCGTTCATTGCCCTTCTCTAGTATCTGACCAAAAACCACTTGTGTGGTAAAAAAAACACCCCGCCAAGTCTGTGGTCCAAAAAAGTTGTGAAATCAACTTTCTGTCCCGCCAAGTGATGTTGGCACTTTCTCCTGACCCAACACTGTCAACTTAGATATTTATCAGCTTCTTCTCCTTGGCGGTGTTCCTGCAGTACTTCCCAAAGTTAACTGGTTGTACTCCACGCATCCTCTGCAAAGAAAGTAGTAGTTGCATGAGGTCATTCCTTGAAAGCTTAATTTGTATATTACTTATTTCTATTTTATTTGCTTTTTGATAATGGGAAAGATTTACAGCAATGATTATTGTGGCATCGAGAAGAGCCTTCAACAACACTGTTAAAAGGCTTTCCTCACACCGCCAAGGAGAAGAAGCTGATAAATATCTAAGTTGACAGTGTTGGGTCAGGAGAAAGTGCCAACATCACTTGGCGGGACAGAAAGTTGATTTCACAACTTTTTTGGACCACAGACTTGGCGGGGTGTTTTTTTACCACACAAGTGGTTTTTGGTCAGATTTCATGACTTTTTGTACGGTCCCTAAGGAAGGATTCTCTAAACTGCATTAGAGTCAAATAAAAGTAAAGTTAAGAGACAAGGTATATGGAGATTGGAGAACTACGAGACCTATGACATTGAAAGAACTTAACATTCTTATAGTAGCAGCATAATATAAAGATTTTTCACCTAGATACACTAACGTTGCTATCATTTGCGCATATCCAGCTGGATCCTGACCTTATATAAGTAACGAAGTGACCCCTTAATATTGTCTTAATTATATACCTTAATTATAAAGTATATATGTTAAAAGTAACTAATGGTATAATTACAATAATATATTATTATTACATATATTGTTGATTATTATTATATCATTATATATATATATATATATATGTGTGTGTGTGTGTGTAATAATATAATATAGGCTCACTACTTCGCATGACGCTTACTTGGTTTCTCGCTCCACATTCGGGGGGGGGGGGAGGATGAGTTGGGGGGAGGGGGAATGCACTAGGGCTCTAGACAAATCCAAAAAGCCCTAATTCATTAAAATCGGTTCAGTAGTTTAGGCTGTAGGTGCGTCAACGTAAAATGAAGGAAGAATAAGAATAAGAAGTCATCAAAACTACCATTTTCAAAACCTATTTTTCTCTACTTCTACTTGACCGATTTCGACATTTTTTTTTTAATTTTGATCTACAGGACACGGCCTTCAAAGATATCAAAAAATATTTAGGTAGCTTGTATATATTCCACTCTGCAGACCCTCAAAAACCCTAGTTCGTCACCTACAGTATATATACACTGGCAGCTTTTGTGAAATTTTAACTTTTTGACTTGGCGGGGCGGAACGCTGCTGCGTTCCTAAATATGAGGATGAGGTTATAAAATATTTCCATAATTTAATTTGTAATTTAGATATAAATTCAAATATAATTATTATAATATGTATCTTTACTAAGGTATGTATTATAGCACCCTTCTAATAAATATTTATTCAATATTATTATTCAATATTTCAAATCTATAATTATTTTGTCTAAAAGATGGATATACATGACTAAAATACCTTTAACCGCTTCTCGAACTTTCAGTAAAGTTATCAAATAATCCGATATAAATTGATACAAATTTTTTGGTTGACATCTTAAAACCTGAAACAAAGTGATATCTAGTTTAATTATGTAATAAAAATCTAACTAATCAAAGTGCTCTCTAACCAGTTAAACAGAATAAGTGCATAAAGTGAAGTTGATTAAATATAATAATCTTCAGGTGTCAATAGATAACCACAATCTCCTAGTTTTTTCCCAATACCTTACATATATAATGAATACATATCCACCAAGAAACAAAATCGATCAGTTTATTGTCACTGACTGAACTTAGATTGGATTCCGGACTTAATAAAGTCAGTGCAGTTAGACCTAACATTCGGGTATAAACCAAGGTGTAAACTATAATACATATATTGATTTAGAGTTGGACCTAAAAATGGAAACAGAATAAATTAATATCAGTTAAAACCATAATTACTTATTGAAACTCCCACTTTACATAAAACAACGTATGCATATTAGGTATTATATTTTTGTTTGTAATTATCACTTGTTGATAAAAAAGGACAGCCGAAATTAAAACAGTGAGGAATATATGGTTTTAATTATATAAGAACCCAACATGTGCACAGCTCCCCACAACTATCTAATGACTCTTTCATTAACTGCTCTTACATCTAAATAATTGCATTATTTTATAATTTATCTTTCCAGTTACATTGTAAAGAGCTTTTTCAAATGAAATACTGTTGTTATATGCAAATATACTTTTTTAATTCAGTCTTCCGGAAGTAAGAGAAACTACTGCTTCAAAAATGTAGCAAACATTAATGTATGATATACATTTTTTTTTTTTTAAATGAAAAATGTTTAATTTATAATAAATGTCGTAACCAAAACTCTATTGTAAATGATTCTCAAAAACACAGCCAAGTTTTTCCCGAATATATCCATACTAATTAATTGTATAAACTTTTGTGACTAATTATATGTTAGGTTCCTAAAACCTCTTTAAATTTTAATTTCCTTTCTTATTTCCAATCTATACTGTCAAACCTCTTAATTCTTTCAGCAGCCGTGTTGTGCAATCAAATCCAGTTACCTAAGTTCAGTTTTACTAAACATTTATGTCGTCAGGAAACGTCATACGAATTCCAGGCCGTCGAGTTCTGTCTAAAAGACTGGTCTATCCGTCAGTACTTGATCCAGCGGGATCCAGCAAAAAAATAATATACCACAAGTGGTCACTTTTGTACGATTTATAAATATGAAAAATGTATTATTGAACGATTCCTGTTTGGCAAAGACCTCCCTGAGACTACAAGAGGCCAAGACTTATTTAATTTAGTTCATAAGTATTTTGAAAATTATAAAATGTCATGGCAGTCCTGTGTTTAAATACCGGCCATGGATGGACTGGACACTCATCTCGGCATTGATGGTGTCCATAAATGGCCGGTCACTTGACGCAGGCTTTCAAGCTTTCGCAAAAAAGAAAATCTCAGGTAGTTTTTACTCACTGTTTCTTCCTACATAGAGAAGTACGGGTACCCAAATCTTAGGCTCCTTGACTCAGAGGAGCAATTCTATCAAGTATTTATTAACCTTTTAATAAGTGTCCATGAAAATTATGATTAATGTGAATAATTTTCGAAAATCCCCCCCCCCCCTGAAGGTAATTTCTCATTATTAGTCATACGCAAAAGAATCTGAAGTTACAAATGTCTCACATCAAGGGCAACTCTAGACATATAAGTAGTTCTAAAGCTATCATACAGGCCTGATAGTTGAGATTTTAGTTTAAAAAATCCAATTTGTGTCATCAAATATCTCTGTATAATGCAGCTTTCAAATGCAAAGAAAACGGTTAAAACTTCGAGTTAATAGTTAATATACTTACTCCTTTGGTTACTTATATTGTTATATTTGATATGAATAATAATAAAGAAACAAATAATAAAGAATTGTCAAATATTAATTAACCTGCTTGAAATACAACAGTCAAGTTTAGGTTTTAGTTAAGGTTTAAGGCAAGTTTCAAACAGAACCAATATTTTGATGTTTGAAATGATTTGCATTTTTAGATGATTTTTTGTGTGTGTTTGTATTTTTTTTCATGATTTTTGTAACAATTTTTTATGTTATTTAAATCCAGTTATCTTAACTTAAAGTAGTGCGTCATTTTATTCGCACCAACTAATTTCTCAAATATTATAAAGATATATATATATTTAAAAAGTGTATGTATAAAAAAAAGTTATTCAATTTTATAAAATCCCGTACTCTCTTGCTTTAAAATATGTAATGAAACTTTTCTCATATTTTTTGCAACAAACAAACTCTTCTAACTCAGAGCAAGTTTTGGCAATGGAAGGGCGACGCAAAGTTTAACAGAGGGGCAGAGAAATTTCAACGAAAACGACGGAGTGTAAAGAAGGGGAAGGTTAGGCGTAAGAACACGTTTTTCCAAGGTTATAAAATACTCCAAAATGTTTACAAAACCTTGAATATTATTGTGCTATAACTTGATTGTAACCCCTTATAGGAGGAATGCGCTCAGAGAGAAATAGCTTGATAAAATGTTTGTATAAAATATCTTCCTTTTCTTAGATTTTCATATTTTAATATAACAGCATATGTTACACACTCTTTGAGTTCTCTATTATATTTTAGTTATAGACGTCTAAATCCACAAACGTCTATCCGGTCAAAACACACGGACAGATCTAAGTTTAAAATTATTTTATCTATGGATTTTGCTCTCAAACTCAATTAATTTCACACTCATTTTTAGGGTCCGTTGGCAAAACCAAGGACCCTTATATTTTCCTGCGTGTGCCTGTCTGTCCGTCCTCTCGCGTGCTCTTACGGCTACACCTTTCGTCCGATCACTTTGAAATTTGGCATGTATGTGTCTTGTGCCTACCCACATATTTTAAAAATATAGCTACTTAAAAAAGATATTTTTCAAAAAAATTAGGGAAAAAAACTTAAGGGTTACATTTTTTTTTTTCGACATCGTGAGGGGTATCATATGAAAGGGTACGTCGAGCTGATTACAAAAGTATATAATTCTTTGGATATAACTTTGATAGAGCGAGCGTAGGCAAGTTTGAAGTGGGTGTGAAACGTGTCCCCCCCCCCCTCTATCTCGCTTATGTGAAGTGCAAAAAATCTGAAAAAATTCCTGTACATTCTTCGACCAAAAGTAAAGATACCACTTTTTGGAAATTTCGAAAAAAAATGTTATTTTATTTTTATTGACAAAATACGTTTTTTTATAATTATGGTCTTTTCGATGTATTTATATGGTTGTAGTCCGGTTCAGTAGCAAAAGGTACTTTATCAGAGTGTGTTTTGAGAATATCAGACCCTTAGAATGGTTCAAAGTAAGCTTTTTAGCATTTTTAAAAAACACTGTTTATTCACTTTACAGTTAAACACTATATAGTGTGGCCTACGGACCCTCGCTGGGTGCTGACTAGCACACACTTGACCTGTTTATTTGTTCTTTATTTCGGGTATCAATTTATTTCAAATATAGTGAAGGATTGGATTAATGTTCATATTGAACAACTAACTGAATTTATTTTCCAAAATCCCTGTTTGTGAAAACTCAATCATGAGTTTAACACTATAATAATAATCTAACAAGAACATAAAATTTCCTACAAATTCAATTAAAACTTTTTCATTGTACATAATAATGCTGATAATTAATTCCATAATATCTTATTGAATTAATTTATTATGAAACATATTTTAAAAGTGCTTAACAGGGTATCGTTTACATCTAGTTTTTGATTTTCTGAAAAATTAAATTTATTTTCATCAATATGTCAGAACTTGGCATGGATGTTCCTTGAAAATTGATATAGTTGTATTTATTTATTATTATTTTTCTTTTTATTTATTTATTTTTTTTCTTTTTTGGAAGCGGTCTTCTGTCCACAAAGCTACTAGAAAAACAATATAATCTAAACCGCACTGTATATACAAAGTGAGATACGTTCGCGTATAAGTACTGAGACCCCTCGTCTTTTTCCCTGGTCTGGATATTATAACTAATTGGCATCTTTACACCACACATGAGCGGATTGAGAGGCCGGGCTGATTTGCGGACTAGATCCTACGGTGACACCTTTAAATGTGAAGGTGTCGTTTCCTATCCCTACTCGTCAGTAGGGAACGACAGGCCTGAGATCGGGAGACAAGGTCACTTATAAAATTTACTATTATGCGGCTAGCTATTGGATCAAGTTGCTTAGTTGTTTTTCTCGGTTACCACCCGGTATCCCCCGGTAACCCTGGAAATTCGATTCTAAAATATTTGCTGAAAGGCTATTTCAGCCTGAAAGGGTTCAGCTTGTTGTCCAAGTTGGTTGTGTTGTAGTTTTATAGTTTATGGGCAGGTTGGAAGACCGAATCACAAGTTGAACAACCACGTTGAAGACATCAAAACCTTTGATATTTGTGGGCAAAGTATGATGTTGTGTCAACCAGTTCGAGTTTGTATGGGCAAGTTGTTCAACCAGGTTGAAAGACACTGTTCGACACGGTAAGTTGAAGTGTGTATGGGGCCCTTTATACTTTATACTATACTTCAACTTCCCTTGAGGATTCACTAGTTTAAGTCACTTAACCTTATACTCAAGTTTACTGTCGACCACTCTCTGCCTCATCTCTTCGATTCCCCCTGAGAGGACACAACTTTTTTATATTGTGACCTCTAATATAAACGTTCTTATATTATTCATCACCATTATATTATAAAGAGCACTGAGCTTTTAGAAAAATTATGCATTGTTCTTATCTAGACGGTAGGTAATAATTTCAATTTATTCAATGAACAAGCATAATTACTTTTAAGGGTATTTAATACCCGAAGGTTTTATTTAGGAAAATTTTATCTTTTTTTATTTAAAGAACAAGCATATTACTTTATTCTAACAGCAGCGCTAGTATTTCATTTAAATAACCATATTGCATAATTGTTAAAATACAATAATTTGCCTGTGTACACAGTCCATACAATGCTTCATTTAACAGGCATTCTTCATCATAGTTTATGTTAAGAAACAGCGAAACTTGTCACTTTACTAGAAAGACAAGAGTAAGATACAATATGGATTTTTCTTCGGTCTTCCCCTCCCCTATTCCCTGAAACCTAAAGAAAATGACGGAAAACTCAATTAGAAGTTAAATGACTTTTTCTCCCAGTTCAACCTCATTCTAACTTAACTACTCTAAGATCTTTTTTGCGCCAAGCTTTATTTCGCTTTTTCTTCTTCTTTTTTCTTGTTAAGGCTTGACTTTGACACAGGGAGCCTGCATTTGTATTACTGTTTCATTTTCTTTGACTGGAGCTGGAGTAAACTTTTACTTTGTGGCAAGTCAGTGGATACGAGGTTAAAACTTGGTAAATATGATATTTTATTATAGAATAGTTCCACATCAACTTTGCATTTTATCTATTTTTCGACATCCATCATAGAAATGTTGAGAATTGTAATTATGAGGAAACTGATACTTAACCAATTCCTTATACTCGTAGTTATATACACAATTATTGATTTATTGTAGTTTTAACGGCACTTCTTTAGGTTGGTACTCCCCTTATAAAAAACTGAGGGGGGTAACAATCTAAAGAAGGTGTATAGAATGTTCTTCTTTAGACTGTTACTCCCCTCATCAAAAGAGAAGTGAGATATTCCTTTGTCTCAAAGTACATTGGACTAAACATCCCTTTTTCATAATAGTTATTTAGTCAGTCATTTTTATTCTAAAGCAAGGTTATGCCTCATTGCAATACCTGTACACTTACTTTTAAAACCTAAAACGTCGAAGTGTCTTCATAGTGTACTTTTGGAATAATTTTATATAAATATTGCTTGATTTCTTATGCCAGTAAAAAATTGAAAAAAACTAAAAAAAAATCTGGTTTGGGTGTAGTTTATGCTTAGTGTTTATTTTAATTAATTATTTTTTGTTTCCTATTTTTTTACAGATACATATTGTTGATTTTAAATAAATATTGCATATTTCGTAAAATCAAAATCAAAAGAATGAAAATGACAATGAAAAAAATAAAAGACAATACCTTTACTTTTTGTAGTACAAAGTAAACTAATATAAACTAAACCATGGCTATTACATTATCCAATTATGATAAGAAATGTATCTTGCTAACTACTTTTCATGAAAATTTAGTTATGCATACAGATTTTTTGAATAAGTAAAAAAAAAATGTTTAAATAAATCCTAAGCAAATCATACTATTCCTTCTTAATGTAAAAGTAAAAAAGATGAACCAGTTAATTGAAGCGAGCATAAGTGAGCTTCTTCATTCAACAAACTATGCATCCTGTCTGTGTGTCGGACACATGTCACGATAACTTAAGTAAAAATTTACCAATATTAGTGAAATTCGGTAAACATGTTCATTTTACCAATGCCCAAGACGAGTTTGTTGGTTAACGTTATATGCCCAAGCATTCGCGTGCAACGTTCGCGCGAACATTTTAAATTGGAATTTAAGGAAGGGGAAATATTCTAACTTCATCTGTTCGATGAGACAAACATTTTTTTCAATTACAATTTTTTAAGTAAAACCAACACCGACATCTTTATGAAGTGGTATAGATCGCTAAACCTAACCGGACCTAAACATTTAAAATAAAGTACACCAATATTTTACGTTCTAACGTATCGATTTTAATAAAACATCACTTAATTCATCTAATGTACTATTAAAACATGCATGTAAAATTTCAACCTGATATAGCAGAAGGTTTTGTGTGGTGAAGTGTTACAGTTTATAATAGTTGGAATGGAGACGGCTAGGCGTGAGGGTTAAGGAATAGTTCTGTTCCCGCACTATACTGATCTTTATTACAATCATCCTCTTTAATTATCAATTCATCATGATTTACTATTTTATTAATATTCAATATTTTTATTGCATTACGCTCGCTTCAAAGAATGAAAGAAAAAAAGGTAAATATGTCGTATCTGACCCACTTTGACTAAATAACTATTAAGAAAAAGGGATGTTAAAAAAAAAGAAAAAAGAGAAAAGAAAGAGCTACGCGATGCCTAGTTTAAAAATTGGATTACATACCTCTTTAGATATATCATACATGAGTTCATTCAGACCATCTGGAATAGAGTATACTTTTCTATCAGTGTGTATATCAAGTTCTTCGGGCATATTGCTGGAAGTATACGCTAACTTAAATTGACAGATGTGGCTTCACAGATCTATCATTTATTTAATCTCTATCACGTATGAGAACAAATGCCATTACTAAATTGAATTACTAAAGATAAACTTGTCAATAAATGTCTTATTTTAATTTAAGAAATATTTTTTAATAGAAAAATTTTGAATAGCAAACTTATGATTGATAGCGGCTATATGAGGTTTTTTCCAATCAAGCAGAGTGCGTAAAGAATTCTTACGAACTCTATGAACCTATGAACAGTATTTACCGTTCATAGGTAGGCATCCGTACTATTTATAGTAGTCCGATTGACTTAGGGTGTTTTTTAAATTGTTACTTTTCACATTTTAAGAACTTATAACCTGGCTCATATTCGATTATGTCAAGAGTATTTAAAAAAAAGATCTCCGAGAAATGCGGGAATATGGGGGTTATAACGATGGATTATATGGGTTGGGGGATAAGAATATAATTGTTAAAAACTCTGAAATGCAATAAAATAAATGAGTGAATCTGAAAGGTTTTTTATGCTCTTTAAAATTGTCTCTTAGCCCAATTTAGTTTTCAATTTAGATCTCATATAGTTTTGGAGATATTGTAATTTTTTTTTTAATTTTCTTAAAACAATAAACCAGAAATAAATCGATTTGTCGAGGACTATTGAGAAATGGAAATATCCTTACTTCACTTAACTATTTTTTTCAGCGTTCGCTCATGTATATATATATATATATATATATATATATATATATATATATATATATATATGTACACACACAGAAGCTTAACTCGACCGGAAAATATATAAAAACCAAACCCCGTTTTAGTTTCTTTCTGCCGTTAACAGCGCCACCGTCAGCTGTCATTCTTACATTTATTTACTTTCTGTGAGCCGTGAGCTTTTTAACAGTGTTTTTTTAAATTCCTTTTTCACCTTGTTCCCTTTAATTTGTTATATGCTTCCTTCTCTTTTTTTACATTATTTGTGCTTAGTTCTTCATCTTCATGTGAGTTTTGATTTAGCTCCGGTTATGTGTTTTACTTATTTATTACCTTTTTCGTAGCCTGCTTGTTTATGCTCACATATATTTTTTATGTATGTTACAGTTTGCCCTGATGAAGGCAATATTAAACAGTTGCCGAAACGTTGGCTTGATGTGAATGTGGAGTTTTTATTGCACCTGACCGTCTCCCTGAGTTGAGTTGAGGAAGGAGTTATATATATATATATTATTTATTGAATGTTCTTTTGTATTTCAAGTACGTTATTATAAAATATCTAATTAAAATATCGGCCAAGCTTTAACAGTTTTGCGTTTATCAAGTAAATAAAGCTGGCCAAAGAAAATCAGACTCGTCGTACAAAAGCAAATTCAGAGAATCGTATGTCGTTCCTGTGTAAAGAGTTCGCCTTTGGACATTTCAAAGCCCTACATAATATCGTGTAAAGCTGTGAAAAGTTCTCTTGAAACAATGCATCCTATTGAATTCCACGAAAGTCTTGCCTAAGGCTAAACTGACTTATTCGACATAGTATAGATCTGTCATAGATATTACAATAAACCTTTTTGACAAGCTAAATAGATCCTTGGCGTATGTATTTGTCCAGACTGCCATTTAATATAAAGTACCCGCTTATAAAACCATGTTGCTTTACATTGACCCATTTAATTCTGCTTTTCTTATTAAACAGTACTCTTCTTTGATGTTTTAAAGGTTAAACTTGAGGATCGTAAAGTTTCCAACCTAACATTTATAGTATCGGTTTTATTTCTTTGGTTTATTAGATTCTGATCATAGTCATTTTTATTTTTTTATTTATTTTTATTTTTTTTAAGAAAACCCCCTTTCAAATGGATTTTTTATAAATAAATATGGATAGTATTAAAAATTGAATTGTGGTGTCTGTACGGGCAAGAGGGAGTACCTGGCTTGCCTAAGTACTAAAGGAAGAGAAATAGCCGGAATATTGCACGGGGTGAAAAATGTATAAAAAATAATAAGGTGAACTTGGGAACCAAGGAATAAAGGGTGAGGGTAAGAAAATTGGGTATAATATAGGGTGATGAATAACGGGTGTGAAGACTTAAGGCTAGGCTTTTGTGAATAGCATAATCAAATGTGACCGAGCCCTGCGGATCGTTGTCGCCTAGCGCCTAGCCACAGTTTTCTGCGATCACTTGTCCTCTACGTTGTCCTCTAACCAGTGGCGTATCCAGCGGCTAGGTCTGGAGGGGGCACATTCTATGTCAGTTTAGATTAGGGGGGGGGGGGATTCGTAGAGGAAACAAGAAAAGGGAACTACTTATTCAACAAAGCAGCAAGCAGCAATCTTAGTTTGTGACAACCTGCTAACTGTTATTATTATGGTATTGTTTATCTTTGTAAATCAGATTTGTTTGAGATTTATTATGTGAAGTTATGTAATAAGATCAGTTTATATAAAGACTTATTAGTTATTATCACAACTATTATTGTAGAATAAAACATGGCGCAGTGGTGTTTTTATGTGGTGTCCAACATAAGTCAAAGGTAATATAACATTGGCATTGTTTTGTATATATCTATTTTACTTTGAACATTTTAATTAATAAGAGTCAAGATGGAATTTAACTAGGCATCGCGTGGCTCTATCATTAAAGCGAGCGTATAGTAATAAATATGTATTGAATATTGAAAAAAATAGATAATCATGAATCATAATGAGTTAATAGATAATGGGTATAGTAGTAGTACAGCGGCTAGTAGTAAGGGAACCACCTTGCATTCTTACAATTCCTCTAACCACACATCTCCTTTTCAATTATTATAAAATGTATCACTTTGCTACAACAAAACTAATGCATGTATCAAATTGAAATTTTGCATGCCTGTCTCAATTGTGCATTAGATGGTGTATATGAAGTTTTATTAAAATCGTTAGGTTAGAACGTAAGATATCGGTAAAAAGGTTGTTTTCTCTACTTTAAACGTTAAGGTCCGCTTTAATAGTTTTAGCGATCTTTATTAATTCATAGAGGTTTTGCTGTTAGTTTTACTAAAAAATTTTGTAAGAAAAAAATGTTCGTCTCATCGAATAGATGATGATAGAATCTTGTCCCGTCCTGAAATTCCAATTTAATTTTTGAACCTCTCGTTTACGCGAGCGTTGCGCGCGAACTCTTGGACGGATCACGCTGTCCAACGAACTTAGCCTGAGCATTAGAAATAGGAACATGTATACCACATTTCAACTAAGTCGGTCAACTTTTACTCAAGTTATCGTCGGACACGTAAACGTTACAGACAGACAGACAGACAGACAAGATGCATATTTTGTTAATATGCATATGTAAATTTCATGTCATTTAAACAAGAAATTATTATTATTATTTTTTTTTTTTTCGGCGACGGAAACTGATAGAAAATCAAAGGAAATACAGGATGCACACCTAAAAAATTTGATGGGTCGAGAAGCTCTTAAAGTGTATGATAGTTTACACTACGTTAGAGGATACAGAAACAGTGTTATCCATATTAGAAGTTTTAGAGAAACTTCCAAAAATGAATGAGATAATGAATGTTTTCAGATTCTTAAGTAGACGGCAGAAAGGTCAAGAACCTTTCGAAAAATTGTATGCAGATCTGAGGTATTTATCACAGCAATGTGATTTTAAAGATGAGGGAGAAAAGTTAATTAACGCACAGATAGATAGCATTGGGAATAAATTTTAGAGCTGTCCAAGAAATGTTGCATAGAGACGAATCAACATTAGAAAAAGTTGTTTCGCTTTGTGAATCGTCAGAGTTAGCTGAGTTAAATACTAGGCATCGCGTGGCTCTACCATTGAAGCGAGCGTATTGCAATGAAATACTGAATATTGAAATTTATTATTCATGATGAATGTCATAATTGTCATAGTTGAAGATAAGTGGAAGAGGGTAGTGTGAGGTAGAGTGGGGGTACTCGGTACAAAGCTTTACTTCCTAAACAAACATATACACTATAAGAATCTTAACCACCCGTGATAGCTTTTATATTATTATTATAAATGTATCACTTCATTACTCAAATACTACTGCTTGTAACACGTTGAAATTTTACATACTTGTTTGAATTGTACTTTAGACGATGTACATGGAGTTTTATTAAAATCGTTACGTTAGAACGTAAGATATTGGTAAAAAGGTTGTTTTCTCTATTTTAAACGGTTAGGTCCGCTTTAATAGTTTTAGCGATCTTTATTAATTCATAGCAGTGTCATTGTTGGTTTTACTAAAAAATGTTATTTGAAAAAAATGTTCGTCTCATCGAATAGGCGATGATAGAATTTTTTCCCGTCCTGAAATTCCAATTTTAAATTTGAAGCTCACGTTTACGCGAGCATTGCGCGCGAACTCTTGGACGGATCACGCTGTCCAACGAACTTAGCCTGAGTATTAGTAAAAGGAAGATGTATACCAAATTTCAACTAAATCGGTCAACTTTTACTCAAGTTATCGTCGGACACGTAAACGTTACACACAGACAGACAGACAGACAGACAAACAGACAGACAGACAAGATGCATATTTCGTTGAATGTAAGAAGCTCGCTTACGCTCGCTTCAATGAAAGTTATAGAAGAGGAAAGACGACAAAACGACAGATCTAATCGTCCTGGCACTCAAACTAAAACGTACTCATGACAACAGTGTGGTTCAGCTCATACGACTAATATGCGATGTCCGGCTCGAGGTAAAACCACTTTGCCAACGTGTGTTGAAATGCTAAAGGACGGAGAAACGACATGATCATAATGTTCAAATGTCATAATGTAGAAGAAGAGGAGCGTCTGACTCATCAGGGGCCCGACGATGCCCCCCCCCCCCCCAACTCTGGACCTATACCAGATCAAGAATATCAGATATAGGGCTTTATCAGAGACGAGCGTGCTCTCACACAGCCATTCTTGCTTGGCTGGCAAAACAGTTCAGCAATGTAATACCGTGTTTTTGCACACTGCAATAAGGTATACAATTTGTGTTAGTGAGAGACACCAAGGGATGTGCCACGCAAGCGTGACACAAAGGAACTGTTCCAACATCAGACATTACGTCAAAGAGATGTTGGCTCGGCATTACGCTATTTGATTTATATGGTTTATTTGCTTAAACAATGTTTAGAATTAGCAGAAAAATAACAGCAGAATCGAACCCGGCATCCTCCGGTTTAAGAGCTAGCAGTTAAGAGGAACGCGCAACACATTATTTATTATTTTACAATACACATCGCCAATTTTTTTTTTTTAATTGCTTACTGTTCATTACCTACAAGTCTCTTTTGTCTTTCGCCGACAAGAATATGTATGTATACTTCATAATAGTTAAGATTATTTGTTATTGTTGTTAAGTCTTTCTGCGTATTTATCTTCTGCGTATCATCTTCTTACCTAAATTGCCCTAACCCACTAACCCCTAACTCCTGACTACCTAAAAAGCTGAAACTTGCCAGATGATTTATTTCTGATGACCAGTTAATAGTTATTTAATTAATTAATTAACTATTTATTGATAAGTTAATAATTTTGTTGGTTTTTTATTAGTCTCCTAATCTTGTAAACTAAATGTAACCAACTCCCCGACTATTTAGAAAGCCGAAACTTTCTCAAATTATTTAATACTGACTGCAATTTATTAGTTAATCAGTTAATTAATTAGTTAATCAAATTGTTAACTATTAAATAATTATTAATCAATTTGTTTGTTTTGCTTCCGAGCTTACCGAAGGTAACGGAAGCATTGTGTTCACTTTTGAGAACGAAAAACTTTTATGCCTCCGATTTTAAAAATTCCACGACAGAAATCCGTTTCAGACATTAGGGAACATTTTTGGTCTCGTGTCTGTCTGTCTGTCTGTCTGTCTGTCGGTCTGTGTGTCCGTGAATTATGAAACGTGCGACGATAACTTGAGTAAATGTCAACCGATTTTGATGAAATTTGGTAGACATGTTCATTTTACCAATGACCAGGACGAGTTCGTTGGACAACATTATCCGTCCAAGCGTTCACGAGCAACGCTAGCGTAAACGTGAACTTCAAATTTAAAATTGGAATTTTAGGTCGGGAAAAAATCTAACTTCATCTATTCAATGAGACAAACATTTTTTTCAAATACAATTTTTCAGTAAAACCAACAGCGACACCGCTATGAAGTGTTAAAGATCGCTAAAACTATTAATAATTTTTACACAATAAACATTATAACAATAAAGTACATGATAGGATGCAAGGAAGCTATGTGCCACACTAATTGGCAGTCTATTTTGTTTGTCGTTAAATTTTAGAGCCTAAATTTGACTCACTTCCAAATTTGGTAGGAATTATCCTTGAAGTCATTACAAGCGACGTATATAAAGGATTTTTCATTTTTGGACGTGGCGAGGTCTACTGTTCTCAGAACTACTAGTATACCAAATTTCAAGTCTATAAGTCTAGCTGCAGGGCCGTTTCTAGATGTTTTGCCGCCCTAGGCCAAAAATTAAAAATCCCCCCCCCCCCCCGTCCCTTTTACTATCAACGCCTTATTCCCTTTGTCATCCAGGCTAGAAGAAATAAATGTATTTGATACAAAAGAACTTGTATTTAACTTAAATCCCATCAAAAATTTAATAATTAAATAAGGACTGTTATATATTATTTAATTTCAAATATTTCTTATAACTTTAGTGGTATTTTAGATTATTTCTTTTAACTTTCTTTGGTTTTTTAGTACCTTCCTTACCTATATTTTAGGAAAAGTCTTTAATAAGACCTCTAATGTCCAGCTGGTAAGTAATGTCTTTTTCTAATAAAATAGTGGCTAGTTTCACATTCACAAGTCTTTTTTGGCTCATGGAACTGCGCAGATAGGTTTCTATTAATTTGAGTGTCTCATCAAAACAAAATTTTCATCTCACTTGTTTTGGTCCATTTACATCCAAAAGAGTTCTTAATTTGTCTCCACTTAAGTTTATTTAGTCAAAGTAAACACGTATAAAAGTAATTGTTCGGTATATGCTTTTGAAAACAATAAAATGTTTCCTATATTTATTTTTTGTCTCTTCTAATTTGCTCGATTTTTTTCATTTTTTGATTAAACATTCATTTTTCACTCTTCCTTTTACCGCCCCTAAAATTTTGCCGCCCTAAGCGACTGCCTAGTCTTGCCTATTAGTAGAAACGGCCCTGTCTAGCTGCAGTAGTTCAGGAGATACACTCCAAGATGCGACGGACGGACGAACTACCAAAAGCATAAGGGTTTCTAGGATGACCTCGAAACCCTAAAAAAAAAAAATACCTCAATGCTGGCATGGGCTGAGCAAACCTGATATATTTACTCATTAACTATTCGGATTTTGTTAAAAGTTATGAAGATCATTATTTTTTTAAAATGCATTTCAGGTAACACATAAAAAAAGTATTCCTTTAATTAAATCAGGGTTGAAAAGCATACTAATTCTTTTTATAATTAAATTTTATATAAAAATGTTACTTACCTTTAGTTACTTGCCTTTTCCACCCTAGTTTTTTTTAGTTTTAAAGAGAAAGTGTTTTTTTCTGGATTTTTTAAAGTTATACTTTATAAATTTGCCATTTTTTCCTCCCCGCTTCTCCGGCTCCGGGTTTTTTCTCTCGTGGTACATTGTAATTTATTTCATGATTGTCCTGTTCCTTTATTCCTGCCGACCTAAAACTTGCCTCTCGGAGTGAAGGTTTTTATTGTTTAACCAAGTAATTATAATTTTTTTTTTTAACTTCTTGTTTTTAATTTGGAAAAAAGAAGAAAAAGCTTAATTCTACAAAATATTTTAACACAAGGAATAACAAAAAATATAATTTGCTAAAAAGAATGTAAAAAGTTCTAAGTACAATTAAGATAGACTAAAAAAGAAACTAGTAAATGCCTACTTAAAAACGCCTATTCTTCTTTTCCTTTAATTTTCATATCCTGAGTAATCCGTTTAAGTATCCATAGAAATAAAGTAAGAAGGAAGTTTAAACCCATCAGTTTATTCGCTAACAATACATCGAACAATTCTGTAAAATTATAAATACACACATGAAAACTAATTAACTAGATCATTTTTTATACAATTGCACCACCCTGCATATCTAAATTAAAAATGTGTTATATTACAATTTGCCAGAAGATTTATAAATACTCTTCTTTGTATCACGTAAAATTCTCAATCTTCATAATTTCTATTCACTTCAGTTTATTTGAATTTAGTTTATTTATATATGAACTTATACGCTTTATGCCCGGAGGACCAGATTTTTGGAGTCGGTAGGAAAAGTCGACTCACTTAGTTCAAGTGAGCAAAGCTATCTATAAATCTAACATACATTTTAAACCTGATGATATACTCATTGTTAAGGCATTTTCTAAAATCCGAATTCTGGTTGAATAAAACCATTACATCTTATAATTATAAAAATTTAAAGGGGTAATATGAATTATTTATTTATTATATGGATATTAAACATATGTATGGAAAATAACAAAAACATCGGTAAAATTGATATTTGGGCAGAACTTGAGCCACTCAAAGGTGGAAGTGTTGTGTTAACCTCGATAGGGTATTCATCCAGACATATAAATTCACAGCATGATGGTCCAGGAACGTATTTCCGACAGGTTTTCTGAAACATCCAATATTAATAACATTAAAGTTAGATAAATCTAGATTTTTCAAGCCTCGTCCAGACTGCCGAACCGAACAGAGGAAACGAGCCGAGAATTGGTCTCTGCACATGCCCAGTCTGAGATGCGAAGACGCAATTTAGACTGGGAATGCGCAGAGACCAATACTCTGTTTGGTTCGGTAGTCTGGACGAAGCTTTAGAGGTTCCAGGTCAGAGATTTTACTGGGATTATTCTCAGAGTTAGTTACAAATTTTCTTTTATTATGAGCAACACCATTGACCTTCCCTGCAATAGGTTGGAATCGACCGAATTCACAAAATCTTTGACTCTGTATTCTCCAGAAGATCTTTATTATACTCTGGCCGCGGTAACCTACACTTTTTAAAGCTTAAGATAGATATAAAGGCTCGACTAAGATCAAGTGAATTAGCAGGATTTGTATTACTGCCTACTCTTATGAGAATAATTTTTTTTTCGTAATATCACTGAAGAAAAATGGGTAAACATTCTACAAATCGTTCTCTCCCTTCTTACTTAACGATCCACATATGTACATATAGTTCGACCAAAGAATCATTAGTATACAATTAAATTTCAATATTTCGTGTGAACGTGTCTCATATCTCAAGGATTCATATTATTATTAGACATCAGTTAGAGAAAGCATTATAAATCTATCAGGCCTACTGATAGATAATAAGTTAATAAATTCAACATTTAGTTTGAAAAAGAGCAATGGAGTTTGCATAAAGCTTCAGACATTTAGAATGGTTTAAAGTCAAAGTGGTATAAGTCAAAATTTAATCTTGTATATTTAGATATATATGTATACATGTATGTTGAATATATCTGATTATAGATGTATATATACATCCATATATATATATATATATATATATATATATATATATATATATATATATATATATATATATATATACACATATATGTGTGTGTGTGTGTGTGTGTGTCTGTGTGTGTGTGTGTGTGTGTGTGTGTGTAGATTTTGGATGTTGACTCATACCACTCAGCCTATAAACCATTTTAACGAATCGTTGAACAAACTTAAATTTTTGCAACTAATGAATATTTTAAATTTACATTGCTATTGCATCATGATAGCTGTATAAATAAAGTAGTTTTACCTCTCTAGCTCTACTATTATAGATTTATTATAAGAATGCAAGAGTACTTTCCAATAACAACTCTGATTGTGTAACATAAATTTGATAAGCATCTTACTTTGATTGTGATCTATACTCTAAGAGATAAGAGGTGTCAAGAGTATCTATGACTGGTGAAAGATTTAAAGATTTATATATGAGGGAATTCCCTCTACCTCTTGGTCAAAATACTTACATAGGGCGGATCTCTACAATAGATTGTCTTGCACCACATTGGCACACCATGGCGGCAGACACATGTTGAGCAAATGGTCGGTGGTGGTCCAGGAATATATAGTTCTAAATGTCCAATCTCTTTCCCTTCAAAATCCGTACAGTTCTCATATTTGGCTCCTGAAAAAAAGTATCATGTCGATATTAATTTAAAATGAAGGTGTTGAGATAAAAAATCTACATAAATATTTACCTAATCTAATTTATGAAAATAAAAAAAAATTAAATGGTCTTACAGTTTTAAGGAACAACCATTACAACATTTAGAAACTAAATACTAAATATTATGTTTAAATGTCGGATAGACAGAAAATCAGAAAATGGATATTCTCTTAGTTAACTCAGCATTACTTATTTTTACATTATTCGGACTTAGGTTTGAAGTTAATATGTATAGAACAGAACATTTAATAATTCGTGGAATAGAAGACACGTATTAGAGAAACTGACTTTTTTCCGAGTTATATCACCCCGAATTATTTACTTATTTTGTGGTGGTTTGTCGCTTTAGGATATATTAAAAATAAATCATCTATAATCTATACTATCTATCTTTGGATTCGTTACTTTTATTGTCAATCATTTTATCAACGTAATATTTAAATCAATTATTTTTATTGAACATACTTAAATTTAAAAATACTACTAAATATGGGTAAATATGTTGGGAAAACAAACATATTTCATGTCTTGCCAATTAATATTGTATTATGACACAATATTAAACTATTAAACTATAACTATCATAATTGGCTTCCAAGGAGCTAAAAATAGAGACAAAGTACAAGAGAGACGCAGACTAGAGGCGTAGAGTGGAAGAGACAGGTATATAGTAGAGTAGAGGAGACAAAGTGAATAAAAAAGTGGTCAAACTTTGAAAACGACAAGTGGTACTAGAAGCGGGTAGATGAAGTAAACTGCGAGTACCTTGTCAGTTTCTTTAACCCTTTAGGTCCTTTACAGCTAGCGGAACTCCGCGCGACCTGATTCATCTATGGCCTTTTTTCTAGCGAATCCACATCAATCGGCTTTGTTTATAACCAGACTGGACGAAGCGTAGGGTCGACTCCTCCACGGCTGTATAAATACAATTGTGAAGACTTTTTCATTTTATACATTCCAAATTCAACCTTAACTTTTTTCATATCTATTTGTATGTAGGTATGTCTATTTGTATGTGTGTTTTCTTTTTGCTTGAAGACTAAACTACTGGGCCGATTTTGACGAAATTTGGCTTACTGTTCAGAAAATACCCCGAGGCCAAATCAAGAAATACATTTTTGCACCAATTTTGGAGGCGTTAACTCCCAAAAACTCTGAAAAACAATTAATTCTCGAAAACCGATTTTGATTTAAAAATTCTAAAATATAGTTCATTTAAATAAGAATCTAACGATCTGAGCCGTTTCCCGGGGAAAAATCTAGTTTCCGAGATATTGATGAAAATAAATCTGAATTTGTTGAAAATCGAAAACCACAAGTTTTTGGGTTCTGGGACCTAGATTATATGAGAAAGTTTGTCGGAATCTGAGTTATCTCAGACCGAATTGTTTACTTATTTAGTGGTGGTTTGTCGGATATATCAAATAAATCGTCTATATACTATCTATCTTTGGGTTCGTTACTTTTATTGTCAATTATTTTTATCAACGTAATATTTAAATCATTTTTTTTACTGTACATACTTAAATTTAAAAATACTACTAATGTTTTTAAACAAATTTAATGTTAACGAGGAACTTTTGTTAACAAACACAAACGTAACTTGAAGGTTCTGCAAAAGGCTTCTAATTAGCTAATATATCAACTTTTTAATCCCACTTATATAATAAGCATATCAAATTATATGTGTATTCAAAAGTCAAGTTCCTTCCAAATATTTTTAAACAATACTTTTTTCTAAACAATTAAATCACTTTTTCCTTTGAAATCAACCAGGTTCAGATTTACCAATGGACATCAGACTAGGCATTTGCCTTGGGCGCAAATAGCCGATTTCCGGAAGGGTGGCAAAAAAAAGACTGCCAATTACCATGTAACAATTAACCATGTAATATTTATGTATATAGATAAGTACGTATGTGTGCGTGTATGTGTATGTAAGTATATACGTGTGTGTATAAATATATCTATATATATAAGTTGCCTATGGCTATATGTTTGAAAATAGTGTATGTAATATAATATTGTATGTAATATAATATTTTAGCTGCCGTAAGTAAGCCATTCCTCCACACGAGCACTGCTCAATGAGGAATGTGCTCAAATTATTATTTGTTCCAAATATTGTATACTTTTTTAATTTTTTTAATTTTTACTGTACTTTTAAGTTCTACATTGTATATGAGCAACAATAAACTTATTTTATTTATTTTTATTTATAATTGGTGTGGCATATAGCTTCCTCGCATCCTATCCTCGAATTTATTGATTTTATGCTTTTACAAGCCATTATTGTCTAATTGGTTTAATTGTTTCCCCCGTTTTTTTAATCTGTCAAAATTGTTTTGATTTTTTACTCGAATTAAAGTATCAATTTAGCAAAAGTTAAAAGAGCGCAGACGGTTTAAATTAATCTGGGGCTATCGGCGGGTTACTTTCGATAAACTATAAAAGTTTCATTCAAATCAAATAAGTACTTTTTAAGCTATAGGTGTAAATAAATGTATTTTTTTAAGCATGTGGAAGAGAAACAAATAGGCGCAGAAGGTTGAAACTTATATGGGCCAACAATGGGCTAATTATGACCTACCACCCAAATTTCATTAAAATCAGTCTTGTAGTTTTTAAAATATGTTAGTTCACAAAAATTGAACGACAGACCGACAGACAGACACGGACCCAAAAATGTTCCCTGATGTCTGAAACGGATTTCTGTCTTGGAATTTTTAAATCGGAGACCTAAAATTTTTTCGTTCTTCAGAACGATCTCATAGCTTCCGTTACCTTCGGTAAGCTCGGAAGCAATATTATATCGGGTAAAGGAGAAGAAGCATCGTAACACCGAGATCATCTACTCTTTGGCATCGAAATCTACCCGTCCAAAATTCTTTGCCCCGGGGGTCAAGGTACCTAAAATCGGGGGCTTTACAACACTTGTATTCCATATTATTTTTAATATCAAGGTATTTAATACATCACATGAAGTTAGCGACGCCAATCAGCAGCTTACGTGGGGACAAGTAAAGGTCTTGGCCAGGAACCGGAAAGATTGGAAAACCACTATGGCACTGTGCGCCCTAGATTCGGCGTGATAGCAACTTTAAGTAAGTAAGTAAGTATTTAATACATAATGCAGATATTTAATATAGACGATATGCAAGAGGCAATATTGAAAAGACTTATAATGATCACTAATCCATAATAATTAGGTTAAATAATTATAATTATTTTAATTAATTAATTTTAATTATTAATTATAATAATTATTTTTCCTTTGAAATCAACCAGGTTCAGATTTACCAATGGACATCAGACTAGGCATTTGCCTTGGGCGCAGGTAGCCGATTTCCGGAAGGGTGACAAAAAAAAAGACTGCCAATTACCATGTAACAATTAACCATGTAATATAATAATAGCATCGTAACACCGAGATCATCTACTCTTTGGCATCGAAATCTACCCGTCCAAAATTCTTTGCCCCGGGGGTCAAGGTACCTAAAATCGGGGGCTTTACAACACTTGTATTCCATATTATTTTTAATATCAAGGTATTTAATACATAATGCAGATTTTTTTTTTTTTTTTTTTTTTTTTTTTTTTTTTCTTTTTCTTAAAATCTTAAGTATGTACTATATTATGTACAATACCCCCGATTTTAGGTACCTTTACCCCCGGTACCTAAAATCGGGGGTATTGTACATAATATAGTACATACTTAAGATTTTGAGAAAAAGAAACCTTAATTTACCTTGTGAGGATTTTAATCGTTAAGAAGCATGTCTAATTGATTGCAACGCTAAAAACGGCACTTTTGATAACTACTACTAGGATGTAAAAGTTTTTCAATACAGTTTAGGAGTAATGAATAGTACATTACGCGTGCGTCGAGTGCGGAAAGTTGCATTTTGCATGCGAGTGTGGAGTTTGCACCCGAGCGACAGCGAGGGTAGTAAAAGTAAAACCACACGAGCAATGCAAAATGCCGTTTTCACACGAGTTGCGTACCGTACTTTATATACGATTGTTAGATTTAAATAAAAAATACAGAAAAAAATTAACTTGCTGTATGTAAGTTCGTATCTCTCTCTTGATAAAGATGGCATTAATTCTTGAGTTATATTTTTTGCCGAATTAATTATTTCTGGAGGAGTATTATTCTCCACATTTTCGTCGAAGTTACTTGATTCACTCATTGTTTTCACTAAAAACTCGATATAAACAGTTACTTTGATAAAAGAACAGCAAATTAGTTTTGCTAAATGTAAACAAACTCGCTAATCGTGCGTAAAGATGAAGAATTCCTCTTCTTTACCGCCCTAGGGTGGTAAAGAAGATGAATTCTTCAGAACTATGAGACGCGCATGCGCAATGAATACAAGTACGTAAAGAATCACTTTCTACGCATCTAAACATAGATACAATGTTTATATTTCGTATCAGTCGTAGATAAAAAAATTTTTAAGTCCACGTTATGAAAAAATTTATTTTAGCTACGATTCTTAGGCTCTATTTACTATTTCTATTCTTAGGCTAGTTACTATTTCACAGCCTACCACAGAAAAAAAATTATTTTAAATTATAGAACTAGTCTTGTCGAATCAACAGGACATTGAAACTTTAAATGTCGGTAATGTTATAAAACACATTTTATTGCGCAGTCTCTTGTATTTTATCCAATTCCTCAAAGGTATTTATTGCACTTGATAAAAGCGAGTTTAAAAGGTCAAACAAAACGTTTGTAGAGAAATTATATGTAAAGGTTAATTTGCTATAATTTAATTATCTCTGCATTTGGGATAATCACCAAGGATCAGATAACACAGAGTATTTGCAGAGATCAGAGTGACTATCACAAAACATTTGCTGCATCCCAGAATTAAATGCTTTTAACCGTGCCAAAGAGTTTCCATTACAAAATGGTGAAATCTAATCTGAATCCTAATCCAGCTGTTAAAATCAGTGTATTTTGAGTACATGTTTAAATTCCTTTTTTAAAGAGAGAAAAAGAATCAAACATTTTGACATTCGAACGCATATAGAACTACTAAATGTATTTAACGAACTTTAAATAACGTTAAAGCATTCAAATTTATTATCATATGACACCATGAAACCAAATCATTACAATACAGGATGTAAAAGCTTTCATTATAAAACTCTGGTAAGAGATGTCATTTTCTTCACTTAACTTTTTATAACTCTATTAAAAATTATAAAAATATAAACTACTCACGTTTAAAGAATTAAGGTTACGTATAAATTAAATGTATATTAATGCATAAGAAATAAAGATTAATCCCAACAAAACACTTGTGTAAAAAATAAGTTGTCTCGCGTAAAACGTTGTGAGATCATTGGTTTAGCCAAGTCTCCAATCTCCCCTGTCCAAGTAAGTTCTACTAGGTCTACTTTATCCAGTACAAGTAAGTGATGTTTGTCTGTCCCCCCTCTCTATTCTCTGTCCCTTACAAACTCAAACTTTTCTTTCCTAAATCACTCTAAACGTTTAAATTTAAAAACATTTTCTGACTTGGCAATAACTCAGCACGAATAGGTTAAACTGTTTGTTGTATTTAATTTATATTTTCCCTATGGTCAAATATTTTTTAAAATTAAAATGTTGTGCAGTGTCGTAGTGTCTTATACAACTTCGCATCCTCGTGCTGCGCAATTGCAAAGTCAGGAAAATTATGATTGGTTTTTGTTAATGTGTACATTAGACCGAACTTAAAACTTAGCTACACACAAAATCATCGAGTTTCTTATGTATCGCAAAATAAAGAATATTTCAATTATATTTTTAATTAATAGGTAAATTTACAGCTGCACTTGCAAGTAGCGAAAATATTATATATTTAATTAAGGGGTTAATTTACAGTAGTTTTGTCGTTTTTTTTAATTTTCGGCGCCCTTGATACCCGTAGGTCTAATGAGGCACCCTAGGTCAAATTTTTTTAATTGACTTTAAAAGGAGCGTATCTATCCCCCCCCCCCCTCTCCTCATAGATTCATCACCGGTGGTTATATTATGTTTTGCTTTTTCTTAGACCGGTAATGTAACTATGTAACTGTAAGGGAGAGAGGCAATTATTTCTGATACATTACTTGTCAGAGTGGAGCCTGTCAACACTATTTTTAGATAAGGCCCATTACAAGTAAATGCCCATTTACACTTATCAATTTGGATGTTCATTTTGGATTATTCATCTAATGTGATAAGAGTAAATTGCCTTACACTATTATTTCTTCCAAAGTGCACATCAAAGATGAACGATGAAGAAATGGTCCTTTCATAATTTGGATGAAAGTCTCGTTCCTTCAACGAGGTAAGGGACCGTGCATTGACAAATGTTATCATATGAAAAGTTGTTAAGAGCGCTATACTGGAAATATAGAGGCCCGTGGTTCGAGTCCCGGCGCTGGAGTCTATTTTTCTCGGTCTATCTCCCGTTGTTAATAAATAATTATAATTTGATTTAAATTAAAATTTAAACTTTCTTTAGTATGAATACTACCAAAAACTTAAAAAATGAAAAGCATTTAGGACGGAAGCAAAAATATATAATAGTTTTATTAAAGAGGAAAAGAGTATTTGACTAATAATTAGAGCAAAATTTAAACATATTGTACTTTGTGCAATATTTTAGGTCATCGTTTAAATGGTTCATTCTGTGACCTCTCTATTGCACACTGAAAACACTACATCGCTGATCACTTAAATTAGCTTAGCATCACAATATTTTTTGAAATAACTATTATAAAATATCATACTAACCAACAAAATCCGTTACAGCCAACAGTATTAACCATATTGGAATAATCAGCCACATCGATTTCATGATTTTAAATTATTATTTATTATTTAAAATTTATTCAGTTTTTTACCCAAATACTACTTGTTTGAAAAATTCTTCCTATAGTAATAGTGACCGTATTCGAAATTATACTTTCTTTCTTTACTTGATAAAGTTTATTGTGGTAGAAATAAGCTTATGGAACGTTAAATAATTTATCTTACATGTCTTAATAAATAAAGATAAAAATAAATCACTTATTCAATGTGGATTTTTAAATTTTTAGGATTATTTTTTTTAAATCATTACATAAATCCGTTTTTAGGTGGTTTAATTTATAATTTTAACTAAAAACCCCGATAAAAACAAAATAAAACTAATTAAAGATATGACCAAAAAAATAGATAATTTAACATGGAATATAACATTTTAATACTTTATGACAATTTTAATTTATTAACTAGGTCATAATTAAGTATATTCATAATCATACGTGATTATTTTAAGTCTAGAATCTTATTTGAATTTGACTCTATTTGCCACCGTTCACACACGATCAAGCAATATAGTCGAATTGCTCTTTCGGGTTGATATCGCGAGAAGACTGAACTACATAACGTATTTATAGGTTTAAAACACAGCTGGTGGTACGAGTTGCTATAGAAATGTAAGGGGGGATAGATTCTATAAAAAGATTTTGTGAGGCTTTATGTTGGAAGCTCACTTCGAAGGGGACATCGCAAGGGGGGGCCAAGGCCCTGAAACAAAACTCAGAACACCGTTAACTTTTCTTCTTTTTTCAGGTATAACAGAGAGGGGAGAAACTTTATAATATGATATTTCGACCTAAATAACTTAGATATGAAAAATGAAAGGGTAAGGGAGAAGAAAATCAAATTATCACAACTTAAAAAACTCGCTTTTTTATCTTATCTCTATTCTAGGTTTTTACTAGCACTTTTGTCTCAGTTAATCATTTCATTGTGTATGTACATATATATATATATATATATATATATATATATATATATATATATATATATATATATATATATATATTCTATGGCATTGACTGACATAGTTCTATTGAGGGAAAACTATCACCGTGTAAACGAGGCTTTATAAGTAAATGGAAGTTGGCTTTAAAATCCCTAATAAATCAAGAGGTAGCTTATTGCTATATCATTCACTCACGCAGGAGATCTGGGTTCGATCCTGGCAAGGACACGCTCAGTGTGCACCCAGCATAGCCATGTAGTAGTAGTAGTAGTCTAATACTTCCTACTAGAACGGGTAGGACGAACCACTTGTTCGAACCTTGCAATTAGGCCATACTTAGGCCCTTTTTACGCCCCGTGGTGGAGAGTTCCAGCTACTTCATACATTTGTACATTGTACCGCCGAAGCGAGTATGGTGTGGTCATTAGTAAGCTATATAAGCGTGCGTCAAAGCGTGGGGGAAGAGTCCCCATAAAGGGTGTCCCTCGCCCTGCACCGCGATTCATTGATGCAATTCAGAGTATCATGGCACGGGATCGAACCCACGACCTCGAGTTGCCTCAACTTATTGATAGCTGAGCGAGCGCCTTAAGACGCTCGTCTCACTAGCTCCCTAGTATCGCCATGTAAATAGGTAGCTGCTTTTGTAAAGTGGTGTCTCTCCAGTTGCGTATGTCAATATTTAAGTTTATACATCTGATGGAACGACACTCTAACCCTGTGTTATAACTGTAAATACATTCTTGATTTTAACACTTAAAATTTCAAGTTAGTCTATTAATTTTAAAACTAAAACAAAATTACTATAGCTACATAGAGCCTCAAGTTTAATGTTAAATGTAGATGAACTTTTATCTCAATATTTAAGCCTACTTCTTCAGTTTTCGCCAATTTTCTTGCTTTTGTGTGGTATCATGAAGTTTCAAAAGAGAAAGGTTTTTAATCTATCGCGGGGCGTAGCGCTAAGGGAGCGAATGGAGCAGTCACTCCAGGGCGCAAGGATCCAAGGGGCACATCCTTTTTTAAGGGAAAAAATTGCAGACGTCTTGAAAAATGTATTTGTAACATATTTTACATTGAAAATAGCCTACCATTAGTAATATGTAATATTATTATACTGTATACTTATATTATACTGTACTGCATTTATATGGGCCTAAAATCAGAACATAATTGGCGCAGCCGTGAGTGGTCTAATTGTATGGTTGCCTTATGGTGATTGGTTTTTTTGGGGGGTGCTAAGTCACTAACGCTCCAGAGCGCTTCAAACCACGCTACGCCACTGATCTATCGTATCTTTAGACTAGGACAGAGCATTATAAAATGCATTTATCTCCAGAAGGGAGAAAAAGTTATGATTTTGGATTAGTTTAAAGGGACTAAAGTAAGTATTTTCTTCCCTGAACTCAAAAAGTAGGGAGAAAAAGTAAAAGTAGTGCGAAAAAGTAACGATTGCCAACTTAATTATTTTATAAATATGTAGTAGAAAATGAATGGCTAATGTAATGAAGTTGTTGAAATCGTGTTGGCGACACTGGTTATTTGACCTTGTTTTTCATTGTTTATAACCTGCATCTAAATAACCTTCTATTTGAGTTTAATTCCAATTCGTATTTGTTTTTAATATTAAATCTCTTATATCTGCTATTAAAAGTGCTAACAATTATTGTTATTTATTAAAATAATAACTAAAAACTGTGCAATGGATGAAAATGTGTATTTTCTCCCTACTGGAGATAAAATATTCTATTAACCTCGGGAGTAAAGTGCCATTATTCCCCTCGCGATAATTGTCTCCCTCGGCTTCGCCTCGGGATTTAGAGACCATGGTTCCTTCGGTTCGCCTCAAGAACCTGCTTTTTCGCTCAGGGAATAATGGTTTACTTTACTCCCTAGGTGCAAGTTATATTCCCTCAAAACTGCAACTGTTGCAATCTAACACTAAGATAATCTGCGTGTTAAAGCAGTTGTGGGGGGAGTATATAAGGAGCCTTTCGAATCCGACGTCAGACACTTACCTTTTTACATATGTGAATGGATTATTCTTGTATTTTATTAATGTGAAAAATAATAGTGTTTTTAATTTTTAAAAAGTTATATTTTCATTTGAGTAACTTAAATGGCGCAGTCGGTAGGACAGGCAGAGTAATTAAAATAGACTCTGGGACGGATTGATTTTCTCAAAAAATAGGAATAATCAAGTTCGTTTTTACGATTTACCGTCGAACCGTGTCCGAATATTATCGAGTGAGTGGAACACCAGAAAACGGATCACCATATTGGATATGATTCTCCTATTGCTGTAAGTTCACCACATCTTAAAATCTACAATAATTAATTTAAAATTCCCATTAAGATATAAATATATATATATATATATATATATATAAATAAATAAATTAGATAAAATAATTAAAATAAAGTTATTAAGTTTTTGCTATAATTGTTAAATTGATTATAATACCAAAATGACTGAAAGACAAGTAAATTATCAACTTCTGAAATTGAATGTTACTGCGATTCCCCCATATGAGGGTAATCCTAATACATTATCCATATTTTTGGGTAATGTAGAAAGTTTAATATCAACATTCGGATCCTCAATCCCAAATGATTATATTAATGAATATATTTTAAAGGCAATTTTAGGGAAGCTGACAGGCAGAGCTTTGAATACCGTAAGTACTAGGACTGACTTACAGACTTGGACAGAAATTAAACAACTTTTAATCTCACATTTTGGGGACCAAAGAAACATAGAATGCCTGATCAGAGAATTAATAAACATGTTTCCAAATAGGAACGAAAGTCCACATGCCTTCGGCATAAGATGCCAAGATGCCAAGAGCTTGATAATATCCAAAGTGAATAGTTTAGAATTGTCAACCGAAGAAAGAAAAGCGAGCATAAAAACTTATGATGATCTAACACTGGCAACTTATATTAGAGGATTGCCAAGTAACATTCAAAATAACATTCGCCTGAGAAATCCTATCAGTTTAGAAATGGCAATGATATTTGTCATAGAAGAAGAAAATTTTAATAATTCAGTTAGACAATTGAGTACAAGAAATAATAACAATAATTTCTTTCAAACTTTTGGAAATAATTCAAACTTTAATAATCAGAACAGAAATTATATTAATGCAAACAATAACTTTAATAATAGGGTAAAATTAAAAAACCAACAAACGGGAAAACATTTAATAAGTCATGTTAAAGAATTAAAAATGCCACATATTATTATAGATGTTTCGTGTGCATCGGATCGATTAACGGAAGATCAACCAAGACTGAGCTAAATGACAATCCCGGCCTTCTACCTATAAAATTGGGCAAAGATCAAATAGAAATTGATCCATGGACCTTTGTACAAACATTTAATTTAGATGATATCATAAGAGAATTTAATAAGTTAGATTATTTTTATAAAAGAATTAAGAAGCATGTAAAAGCTGATAATATATTAAAAATAGTAGAACTTAAGCATGATAAGATAAGAGAACAACTAGGTCAGCTAAATCCCACGATATCAAGCATGAGAAATAAACGTGGTTTACTGGACGGAGTGGGTTCTTTAATCAAAACAATTACCGGAAATCTTGACCATACAGACGCTGAAAGATATGATAAAGTAATTACAGACATAGCAAGTAACCAAGACAGACTTAAAAGTGCTGTTCGAGCACAGATAACATTGTTTGAAAACGTAACGAATGAATTTGAAAATAATATTAACGTCCATTATAATAACCAAAGAGTTATAAAAGATGTGTTACAGCAGATTCAGAAGAAACAATCTAATGAGTCACTTTCTGATGAATTTGCAATACAACTTATTATTCAGCAACTACTATCTAACTTACAAACTACGTTCTTGGAACTATGTATTGAAAATGCGATTACTTTTGCAAAGATGAATGTTTTTCATAACTCTATCGTAAAAGCTGAAGATCTTTTAAACGCTTTGAAGATTGCGAATAATTCTTTAGAACACAATAAATTCCCGCTTGAATTCACTAAAGAAAACCTTTTGGTATTAGAATCAATTATTAATGTTGTGTTATTATAAACAAAATAAAATTATATTTCTTTTAGAATTACCTTTAGTAAGCAATTGTGATTTTGATTTTTATTCACTTTTATCAATTCCTGTATTGGATAAATTAAATAATAATTATAAAACTATTATACCTAGAAATAAGTATCTTTTATTATCAGAGGATTATTTTGCTTTTACTAATATTGTATGTAAGAAGGTTAAAGATAAATATTTTCTTTGTAATAACTTAATGATTTATAAATTAGATTAGTTAATGTTAGGGATTATTGTGAAATAAGTTTGATTTTACTTGAAAATCATAACACATCATGTCATGTAACTAATGTTAATATTCCTCAAAATTATGTCTCTAAATTAGATTATAATAAATGGATAATTGTAACTGATAAAGTATTGGTTAATGAAAACTGCAATAATGAAAAAGAATCTTACTTTTTATATGGAACGTATTTAATAGAGTTAACAAATTTAACAACATTATACTTAAATCTTTTTCTAATTCAAAAATAGAATTGAAAGACTTTAAAATTCCTATAATAAAACTGTCTAACGAAATTCAAATGAATGTAAGACAAAAAGAATTAGAATTGGATCCTGTAAACTTAAAGTTAGGTAATGTGGCACATCAAATAGCCTATCACAAGCAATTGTTATTAGATATAAATAAACCAATAAATTTTGAACAATTTGATGTCTACAGTGTAACCATATCAATAATCTTAATATTAACATTAATATTATATGTAATCTATATAAAATATTATAAAAAGGAATTGTTCTTAGAAATCAATCAAGAGGTTCCGGATTTGGACAATTCTTCCCCAAATCCTCCAACAAGGGCTGGAAGAGTTATATTCCCTTAAAACTGCAACTGCTGCAATCTAACACTAAGATAATCTGCGTGTTAAAGCAGTTGTGGGGGGAGTATAAAAGGAGCCTTTCGAATCCGACGTCAGACACTTACCTTTTTACAGTTCTATGTAAATGTATTATTCTGTATTATTCTTGTATTATATTAATGTGAAAAATAATAAAGTGTTTTCAATTTTTAAAAAGTTATATTTTTATTTGAGTAACTTAAATTGCATAAATAACTATTATTATTATTTAACTAATCCATAATATTTTACTTGCGAGCTTACCGAAGGTAACGGAAGCTATGTGGTCGTTCTGAAGAACGAACATTTTTTCTGTCTCCGATTTCAAAAATTCCAACACAGAAATCCATTTCAGACATCACGAAAAATCCTTAAGCTACAAAAAAAGTTTTTGGTCTTGGAAAACATTAGAGGTTTCTCTAAATAAAGGAGGAATTGACAAAGAACTACAGGAACAATTATCGCAGGAAGAGATTCGCTGGAAGTCAGTTTTATATGCCGTTCTTGATGTAATTATGCATTTGACCTATCAGGGCAGTGCTTTTCGAGGATCGGATGAAAGCCTTGACTTTGGTGATCCCAGTAGTGGAAAGTTTTTAAACAGCGTGACTTACTCTTCTTCTTAGCGTGACTTACTTCAAGCTCTTAAATACCATTAACTTACTCTCTCGATAAGACACTCCAACTACGAGAACACATAATCCGCCCTAAAAAAAGGTCAGGTCAGCTACTTTTCGCACAATATCCAACGAGTATTTGGATATCATAATATCATTGCAACAAAAGTAAGAGGAAAAATTCTGAGTGACTTAAGAGAAGCTGAAGCAAAGTATTTCTCTGTCATGTTTGCTGTACCCCTGATGTTAGCCACTTTGAGCAGATGTCTCAAGTCATTAGGTACGTAAACTTAAGTGCGGGCCAGAGATTTGAGAGAATTTCATTGCCACCGTGAGAAGACGGGTGGCACTTTCTGAAGTAATAACCAAATAAACTCAAAAGTGGTGGTTTGATTTTTTCGCCGAAAAAATTCTTGCCCCGGGCGCCGGAAAGCCTAGATCCGTCACTGCCTATAACTTCAAAAGTACCTACTTATTTGATTCATGAAACTTTTATAATTTATCGAAAGTCGCCTGCAGGTAACTATACAGATTAGTTTGAACCGTCTGCGTTCTTTAACTTTTGCTAAATTGATACTTTAATTCAAAACAATTATTTTGACAGATTAAAAAAACTGTGGAAACAATTAAACAAATTAGACAGCATAAAATCAATCAAGTACGTGATAGGATCCGAGGAAGCTATGTGCCAAAACAATTGACAGTCTATATTTTGCATGAATTAAAGTATCAATTTAGTGAGATTTAAAGAGCCCAACAGTTGAGATTAATCTGTCTTAAGCCGGCCATACACGTTGCGTTATACCTGCCAGGTAAACCTGCAAAGGTCACCTGTACAGGTGAACTGGAGCTTGTGTGCTATCATAACTGTGCAGTTATGCCATAATATGATAGCACACACGCTCCGGTTTACTTGTGCAGGTTACCTGTACAGGTTTACCAGTCAAGTATAGGCCACCTTCATACATGCATTGATTTAAAATTAAATTATTAATAATCAATAAAATTAAATAAATTGATACATAAATATTAACATATTTGTTTGTGTCAAAAAATACTTCATCAATACGAAAAAATTACTGGTGTAATATTAATGTAACAAAAAACAAACATATAACACATTTTAAAGCACACCACTGCATAAAAATTAATGGATTTTGTTTATCCAGTTTCGCGCTATAAATTTGGACCTGTGGCGACAGACATACAGATAGGAAAGAAATTAAGGCCGGTTTTGAGTTTCGTAATGCATGTAAAGAAAAAGTATCCGAAATTTGCAACTCTGGTCAATGTACAGTCAAAAATGTATTTTATATCATGTATAGATAGACAACGAAAAGAGTATACTAGAGAATGATAATAGTTGTTAAAAAACTGAACTCTAAATCAAAGACAACAACCCATCCCATTGATTTTGAATATTTCTGAGTTCTGAAAACTGTCTTTGATGGTTGTGCACTTCTGTTAAATTTTAGCCATAAATGTGTGTTTATCACCAGACAAATGTTCAACTTACTAATGATTATAATGAAAATAAATTAAACTTAATTTGGATTTATTGGCTAATAAGTTAACGATAATAACAATTCATAATCAAATATCTTTTGGGAATTTATTTTTTTGAGGGGCGGGTTCAGAATACAATGTTCACTTTTTCTACTTTAAAAATCTTAATTTGTTGACAATATAATTATTATTTAGATAAGTTTAAATTATAAAAGTTTAAATATGGAAGATGTTCGAAAATAAAAACTAGATATTTTTATCCTGTAATGTTGGCAAAACTGATTTTAAATCTTATCATTCGTATCAGTATCACATAATCATCTTGTTTTGACAGTTGTATTTGCAGTTAATTTCTTTAAGTTTTTCAAGATTCGTGTGATTTTCCTTCATTTGTTTTGTTTAAAATTGATCTTGTACAATCTACATTTGTAAGTATTCAAATAAGTTTATTATTTTTTTAAAAATCTATATCAGCTGTAAGAAAATCATCATAAAGTTGTCACTGCAGTGTATTGTTTTTAAGGAAATTCCCACATTACAATTCTATTATATCAAGGTCCAGTTTTATCTATCTTCTTTACAATTATACTTTACGAAAACCTATACGGTATTGCATCATGTTTTCAGAAAAGTTCTTCTGACCACCTAATTTATTCAATTTCCAATGGCAGAAGTCATGTCTTCTTATAATTTTATCTTATAAAGTAACTTTATTGTTACTTGAAGCAATTTACTTAGAAAAATTTACAAAAATTCTCTTGAATTCTAATTCCCTGGCTTTATTTTCAATCTGAGTGTTGAATATCGTACATTAATTTCATGTACTCTTAATTATTAAAGAACTTTACATTACATCTATTATATTAAGTAAAGTTTTAAGTGTTGCATGTATATTATTTTGATATTTGAATGCTTAGATTAATTAGAGTATGACATCTAAAGGTCACTTGGGTTCATTTAGATTTGAAGGTTAATTTGTAGTTTACACCCACCTTATTTTTCCAGATATTTTTAAAGTAAGTTAGTTGGAGATTGGTGTTCCAGTGTCTAAAAGTTTTTTTTAGTAATAAACGTCTCACCTTGAGTTGGCTAAAATATCATAATTTTTAATGCCCAGCCTTTTAAATGTAGTTCACTCTTATTCAGACTGGTAATATTGGTACATTTTAAAAAAAATGTATGTATTATGATCTGTTTACATGGTGGTGGTTGACACGATAGTTGCGGTCATGATAGCAACCATGACATCATCTTATCACCGTGTAGACTACATTATAGATTCTGTTGCGATAGAACTATCAACCATCATACTATCTCGTCTGATGAGATAGTTGATGTTCTATCACGGCATTCAGAGCACTCATGCGACAGGTACAAGAATAATCACTATAGATTCTAGATGCTGATTGGCTTATTGTTAGTTTATACAAATAGACAACTAGAACAGTTCCTAGAATTTATAAATAATTTACATAAGAACATAAAATTTACACTAGAAATAGAACATGGCAACGCTATCAACTTTCTTAATCTAACAATAAAGAAACATAATAAAAAAACACAAATTCAAAATCTATAGAAAATCTACCTATACAGACATAATAATTCACAACCTGTATAAACATAAACCGAGCACTTACCACTCCCATGGATGATTTAGACTTACAGAACGAAATCTCAACAATAAAAGCAATAGCTACCAACAATGGATACAACACAAGAACAATAGACAAAATGATTAATAAAAAACAAGAAAAACTAGCAATAAATATTATAACCAACTTAAAACCTATAGAACAAAACCCAAAACCCTGGATTAGCTTACCATACATGGGGAAGCTGTCAGAACAAGTAGGAAAAACGAACTTAGAGTCAGTTAAAAACCTTACACACAACTAGGCACAATTCTCGGCAGAGTCAAACAACCAATCGAAACTAAAGATAAATGTGGAGTATATAAACTGATATGCGTGACCCGTAAAGGTGTATACGTAGGACAATCCGGTAGAAAAATAAGTACACGCATTGCAGAGCACTATAATCTTGGCAGAAAATATCGAATGATAGACATCAAAAACATGTAAACGTATCTAGTTTTGCCAATCATCTTCTAGAAACCGATCATACTTTTGATATTAATAATTATGAACTTTTACACTTGTGCCAAAAAAATAAGAAATTGGACCTCCTAGAAAATTTAGAAATTCAAAGAGCTATCCAAGATACAAATGTAGAATGTTTTAATGAAAAATCCAATCTTAATTACTCTGCTCTTGTTAAACCTATAAAAAATATATTTTTAAAATAATGTCTATTAGTTGTAAGAAAAATTTTTGTTATAGTAATATAAGGATTTATTGTTTAGTTTTAAGAAGTTGAAAACCAAATGTTTACCTGAATAACACCTTTATTGGGTTCCGACTTGAATCTCAACTTCATACCCCTTACCTTTTTCCTTCCGTAATCCTCTACCCACACCACCCTAGTGTAACCCCCCTTGCACTGTTAGTTTACCTTAAAATTTGTAAAATAGTTAGCTTAGTAAAGCATGCACTCTTACTAAGTTAACACGCATACTGAAGATGACATATAAGTTGAAACACGTCTTTTAATTATTAAAAAAATTGTGGTGACAATATTGTTGTGTTTCTTTTTTTAACCTCTCTAGTCATAGTTAGATTATACTTTTACATCATGTGATATTTGAACTAGGAAGCAACAAATGTGATATCTTGCTTCATATTTGATGTCAGCTTTTGTTGTTTACTACAATATAAATATTCTGTTAGCTATATACTTATATATATTATAATATTAAATTATTATGAATTTAATGCTCAGTTTCTGTATCTATATAAGCATATCACTGTACAAGACAACACGGTTTAGCGTATATTTACTCTCACCCCTCAGACCCCCCCCCTGTAGACTGTACACCTTCACGATAGTTCTATGAAATTGATGATAGTTCGTCTATTGAGGGTAAACTATCACCATGTAAACGAGGCTTTATAAGTGAATGGAAGTTGGCTTTAAAATCCCTAATCAATTTACAACATAGCCATAGAAGAGCTCTTAGTTCTCTTTGTAGATTTTACCTGTTTTCTGATGTGCCTAGCCCTCTTTATCACCTGTTTTACTCTTCTTCTCTGCTTCTTATAGTTGTCATAGTAGGTTGGCTTTGGCTTCACTGACAACAAATCTCTCTTTTTCTCTTCTGCCAGTTCTGTTACACCAACACCTCACTCCAAGCCTGGTCTCCTTCTACAGCCTAAAGCCACATCTTCTTGAAGGCCCATATATTTTCTGATGTAGCAGAGCCTTTGGTTTCCTGCATTGATCATCCTTTCAAAGGATTTCGAATTCGAGAAGGTTGGGCAAACTAGGCAAACAAAAATGTCACTGGCCCCATCCCTCCCAAAGGCCTAGGGGCTTTATTTTTTTCTCATTTAGGTTGGCCAATCTGTGCCAAAAGTTCAAAAGTCACAACTTGTAACGAGCATACTGTAGTCCATCACATTAAAGCTGTTTTTTTCACAGCCTCTACACAAACCTCTTCTGTACTTCTTTAGATTGTTACTCCCCTATGTAGTTTTATAATGAAAATTACTTTGACTAAATAACTATTAAGAAAAAGGGATGTTTAGTCCCATGTACTTTGGAACAAAGGAATATCCCACTTCTGTTTTGATAAGGGGAGTAACAGTCAAAATAAGAACATTCCGTACAACTTCTTTAGATTTTATTCTCTGGTTTTTTATAAGGGGAGTAACAATCTAAAGAAGTGCCACCTCTTCACCTGCCTTTGGTAGGATTGCTTTAAAGTTTTGCTTATTATTCTCTGTATCCGTTTCCTCCTTGTTCACTATATCTTAAGCAGCTTCATCCACCTTTCTACTCAAGTCAACTTGTTGTTTAGTAATTGATCATTTATATTTATCTTCTTAATTGTAGCTATTTCAATTGAATTCATCAAATCTAGAAGTAAGTGCTAACTTCAATTTGCTGGCATCACTTTTTTATACCTGATACTTTTAGTTTAATTCTCTTTACCAACATATTATACCTTATCAGGTGATCTTTGTATAGCTGGCCTTTAGTTCTACTACTTAACTCAAGCCTTACTCTATAGAGTAAGGCTTCACATAAGACAGTCAAGAAACAGAACAATTCCGCTCTAGAAGTGTTATTACATTTATTCAGAAAAAATCGGTCTGAGACTACTCTGACAAACTTTCTCATATACGAGTTTATAATTACTTAGCCCAGTGTTTCCATTTATTAGTTTTCAAATGTAAATTTAAATATTGAACATTTCATCAAAATTTATCATAAAAATAACTTCTCCTGGGCGGGGAATCGAACTTGGGCTCTCTCTCCGTCCCCGTTTTAAGCTAATTTTTCAGGAACTAGATTTTTCCCGGGAAAACGGCTCTATTCGTATTCAAATGGACTACATTTTAGAATTTTTTAATCAAAATCGTTGGAACCGTTTTCGAGAAATAATTTTTTTTCATGTTTTTTCAGAGTTTTGGGGGGTAGCGCCCCCAAATTTAGAGCTAAAATTCATTTAGCCAAAATCAGCCCAGTAGTTTAGGCTCCAGGCGTCTGCACATACGACAGACAGACATTGTTTAAAAACCACTTTTTTGGACTCAGGGGACCTCAAAACGTGTAAATCCATCAAAATCGAATTTTTGCGCCATCACAATACTTTCCCTTTATATGAGAAAGTAAAAAATGTTTAATGATTACTTAATGGTTAGGTAAGTAGAAGTGTAGTAGTCATTTTCCAATGTTATTTCTTATTGAATCCACCTATGCAATGTTTCTTGTATTTACCCATTATTTCTCTACATCAGCACAAATAGTCAGACAATATTATTTTCTTCGCCTCTAATGAAGTCTTCTGTGACAAATCAAGACCATATTTTTTTTATTTTTAACCGGAGCAAAAGTTGTTAGAGAATAAGGTTCTTAGTAATCTTCTCTTTAATTATTATTGTTTTCATTAATGGATTATTTACTTATAAATTTTCAATTTACTATACCACTTTTAGCTCTCTCCTAAACACTTACACAAAAATTACCTACACATTTATATGACTGCTTTAAGTTCTACATCCTGATCTTTTAATATTCCCATAAGATTTAATTATCGATTATTAAAGTTCAAGTTTATTTATCTCAGAATCCCTGAGCAACATCTTCGTTGCGATAAAGTATTTCATCTTAAATACTCAAGCACTTATCCAACAAAATCTCAATAGATTTACACTTTAGTGATATCAAATGCTTAGTAGTTTAACCCTAGAGGGATCATGGTTTCTGTGAGATATGGACTTAATCTACTTTTTTTTAAATATAAATGTGAATTCTTAATATGTGAACGTGATTAGCTTAGTAGTTTCCTAAAACTGTTTATCATTAACTACCTAAAGTGAATTTAAATACCTTTTTGACCTTGACTTGATCTGAGTTATCACCAGTTGCTCCATACATTACAGATACCCTAACTCTACTCTCATATCTTTCAGATCCGAGCTGGGTCATTCCAACACAATTGTATTACAAAATAATCCCTATCATCTCGGTTTTTTTTTAAAAATTTGGCACAGATGTGCTGTTTATATAGACTTGAAGAAATACCAAATTTTATCCAAATAATTTTTGAATTACAGCTGTGGTAAGTTTTTACAAATTGGTCCCAAAACCGCAACTGGATGTTTGGGTAAAATTTGGTATTTCTTCAAGTCTATAAAAATACTACATCTGTGCCAAATTTCAGAAATATCCAAGATGGTAAGGCTTATACCCTGTGTTGAGATGGCCTGGGACAACCCAGCTTGGATAATAGTTTTCTTTTAACAAACTATTTGTTTCTATTTAATATAGGAATATTGTTTTTGTTTTTTTTCAAATAAGTATATTTTGTATTTTCTTATTACTAACTATTATACTATAGAATTTACAATGGAACCTCAATTAACCGCCAGGCACAAGATAGGAGCCTTGATGGGCAAAAAAATAACGGTTAAGCGAGAAAGGGGGAAATTTTAAGGCAAAAAGTGGCACTTTTTATTTTTGGCTAGAGGCACAAAAACATATTCTAACCAAGGGTTAAGTTAATCTTGGCTCGCTCATTCAGGCACATTTTTAAGCCTTATAAATAGATAGTGCTTTTATAATCATACGTCTGGTGGGTTGGGTGAATGCATAGAATCAAATAAAGGAGGGTACGTTCGGCAGGCGTGCCTGATGGTTCAGTGAGAAAGACAGTGAAATAGGAGATGGATAATCGATTATGTATTTATTTTATGTATTTTCGTTTTTGAGGCCTCTTTCACACGAGGCAACTTAGTTAATTCAACTAGTTTACTGGTTGACTCTCAACTAGTTGACTGCCCGTGTGAAGACTTTTTCAGGCCTCTTTCACATGAGGCAACTTAGTTGATTCAACTTATCTCCCAACAGGAGGTCAGTACGGTGTTAGAACCCGAGGAGCAGAATTTCTTCTTGTGTTTGCTCTTCTGCAAGAAGAAAAGCTAAAAATCATGGGAAAGTACTTGCATCAAGCAAGTACTCTTTAGGGTTTCGTAGATTATTAGGCATATACGCTATTATATGCTAAAAAAAAAAAAAATATTTGTAGTATTTCCCCATCCCACCTATAAGAAGTAAAAAAAAATAAAATAAAATGGATCCTCCCAAAAGAAAAAATAGTGTAGAGTAAGGAGAGTAGAGTAGATGTCCCTGGTTCGATTCCTTGGGGGGCCACAATGTATTTAATTGGTATAATAACAAATCGTTAATTTTTTTTTTTTCTGTCAATTTTCATCACCCTATCATAAGATATTTGCATAAATTATTTCAAAATTATAGGACTAGCCGTTATAGGGTGGTTGGGGGGGGGATTTTTTTGGGGTGAAATTTTGGCGCTAAAATTGCAGTATTGGCGGTAACAAGCACATTAGTCATAAAAAGTTAAATATATTTTTAATCAACTCTTCAGTAGCTTTCATTTGATACCCATCTCGAAAATTAAAAAAAAAAAGAGCTTTGCACATTTTGTTTAACTTTTCTATATTTTTCCTATGTGTGGTCAAAAAGTTAAGCCAATAATTTAAATTTCACGTCTCTAGCGTGAATGGTTCTGGGGATATGAACCAAAATACGACGGACTGACAGACACATCACCCTCGGCTTAAGGGTTTAAGCCGGGGGGAAACCCTAAAAAGAGGAAATCTAGTCGATAAACGTTGATTCATCCCTTGCTAGAGAATCGGGAAATAGGCGCTTTCTCACAATTATATACGAAACTACTAAGCCTCGAGGATAAATTATTAAATTTAATGGGAAGAAAAAGTAGATTCCAAATGGAACAAGTGTGCCAGTTGACTCGTGTGAAGGGCCTAATGCCTTGTAGTGTCTTTTTAGTTGAATCAACTAGTTAGGATGAGAACGCATGCGGCACATGTGCCTGGCCTCCTAGTCGCCTGGGCGGACGAGTTGACTCGTGTGAAGGGGTTCGGGTGATTCCTTAACACTTACTACCCGGCTACACTCCTTTTCAACCGCCAGTCAACTAGTTGAATCAACTAAGTTGCCTCGTGTAAAAGAGGCCTTATTGATCTAATAATTAATAAATAATAAATAAAACACTTTGATCATTCTTTAAATTATTATTTACATAAGACTCATAAATGATAGTTTTTTTGACATGTATCTCACAAATACTGCAGCCCCTCTGAAGTTGGGTTCACAGCTAGCGGATACGTAATTGCGAAGGCCCCAAGGCATTCACATATGGCTAACACTTTTGCCCTTTAAAACCTGTATGAAACCTTCACTTCGTCCACTGCTTGTTTCCCTCCTGTTTATTTAATATTTAAATTGTTTTATTATAATATATTTGAATCTGTTCCTACATTATTATTACTATATACCTATTTCTTATTTATATATGTCTATATAATAAAATCTTATTATATAATTTTGCTTCCGAGCTTACCGAAGGTAACAGAAGCTATGTGACTGTTTTGGAGAACGAAAAAATTTTTAGGTCTCAGATTTCAAAAATTCCAAGACAGAAATCCGTTTCAGACATCAGGGAACATTTTTGGTTCCGTGTCTGTCTGTCGTTCAATTTTTGCGAACCAACATATCTTAAAAGCTACATGTGTTCAATTTTAATGAAATTTAGGTGGTAGGTCATAATTAGCCCATTGTTGGTCCCATATAAGTTTCAACCTTCTGCACCTATTTGTTTCTCTTCCACTTGCGCACAAACATACATTTATTTACACCTATAGCTTCAAAAGTACTTATCTGATTTGCATGAAACTTTTATAGTTTATCGAAAGTAACCCGCCGATAGCCCCAGATTAATTTAAACCGTCTGCGCTCTTTAACTTTTGCTAAATTGATACTTTAATTCGTGTGAAAAATCAAAACAATTTTGACAGATTAAAATAAAAACGTGGGAAACAATTAAACCAATTAGACAATAATGGTTTGTAAAATCATAAAACCAATAAAGTACGCGGATAGGATGCGAGGAAGCTATGTGCCACACCAATTGGCAGACTATTTTTTAAGCAAGAGAACTAAAGTCAAGTTGAAAACACGATGTTATAATTGGCTTTGTTTACAACCTGACTGACCAAAACTTAAGGGTGGGGGAAACAGCGACTCTGTCACGGCGGCTTCCCAAAGATATATTGTTATCTATAAAGCCTTCCGCCCCCACGGATCCGCTAGCTGTGAACCCTGCTAATCTTCATCTTGTAATGACCTATACTATAGATAACAAAGGATTTAAGAAAAAAGAATACATAGGAGCTTTTTTTTTTTAATCTATATTACCTAAGCAAGTGTTTCTTATCTTTTGTCCAGGTGAAAATGGTTTGTGTACCATGCTATGCCATACCTCTTCTACTTTTCCTCTGGAAAATGATCGAGCCTTTCGTATCTATTTTTTGGAAGCCCAAGGAACAGATAAAAGCTGCTGAACCTTCAGCAGAAGGTGAAAGCAGTAAACCTCTAATCACAGCTGATGGCGATGCTTCTCCATCAAGCACCGAAAATAAAAAAACTGACTGATTTTTATGGAAAAGTGTTATCTACAGATATTAATTACAGGTCTTATTGCGTATTTTTTTTAAAATGGATACTAATGTTACCTTATTTTAAACTATTATTCAATTGTTTCTTATTGTGTATTACTTTTGTATTTATTTATTTTATAAATATTGTATGCCTTCTTTTATTTTTAACTTCCCTTTTGGTCAAAGTGTAATAATAATTGTATTTAAAAGTTTTTTTTAGTATCATGTGTATTTTTCCTTCTTTGAAAAAAGTCTTTCCTTAATAAGAAATTACTTTTTTTATTAACAGGTTAAGTGTGTGCTAGTCAACACACAGCAAGGGTCCGTAGGCCACACTGTATTGTTTAAGTAGTACCCTATTGATGGTGTTTTTTAAAATTCTAAAAAGCTTACTTTGAATCCTATCGGTCTGTTATTCTCAAAACACATAAACAAACTTCTGATAAAGTATTTTTTTGCCACTGAACCGGACTAAAAACATATAAATACATCGAAAGTACCATAATTATAAAATAATTTTAATTTGTCAATAAAATTTTTTTTTTTTTTGAAATTTTCAAAAAGTGGTATCTTGACTTTTGGTTGAAGAATGTACAGGAATTTTTTCAGATTTTTTGCACTTCACATAAGCGAGATAGAGGGGGGGGGGGGGGAACTTTTCCTACCCACTTCAAACTGGTCTACGCTAGCCCTATCCAAGCTTATAACCGAAAATTATATTTTCGTAATCAGCTCGACGTACCCTTTCATATGATACCCCACATGGTGTCGAAAAAAAAAAAAAAAAAAAAAAATTAACCCTAAGTTATTTTTACCATAATTTTTATTAAACGGTTTTTTTTAAGTCGCTATATTTTTAAAATGTGTGGGTAGGTGCAAGACATATATATGCCAAATTTCAAAGTGATCGGACGAAAGGTGTAGCTGTGAGAGCAGGCAACAGACGGACGGACAGACACACGCAGGAAAATATCCAATCCTTGGTATTGCCTACAAACAATGGACTTGGTGGACCCTAAAAACAAATAATGCATAATTTTGATCACTAGAACAATCACAGGACTGCTGAAGAGTTAGTGTAATCAACAATGGGTGTCTCACCAATTGGTTAAAAAATTAATATTAAGTTTTATTAAAATTGTTACTTTAGAACGTAAGATATCGGTAAACACGTTGTTTTCTCTATTTTAAATGTTAGGTCCGCTTTAATAAATTAAGCGATCTTTAACACTTCCATAGAGGTGTCGGTGTTGATTTTACTAACAAAAAATATTTAAAAAGTTGTTGGTCTCATTGAATAGATGAAGTAAGAATTTTTTCCTCTCCTATAATTCCTACTTTACATTTGAAGCTTACGTTTACGTAAGCGGTGTGCGAATGCTTGGGCAGATAACATTCTCCAACTAACTTGTTCTGGGCATTGGTGGTAAAATGAACATAACGTGCCTTAAGGAACTTTATTCCAATAAAAATGTAAGTTTAAATTGGTTGCAAGTAATATAAATCATAAATAGAAAACTAACAGCAAACTAAATGAAAATAATTTTCATGCTGAGCAGTCTTCCCCTTTTTTCCAGATAACAAACTATCGTACAAACATTACACTTTTTAACTCTGACAGCTTAGGAAAATCGAGAAATAAATGTGGAAGGAGAGTGTATGAGAGCTTGAGATTTTGGCGGGTAATAGGTCGGGCAATGACCTATTACCCGCCAAAATCTCAAGCTCTCATTCATTCTCCCATTTTTTTTCTCGATTTTCCCAAGCTGTCAGAGTTAAAAAGTATAATGTGTTTACTATATGTCTGAGCATGATTATATGATAAAGATTGCCAGCAGAGCAGAGTGTGAGATCAACTTATCAACTTTACTTATCATAAGTTTTCTAGATGTCCCTATTTTATCAATGTTAATACTTAGTTGGGTCATATAGGGTGTAAAAATATGAAGATCACTGCATAAACAGGCTATATTTCACCCCCCTCCGGGGCATAATCATGCCTAAAACAATAAGAACTCATAAATATAATCATTTGTATAAAAGTACATCATGAATCATGAAGAATTTAACAAATATAAAAAGCGTCTTACCTAATCATAATCAGTAATAGTTTCACATAATGTTAAAAAATCGAATCAAAGTATCTTAATTTCTTAAAATATGTTTATAAATAAAGTTTACAAAGGTAGTTTTCACCAACTATCACAGTCATTTAGCTAAATTTAACTAAAAGTATATAATAACATATTATAATAGTAAAATAAAATAATTATATAATTAAAAATAATATTTAATCAACTATCAGAAACTGATTTCCTTGACGAAGGTTTCAACTTGGTTACCAGATTTTAAGTGTTTTTTGACTGTGATGGTTTTGTTATTTTTTATTATTTTTATATATTTTAGTTAAATTTAGCTAAATGACTGTGATAGTTGGTGAAAACTACCTTTGTAAACTTTATTTATAAACATATTTTAAGAAATTAAGATACTTTGATTCGATTTTTTAACATTATGTGAAACTATTACTGATTATGATTAGGTAAGACGCTTTTTATATTTGTTAAATTCTTCATGTTTCATGATGTACTTTTATACAAATGATTATATTTATGAGTTCTTATTGATGTTTTAGGCATGATTATGCCCCGGAGGGGGGCGAAATATAGCCTGTTTATGCAGTGATCTTCATATTTTTACACCCTATATGACCCAACTAAGTATTAACATTACTTATATTTTAATTAACAAACCAAATTATTTTAACATATTATGTCAATATCTATAAAAAAAGGAAAGGTGGAAATAAAATTATATCTAAATTCAAAAATCATAGTAAAACAATCATTTTTAGTTTTTTTTCTTTTTTAATAGAACTTTTTTTCTCACATCCATTTTACAAAAAAAAAAATAATACATTAAAAAAGATTCCACAAACAGCATAATTTGTTTGCATTATGCAGTACAGATACTTAAACATTTTAGACACATGAAGGAGGCAGAAGTTACTAATAAAATTTAAAAAAATAAATAATAATAAAAATTGTCTAAAAGTTAAACAAAAGTACCTTAAAAAATATTGTCTTCTTTCCAATAAATAATACAAAAAAAAAATCACTAAAAACAATTTACTATAAATATGACTCAGTGCAAGGGCAAATTTAGAAAAAAAAATATGAAAGGAAAATGTTTTATAAAAAAAAATAATAATAATACCAATATTTAGGACGGTAAAAATTAATTAAACATTACCCTAAAACAAGTGATATATACAATGTTTTTTAATTAAATTTGATTTTATACAATAAGTCTTAGTTAGATAACAGAAAAAAATTAACATTTTTTTATATATTAAATTGTAGAGTAACATCTAACAAAAACATCGTCAAGAAATAAGATTCTCTATGCATATAAAATTGTAAAACCAAAAACGTTTACTTTAATATTGTAATTATTATAGTTTTTTATTTTTTAAAAAAATAGCATACTCAAGGTTAAAGTAATATATAAACACCATTAAACTTAAAATGATTAATATGTTATGCGGAAATTGGAAAAAGTTAAGTACAAGAGGCTACATAAATGGAAAGGTACAATTTATTTTTAAGAAAAAAGTTCTAAAGCAAGTACAAATGTTATTATCTAATTTTATTTTAATAAAAACAATCTTGTTAAAGAATTGTATGTTCAAATGATATATATAGTACTGATATCTTTAGTTCAAACCATGCTAACTGTGAATAGAAACCAAATGTTTGTAACTGTTTGAAAACAATTTTTAAGTAAGAAAATGCAGTTAATTTTAATAACTTATGAGAGAGGATTCATTGGCAGTTGTGTTACTAATAATAAAAATTTAATTTTTATATCATATTTTACCAGTTGAGTAGTCATGTAAAAAGGATAAAAATATTTATCATATAAAAATTACATTTCCTATAATGACATTTAGAAGATTTATTAAATATTTTAATAATAATAATATACTACTAACAATTAATAAAATAAAATTAATAACCAGTTAGTAATTTTATCTTTATAAAGCAGAAATAGAAAACAGCTAAACAATTTTTTTAACATTTACAGCCCCTTGTTTTAAAATTTTTTAAAATAAGTCTGTGAAATAAAAATAAGAATCGAATCCTATAATTGATAAACCTTGAGTATTTAAAAAAAAAGTGTAACAATGAAATTAAACACTAGGGGAATATACACAGGGAGTTGTAGAAGATCCTTAGATGCTTGTTTTAGTTGACACTCTTCAGTTCAACTTCAAAAACAAGTGTACTGTTTGGTGGAATCTGAGGGGGAGCTCCTTTCTGTCCATACCTATTAAAAGACAGAAAAATTAATCATCATACATGGGATTGAAATAATAACTTGCAAATAAAACTTTTACTGACAGAAATAGTCATATCTGCACATTCATTAAAATAAAAAATAAAAAAAACCCCTTTTTAACTTAGTTAAAAATGTAATGTAATGGTGTTAACTGTAGTTGTTTAGTAGAAAAAACAAATTTGTATCCCATAATTGTCCTTCAATTGCTACTAAACAATATCGGGATTTTTCTCCAATTTTATAAAAAATAATGTAACATCCATACCCTCCAAATAATATTTACTGCAATACTTCATAAGTCCTTTTCTAGCTTTCTGTTTCATTGCTTCTAAATTTTGAAATCATATCAATTTTAACTCCTACTACAGTTTAACTGTCACTAAACTTGCTTTTATTTATTCATATATTAGGGTATGTATAAATAAATGAATGTAATGTTACAATTTAGCTTTGAGTTTCATTCACATAAGTTAGTTCCTTAAAATCTAAGTAGAAACAACGAAACTTGTATTAAAGTGATCATAGAATATAATATATTTGTCTATAAGCTATTATTTTATATCATAAGAGGAGTGATTGTTTATAATATCAAATGCTTATTTGTACAAAGATCTCAAATATATAATTAATTAATTTAAAAAAAAAATACATATAAATGAGAACTACTTACGCAACTTGAGGTGGGCAGGTTATGACACGTTTTCCTCCAACCTTCATTCCAACAACACCTACATCCCAGCCCTTGATGACCTCACCCTGTCCAACCCTGAACTTGAAGCCAGATCCTTGAAGAACCGAATCGAATACCTTGCCATTTGACTTAAGACGACCAGAATAGTATACAACAGCCTAAAACAAAAAAATCGCATAATTAGTAATTGTTAAACTGTAAAAATAAGTATTGAGTAATTTAAAAAACACTGTTTTACCAATAAGCTGATATTTAAATAAGGCTTACACCCTATCACTCTTAAGATTTAACCCTTTAACCAAGGCAGGACGCACCATGTGCGTCGTATATTGTCTCTTTAGATAAACTGCATGACACCCACGGTGTACATGGATAGAAAAATAGCCTCTCTCCAAAAATGAAGTGGGGGAGCCTCTGGCATATGATATCGGTTTGGAAGATGCGTGGTCATGTTAGTACTAGTCCAATGGTTGTATGGAGTGAGTCGTTCTCGTTTCCTTAGTTTATGTGCTTAGTAACACATGATTTTGCTATCTCTTTTTTCTGGCCCCTCATCACGCTACTCGCATAAGGTAAATTATACAGCATTTTTTTATTGATAAAAGTAAGTCATTAGCTAGCATTACTTGTGTATTTAAGAATTTTTAGTTATTATTTGACATATTTAGATTTTTCAACCGGGGCACAAAACATTGCTTTTAAAAAATTACATGGCTCCCACGGTGCGTCATTCATGACGCACCTGTTGTGTCAAACTGTTTTCGTAACATTTTTCCCTTCCCATTTTTTTCTTTTAATTTTTTTCTTACTTCTGATATATATTAATTTCTAAAATAATTACTTTAGATGGCTGTGGTGAAAAAAAAAATATTTTTTCATACATATATCAATAATTATAAATAATTAGTAAGGTCCAAGTTTTTGCATGTTTCAATTACACAATAAATTTTACAAACTTGTTATTTTTTACATATTGAATAATATAATAAGTCAAAATTGAATAATAATACCATGACGCATGGTGCGTCATGCCCGTTTCAGTGATAAATTGTCCTTTCTGTGGCTGCATGACGCACATGGTGCGTCATAATGTTTTTGTTATGTTTATAAACAATAAACATTAGTTTATGTTAGTCCAGACTAACATAAATAAATGAAAAAAAAAATCCGCTCCCTGGAAGTACTTTTTTCTCTCTTCTATGACTCAGTCAAAGGGATAATTAATCTATTTCCAGGTCAGGTATCTTAATGACTTCTGTTCTGTTAGAATTTTTCTTTTATCATTTATTGCTTTATAAATTTGTGAGTTTGTACAACAGCCTACTATTGGGAGTTCTAGCTGAACTCATAGGGCTAACTACATAGGGCTAACAAACATGGGGGAAACAAGTACAATTTAACATTCTAAATATAAGTTCTTGAATCTTGAACTTAGTCGAAGATTATTAAGAATGTGTTACTCTTGCATCTGAATAAGGAGTCTATTTAATTTACAAAATAAATTACATATAAGAATAACAAGAAAACAACATTTTTACTTTCTCATATAAAGAGAAAGTATTGTGATGGCGCAAAAATTCGATTTTGATGGATTTACACGTTTAGAGGTCCCCTGATTCCAAAAAAGTGGTTTTTAAAAAATGTCTGTCTGTCTGTCGTCTGTGCAGACGCCTGGAGCCTAAACTACTGGGCCGATTTTGACGAAATTTGGCATACATGTTCAGAAAAATCATACCCCGAGGCGAAATCGAGAAATGAATTTTAGCAAAAAATTTGGGGGCACTACCCCCCAAAAACTCTGAAAAAACATGAAAAAAAAATTATTTCTCGAAAACGGTTCTGACGATTTTGATTAAAAACTTCTAAAATGTAGTCCATTTGAATACGAATCCAACGATATAAGCCGTTTTCCCGGGAAAAATCTAGTTCCTGAGAAATTAGCTTAAAACGCGGACTGAGAGAGCCCGGGTTCGATTCCCCGCCCAGGAGAAGTTATTTATATGATAAATTTTGATGAAATGTACAATAATATTTAAATGTACATTTGAAAACTAATAAATGGAAAATACTGGGTTAAGTAATTATAAACTCGTATATGAGAAAGTTTGTCTGAGTTGTCTCGGACCGATTTTTTTATTATCATTACCTGTTTGCCAGGTTTGCAGAGTTGCCCAGAGCCAGCTCTGATATCTTTTACTTTAACTCCACCAGTAAGAGTGGCCTCTTGGTTTTGGCCTTGATTCTTGTTTTGCTGCTGATTCTGTTGACCTTTGCCATCCATACTTTTCTTACCTTCTTCTTTCTTGCCACCCTTCTGCTGAGGTGAGGCTGTGCCCTAAAAATACAAAATATAAATGGTTAAAAATGTCTCAATAAAACTTAATTCAAATTATAAATTTATTTGAATGTCTAAAAATAAAGTTGGTCATTCAAGACTAGAAAATACAAATGGCGCTTACCAGAAGTAAATCTAAACGCCATCTCATAGTTGAGGTAATTGTTTCTTAAGGATTCACATGAGAAAGTATGCTATTTTTCTTAACACAGCAAATCTCATAATACACTTATTACCAATAAATTTATTAGTGGCCGTTTCGAAGACTCTAAGATTCATTTCAGTGATTCTGTAGTGGGCCAAAGCTAAGAATATTTTTCTCCTTTTTAAACATTTTTTTGCATCCCTCTATTCAAACTAAACTTCAAGGTTTTTTCGCCTTTCAAACATTACTTTATTATTTCAACTTAACAAGGTACAACTAATATGGGTTCCAGGACAATGTGACAATTAGATTGCTAACCAGTTAGCCAAAACGGTATCCAGCTCAACATGGAAACATTCCACAATGCCTAAAATTTATGATGCAATAAATTTAAATGTGGGAAAGAAATTTCTTTACAAATTTGAATTCTTGTTACATTTTGATTTAGGAATTCTTTACAAGAAAATGAGAAACAACCCCGAAATTGCCCTTTAGACCAGAAGAAAGAGGGTTAAACTTGTTTTTTCTTATAACCTCATCGATTCTTGTTTTCTACTGCTAACAAAATGCACTTATTTCACATAGCATTTATGTATGAAGTCTTCCACTAACTCGCTTAAAAAATATATTACTTTACTAATAGTTAAAGTAATAAAAAACCAAGTAAAGAACCTACATTAGGTGTTTTGTTAGGAGTAGTGACATTTTGCTTCTTCTTGCCCTTCTGATTCTGCTTTAGTAGAAGATTTGCCTGGGTTTTTTGTTGATTCTTTTGCTTCTTAACAAGAATCTTCTCATCCTCTTCTTCGTCGTCGTCCTCTTCATCATCATCCTCCTCTTCCTCCTCATCATCATCATCATCATCTTCATCCTCCTCTTCATCACCTATAAATATAAGATAAATGGTATAAAGTAATCTAATTAATCTGAAAGGATAAGTGTTATTTTAAGTTGTTCTAAATAGGTAATATTAAGTTTAGTAGGATATTTGCATACTTGCTCTAATATTATTAGGGCACAAAAAAAAATAATACAATTTGGGATAGGCACAAATTGCTAGGCTTATTTGCAGAGAGCTATATTGAAATCAAATAATTTTGTCACTTGTAGGTGTATTAAGATATATTCAGAGAAGTTGGGTGGTAAACTTGAATTCTGGGAGTATTTAAGAAAAGACAAGTCTTATTTTTAAAAGTACCGTGTGTTATCAACTAGAAGTGTGTCGAAAATAACAGTTAAAAAATAACTGGTTATTGGAGGGTAACCATTCCTCAGATGATAGCCTAATATTAAAAAATACCTATTCTGAATAACTCTGGTCTGGATCATGAATATTCCGCCTAAAAGTTAAGTTCTTACTATGTGTACATCTTTAAGGGAATGGGAACATTACCAACAACTCCTGAGTTATTAGTTTTTATTGTAGAGTTACAATAAAGTGTTATATTATAAACTTACTATTTCTTTTAAGAATTGTTAAAACTTTGCAATTTATTATCTACTAAAATCCAGCAGATGAAAATAGTGAGTTCGAATTATATTTATCTTGTTTCTTAAATCTAACATCTTCTCATTGACCTTTTTTGCAGCTTATCGGCTCACAGAAACCTACCCAAATAACAGTTACTCAAAAGACCTGTTACAACTCGATAACTAGACCGTTGTAATTTGTTCCCAGCAAGGAACTGAATTACCCACCTCTATTATCAACCATACTCACATATTTCTTTGGGAGGAAGGAAACACTTCCATAAAACTTTTTAGTTTTGTTCTTTAAGTCTTGCTCTAAAAACCTGTCGGGTAACTACTTTTGACTGAAATGGAGCAATTTCTGCTTAATGATGAATAATGAGCACAATAAAAAAAAAGGTGAGCAAGAAACATTTCTTGCAACAAATCCTTTAGTTTGAAAATGGTTTACCAGGGTCATCCATGACTGTTTACCATGACCAAGTAAACTACATTTGCAATTTTAACTTGTAAAAGCACATTTTGACTAATTTTAAGTTAGGAAAAAAAGCTATTACAGGGTGGCCACTAATATAGCTTGACAAAATTCCCTGACTTTTCCCTGACATTTCCCTGACCTACTTCAGGTTTTCCCTGACCATCATTGATATTTACTTTACAAGATTTACATTTAAAAAGTTAATGATCATCAAGCTAAAATAGAATACATATACAAGTTGATAATTACTTAGCCCAATGTTTTTCATATATTAGTTTTCATGTTTTCATGAAAAAATTAATTATTATTGAACATTTCATCAAAATTTGTCATAAAAATAACTTTGCCTTGGCGGGGAATCGAACCCGGGCTCTCTCCGTCCGCGTTTAAAGCTATTTTCTCAGGACTTAGATTTTTCCTATGAAAACGGCTTAAATTGTTAGATTTGTATTTATTAAATAGACTACAATTGTTTTGTTTGTTTTTTTTTTTTTTTAATCTAAACTATTTCGAGAAATAATTATTTTTCACGTTTTTTCAGAGTTTTTGGGGGGGTAAGGCCCCCAAATTTCAAGCTAAAATTCATTTCTCGACTACGCCATGGGGTATGATTTTTCTTATGTCTAGTATTTTGTCGGGGCCACACCGATTTTTCCTGTTAAGCGTTTTCCTGTTCAACGCTAAAAAGTAAAAACTAATCGTAACCTTTCCTTATTATCCTAGAAAGTAACAATTCACGTATTTTTACTTTCTCATGTAAAAGAGGAAGTATTGTGGTGCCGCAAAAATTCGATTTTTATTTTATTTTTATTTTTGAGGTCCCCTGAGTCCAAAAAAGTGGTTATTAAAAAATGTCTGTCTGTCTGTGCAGACTGCAGACGCCTGGTTTAGGCTCCAGGCGTTTGCTGGGCCAATTTTGACAAAATTTGGCATAACATGTTTAGAAAAATCATACCCCGAGGCGAAATCGAGAAATGAATTTTAGCTCTAAATTTGGGGGCGCTACCCCCCCAAAAACTCTGAAAAAACGTGAAAAAAAATTATTTCCCGAAAACGGTTCCGACGATTTTTATTAAAAAATTTTTAAAATGTCTTTAAAATGTAATTTTTTTATTTAAAATGTAGTCCATTTAAATACAAATCTGAAGATATAAGCCGTTTTCCTGGGAAAAATCTAGTTCCTGAGAAAAAGCTTAAAACGCGGACGGAGAGAGCCCGGGTTCGATTCCCTGTCCAGGAGAAGTTATTTTTATGATAAATTTTGATGAATTTCATCAATTATTATGAATAATAATTAAATGCACATACGAAAACTATTAAATGGAAAAAAACTGGGCTAAGTAATTATGAACTCGTTTATAAGAAAGTTTGTCTGAGTTGTCTCAGACCGATTTTTAGGGTTTCGAGGTCGCCCTAGAAACCCTTATACTTTTGGTAGTCCGTCCGTCGCATCTTGGAGTATATCCCCAACCTACTGAAGCTGTAGACTTGAAATTTGGTATACAAGTTAAACTTTTTTGCCCAAAAACAGAAAAACTATTGCGGACTTAAACACTCCAAATTTCTACGATCTACGATCAATTGCGAGTAGATCGCAATATTTTATATTTTTTGTAATTTTCAAGTTGGGTATCATACATTTCAAAGGTATTGAAATGTAGATTAGAAATATATATCGCGTTTCCAAAATAGCGGCCATTATACCCCACAAATAATTATGACAAACCCAAAATGTACCTCCCCTGCACTACCCCATTAGGACAGGTCCTAAAAAAGGGCAAAAATACATAAATATATATCTCTGTGGTCCAATGAAATTTCCGGGAATTGGTCTAAAAAAGTTAAATTTTAGGGGGCTGTAACTCGGGAGCAAAAATGTTTGTCATTTGAAAATTCGAAGTTGGGTATCATTTTAAAGGTATTGAAATTTCAAAACCTTTAACAAAAATATATCGTGTTTCCAAAATGGAAGCTATTTACCCCCCCCCCTCCCCCCCCACAAAAAAAAATTAAAACATAACGCAAAAAAAAATGTCCCCCCGCTACCCCATTAGGGCAGGAGCTAAAAATAAGGCAAAAATACAAAAATATGCATCTCTGTAGTCCAATGATATTTCCGGGAGTTGATATAAAAGAGTCAAATTTTAAAAAATTTTAGGGGGCCGTAACTCGGGACCCCCCAAATTTTTTTCATATGAAAATTCGAAGTTGGGTATCATTTTAAAGGTATTGAAATTTGGCTCTCAAAAATATATTGTTTTTCAAAATTGCGGCCATTTACCCCTAAAATAACTAAATTAGTGCATACTACCGAAGATAGTAATGGATAATATGCACTCCTCATTTCTTAAAAGTGAATTTTTATACATATTTTTGATGAATGTTTCGATGAAGGATAATTTAGGTGTAAGAAAGGCGATATATACAATTTTTTTTGTTAAAAAAAAAAAATAATAATAATAATGTACTTTTGAATTCTTATGACCGAGGAAACCCTTTTAGTACTTGACGGGATTTTTGATATAATTTCTAAGTATAGAGGACGCTAATCCTTCTGCCTTTGTTCCAAATACAGCATTTTTTTTTTTTTTATTAGAAATTTCGAGAAAGTTAAGGGTTCTGTGTCAAATTATGAAATAAGGATTTTAATTGCCGGTAGATTTTCCCTGACCTATGACAAAATTCCCTGACTTTTCCCTGACTATTCCCTGTCGGCCGAAATTCCCTGACTTTTCCCGGTATTCCCGGTTTTCCCGGTCTGTGGCCACCCTGTATTAACTAAGAAAATTCAGCAAAAAATACTTCACAAGTTCACTCACCGAAACCAATTTCTTCATTTCATTGAATTTTTAACAACTGAGTTTGTCTTTTCATTACATTAGAGTTTATAGAGAGTCTCAAGTGCTTTCTAGAATAATGAGTCTGTTTTAAACCGCCTAGTGGTCCCCCCCCCCCCCCCCCCACATAGGTTGGCCAACCTGAGCTGTCAAAGTGTAACACTCATCTTGACCTGTCTGCAGATATTAACAACAAGCAATTCTAGTAATGACTATATCAGTTTTAACATATAAATTGTTAAGTTTTTGGTAGTTTTCATACTACGGAAAGTTAAATTAACATATAAATTGTGTGATATAAGTTTTCATTTGCAATGTATTTTTAAAATTATTTGATTAATTAGTAAGCTTAATAATGCATTATGCTGATTTATTCAACTAAAATAAATGCCTTATAACTATGAAAAAGGTACTCACTGTCTAGTTCTTCTATTCCAGTAATCATCACATTACTAACTTCTTCTTCGTCCGATTCTTCATCGGAATCTTCAGACTTTCCTGTCAATTTATACAATCAATTTAAACTAGGCTGCCATTTACAATTTATAGATAACAAATAACAATAAAATAGTAATAAAAATAACAGTAATAATAATAAAATAAGATTTTAAACATATATAAGATGTAAATTTAATTATTTAATGTCTATTTAAAACTCACTTTGTCTATTTATGTAATTTGTTCCAACCAGGAAAAATAATTTTGGAATGGGTCTTGTATACTAATAATTAATAATATTTTAAAAGTTTTTAAGAACTTAAAAACTTAAATTACAGTATGTCATCTTCTAATAGTCTATTATGAGCATTAGAAAGTTAAGTTGACTGTAATTTGAATTCTGTAAAAAAATTCTGTTCTTAAAAAGCATCAAATATTAGGAATTATGGTCCAAAAGATGTAGGGAATGTCACAAAGTTTGTTTTTGCTCTCCTGAAAAGTTGCAAATTTTGACAATGCATTTGGTATTTCCAGTACCAAAGTATTTATAAAATTTATCACTATAAAAGATTTAAACACTTCTTTGTTTGTTGTCTTTCTGGGGGGAAGCCAAATTTGACAAACTACCTCTCCATTGCCTCTCACATCTATGTAGCTCCTTCAAATTAAGAATAGATTATAATTGATTAAAGTAATCCATTTCAAAGAGCACACAAACAAAACAAGTGGAGAAGATGAAAAATATTAGTGAGCTAGATGTGCCTAAAAGGTTACAATTCTGAAGAGCTCTTCAATTATGCTTTAACATGCTCCTCATTTCACGTTAGTCCTAAAACAGTCTTCATAGACGCATGCTCATTTAACTAAGTCTGAACTGGGTCTCGAATTGCCTGTTGGAACAAAATAATTTATAATAAATAATAATCATTAACTAACCCATCAACTCGGTCTTTTTCTTCTTAGCTTTCTTGCTTTTCTCGTTTTCTTGTTTTCTTTTCGTTCCAACTGCTTTCTTTTCATTCTTTGAAAGCTTACCTTAAAAAGTAATTTATAAATAAATTAGGATTTTAATTAAAAATTTAATTTAAATATATACATATTCACATATAAAATAATATATAGATACCTCTGATAGAGGTCATGATGGATTCATCGATGTCAACGTCAGAATTGTCATCTTCATCAAGCTCTTCTTCCTCTTCCTCAACCTCATCATCTAGTGCAGTGGTAGAGAAGTCATCTTCTTCTGGTACCATATAACCTTTAAATCAATAACCTTGTGTTAAATTCAAATAACTTGTCAAAAATAGTTAATTAAGACTCATTAATATAAAAAAAAAAAAAAAAAAAAAAAAACGAAATTAGTGATCAGTTGGTATTATAAAAAATAAAAAAGTCCAATAAACTCAAACAAAACTATTTCATATACTCATTACTACGGTAATCCCTCGATATGTGTGAAGTGCCCTGATCGCTGCTAAAATGTGTTAGAAAACAAGGGATGTTAGATTGGAGAGAATGGGAAATCTTTGAACTAGTGGGTCGAGAATTAAACAAAGAAAAAGGTTCCTTAGGGCTCTCAAATCATCGGAGAAAAGGCAAAAAAAAATCACTATCATTTATCCGCGAAACACTGTGGAACGTAGATTACTGTACTGAATTAAAATCCAACAATATCTTATTTATAATTAAGCTTTTTAAAAAGTATACAACAGGTGATTGCTTATATTTAGTTTTAAATCTTAAACAAAATCAGAATTCTTTTCTTTAATATCTCAGAAACTAGATTTTTCCCAACTTAACAACTTATACATTAGATTCGTATTGAATGGACTACTAACTATAATTTTTTTAATCACAATCAACGGAAACGTTTATTGAGAATCCCCCCTCCCTTTATTGGTGTAAATCCATCAAAATCTTAAAGTTGATTTTTTTGTCATTTATTATTACTCACAATACTTCCTACATCTATACTCTGCATATTTATACTGTGTTAATAAAATTAATAATAATTTGTAGTGTAACAGCCAACAAGGATCAAGGCCTACCAGAGAGCTCTTCACTACTAAACTAATTGTGAATGGCACAATGCTAACGTATAAGCTGATTTAAAGGATCAGCAGATGCCACTTTTGACAATAGCTAACAACAAAAAATAGACAATACTGAGTAACACCCAACCAACAGCATGTGAGTTCCTCAAAATCAATGCCAAGACCCTTGTGATAATTACTAATATTCGCAATACGCTTTGGTTTGCATGATCTGTTATCAGGGAATACTTTGGTGGATAATCAGTTAAGATCATTAAAATATTTTGACTTAGTAAAATACTCAACAGTCGATAAATTATGTTTAAGTAAGGCTATGGCCACACCGGAGCTACCTCACTTGGAGCCTAGGGGCTTGGTGAATCGCCAGGCGTGTAATCCCGGCCACATCCCGCGCTTGGTTACTAGGCGAGTTACCTAGCGGGTCGCTAGACAAACTGACCATTCTGTTTTACCTAGCTATTTTTATTTATTTTTTTTTTTTTTTTACTTACTCCGCTCATCTTTTACCTCTCTGTGTAGAGGAAAATTTGATTTATCTTGAAATGTCTTCTTTTGCAGTTGATAATAAACTTCATTTTAACTCTTTAATCCTGCGAATATGTGTAAGAGATATCACAAACCAGTTTTTAAAAATTGGTCAGTGGTAAAGAATCTTATTTAAATAATACAACAAAAAATGGACCAGTAGGATAGTAACTAGGATAACTCAAAGTAATGTTTATAAGTACCTGATAGATGTATGACTCCTTGACCCTTGCAGAAGAGTGTGATCTTGTCTCCAGTCATAAAGTTAAGATCTAAATTGGAGAATAGGTGATCCTTCCTTCTTAGGTTGGTTAAGTGGAATACTCCACCACCTCCTTCTTCCAATATTACAGATATAATATCGTTATCTATAACAAACAAGAATACATTTTAATTATTGAAGATTGCAAAATTAAAATTATTGATTTTAAATTCTAAGGATAAAATAATGTTCTTTAATAATGTTTTTCCATCAAATGTGTTTAATGCCTCAAGCCAACCAAGGGTTAGTCACTGGACCACTTATTTTTCATGTTGTATAAGACATAATAAGAAATATTAACCTTAACTGTAAAATTGTAGTTGTTTAGTAGTTTTTAGTTAAAACAAATTTTTAGTACATATTCAATATATTATATTAAACTCCTCTCTGTCCCATTGAATCTTAGACCTGTGACTCTGATTTTTTTTTTTTTTTTGCTAAGTCTGGGCAAATTTTAGTTAACATATGGTTACTCAGTTTTTAAAATGTTACAATTATTTTATTAATTAATGGACCCCCCGGGCCCCCTATAAAAGGGGGGGGGGAGGCCAGACCTCCCGTCCAGCTAGATAAAAAGTTTGAATACCCCTGCCCTTAATGACTAGCCCACCCTGTTAAATAGGTCACGCGCCGCCACTGGGCACAAATCTATAGGACAGCCGACGTACATAAACAAATTTGAAGTACAATGCTCTACAGCTCCATTCATCATTATTGACAATATTGAAGCAATGTGTCAACAAAGAAAAGCTTTCTTTCAGAATCAGACTGAATAAAATAAATATATATATAAAAAAAAAAAAAAAAACTTACCACTGTTGACAGAATTAGCATCTATTGTTGCCATTGAAATATGAAAGGATTTGTCGACAGTTGTGCTGTACCTCTTACCAGGTTCCATCTTTAAACCTACAAACAAAAATTAGTATGCATAAAAATTAGTATTTTAAATAAAGTAACTTAAATTAGGGTAAGAGTTGTAACCAGGCAGCGCATTATTTCAAAGGCATGTAATAGCATAATCCAGTCACTTCAGCTATGTTACGGATAATTTAAAGGCTGGACTCTCAGTAGCCAAAATCAGTTGAATCAGTGACAGCGTGTTATTGTGGGAGAGCTGTGTGCGCCCCAGAATATATTACAGAAATAGAAAATATTACATTTAACTTTTTCAGGATTATCGTGCGTCCTACCCATAAAATTTGGTCCTTATAGAGTCTTATCCTTTCTCCCTTCCAGAAAGTAAGTAATACTTAGCCTCTAGGCTTCACTGTTACCAACTGGTGGGCAAAAGTCTAACACTGTGAAGGGCAAAACCTCAGAGAACATTGACTAAATTTTACGCTAGAGATATTATACCATGAAACTTCATTGTACAAGATCTCTCCTAATTGTGTCACACTTCTTGATTAAAGGTGTAATCATGTTATGCTGGTGTACTCTACCATCAACTCTACTAAGAGTAAACATCTCTCTACGTAAATTTGTTGTAAATGGTTTACAAGGAGAGACTGTTTTGTGATTCCTCTTACTTATGGTACTACTTATAATGAATAAACCAGTTAATTGACACAGACTGAGATGACAAGACATACAACTACAAAACTATCTCATATATAATTGTATATTTGTTGTAATGTCATTGATAATTCTGTTCCAATAAAAAAAATAAAAATAAATTGATAAAATAAATGATATTCTATGTTAAAAATAGGTTGGAAAAATATTGTCAACATTGTTATATAATTAGTTAGAAAGACTTGAGACACAGCTAATACAAGAATGTCAAGTCTGGCATTATATAACTATGAAAAACTTGAATAAATAAAATAAATGTTCCTTTGACATATTTCCATTTTTATGATGATGCTGATGAAAGGATTTAGTATTTTGACAGCTCTGATTCATCAGCTATAATATTGTAAGAGGTATTTTACCAATTATGGGCTAATTAAATTAACCCTTGGCATTTATTAACTAATTAATATGCCAATGACTCACAAAACTAAAATGCGTAAATATAAAGGATTTATAATCAAAATTGTTTTTATAGGCTAGTATTATTAATTCATTAGAAAGTTGTGATGTAATAGTTTTTTTTTCTTTCTTTGTTACTGAGCCCCTTAGGTATAAACAAAAAAAATAAAAGTGTATCAATAATAATTTTATAAAAATAAATATTATATTTATAAATTTGAATGTTGCTGACAGATGGATGAAAGACAGCTGTGTAGATAAGGAGGAGGGAGGACTCACAACCAGAGGAACATAAAATGTATAGTATTGATTTTATCAAACTAAGTATAGATGTCAGCCCCACCCAGACTGAAAATTTCACATTTAATTTACACATGAAAAGAAACTGACTTTCATAGAATACTGTTAATATTTTAATGAGTCTAGAATTAATTAGATCTATCCTCAGGCAAAATACCACTTAAATGTTTCTTTGGTTGCAGGACTTTATAGTAACAAAGAAAATAGTTCTAAATTTAAATAGTGTGCAATTAAACAGTTGAGTTATTAGTTCCATAACCAGACTAATTGGATCTTTCAGATTGTTCAAGAAGCACAATAAAAACTGTGGTGAAAATCAAATTTATTTCTTACCATCAACTGAACATCTCAATAATAAAGATAATAAATTGTATCCTTTAACTGTCTAAACCTGATTGACAGTGCAGTAGAAACCTCTTATAAAAACTTAAAAGCAATAAATACAAAAAGTTAAAAAGAAATATTTAGTTGACTGTCTGGTTTTGGAACAAAACGCCTCAAACGAAATAATTAATAATGAGATTAGATTAAATATACTTAATTTAAGTTAAATAGCCAGCTGTAAAAAGCAAAATATGTTTTTAATATACTGTAAAACTCTAGAACTCCGAAAACCCCTATAAGTAATCCAAACAATTTAAAGGGTAAAAAAATAAAGTAAGCAGAAGATGAAAAGAATTTCCAGCTAAGTAGAACATTGCTGGGACTGCGTTACCGTTACCACACTCTACAATTCTCAGTTGTATGTCGTATGTAATGCATTTCCAGCAATACACTACATCTAGACCTTCCATCCTACATTTCTATGGATCTTAAAAATATTTGTCAAGGTTTTAACTAATACATAATTATTCTTTATCTATTTTTAACAGAAATACTGGGTATTCCACATGTCAGAACATAGAAATTTACCTATAAACTGTAAAAGCAGAAACCCCAATATTGCAAACAATTAAGAAATCCAAACAGGCCATGGTCCAAATTACATAGTTTGGATTTCCGTGGTTCTACTGTATACATAATTTATAATTTAATTTAAACAATAGAGAGGGATTAATAACTTGTATAGGTCAACTGCTTTTAACAATAATAGAAGAGAGAAAAGTTTCTGAATCGATACACTCTTTGACACTAGGAGTATATTGAAATTTCAACTCAATAAATAAGTGGTAAAATGTTCATTTAAATAAATAAATAAGTAAGGGAAAGAAATTAACCCATTTTAATTAATTAAAATTCTTTATCTTTGGATTCAAACAATTTTACTTAAAATAATAATTCTTAACCATAAGTAAAGGATTTCCTTTATTTAGGCAATATTCCTAGAGTAGTAATTTGTTCAAGCTTATTTGATTTACCTATACATATAATTTGTTACAAGCTGCTTATACTCATGCCATTATACTTTGTTATATTCTGGCATGCAGGAAAACAGTAAAACATTGAGGGGAGTCAATGAGAGTAGTAGGTTGGGGCAACTAGACACAAACAAAAAAATATCACTGGATAACCTTAAGATAACCGCCTAGAGGATTAATTTTTCCCTCACATAGGTTGGCCAATCTGAGCTGTCACGATTTACTAAAGGCTGATTTACACGTATTAAGTTATTAAGTAATTAACTAAATTTTTAGTGAATTAATGCATGTAAACAATGAATTTAGTAATAAGTTGCAAGTTAAAATTTAGTGTGCAATTTAATAAATAGAATAGAATTTTGTCTATTTTTCGGTTTAGTTGGTGAGCGTGGCTAATCACTGGACATGCGCAATTTAGTTAAATGCACAAGTTTGAAGGAGCCTCGCTTATAGATTAGAAGATCTTTGTTTATATATTATTTAGAAACGTTCTATTAGGTTAGAAATGTTATATTGGACAACATTTCAAAGCAAACTAAAGAGCTAAATTAAATATTAAGTGGAAAACGTGTAAGTGTACACTTACTAAAAAATTAAGTCACTTAAAATTTAGTTGATATTTAGTTAACTACTTAATTACTTAAAACGAGTAAATTAGCCTTAAGTATAATGGTATGAGTATAATTGTAAGAATCTAAAATTATTATTGTTTGGTTGTAGTGAAGGTTTCATATTTCTGATTGTGTTCAGGTAAGGAATAACATAAACTGGCTCTCTATGTAAATTGATAACTTGTCTATTTGACAAAGAAGCATTCAGCTTTCATAAGGCCATCATCAGTGCCAAAATTTGGAAGAAATAGAGTTTAACATTAATGTCATATCAAGAGGCATCTAGCCGACTCAACTTTCATTAATATATTTTATAAATGTAGCTAGTTCTTCCACATTTTGGCCATGATATTATTGGCCTTAGGATGAAAGCTGCTTTGTTAAATAAATAAGTATTTCTTTAAGATGACCTCCATGGATACTTCCACATCTAATATTTAGGAAAATATTCCCCTTTGTTTAACATACTAGGTACACAAGTCTCGGTAGAACTACAGTATAGGGGCCCCTGCTAGATATCGCAAATCGCTACAATCGATTGTTATAATGACACCATATTTCGATATATCCAAATAATGCATCATGTGCGCAATTTTACACGTTTTAACAAAAATGTGTTTTAGTGTTTGAACTTAATTTAGTTAACCTTATTTTTTATTTGCCGTAGAATTTTCAATTGCCGCTCCGCACCGCTTCGCACTGCTCTGCTCATTTCTGAAGAAAAACAACCCTCCTGCATATAGACCAGGTAGAGGTCCAAATCGAAGTACAAAAGAGTTTAACGGTCGACATATAAAGTCTTGAAAGAGGTCGATAGTGAGATATCGTGTTATCAGAAGGGGCCCCATATACTGTAGTTTAGCCCAAGTGTCAATGGATAAAAACAAAATTCAGAAGAAGTCACATCAAGAAATCGGTAACGATTTGTGTTCTACCCGAAAAAATGTCATTATTGGAGAAACTAGTTTTAGAATAGGCTTATCTTATGAATTCCAACTCATAAGAATTAAATTAACTAAGTAAAAAAGAGAATAACGAGTACACACTAAGATAATTATGTACTTCTAATTGGCGGGAATCAAAGAGAATGATAAGGGACATTAAATTTAACAGTTTAAAGCACATGTTGAAAAATAACAATGTTCTTTGGGACAAGACCAGATAAAATCATGAGAAAGGCCAGGTGGATCAAGATATATAAGCGAATTTAAGAAGGCGGCAGATGTTTTCCGGCTTCGAGGTTTTGACACAATAAAAAATATTTTGAGGGTGCTTGTAGCCTGTGCCTGAAATGTGACTGAATATACTGTCAAAAATTATGAACGAGATTATCAAAACAATATGTATAAACAAATAATCTCGATGAAGCCGGGAGCATCAGAAGAAATCGTGGAACAGCAACAGCCAATTCTGATCGAATAGCTGGAGATAATTTACTGTGACTTGCTATTTAAGAATTAAATAACAACATTACGTTTAATATTCGACAACATATCCGAAATAAATAAGAAAATTATAAAATATATCTATTATAAGGATATCTCTTTGCGTCTCGCGGAACAATTTACAGCACGTGTAACGGGCAACATGGTATAGGTACAAAACTACATCGGTGTTTTCAATATTTAAAATAAATTACAATACAAAAGAGAATAACTCACCCCAAAACATGCTGGCCATTTTGGATAATATTATTAAAACTAGTAAAACAATCAATAAAAATTATACGAAGTACAAGTACAAGTACACTGGAACAGGGATATGGATACACCGGTCAGCAGCGCCACTTTGCCTACCCTTGGATTCCGGGATTTCCTCGCACCGAACAGAACACAGAACACCGAAGCCCCCCAAAAAAAAGAGCACGTTTTGGTTCTGCGCACGCGTTAAACAACTAGTTGCAGAGTAAAACGTTTTCGATATTTCAACATACACATACAAGTAAGTAACAGTTGAATACATCTATAATCACTGAATTAATTTATCAATTGATATTCCATTAATTAATTTTTAATATAAAAGTTATAATTAGGAGAAATAATTGACTTTGATTGTTTACCATCCTAACAGCAGTGTTATGAACCAACGAACATAGCTCAAATTGAAGAATAATAAATAATTTTTAATAAACAAATGAATTTGCCTTTCATATCAATAGAGTGCTAGAATTTTGAACGCATTATTGGTTATCAAAATAAAAATAAAAATACAGCGAGCCTTATCTTATCGCATTTGCTACTTGCTACTTTGCTTCTGCATTTATTATTTTTATTTTAGAATTAAATAATATATTCAAGTCAACAATGTTTCTTTTATTTATAAAATTCTATGGGGTTTTCCGCCAAATTTAGTAGAAAACATTTTCTCATTTAACTCATAATTTCTGGTAAGCTAAGCGATGATTAATAATTGTATTTTTTTGTTTATATGAATATTTCCCTGCACTTTTGTAAGAAGGTGGAGGGATCTTGGCCTTCAACGAAGAAATTTGTATTTCTTCTCAGACAAATAAGTGATAAAATGCGTTGTTAATTGCGGGTTTAGGAGGTCGCTTTATTTTTTTGTTAGAGTTGTTACGTAATTATTTGTTTCGAAGATTTTTTATCTTTTAATTTTATTGTTATTCCATTTTTTTAATTAATGTTTTAACTCTTCCCAAAATTTAATTAATTATTTTCTTGCCAGTTTAAGACGGGATTTTGAATGATTACCTACTTGATATTTTATCTGTTTTTCGTTTGAAGAAATTATTACAGGTATTTGTGCATTTTAAGAAGTTAATCATTCTCTTTTGTTTGTGTATTTTTTTATATTTCAAATTGTCATTATGTTTCCTGGAGCTAAATCCCAGCAACAAATGGTCTGTGTAAATGATTTTGAAATACATGCTAAATCGATTCTGCCTCAAAGTGCCCTTGGTTATTACAAAAGCGGTGCTTGTGCAGAAGAAACATTGCGAAACAATGTCAACTCTTTTAAGACATTGAGAATTAGGCCTCGTGTTCTGAGGGACATCTCAAAAAGATCTATGAAATGTGAAATATTGGGTGAAGAAATCAGTTGCCCTATTGGTGTAGCTCCTAGTGCCATGCAAAAATTGGCTCATAGTGACGGGGAAGTTGCTAATGTTAAAGCTGTAGAGAAATTTGGGACTATTTATATTCTCTCGACATTATCTACTACCAGTCTTGAAGAAGTAGCCAAAAGTGCACCTAATTGTATAAAATGGTTTCAACTCTACGTCTATAAGAATAGAGAATTGACACAGTCTCTTGTTCAAAGAGCTGAAAAAGCTGGCTTCAAAGCTTTAGTTGTAACCGTTGATACTGCAGTATTTGGGATTCGTTACAGAGATGCTCGTAATAATTTCACACTACCTCCTCATCTGACACTTGGTAATTTTACTGGAATAAAAGCTACTCTAGGAAATACACCAGGTTCAAGTCTCTATAATTATATAAATTCTTTATTTGATGATTCATTAAGTTGGTCTGATATCGCATGGCTACAAAGCATTACCAAGTTGCCAGTTATAGTTAAAGGTGTTTTAACGGCTGAAGATGCTATTATCGCTGCTGATACAGGAGTTAAAGGGATTTTAGTTTCAAACCATGGAGGTCGACAATTGGATACAAGTCCATCATCTATTGAAGCTCTTCCTGAAATTGCCAGAGCAGTTGGTCACAGAGTCGAGGTATACTTAGACGGCGGTGTTCGTTATGGTACTGATGTTTTTAAAGCTTTGGCACTCGGTGCTAAAATGGTGTTCATTGGCAGACCAGCATTGTGGGGACTGACCTGTGGAGGAGAAGCTGGAGTGACTGCTGTTCTTAATATTCTCAAAGAAGAATTTGATAAGGCTTTTGCTTTAGCTGGCTGTACTGAATTAAATCAAATCAAACCTGAAATGGTAGTACATGAATCGTATTATTCAAGGCTGTGATTTACTTTGTCTTGATATTTATTCATTGAGATATGATATTTTCAAAATTTCAACCTTTACGCAAAGTCACACTAAAACTAACTGTAGAAATTAGTAATAAGAGACTATTGCCATGCCAACTTAGAATTACTCAAAGCAACTTAGAATTACAAGTTAAAGCAATTACTGGTGAAGCTCAATTTTAAAAATTATTGAACAAATAATATCCTTTGCTAACATAATGTCTCTAAGGCATAATTTTAAAGCTTTTGTTAATTCCTGTCATATTTACAGGTAACTAACTACTTATTTTTAATAACTTTGCATAATAATTGTTTTTTTAATTAATATTAGCTAACTGAAGCATGACTCTAGTTAGATGTTTCAAATTGGCTAGATATTACTATCTTAACCCATTCAATTCGAGTGGATCCATGCCGTGCTAACGCGCCTGGCGGGTGGATCCAAGCCCTCCCTTTCAGCCCTCTGTAGCTCTATTCGCCGTGCCTCGAGTAGAACCATCTTGCAAGGCTCCGTCAGGCCCGCTCACGTTTGTATCCACAGTGGATCCAAACTTTTTTTTTATTTTTTATTTATTTTTAAATTAACTTTTAAAATCGTTTAGATATATACAGTAACTAAAGTAGGTTCATGAATTGGATTACGCATTGAATGGGTTAAGTCATTGTTACAAACATGTTGTCCTGTCATTTTTAAGTAATTTTATTTCTTTTAAAATTTTTAAAACAGAATTTTATTTACTAAAAATACTCAAAAATAAAATATTTATGTTAAAAACTGAATTTTTAAAAAGGGATTATGATCATGAAAGTAGTGAGTATCCCAATGCATGTAGTCTGTGAAATAACTTCTTAATGGTTAAATTGTATTTTATGTTTAATAAGATCACTGTTTTTTTAAGTTATCCATAATATAGGGTTTTCTTTTGTGATATACTCATAAAAAGCATATTATATTACTTTTAAGTGGCATTGTTATATTATGTATTAACAAATTTTATTTTTGATTTTTTAAAAGTTTATAAAATGGGAATTGTTAAATATTATATTGGTGTATAAAATTAAAATAAAGCAAATGGAAGTAAACTGAATACTTTTTTATTCATGTATCAGTTAAATAATGTGTGGTGAGGGCTTGTAATAAGTACATGTCGTATATTATAATTATGACTAGAGAGGTTAAAAAAGAAACACAACAATATTGTCACCACAATTTTTTTATAATTTAAAGACGCGTTTCGACTTACATGTCATCTTCAGTATGCGTGTTAACTTAGTAAGAGTGAATGCTGTACTAAGCTAACTATTTTACAAATTTTAATGTAAACTAACAGTGCAAGGGGGTTAGACTAGGGTGGTGTGGGTAGAGGATTACGGAAGGAAAAAGGTAAGGGGTATGGAGTTGAGATCCAAGTCGGAACCCAATAAAGGTGTTATTCAGGTAAACATTTGGTTTTCAACTTCTTAAAACTAAACAAAAAATCCTAATATTACTATAACTAAAATTTCTTACAACTAATAGACATGTGAGTTCGAATCCCAGCGGGGAAAGATATGTTTCACACTGATGATCTCATCGATTAGATGAGTAAAGTGGCCGGATAACCCCCGTCCTGTAATAACCCTGGCAGTTGATCGGGACTAAAACCCCAAAGAAAAAAAAAAAAAAAAAAAAAACTAATAGACATTATTTTAAAAAGATATTTTTTATAGGTTTAACCAGAGCAGAGTTATTAAGATTGGATTTTTCATTAAAACATTCTACATTTCTATCTTGGATAGCTCTTTGAATTTTTAAGTTTTCTTTGAGGTCCAATTTCCTATTATTTTGGCACGAGTGTAAAAGTTCATAATTATTAATATCAAAATTATGATTGGTTTCTAGAACATGATTGGCCAAACTAGATAAGTTTATTTGTTTTTGATGTCTATCATTCGATATTTTTTGCCAAGATTTATAGTGCTCTGCAATGCGTGTACTTATTTTTCTACCGGATTGTCCTACGTATACACCTTTACAGGTCACACATATCAGTTTATATACTCCACATATGTCTTTAGTTTCGATTGGTTGTTTGACGCTGCCGAGAATTGTGCCTAGTTGTGTGTAAGGTTTGTAACTGACTCTAAGTTCGTTTTTGTTTTGTAAAATTTTTCCTACTTGTTCTGACAGCTTCCCCATGTATGGTAAGCTAATTCAGGGGTTTGGGTTTTGTTCTATAGGTTTTAAGTTGGTTATAATATTTATTGCTAGTTTTTCTTGTTTTTTATTAATCATTTTGTCTATTGTTCTTGTGTTGTATCCATTTTTGGTAGCTATTGCTTTTATTTTGAGATTTCATCTGTAAGTCTAAATCATCCATGGGAGTGGTAAGTGCTCGGTGAATCATACTACGGAAGGCAGCCATTTTATGTTTATACTGGTTGTTTGATTGGTTCTGAATTATTATGTCTGTATAGGTAGATTGTCTATAGATTTTGAATTTGTGTTTATTATTATTTTATTATTATTATGTTTCCAGGGCTTGTAGTGAGTCACTGAAAGTCACTAAAAGTCACTTATTTTGACGAGAGTCACTTTTTTGTCACTTATTTAAAAAAAAGTCACTGAAAGTCACTTATTTGGGATAACAAGGATAAAACTTTTTATTTTTTGAAGTTTTTTAAATACAAAACATTTTAGCTGTTTTTCAAAAGGGATTTTGCAAGCTCAAGACTTTTTTTAACTATGAATTTTATATCAGGCCTACTTTGAACTGTGATGAATAATAAAGTTTGTAACATTTGCACTAGATTCAGCTTGCGTGTGTTGTGTTTTATCGTCAATATTAAGAAGATAGGATGAAAAATATTAAAAGAATATTAAGATGAAAAGAATATTTTATTCCGAACTCCCTCCTGATTGTTATTACTTTTCCTCACAACCTATATAGAAAAAGTATTGTTTTCACCAAAAACTTTTTTTTCGAGATTTCAACGGAATTATCCGTTTTGGGCGTTTTTAAGACCTCCTGAGTGGTTTTCAGCATGACATCTGTATGTATGTATGTATGTATGTGCGTGTGTATGTTATCATCGTAGCGCCCAAGCTATTCAACCTAGAGAGAAAAGAGGTATTTAACTTGGCAGTCTTTACCTGTAGTGGTGCCGCCCCGAAAATCAACTTTTTCCGCCATCTTGAACGCATTTTGCTGAGTCAGCAAAATTTTTAAAAAATCGTAATAAATCGACAATGGTCCTGATCGAGTTGAAATTTGGAACGAATGTACCTCTCTGTATGACAAACAAGCCCACCAAATTCCATTCGGATATTGGCCGCCATTTTGAAGTTATCAATATTTGAATTTATAAACTTTGACGGTTAATAATGCCGAAAGTATAAATACGTTTTTGACTTATAGCATATCGTTGGAACCGGAAAAAATTAAGGAACAAATATAAAAAACCCCGATGAAATTCCAATCATTAGTTTAAAAGTGTTAAGCGAAAGTTTGTTTACATGTGTCAAAATACCGCCAAAATTCAAATAATTAAATGAAATATATTAAAAATAAAGTTTTTTTTTTGAAGAATGATGATAAAATCAGTTAGTTCAAAACGGTCACCCATCCAAGTACTGACTACGTCCAATGCTGCTTCCTCCTGCTGAGAAGCAGCAGGAGAGGCCACTTTGGTGGCCTCCGAAGTGAGGAAAAGTTACGAGGCCCCCGTACCCGATTTTTTTTTTTTTTTTTTTTTTTTTTTTTCGTACACTTACGGTACACAAAATCAAATGAACAAATAACCGTTCTAAAATTTTTATCATTGCATTTGTTTAACAGTGCTAAACAACAAAAAGTAACTAAAATAATTTTTTTTTTTACTTAAAATTAAGTCACTTAAAGTCATTTATTTGGGGAAAACAGGTCACTTAAAAGTCACTTATTTTGAAAAAAATAGTCACTAAAGTCACTTAATTTTGGGGAAAATCTGCTACAAGCCCTGTGTTTCTTTATTGTTAGATCGAGAAAGTTGATAGTGTTGTCATGTTCTATTTCTAGTGTAAATTTTATGTTCTTATGTAAATTATTGATAAATTCTAGGAACTGTTCTAGTTGTCTATTTGTACCTACCCATAAATATAATACGAACAGGTCGGCTAGGAGTGGACTGAGTGGAGAACCCATGGCTAGGCTTGTCTAGGATTTATAAATCTTATCATTATAGACCAGGTAGTTTTGGTTTAATGTTACATTAATCAGGGATTCGAGTTCATCTTTTTGGAATACATCTAATTTGGATTTAATTATAAGTGTTCTGAGTAACTCTTTGCATTGATCTATTGGTACATTAGTGAATAAGTTGGTGACGTCGAAAGAGACTAGCTTGGCGTTAGGAGATATATTAACATATTTTATTTGTAAAATTTAATTGTATGGGTAGATTATCCTTGATAGTTTGATTTAATTGTTTAGCCAGTTTATAATTGGGAGATTTTATACTTGATACTACGGGACGTATTGGGACTTGGGGTTTATGTATTTTAGGGTATCCAGTTAATCTAGGTGGAGGTTCATTATCTTAAGTTTATTAATTGTTTCTGGATTGAATATGCACTTACTTTTTCCTACCTTTTGTTTAATTTTCATGTAATAATTTTTAGTAGGATCTTTTTTTATATGAATGAAGTTGTTATCTGTTAAGAATTTCTCTACCTTATGTATATATTCTTCTTTGTGTAATAGTAATAAGACTGTGGAATTACCTTTATCAGCTTTAATAGCTACTATATCAAAATCATTAAGTGTGTTTCTTAACTGCTCAAACTCTGTTATATTCTTTTTTTCCAGTTATTATTTTTGAAAGTTTGTAGAGTTTTAAGAATTTCTAATCTTTTAATTTGCGTGCTTACATTAGAATCAAGTTTGTCAAGGGCTAGTTCGCTGTTAACTGCAAGCATCTCTAAATCTTTCATTCTTAAATTAAAATGCGGGCAATGTTTGAGACCTAAATTTCGTTCTCACTTCAAATTTGATGACTTAGGTTAACTACTCTATCACAATATTGACAATATTGTTGTGTCTCTTTTTTAACCTCTCTAGTCATAATTATGAAGTGGCACCACAAAATCTCAGTCAAAACAACCAACTATTCGTATATTATACACAAGTTAACTTTTAGAATTCAGATAGTGACTTTTGAAAAAGCAAATTTATTAATTTAAGAAGTTATAGTAGATTCAGTAATAACATTTAAAGTTTTAGAACTATTACGAATATAATTGCATTATAGTTCGAGCCATATGACATAGACTGAAGCGGCGGCTTTACAACAGTTATATATCCTACTATCCTACTATAATGCTGATGTCGTACAAAGACGATTCAGCAGGGATCACTCATGTAACTCTTCTCTCCTTAGAGTGGTCACCTTGATTCTTGGACCAACGTAATTTATTATGAATTATACTTACTAGGGATTCTTGTGTGGATTAAATTACTTTTCACTTCTGCTCAGCCACCAATAAATCAAGGGTGGCAAGAGGTTGTGTGATTGATCCATCACCATGATGCTCTTATTTATATGGCTTACTTATGATCACACCATAATCTCTTCGGCAGTACAATTTACAGAGGTGTCACGTTTGTAGTGGCTGGAACTCTCTACCACAGGGATAGTTGCTAGGTTCAAATAAGTGGTTCATCCTACCTGTCTAGTACTACAGTGTGCGAGTTACGAGTTGTGACTTTTGACACTCAGATTGGCCAACCTAAATGAGGAAAAAAATAAAGCCACTAGGCCTGTGGGAGGGGTGGGGCCAATGACATTTTTGTTTGCCTAGTTGGCCCGACCTTCTAGAATTCAAAATCCTGACTTCATTGGCTCCCCACCCTAATTTTTCCGATTTTCCTGTGCTGTCAAAGTCACAACTCATATAGCGCAAACTGTAGGGATTGATATAAAAAGACTAATATAAATCAAATTGGTTCTTAAATTTTAAATTTAATAGAATATTTATTAAGAATATTATTTCTTATTTTATAACTTACCTACATCTATGATTTATTATATTTAATATTGAAGGATAATTTTTACGTTGTTGGGATATTTTTAATAATTCTGAAAAGAGGTCATAAGACTTAATGATGTTGATTTTGAGATAAAGGGTTCTTAATTTTAAGTCTGTGAATTATTTATATGTTGAACAATGTTCAAAATTTCATGAGATATTTGAATTTTGCTAAGTAGAACCTTAAAGGGTTTTTTCCTACAATAGGTCTGATGCGTGATATGCTCTTGTACAAATCAGTGGGGGGTGTTTTCGTACAATAGGTCTGACGCGTGATATGCTCTTGTACAAATCAGTGGGGGGTGTTTTCCTACAATAGGTCTGACGCGTGATATGCTCTTGTACAAATCAGTGGAGGGTGTTTTCCTACAATAGGTCGGACGCGTGATACTGTTCTTGTACAAATCAATGGGGGTGTTTTGCTACAATAGGTCTGACACATGATACTGCTCTTGTACAAATCAGTGGGGGTGTTTTCCTACAATAGGTTTGACGCGTGATACTGCTCTTGTACAAAATCAGTGGGGGTGTTTTCCTAGCAAGCGTCTGACACGCAGCCTTAGGTTAAGACTTTGAATTTAATGTTAAATATATTCATCAAATTAAATGATCGTATTAAAAGAATTCCCATTAAAAAATAAGCATCTAAAAAATTAATAAGTTTATAAAGGTGTATGTCACTATCAGTGCAGGTGTCATTTTGTTCTCTTTCCTGCCCTAATATCAGGGCCTATTTAACAAATGGGCCCGGCGGGCCCCGGCCCAGGGGCGCATAGGTTTTGGGGCGCACGAGGTTAGGCCCAACAAAATCTATTTTCTCAGGAACTAAATTATTCCCGGGAAAACCGCTTATATCGTCAGATTTGTTTTGACTACAATTTAGCATTTTCTAATCAAAATCGTCGGAACCGTTTTCGAGACATCTTTTTTTTTCAGAGTTTTTGGGGGAAACGCCCCCAAATCCAAATTTGAAGCTAAAATTAATTTCTCGCCTCAGAGTATGATTCTTCTGAACATGTATGCCAAATTTTGTCAAAGTCGGCCTAGTAGTTTAGGCTCCAGGAGTCTGCATAGATAGACGACAACCAAATATTTTTTTAAAACCACTTTTTTGGACTAAGGAAACCTCAAAACGTTTAAATCCGTCAAACTAATATTTTCTCTTTATATGAGACAATAATAAACTAAACAATTTTATGGTTCTTTTCATTGGGCAGATTTGAAGATATAATTATTGAATTTGCTATGAAAATAAACAGGTCAAGTGTGTGCTAGTCAGCACACAGCGAGGGTCCGTAGGCAACCCTGCGTATAGTTTAAGTAGTACCCTATTGATGGTGTTTTTTAAATGCTAAAAAGCTTACTTTGAACTATCCTATGGGTCTGATATTCTCAAAACACATAAGCAAACTTCTGATAAAGTATTTTTTGCAATTTTTTTGTCAATAAAAAATATATTTTTTTTTTTTCGAAATTTCCACGTGCTTACCGCGGGCCTGCCTAATATACAGATAGCAACTAATCATACAAGCATCTCCACTCAGAAACCTCTACTGATTGTTCCAACTTCTTACACCTTATTCTCATGTTATAATCAGGGACGGATTGGGGCACTGGAAAGACGGTAAATTTCCCAATGCGCCGCCAAACCTATTATAAAAAAGAGGCATTGGTCAAATAAATCTAACACTTTTTCATATCAATACGCCACTAATAATATACAATAGCACAATTTTCACATCTTAAAAAATGTGTGAGCAACATTTCAGACAGCACCAAGCGTCTTTATACTGTAATAGGTGCTCCCAGGGCCGTCCCCAGGGGTTTAGGCGCCCGGGTCAAAGGCATCATTGGCGCCCCCCTCCCCCCCCCCCCCCTTATTGCCAAATTCACCTAGTAGTTAAGAAGGGGGCCTGGCGGCGCCCCCTAGACGTGGCGCCCGGGTCAGCTTGACCCGGTTGACCCCCCCGGGTGCTCCTTCTGCCCCTCCTATTGAATAAGTGAGGTGCCGGAGCATCTACAGGAATATGAAATAATAATAATCTGGCGGCAGAAGGTGGGTATGCTTCAGCAGACAAAAAACTTTGATTTTTTTACTAAGAAAGGAAGTGATTATTCTATCGTACAATTTTGAGTTATTTTATTGGAATCGACTTGAAATTTTTATCGCCTCTTTTATTTTATCACATTATTTACCACTATTTTATTGTAGCTTTAGTTATCGCGTTATAAAATAAAATATGTACCAAAATATTTACCATCATTTTACTAAAATTTTAACATTTGTACTTGTAGTATAGGTGACCGAGATATTTGGACAAAATATGAGTTTTGAGGGAGGGGGGTGCTCACTAGATAATATGATGCCAGTTGGTATGTTTTCCTGTGCCGGACGCTATATTATTTTTAACACTGTTCAAAATTTTAAATTTTCTCATTATGCACATGTCCAAATAACATAAAAAAAGTTATAATTTTATATCTAATGTGTATTGAAAATACACTATTTAAAAGCTATCGGTCTGACACACTAGATCCAAATCTGATCAGGAGTGTTTTTCTACTTCGAAAGATAATTAATTACGTTATTGTTATCGATACACATCGCAAAAAGAAGTATCCGTTAATTTAATACCCTGTGGACCATAAAAAGTAAAAGAGTAATTTTACTTTAATTTAAACTGTTCATAAATTTTTAGTTTGTGTTTATGAATGAATAAGAAAGCTGTAGCGGTTTAAATAAACTAACAGGCGAAAATCTATATATATAAAATCCAAATACCACTCACTGACACATCATGTTATCTCTAAAACCACTGGACCTATGACCATGAAATTTTGTAGGTGTGTTCCTCTTACCTCCTAGGTGCTCGCTAAGAAATATTTTTAAAAATCCACCATCTTGATTCAAGATGGCGGCCATTTAAATTTCGACAAGGCGATATCTCCGGAACCAATTGCACTAGAATCTTGAAATGTAGAAGTTAGCTTCCTTTTATGAAATTAGTAACTTCCAACCGGCATTTATAGTAACCAATCGGGCATTTTGATTCAAGATGGCGGCCATATTATATAAAAGTCAACGTATGTGTGTATGTTCTTTATACAAATCAAACAGTTTTAGTATAATCTTAATGAAAATTTGCACACTTGTCCTTCAAAGCAAGGGGAAAATCACTGTCTACATAAATTTTCGAAATTTAAATTTTGGTACACAGGGGTGTACAGTTTTGTCATATTTACATTTAGGAGGGGGGTAAATTTAGGATATTTGCAAATTATCTTATCAAAGAGGAGGGGGTTTAAGTGGGAGGGATAGAATCTAGATATTCTCGCATAGTAAAATAATTTTAATGTTTCTTGATTGATGGTAGTTCAGTGGCGTAGCTAGGGCATTGCCCCCCCCCCCCCCCGCAAAAACTTTTTGGGGGCCCCTTGCCATAAAAAAAAAAACTCTTGAGTTTAGAACTGGGGGCCCCGTCGTCGTTGATTTGGGGGGCCCCCCCGCAATGCGGTCCCTCGCGGCCCCATAGTTACGCCGCTGTGGTATTTTATAAACTTATCAAATTAAAATAACACTCCGTAGCGAAGCACGGGTATACAGCTAGTAAAATATAAAACTGAAAGATTAATTAAAATAAAACTAACAATAGGCAAAATTAAAAAGTATTTTTACAGACTACACTCCTAACGCGAACCTATGAAACATACTTTTCCTAATGTCATTTTGGGCAGCAGGGACTTGCTCTTGCACAGATTTTACGGGGTTGGACATCGAGAATGAAAGTTCCCAGGGCCGTTTCTACTAATAGGCAAGACTAGGCGGCCGCCTAGGGCGGCAAAATTTTAGGGGCGGCAAAAGGAAGGGAAAAAAATCATGATTAATCAAACAGCGAATAAAAATAGCAAATTAATAGAGAATAAATCGGTCCGAGGCAACTCAGACAAACTTTCTCATATATGTACGAGTTCATAATTACTTAGCCCAGTGTTTTCCATTTATTAGTTTTCATATGAAAATTTAATTATTATTGAACATTTCATCAAAATTTATCATAAAAATAACTTCTCCTGGGCGGGTAATCGAACCTAGGTTCTCTCCGTCCGCGTTTTAAGCTATTTTCTCAGGAACTATATTTTTCCCGGGAAAACGCTTTATATCGTTAGATTCCTATTTAAATGGATTACATTTTAGATTTGTTTAATCAAAATCGTCGGAACCGTTTTCGAGAAATAATTATTTTCAGGCTTCTTCAGAGTTTTGGGGGGGTAGCGCCCCTAAATTTGGAGATAAAATTAATTTCTCGATTTCGCCTCAGGGTATGATTTTTCTTTACATGTATTCCAAATTTCGTCAAAATCGACCTAGTAGTTTAGGCACAGACGACAACCAATTTTTTGGACTCAGAGGACCTTCAAACGTGTAAATCCATCAAAATCTATTTTTCGCGCCACTACAATACTTACTCTTTACATGGGAAAGTAAAAATTGAGTGAGCTTTGGTTGATTCAGCTAGCCGAAGAAATAAATATTGAAAGCCAATTTTTTATCCAAAAAGAAGAAGAAGAAAAAGGAAATTTTTCGCTTATGAATTAGCAGATGAACCCATCGCTGACCTGAATATTTGATGCGACAATTAGCTGTGTACAAGAACGATGCATACAGTTTAATGAAATGATTACATTTTCTATACAGTATAACAGACCTCAAGATGAAAACTTCCAGAACTCATGGATTTGTTTATCAAATTATTTATGATACTGCTCTAACCTACTGTAGCCTTGGAGAAGCTTCATCTTTCCTATAAAGGACATTGCCATGACAGCTTTTTGTTCTGAACTTTCAGGAATAAAGTAATCAAATACAAAAATATGCAACATCTGAATACGTGCTGAACTATCTTTGCCAAAGCAAGTTAGAAAATGCGGTTTTCCTCATTTTTTTTTCGTTGTTCATTGTATCCTTTTACGAAGAACTGATGAAGGGAGGGGGGGGGGGGGGCAGCATTTTTCAATTCTCGCCTAGGGCGGCAAAATACCTAGAAACGGCCCTGAAAGTTCCATGTCCATGCTCAGTGGCGCACCCACGGCCCACGAGTTAGGGAAGGGGGCCTGGAGCCCCTAAGGAAATGTGCAGCTGGAGCCCCCAGCCCCAAGAAAATATACAGACTTGAGAAAACATTATTTACTTTTATTAGATAATCGTGAGAAAAACTATGGAAGCATAATTTTTATTACTTAATGCTCATAAAACACAACGTTACTTTATTTTTAGTGGCTATACATACATACCTTCACTCTACTTCTATAATTCCAACCCCTCCCCCCAGAAAATATCAGGTGCTAATTCATATTGTATGTGCCAGGGTGGTTAGAGGTGGCTCAAAATCTCGCTTGCTCCAGAGATATGAATAAGTCAAGTAATACTATACTAGCTGCTAGCTTGCTGTTGGCGCCAGGGCAAAAGGCTAGAGACCAACGTTCTGATCGGTGCTGTGTTCGGTAACGAGGCTTTTTAAAATTTTAGGTTATATTACTGGCAACAATGGATTTTTGAAATGTTATCATTATCATATCACCCTTATCATTTATCTATACTAGTGTAGTATTTGCATTGTTGAGTATTTAACTTTTCGTTTTACTTACTGTTGAATTTGTGTAAAGATGAAGTTCGATTTCTTATTAAGAGATAAATTAATTAAGTTTTTTAATAATAAGAATGTTAAATATGGACTTCCTTTCATAAGTCTTATGGTTCTCGGATCATTCGGTCTAAAAGAATTCACTCAGTTAAGGTAGGTGGTTTTATTTTCAAAACAAACTATTAACGGATACGTTTCATTTTTATGATAACAAAAAATAATTTTCTCTGACACCCTCACAAAACAATAAATAAAAAAATAAATAATTTTCACTTTTCGTTTTCATTATTGTTTATTAATGTCGTCTTATCGTTTTATTAGATATTCGTATACTAAGAAGAGTCTTCTCAGACCTGAGGAAGTTGAAAAACATGGCATATCCATGAAAAAACCTGGAGAGGTAACTTTGGAGACAGAGTATGAAAAAGTTTCAAAGGTAATTTTAACTATGACTTAAGATAAGTAATAACTCGATTTTTTTTTAGTGTCTAGACTACGGTTAGCTACACATAACATTACTTTCGTAGTGCTTAATTTAGAAGTTTAAAGCATTGTTTTCTTCACCGTAAAGTGATTTTGTGAAATACCATTTTTTAATTTGCTACTTACACACACCAAACCAAGTTTATATTTTAAGCCTGGTTGACCACATGAGACGTTTAAAGTTGTCATGTCACTAACAACAACAAATTGCTTGTTGACTTGGTTAGTGATTCCTTGGTTTGTGAACGCACCCTAAATATTTGTTATTGAGTAACTTGACATTGTTTATCCTACTTTTATCTCAAAAACTTTTTTATTAATATTTCTCTACATCACGATATCTTTGAAACCACTTGACCAATTGCCATTAAATTTTGTAGGTAGGTTCCTTTTTCCCCTAGGTGCTCAGAATATTTAACTATCTGATTCAAGCGGATCCAAGGTGCAAACCTGGTTTAATAATCCATCGTATACTACTCTATCCTCTAAGCAAGCTGACAGAACCACAGAAAGTGAGTACCTTGCTTAGGGGAAGTAACCTTCATTCTTCAATCGGCAGGGTGGCAAAGCCAAAGATTTTCCACATTAGGTGTTAATGTGTTTCACATTATGTGTGTTTAGGTGTGTGTGTGGACAGCTGCTAATAAGATGAGACGAGGTTCCATATTCTTCCTTGCACAGCCTGCACAATGGGCTTTCAGCTAGGCCAAACAGATGTGCCATGCCTTTCTGCAATCCCAAATAAGAACGTTTGGAATGAAGCTTGGGTGGGGTCTATATCATACTCTTACACCATTGTATATATTGACCAGGAGATAGCGTGCAAAAAAAAATCTGACAAACATCAAGCTAGAATTTTGTGTATAAGTAAATCTTTTGTATGTGGTCGGCTTCGTCTGCGGGACATAGCTTGGCAATAGGCATTTGAAAAAAATAAACCAGTGGAGAGCAGCCATGTCCTGCCCTTTTTGGTGGACAGTGTGATTTTCATGATCCTGAGTTAGTAGACCAAAAATCAAGTTTATGGTAATTTGTCACTAAACAGATTAGTTAGTCAGATATTACTCGAAATCTGTCACTTAATAGGTGACCTTGACTAACCAGACACTTTTTTGCACCCTATCTCCTGGACTAATATAATTTAGGCCCACCAATTTAGGAAATTTTGGGGGTAATATCATACTCCTACCCCATTGTATTAAGTATGATATCAAACCCACCTTTTTATTTTTTTAAATAATGACAATGAGGTTTCTTTATTTTTTAAATAAAATTATTTTTTCCCGGGTGGGTTAGATATCATACTTCAACCCAACCCTTTCAATGCTCGGGTCAAAATTGGCAGCGCTTTGAATAGTCATGGATTGTATTTCCTTCACGCTTTACATAATATAATTTGTTTTATTATTATTTAGAAATACAATTTTTTTTCCCTATGTGGTTTTTGGACCTTCATTAGCAAATTTCATTTATCTATTATAATTATGCATTAGTGATTTATTGAAATCTAATAATTTAGAAGCTATACAAACCCTTGTTAGCTTAGATTAGATTATTTTAAACCCATGAGCTTTAAGTGTAAGAAAAAATATAAATATTACACAAAATTATCATCCATGAATTATTCAATAATAAGTATCTAATTTTTGTTCCTCTTTTGTAGCTTGATTTAGAAAACTGGAAGAATATCAGAGGTCCAAGACCATGGGAACCTGAAACGATTGAAGCCAATAAGAATTAACTTAAGTGACATATCAAGTACTTTTTTACTTTAAAAAAAACTTTTCTGAACTGTTGTCAATTGAAATTGGAACAATTGACCACAACAACAAATTGACTTAATTATTGTCAATTTTTTGAGACAATGTTGAGTTATTTCCTTGAAATTTGCAAGGAAAATCAAATTAAGAAATATGTAGTAGTAATCTGGATAATTACACTCAAGTATATGAATAATAATAAATAATTTGCTGTCTAACAGCCTAAGGTTGGCTTGGGCCAACCGAGCATAATAATAATATGCCTGAGCATGATAAATTTGTAAATTGAAAATTACAATTTATTTTATAATTTATAAGGCCAATTGAGCTCCGTTTACAATAATTGAATTGAAAGAAGATGAATCTTGACTCTGTATCACATTAAATGGTGAAAATAAATATTTGTCATTTGCCCCTCTTTTCCTTTAATTTGCTACTTAATTTATTTTGAAATGATTCACACAAAAGCGTGATATATCTTTGTCCAATTGGACATATAAATATCCCTTTTTCTTAATAGTTATGAACTTTGTTACCCATCCTACTTCTCAACATTTTATGGATACCTTTATAGGTGGGTAACGAAGTTTAAAAGACTTATGGGGCACATCCTTTACTTTGTTACCCACTACTTTCTTTTCTGTTAAGGTGGGTAACAAAGTAAGAGAGTACCTGTCAATCTTTCAATTGCTATTAGCAGTATTTGATTTTCTGAATGGATTTCTAATTTAGTGGTTTCTTTCCATACATTACAAGGTTTATGACATACATATAGACACACATATATAGTTACAGTAGAACCCAGAAATCCGAAATCCCAGATAATCCAAACAACTTTTTGGCCAAAAAAAAGATGAGAAGATGAAAGAAGAATACACAGTAATATCAGAGTGAATTTCTGTCACATGTTAAGAAAGATACGTGCATGTAATAAGGGATTTCGTTTTGCAGAAAACTTTTGATTTAGTTGAAACATTAAAATCTTACAAAATATAAAATCCTGTGTTTTGTTCCTCATAACACTGACAGCTTGGTGAAATTTCGCAAGACGGCATTGGGCCGCTATGTGTTTCATAGAACCCTCTCCCATTCTCAATCATATGAAACATGTTTCTAGCAATACACTACCTCTAGACTTCCCACCCTATATTCCTAAGGAGCTGAAAAAGATTTTTCATGTCTTAACATTCATAATTATTCTTAATCTCTTTTTTTAACAGAAATACCAGGTATTCTTTGAGTCGGAATGTAGGGATACCTACAAACGGTACCAGAACCAATTTTATACATTTTGATAGGCAAATAAGCAGAAACCCTGATAATCCAAAAAATCATATATACAAACATGCCTTGGTCCCAATTAGATCGGATTTCGGGGGTTCTACAGTACATATTTTAATTTTTTAGCTCATTGGGAATTTGGCATAACTTGTTAATTCTTTTACATCAGCTGTGGTATAATGATTATCTATAATTTAAGTCTTACCAATCAATTGTTCAACAATTCACAAATTATAACAGAGTTGTTCTGTCATTTTTTAGAGTTATATAGATTATTGTTTTTAGTCATAAAAAAGGTACACTGTTTTTGTTTTGTTAAATATGTATATTTGTAAATAAAAAATATATTTATTTATAAGTATTTAAGACTATAATAATTTACCCTGAATCAACAACTTTATTAATAATCTCTAACAAAGTTCCAATCTCTTTTTTATCTAAACATAAATAAGACAAGGATAATAAAGTTTTTAAAATATTTTGAGCCAACTTTAAATCAAATTTCATATGATTTGATCCAATTGAATGTCCAGAGTTTAATTCTAGATTAGAATTGGATTCTAAAGATAATATCCTTCTTTGTATAATTAAGCGGATGAGGTGAAAGAAATTTGTCAAGTCTAAACCAAAAGTTGCTTTAAGCAAACGTTGACAGTCTGTATCCCAATCCGATGAATCACGACAATCTGATAATTCTTTTTCTACACATTTTAATTCAGATAGTAGATTCGACAGCATGTATTCAATGTTGCAAGCATTGACCCAGTTGTGATTCACAGAAATTGTATCATCCTATAAGAATGAAAGAAAAAGCAAAGAAATTAATGGAGTTGAAGTTAATATTATTAATCTCATTGGAAAAAAAGAAAGTTCTACAAAAATGACTCCTTGATTGTATTAGAATTTTTATTTTTATTACTTAGGTCTGATTTCTCATAAAAAATGTGTCATAAAATAATTTTCAAATTAACAAACAAAAATTTGCTTGATTTTAAGTTACATAAATCTTTGCTTCTACAATCTACTGATTTTTGAAGAAATTGAATATATTAAGAGTTTAAAAATGCAGATTTTTTATGACAAAATAGAACCTACAAATACTTATAAATAAAATTGTATCTTCTCATAAGAAAGAAAGAAGAAAAGCAAATTAAAAAATAAATTAATTGAGTTAAAGTTAATATAACCCCCTAGTACCTTAATAGGAGAAAAATAATGAAGTTGTTATTTTTTGGTAGTTAAGAGTAAATAAAAAATTGAAAGTAAAGGAGGAAAATTTGACGTATTCCTAGCTAAAAATAGAACACAAATGAAGCATTTGTGTTCTATTTTAAAAAAGAACTTTTTATATACTACTTTTTTAAATTTTCCTTGTCTGTCACTGGTTGTGTTTGTTTACAATTTATTTTAAACTTGACCGCCTAAATATTTAATAAATTTAGTGATTTATTGACTAATAGTAATAATTTGGTAAATCTAATTACTGGTTATTGTATTGTCATCGGAAATACATAATCTGTGCAAGTTTCAGCTTTCTACTTAGTCAGCAAGTTAGTTAAAAATCTATTGCAAGATTTGTACTGGACAAACAAACAAGAAAACAAACTAATAAAAACAGTAAAAAATTGGATTATGATTATTATTTGTAGACAGTGGTTACCTTGTTCCAAACTTGATGGTACCAACTGGAGGGTACAAAAACTGCATCCCCTGGCCCTTGATGCAAATAGCAACTCTTAGCCTCAGATAATCTAGGGAACTCTGCTTTGTCTTTATCTGTAGTCACATCGTAAGCAAGGTTACCTAACATGTCTGTTAATTTTTCTACTTGATCTGGAGGATAAAACAACCAGGTTTTCTGACCACATATGTTCACAGACCAGCTAAAAGATGAAAACACATCTTTGTGCAGTGGTGTCCTGTCAATAAAATACATTTTTAAAATAATTATATTACTAACTAGTTTGAATTATTTTACTTATTATTATTTTACTACTAATATTAAAAGAAGGAATCTTACCAAGTGCCTTTAGGTCCCATGTATACAAATCTATAATCATCTTGAAGCTCAGGAAAATTCAAATAGTATTCATTTAACCAGTCTGAAGCAAAATATTCAGGTACCTTATACCACTCTTCATCTGGATTTTCTCTGAAGAAGTGCCAGTCCTGATAAAATATTAAATTATTAGTTAGTCAAAGGAATTTGGACAGAATCCGTGGAACCAAAACTCCCCTCTGGTGGTGTCTTTTACCCCGAGCGGTGAGACATGCTATAAACACATTGAAAGAAGTGACGTTTCTGATTTATCTACCTGAATTAACTAAGGGTATAGAATTTAATAAGGGCTGCTTTTAAGAATAAAACAAGAAGAATACCTACTGATTATCTTCTAAAAGCACCTAAATGAGAATAATTTCAAGATAAAAAGAACTTTTTATATACTAAGTTTTTAAATTTTCTGATGTCTGTGTGTAATGTTTATAATATAATTGTTATTGTAAATTAGAAATAGTTCCTTGTAGCATTATATTCTGCAGTGGTTGGGCCCATTAAGGAAATAAAGAGCTCACTTTTGCAATATTTCGACCCCTCCTTGGGTCATTTTCAACCTGATTGACTAAGTTATCCTACATTATATTAGTTATTTTCTGAATAATATTAATTGAATCTTTGCGATTCTCGTCACTTCTTCTGAAGTCAGGTAACAGTCATTTCACTTATGATATATATGCACTTTTTAATGAGCTTAACTTCTAAAATATATTTTAAAAACACTTAAAATTGCCTTCCTTCTGCTATCATTACCTTTTTTTTTTTTTTTTTTTTTTTTTAATGTAATGTAGGATAACTTCTAGTCAATCAGCTTGAGAATGACCCAAGGAGGGGTCGAAATATTGCAAAAGTGAGCTTTTTATTTCCTTAATGGACCCAACCACTGCAGAATAATTGTTATTGTTATATAATATGTAATGTTAGTGAAAAAAAAAAAAAGTTCCGAATTCTTTACTTCACATAAATGACAACCATCTAGAGAGCTGATCTTAAACCTATAAAAGGACAAATCCTTGTACAACGGATCTCCCCAACACCAAATCTAAACCGTGCCATCAATATATTTGGAATAATATAAATAATATAATCGATAAATAATATAATCGATAAATAATATAATCGATATATTTCCTGTTTTGCTGTAATTCAATGTTTATCTCTTATTTATTTATAAAAATCACAAATTTGAAACCCGTCAAAATGAAGATTGCGTAAATATGGGACATGGCAAAACAAATAAAATAACTTGCGGATTTTTTCCGAACTAACTTTCCATACAGCAAAATTTGCTGAAAAACAATTAAATTCTGCTGAAAGATGGCTAAAAGTATTAAAATAATGCATTGTCATCGTGTTCTGATCTATGATAAAAGTTTCAAATGTCTAACTATTCGGGAAGTTAGTTAGAAATTGATTACCAGATTTGTACCGGACAAACAAACAAGAAAGCAAGCTAATAAAAACGTAGTAAAATATTAAATAATAACTGGCAAAATTAATCTAACACAAAATGAATAAGAATGCTTTGTTGTTTTTATTTCTTTTAACGGATAATTTTATCTGAGTCAGCATAATTATACTTTCCATTCCATTATTTTTCTTACATTCATGGACTAACATTACATCAAGTTTAATAGATGAGTTGATTATGCTTTTTTTTACCTCTTGCCACAGCAATCAATGGTCTATTGCGACAACTAGTTATAGTGGATTAATATATCAGTTTTAAGCACATCTACATTAAAATACACAATTGTGTTAAATATATAATAAGCTATATATGTGTAATATCACAGTTGACAGATCAAATATCGGAACGTATACTGACTCTATAAACATGGTTAGTAGAAAATAATAGTAGTTATTTTTACAAGCAACTATAAAAAATTAATTGCCTAAAAGTTGTTGTTCCTTGTTTTACACAAAAACTTGTTTACAATACCACCATGCAATATACAGTACCCTTTTCAGGTATCTGGGGCATCATTTTAAGTCTAAAAAAATCTTTTAAATAATTTACAAGTGATTGACTTTCAAGTAGACGCAAGGCATATTCTCCTTGTAACCTGAAGTTCTGTATTCCTTCCAATAACTAATATATTCCGAAAGTTGCATAGATCCTTTTTGCTGAGAATTATAGTACTTTTCTTTACAGTTAGCAGTTGGAATTTTTTGATTTCCTGCAACAAAAAAAAATTATTACAATTTAAATAAGTACATCAACTAATTAATTTTTTAACATTTAGAAATGTTAACATTAGAAAAGGATTTAATTAAATTCGACAAAACAAGAAAAGTTAAGTATATTCACAATATAACCATTCAGTTTAAGTAACATGAAGGTCATCTTAAGGAGATATAATGTTGGAGTAGTCCATGACAAATAATGTCAATACTATATGTCACATCAATATTGCAATACCACACATTAATCAATATCATTGTTAATATTTATCCCACTGTTTATGGTAGATCAAACATTTTTATACACAAAAACGTTCCTTTGAGATTTCAAAGTGACAGTTGTTATATAAAATAAATAATACTCTATAATATGTACATACTACAATTTACAATTGGATTAGTTTTTACGACCATGAAATCTTCAAGTGAAATAAGTATTAAATAAATAATTGAACCATGACCACATTATTTATAATATTGTTAATATTCCCACCATTTTCCAGTATTGATGTCTGGATTTCAAAGAAATGTAAATTTTCATAAATACTACGCATCGCGTGGCTCTCATTGAAGCGAGCGTAATGTTTGTCTCATCTAATAGGTGATGACAACATTTTTTCCCAACCCGAAATTCCATTTATATATTTGAATTGAAGCTCACGTTTACGCAAGCATTGCAAGCGAACTCTTAGACAGATAATGCTGTCCAATGAACTTAGCCTAAGCATTAATAAAAGGAACAAGTATACCAAATTTAAACTGAACTAGTAAACTTTTACTCAAGTTATCGTCGGAGACGTAAACGTTACTGACAGACAGACAGACAGGACGCATATTTAGTTGAATGTAAAAAGCTCGCTTCAATTACATTTTGTCTTCAATATTGACCACACTCTATCCAATAGTATGGCACCTAATTTACAAGGTGACCCACCCATAGGTGGGTAACCAAGTAAAGCAGTACCAGTAGTTCTTCTTATGTTACTATAGTTCACATTGTAATAATGCAAAATTTAAAATGTAATAACTAAAGTGTGTACTTAAAATCTAAAACTGCAGTGGGGAGTCAATGGGAGCTTAAGATTTTAAAGTCTAGAAGATCTCTTCATTTTCCCATGCTGCCAAAAATCAATTCTAATAATAAGACAACATAGTATAAGTTCTAGGCTTTTTATATCAAAGAGTTATTATCATGTATTTATTTATAGATTCAATTGCTGTCAAATGTTTGATGTACATTTGACACTAATATACATCGATATTAGGGTTTAAAAGCTGAACGATAAAGCTAAAAAATCATTTAAAAAATGTATATGAAATTGTGGCTTCATACAATAATATTTAGTAAAAGGGTTATTGTGTTCAAACCCGTCAGTACTAAAATAGATAATATCAATAAAGCAATAATAGCCAAACAAGGAAAAGTATTTAGAGCAGAGAAAAATAGGAAATTTACTGTAAAATCTCAAACCAAGGGTCAGTAGTAAGTATATTATGTTCTTCTTATGTCATTCTTAAATTTGTTACTCTTAAAGCCCCAATGAGCATGCATTCTCCCCTATTTGCTCAGATGTGGACAGGGAGAGCCGACTAGATTCGCAAGACTCAGCATGATCTGAGAGTTGTTGGTACATCAAAGTGAGCATGATCGGTTCATACTCAATGTGGACAGGGGTTAGACAACTCAGGTCAGGCCAAACAACTCCCCCCTCTATTTTCTAATATATTATATTATTTAAGGGCCGATTAGACGAGCCGATCGGGTCTCTCTAAGTCAGGGCCGCGCCCCAAACCCGGCCGATAGTTACTTCCCTATCTCCTTAAGAAAAAGTGGCTAGATGGAACTGGGACGGGCTAAGTAACTGCAGCGCTCTGTCTAGTGGTGTGGAGACCGGAGATAGGGAAACTCGGTACAGGACCACGACCAGACGGCAGGGAACCGGTCGTCGAATCGCCCCTTTAGGGATTTTTTTTTCCAAAAACAGTGGCTCATTGTTCATGCAAGGGTGGTGGTGTTGATAGGCAAGGCATGCTCATTCGAGGCGAAAGCTTAAGTGAATACATGGCTTAAGAGATTGATTTTTATTAAATCATTAACATACTATTAAATTTTAAAAAATCAAAGTTACAAACTATTGGCTTAAAAATAATTATCTTACCGAATTTAGAAGTCAAATAAGCAAAATGTGGTGCTCCGTCCTTCACCCACTCATCCTGACATTTCCATAGTTTTGTCACACCTCTTATAACACAAGGCTTGTTAGCCAACAAGAACCTAGTATAAAAGTCAGAGTAACTTAGGTCACCATCATTTATAGAATCAAAGAAATTTTCATTTAATATTTGTTCATTAAATTCTAACAACGAAGAGTTCAGATCAACTAAGGCCATGACGGATAAGAGTAAAAATGTAGATAGGGTTTTAACAAATACAATATTGAAAAATTATTATACAAATGATATTACATATCTCCCATCTATAAACTAAAACTTCAGATTCAGATGATGACGATAACACAAAATTGAAATTGGCGGTCCTAAAATAGAGAAGTTTCCACAATTCAACAATTGGTGCTGAAAAAATGAACAATCGAAAATTATTGATAACAATCTTCACCATAATGATAACAGTGATAAGAAGATAAATAAACAGTATCCAATTCAATTATCCAGCTGGGTTCATATATTTATCATGTAATTTATGTTTTAATTTTAAATTTTGTATAATTTTTTTAAACCTGGCTAATGAGCAAGAATTCGATTTAGAAGAGCCAAGTGAAGAGGATTGTTGTCATAATGGTTGCACTCCGTGTGTTTTCGATATTTACAGACAGAATTTATCCAAGAAAATCAAGGCTCAAATCGGAATCCGATTAGATCTACTTTCTCTGACGAAATTCAAGCCTTTTGTCCTTCTTAAAGTTGAAGAAATAAATGATTATATCAAGAAATATAAATTTCAAGCTTACTTATCAGAAGGAGAAAAATGCAATGGTAAATTACCTTATAGATCAGGTCAGCATCTTGTTCTTATTAATAAAATAATTTCAAATGATAACAACATTAATAGTAATGAAGTTGAAGAAGGTTTAACATCAAAAGAATATTCTATAGTTACAGATCCATCTGACGAGAATAAATGTTGCTTTGAAGTCATCATAAAGCTATATAAGAAAGGTGTAATGTCAAATTTCTTACGACAACTTCAAATAGGATCTGTAACTCTTTGGAGAGGACCATATGGTGAATTTCACTATCAGCGGAATGCACGTGAAAATATACTTATGATTGCTATGGGAACAGGTGTTGCACCATTATTTTCAATAGCTCGAGACATAGTTCAAAATTACGACGACAATACAATTATCTACCTTCTTTATTCAGTTCGTTTTGAATCTGATATAATTTTAAGAGATGAGCTCAATCAACTCCTTGCATATTGGAATTTCAAATGTACTTATTTTATCTCTGAAGTAAATGGAAATGTAGGATTACGATCTTTAGAACGGTGTGTTCCTAGTCGACTCACACATGATTTATTTCTGGAGGAAACTAATAAACTAAAGTCTAATTCTTTATTTTTAATAAGTGGCTCAGATAGTTTTTCTAAGGATATTAAAATGTTACTTGTTAAACAATTTCTTGTTAATGATGATAATATATATATATTTTGATTTGTGTTACTTATTGTTCTTTCTGCTCAGAACAAAGACTTTAACATCTTTTTCTCGCTTAAAATCCTAAACTATTAAAAAAGTACTTAATTGGAAAGAAGTATGCCTCTTGCTTTTTGTATAATTAATGCTCTGAAACCTGTTTACAAATTTTGGAATAGAGATGTTTGTTATTGGACTTATTTTAATTTAATTTTTGTTTACATTCCTCAATCAAATGTATCAATATATTAGTGTCTCATACCTCTGAGAATCATTCTCGCACACTGTTACCAAGGTAATAATAAAAAAAAAGAAAAATGCCCTACAATATAATAGTAATGATCAATATTATTTAAAACCAGCCATACACGGCCCAACTTGGACCTACGACACCCACTCCAACGAGCCAATGTGGTATGACAGTTTGACTGTGAGTGGGGTGGTTGGCAATATGTCGTACAACAAGATCTAGTCGGATTCCCTGTGCATCCAGCGCGAATCCAACAATCCCTGTCCCTTGCCATACGACCAAGTGAATGGCTGGTTTTTGTTGACAGTGATTTTAGTGTGAAGGTAATATTGATGACACATTGATCACCTGTTTCTGATATAATAAGAAACAAAAAAAAAATTTAATATCTTACATTTATTTTATTACTCTGCAAAAATTGTATAAAAAAGATTGTAGTATCATTCTAATATTAATTATAAATTATTTATCACAGAAAGAAAACTTCTAGGCTAGTGTGTACCTAGTGCTCAAGGCTTGCACTTGGTAGTTTCCTACTGCTACAGTCTTTACCAATTGACTCTTCCAACTCTTTACCAATTCTCTAGTACATTGACAGTGTGGGAAAGTAAACAAAATGGGTTGGGGTGCTTATAATAGGATCTTAAAATCCTATGCATAGAAGAACTGACTTTGTTTAGAAACACTTCTATCTTCCATTGAGATTCAATTGCCATTTTCTCTCCTTATACAAATATTTATTTATGATAAAAAAAAACTATACAATTTAATGTACAAGTACATTGATCTTTCATTAACCTTAAAATATCTATTGCAGTTGTTTGATGGTATTTATACTCTGAAGTACGCTAATGCTTAAAACTTTATTGAATATAAAACAGCTTTTGGTAAAGCAAAGAGCTTACATGGTTTACAGTCTGAGCTCTTTGTTAAAAAGCAAATTTAGGATCAATGGAACAAAAAATATTAGAAATTCTCTTTGTCTATATTCTGTTAGTCCACTCAATCAAATTTTGGAGTATTTATGATTTTTTGCTCCTTTGTTTTTTGGAGTGCTAATTACGAATCTGAAGTAAAAAAAATAGTTTTTTTATCCATATAACTCAAAAACTACCAACTTAAGGTTAAACATCACTCTATACCCAACGTTTCCCAACACTATAGTTTCAACCCAAAATAGGGTCGTGACAAAATATTTTAAGGTCACAAAAAAACTTTGAAATTATAGGTATAAATTTAAAATAAACATAAATATAAAAATAAGTGCAATGGAGTTCATGTAGGTATATAAATTTAATTTAACAAAGTAAAAATAATAAAAATTATGTAGATAAAGTCATAAGAATAAAGGACTGTTATTAGAAAAAGATAAGAACAAATACTTGAAAGGTTGATAGTGACAAAATAAGGGGTATTGAAACTTCCTTGAAGCTTTAAATCTCTTCTTCAAACTTCCTACAATGGGTCATTTTTCCGCCAACATGACTTTAGGAAGGTGCTTTATATAATAAAAAAACTGAAATAAAAAATGAACAAATCAAGCAATGCCATTAACTGAATTAAGACGATGAGTTATGAGTTTAATCTCTAGTCTATGATGATGAGTGTGCTCAGTTTTAATATTTTAATAAATCAGCCTAATCCAGATTAAGGTAGAATTGAGGGCCTTGGGGTCATGTATTCCCTGCAATCTTTAGGGTATGCAATGCATTATATTCACAGCAGGGTCGTGAAAATATTAAGGATAAATTTATAGGATTGCAGCAACAAAAAGGTTGGGAAATGCTGTTGTAAACAAATATAATCTACACAACATTTTTCAAACTTGTTTCACCATACGTACTGTTTACTGGTGGAATTGCTTTTGACATTTTCATGTCTTGGCTATGGCACATAAACTCGAAAAGCGTTACCAAAAAAAAGCATTATACTGCTACCAGGAAGGTAGGCAGTTGCTGGAGGTAGTTCATAGTGGCATAGTATTGTCTAGTCTATAGAGGGTTGTAGACAGAGCCTTCCCTCCGCGGGCTCGCCATCGTAGGGGCTACATCATCACCTTGCGAGGTAACTGGCTCTATGCCCCGACTTCCGCTTCTCGCTAACGAATTTTGGCACATAAACTCGAAAACTGTAACCAAAAAAAAGATACTAAAATGCGTTACCAGAAAACAACACCAAAAAGCGTTACATAAAAATGTCTCACTGTCTTGCAGACTCGTATGCAAGCAATTTTTTTATTTTGATATTTTTTTCGACCCATCCCTACTCCCTCAACACACATGGTGTTAAAAATTGAATGTAAAAATAATACGCTAACTTCAACCCTCTTTTGCATCTAAAATACGCTGCAAAAGAAAAATGAATGGCAAAGAAAATAGTAAGGTCCTTGGTGGCTTTAGAGGAAATTTTGTGTAGACAATTAGGTAAATATTGAGTAATGTCTTGCCTATAGTTAATTTTTTAGAGTTACTGGGAAACAAACCTTAAAGTATTGTGATGGCGAAAATTTGATTTTGAGATTTTGATGGAATTGCACGTTTTAAAGTCCTCTGAATCCAAAAAGTTGTTTGCTTTTTTTGTACTTTTTATAAAAATGTCTGTTTGTTGTCTGTGCAGACGCTTGGATCCTAAGCTACTGGGCAAATTTTGACAAAATTGGGCAATTATATACAGAAAAATCGGCTAATTCGTATTGTACGTGCCAGAGAAATTTCCTAAAAGGTGGTTTGAGGTGGCTCAAAATCTTGGCCTGGCACGCACAATACCAATTTACCGAAAAGTCATACCCCAAGGCGAAATCGAGAATTTATTTTTAGTTCCAAATTTAGGGGCACTATCCCCCCCCCCCCCCCAAAAAAAATTGAGAAAAATTATTCCTCGAAAACAGTTTCGACGACTTTGATTAAAAAATTATATAATGTAGTCCATCTAAATACGAATCTAACAACAGAAGCCGTTTCCCGGGGAAAATCTAGTTTCCGAGATATTGATGAAAATAAATCTGATTTAGTTGAAAATCGAAAACAAAAATTAAACAACCACCTGTTAAACGCCTTTTATTTTTTTTTAAAAAAAGTAAAATTAATTACATAAGATATTATGGAATTTAAATACAGTTTCCATAATATGAGACAGTTTGTCTGAGTTAAGAGTTGTCTCGGACTCGACCGATTAATTTTACGTATTTTGGCTCTTAACTCAAATTTCAGGAAAAACCTTTTTTTACGATTTTGGTAGTATTCATACTACGGAAAGATTAAGTTTTAATTTAAATCAAATTATAATTATTATTAACTACGGGAAACAGACAGAGAAAAATACACTCCAGCGCTGGGATTTGAACCACAGGCCTATATAGAGGCCTGTGGTTCAAATCCCAGCGCTGGAGTGTATTTTTCTCTGTCTGTTTCCCGTAGTTAATAATAATTATAATTTGATTTAAAAGGAAAAATCTTTTTGAAGTGGAACTTCTTTGGCGGCGGTAGAGTGAATTTTTTCATTTAGTGAAATCGTGTAACGAAGTTAGCGATTCGAGACTCGTCCAAGTGTAACATTTTTACAGATTAATTGTATTATATCTATTTAAAGGTATGTATTTATATCTATGTATTAATTCCTTTTTTGAATTAATTGAATCATGTAAATTCACATTTGGAATAAATGTGGTTGCCTTAGCATAGCAATATTTTTTTTTTTTAAAATTAAATTTCCCATAAAAATTAACCATTTCGTAAACCTGAAATAATTAAATTCTTCAAAAAATGAAAGAGAGCAATGCATTCTAGAACTTAAGTTTCACTTCTAATGCGTGAGAGCCTTACACATTTTTTTTTTTTTCTGAAAATATTTTATCTGAATAAATAAAGAAATATTTTGTCAAATATGTTCTTTTTTCCGTCTTCCCCTGATAAACAATTCATACTTCATCTTATAAATTTTATTTTATGTTTTTAATTATTTAAATTAAAAACTGACATACACTTTTTTTCTTTGAAGGTGGCTTATCTGATAACTGATAAGAAAGGACGACTGATAAGAATTAATAAAGAATCCAGCTGTTTCCATCATAACATGAACGTAGTAATAGATGTCAGATATCAACACCAACACGACAAACTAACATAAACTTGACTATTGTACATCTTAATTACAAGCCCGTAGTGTTTGTTTCTTTCCATAAAATCCCTTCTTTAGTTTATTTCTTTTTGTAATCTTCATTGACCTAAGAGATTAGAGGTGCTTGATGTTTCATTATCTCTTGTTTGCTTTATGATTTCAAGAAGTCTGCGGTTATTATCTTCCATTTTTGAATTAATTGAATCATGTAAATTTCTTATCTTTACTCGTCGGGCCCCATATTAGTTCGCTTTCATTCATTTAAGAAAATATTTAGTGCTTTTGGAAACGACCTCTAAAAAAAAAATGAAAGCTGTCAATTTTAAACACAGTCAATTCTCTGAAAGTGAGTTTATTGTGTATTATTTGAATATTGATTTGTCAATTGTGTTTGAATCTAGTAAATGCCTTAAATAAAAGCTATAGTGAAATTATTGTTATTATTTTAAGGGTTAAGCCAAGAGAAAATTTGTATAATTTACTACCACGTTTTTAGTTTGAATATGAAGTGTAGAAAAGTGTTGTGGATATTCTAAAAAACCGACAACTTGTTGTCCATCATATAATATATTTTTGTTGATAAGATTGTAAAAGTTTATCTAAGTATTTTGGGCTAATATACTATTCACAGCCTGGTGCTAAAGATAATTATGTATTAATGGTATTATACTTAATGTTTCTAAGTTAGGTTAATCTTTAATTTCTGGTTAAGGATGTTTTAGATTTAATGATAATATTTAAATTGTTGTTTTTATACATATTTAATGAAAGTTTTGGTATAAGTGAATTGTTCGGTGCTGTTTACAGAATCAAAGTACAAAATTAATTTGTATAGTAACGTGGATCCTATTAGGGTAGAAAGAAGAAAAAGACTAAACTACTTCATATCGGCAACGTTTTGGCTTAACCAGCCATTTTCAAGCCTAAATATAATAAATTAACTATAGCTTGATATCAGTAACTATACAGCTTAATTCAATGTTGTTACACATAAAGATACATATTGGTAAAACTGAGGAATATGATACGGTTTATAGAAAAGATGGTGGACTCTAACGTATTTTGACTCCCAACGTATTTTTTTGACAAAGGGATATAAACCCTCCTATGAACAAATCATACATATATAATTTCTCAAATGTTTAAATCATACAAATGTACTGTTTGACAAAGGAATATATTATCTCAAGTGTTTAAATTAAGCAAAGTTGTGCCGCCAAGCGATTCTCGACCGTATCATCTCCTTCAGTTCAGCCTACATATTAATTACCTCTGTCGTCTGAATTAGCCCTCAACCTATAGAGTTAAAACTGTGAGATTGTACAAGTAGTTTAGGGAACTGGTAGTTCACCACGTCAAAAAACCTAATATCGGTAAAGAATATAATTACTAGTTACTGTACTAGAGCAACTCATGTCAAAAACAACGTAAACTTTTAATTCCCCAATGAGAAGAGGTAAAATGTTAATAAACAAACATAACTGGTTAGTGTTTTTATACCATTTATAATTATTAAATTATTATGTTTAGGCTAGAACATGGCTGGTTAAGCCGAAACATAGCCGATATGAAGTAGTTTAGTCTTCTTCTTTTTCCTTCTACCCTTATAGGATCTACGTTACTATGCAAAATAGTTATTCAGGGTACAGCTAGCATCACTACTACAAAATTAATGTTTTTGCCCTAGAATTTTCAACTGCCGCTCCACTGGTTTTCTGAAGAAAAACAACCCTGCTGCATATAGACCAGGTAGAGGTCCATATCAAAGTATACAATTCGATGGCATCGTACAATCCACTTTAGTCAAAGTTTTTTGTAACCAATGTTGCACACTGTGTATTGAATCAGTTTAATATCTGTTCTCCCTCAATGTTAATTTGGCTGAAATGTTCCATTGACCCAATGAAGCTGCTGGCCAGCAGAAGAGTTTAGAGGACAGTTTAATAGAACCAGTTGTTGTGAGATTGGATTAATGTCACCTGGAGTGAATGAACCTGGGTTGATTGCTTTGTTATTATATTATAAATAGTTGGCATATTATATAATCTTGTCATGGTGTTAAAATACAGTATTCATGTTGCGTTAAAGTATTGATTTATGCTTATTTAACATGGCGCAGTGCGTAAGGATCCCTGAGCCACTTGGTGAAGTTTCTGAAGTTGAGTGGAGGCGTTTTAAAAAAACAATTCAAAATTTATTTGATTGCAGCGGAAAAAGATGATCGCGACGAAAAGGTAAAAATTGCGTTGTTTTTTAATATTATTGGGTCAGAAGCTTTGAAACTATATGATCTCAGTGCTTCTCGTACTAGGAAAGAGACTCTAGAAAAGGTGATTCAATTCTATGATAATTATTTCTTCGGTTCTACCAATGTTATTTTTGAACGATTTAAATTTCGTAATATATCTCAGAAAGAGGGAGAAAGCTTTAATGAGTTTTACTTACGACTGAGGCAACAGGCCTCTCGGTGCAGTTTTAAAGAAGAAAATGAGATGGTTCGTGATTCGATCGTGTTTGGAATTAGGGATGTTAGTGTCAGGAAAGGTCTATTAAAGGAAAAAGAACTAACTTTGGAGCAAGCAATTGATATAAGTCGTTATGGAGAGGTAACCAGGGAAAGATTAGAAGTCATGCAGTCAGTTAAAAATGTTGTTCGTGAGGAAGTGACTGTACATGCCGTTAATGCAAAAGCTAGAAGCAATAATCAAAATCAGATAACTGATTGCAAATGGTGTGGGTTATCACATGTAAGAGGGCGTTGTCCCGCTTTTGGTAAGAAATGTTCCAACTGTATGCGCCAGAATCATTTCAAAGCAGTGTGTAAAAATTTTGCTGGTCCGTCCGTAAAGACAGTTCAAGAACTGAACGAGGAAGAGTCTCGTAATCTAGTGAGGAATGATAGTGATGGTGACACGGAGAATGTGTTTAGTCTAGGGTTGTTAGCAGTATCTAGTCGTTCTGGAGATGTCTGGATTGAAAATATTATGTGTAATAATAAAAGTATGAAAATGAAAATTGATACGGGAGCTCAAGTGAATGTTTTGTCTACGAGAGATGCTCGTTATCTTGGAATATCTGAAATAACTCCAACTAAGACTGTTATAGAAGCATTTGGAGGAAAAAGATATGTACCGAGAGGTATTGTAGGTGTTTGTTTGAAATGGAAAACATTTGTAGTTAAAACGACATTCCTAGTTGTAGATGGATGTGACCAGCCAATATTGGGCCTAAAAGATGCTAAAGCGTTACAGATAGTAAATCTGGTAGCAGAAGTAAAACTGGCTGATATACTTAACACTGACTATAGTGAAAAAGAGAAATTTATTAAAAAATACTCACCCATGTTCGGTGGTTTAGGTTGCCTTCCGATTAAACATCACATAACTGTTAAGTCAGATGTAAATCCTGTTGTGTGCCCTTCACGGAGAATTCCAGTAAGATTAAAGGACAGGTTAAAAGTAGCCCTTGATAATTTAGTTGAAAGGAAAATAATTGAGAAAATTGACAAACCCACGGCTTGGGTAAGTAACATGGTGATAGCTGAGAAAAGTAATGGAGATTTGAGGATATGTTTGGATCCAAAGTTCTTAAACAAAGCCATTAAAAGAGAGCACTCGTACATCCCTACGCAAGAGGATGCAAGAGTGGCACTACAAGGGAAATCGGTGTTTACTGTGCTAGATATGAAAGATGGGTATTATCATATTGAACTGGATGAAGAGTCGTCAGAATTGTGTACATTTGCAACGCCATTCGGAAGATATAAGTATCTGCGTTTACCGTTTGGTATTTGTTCGGCTCCGGAAGTGTTTCAAAAGAGAACTATGTCGGCCTTTGAAGGAATTGATAATGTTTGGATTTATTTTGATGACTTGATCATTTCAACTAAAGATGTAGCCAGCCATGATCAAGCTCTAGCAGAAGTAATGGAGAGAGCTAAAAAGTGGGGTATTCGTTTCAATAAAAGTAAGGTTCAATTCAAGCAGACGTCTGTGAGATATTTAGGACATATTTTCTCAAAACATGGGGTAGAGGTGGACACTAAGTTTTTAGAATCCGTGGCAAAGATGCCTGAACCCACGAATGTGAAAGAAGTCCAGATGCTAATGGGTCTTTGCAGTTATGTTAGTGAGTTTTTGCCTAACTTGGCCTCTGTATCGGCACCTCTCAGAAGGCTTATGAAGAAAGATTCAATCTGGGTTTGGGGTCCAGAAGAGATAGCTTCTTTTCAGGAATTGAAACGTTTGCTTACCAGTCCTCCAGTGTTAGGTTTGTTTGATCCGACTAAAATGTGTCACTTGTTTGTTGATGCCAGTTTGAATGGTCTTGGTTGTGTGTTACTACAGGAGAGGAAACCGATAGCGTATGGGTCACGAAGTTTAACGGAAGCTGAAAAAAGGTACGCGCAGATAGAAAAGGAGTTGCTAGCTATTTATTTTGCGTGTAAACGTTTCCACACATACATATATGGGGCTCCTGTTCACGTATATACTGACCACCAGCCTCTCATAACTCTGTTTAAAAAAGAATTAGCTCTGGTACCGTCTAGATTGCAACGGTTAATGTTAGGACTGTTCAAGTATGATGTAACTGTTCACTTTGTGAGAGGGGTGAAAAATGTTATGGCTGACCCGCTATCAAGGATGTTCCTGATCAACAGTGATGATGTTAAGGCAGTTCATGAAGTCTTTGTTGGCCCTGATAATAGTTTGCAGGTGACGCCAACGAGATTAAAGGAGTTTCAAACTGCCACAAAGGCTGATGCTACCCTTCAAAGAGTTGTGGAGTTATTTCATGAAGGATGGCCAGAGTTGACACGTCAAGAGGCCGATGCAAACCCACTGCTCTCACGATATTGTGTGTTAAAAAATGAATTATTTTGTGATAATGGGTTAATATTTTTTTCTGGTCGTCTGGTTATTCCTGCATCGTTACGTCAGGATACTCTGAAGTTGCTCCATACTGGTCACCCTGGAGTTGAAAAAATGCGGGCTCGTGCGAGGCAGGTAGTGTATTGGCCTGACATAAGTGCTCACATAGCTAACTATGTTAAGCAATGCTCTGCCTGTTTTACCCACCAGCTAAGCAAGCCCAAAGATGTATTGTTGTCCCATGAAATTCCGCTATTACCGTTCAGTAAAGTTGGTACTGATATAGCAGAAGTGAAACATAAACCCTATTTGATTGTGTATGATTATTATACTAAATGGATTGAATTTTTACCTCTGCCCTCAAAAACAGCGTCATCTGTGATTAGGGTGTTGCGAGAAGTTTTTTCTAGGTTTGGAATCCCAAAGACTCTCGTGTCAGATAATGTTCCATTCAATAGTGCTGAGTTTCGAAATTTCGCTAAGAATATTGATATGGAATTAAAGTTCATAAGTCCTGGTCATTCCCAATCTAATGGCCTAGCTGAAAAAGGTGTTGGAATAATGAAACGTATGGTAAAAAAGGACAATTTTGACTGTGGCAACCTGTGGCTTTCTCTGCTAGAATATAGAAATACTCCCGTTGTCTCTCTTGGTGTGTCTCCTGCTCAACTGATGTTTTGTCGGTCTCTTCGAACTTCATTGCCAACTACAGCATCTGCTCTACAGCCTAAGCTACCAAGCAATATTGGCGACAAAATCAGCAGATCACAACAGAATCAGGCTTACTACTACAACCGGACTGCTCAAAAAGACACCTCTGTTCTACCTCCTAATGCCCAATGTCTTGTACAAGAAGGAGCGACATGGGTCCCGAAGAAAGTAGTTGGTCCCGCGAGTTCCCCAAGAAGTTATCTAGTTGTAGGAGAGGATGGAAGGGTCCTGAAGAGAAACAGGAATCGGGTGCGGCCCAACCCGTCTATTGATTGTTAGCAGATAATCTATCGACTCATTGGTTAAAACAAAACAAAAAAAAAATATATATAAAAAAAAAAAAATATATATAAAAAAAAAAAAAAAAAAAAAGAGCATGTTGTGAGATTGGATTAATGTCACCTGGAGTGAATGAACCTGGGTTGATTGCTTTGTTATTATATTATAAATAGTTGGCATATTATATAATCTTGTCATGGTGTTAAAATACAGTATTCATGTTGCGTTAAAGTATTGATTTATGCTTATTTAACACCAGTTAAGTTATAAACTCTCAGTGAGAGATATTTACAGCAGATTGATAAAACCACAAAGAAAATATGAACTCACAAAGAGTTTTATTGTTTATTCTTTTTACAAATCCAATAAGAAATAGAAGTATTAAAGCCTTGGTTCAAAGAGTGCACCTTCCGTTCAGTTACAATTATTTTCTAGCCATTTCTTGGGTCTTATTTATCATTGTTAATTTGTCTTTTCTTATGTGTTTCAGACGATGAGAAGGATTGGAAAGGTGATTTCTTCTTCATTCAAGGAGCAGACTCTCAATTTGGTATGGTGGCAACATTCCAGGAGAAAATGTCTGAGCCAAACTGGGAAGTAGAAAAAGAGCTGGCTAACTTATGTGTTGATAAAATTAATGCGATGAGACCAAAGCCTAAGTTCTTTGTTATATGTGGGGATCTCACTGATGCTATGCCTAGTTAGTATGTGTTTGAATATTATAGCATATCCTATTTAATTTTTCTCATATACATGATATATATTATGACACAATTTACCCTCAGTTTTTTAAATAATGTCTGACTGTCTTCTATAGTATGTGTAGACATGTTATAGGATAAATTTAAACTACTGGACTGATTTTTATAAAAATTTGGCACTCTTGCTGAGAAAAACATATGCCTCTAAGGTAGGGTGACCAAATCTTCAACTGGAAACAACGGGACACCTCACTTTTGGGACCCAATCTGGGGTAGAACTACAGTGTACGGTGCCCCTTCTAGATATCGCAAATCGGTACTATCGATTGTATTAATGACGCCATATTTCGATATATCCAAATAATGCGTGATTTGCGTAATTTTACAAGTTTTAACAAAAATGTGTTTGTTTTGTGTTTGAATTCATTTTGTTAACCTTAATTTTGTTTTGCTCTAGAATTCTTTATCCCTGCTCCGCACCGCTTCGCGGTGCTCCGCTCATTTTCTGAAGAAAAACAACCCTCTTGCATATAGACCAGGTATAGGTCCTAATTGAAGTACAAAAGAGTTTAACGGACCAAATATATCGATATATTAAGTCTCGAAAAAGGTCGACAGTGAGATAACGTGTTATCAGAAGGGGCACCATATACCGAATACTGTAGTTTAGCCCAATCTGGGGGTCTGGGGTATATGGAATACCCCCAGGATAGGGGGGGGGGGGGACTATAAGGAGCTGAGGGTGGTAAATAATTATTTTAAATAATAATGCAAAAGGGCGTACATCTGTAAAAAGTACAGTAGTAAGAAAAGATAGCTTTGAACATAGGTTTAATAAGGAATTTTTGACAATTTCTACCCAAACAGAACCGGATGTAGGGTCCTGGCTTGGGCGGTATTTTACAGAAAACCTCTACTTATTTTTATCCACTATAGAAGAGTCCGTATTTTGAAGTTCTAGTGGACTTAGCTGTTACCCCAGTCATCTTTAAAACTTCCATCTAATACATAGTTACAACAGTCCATTTTGAAATTGTATAGTACTTGAAAAATTGCAGATAGTGTCTCCACTCCCATCCTGTTTCATTTGTCTGTCCATTGAATGTTCATAAGCACAAATTATCTTTCAGTATCGCCATTATGGGCAGGGATAGCAAACACATATTGGCATATCTTTAAAAATTATGCTCAACAGAAAGGGTTTTTGATATGCAATGTAAATACGGGACATTTAGGCGTCTCGGGAGACTTGTTCAGTACACCAGGAATGTTAGTAAAAAAACAGGATAATCCCGTTTTTACGGGTCGGTTGGTCACCCTACTGTAAGGTGAAATTAATTTAGCTCTTTGTGGAAAAAAAAAAAAAAAAATCTCAAAAATGTTTCAGACAGTTTTGATTAGAAAATTCTGATGAATTTAATCATTCAAATTAAAAAAAATCTTGCTTCAGGGATATTAATGAGAATTAATCTGACCTGAAATTTGAAAACGAAATGTGAACAATCATCTGTTGAACACTTTTTAAATATATTTTTTATAATAAATAAATTAAATTTGATATTATGGGATTAAATGCAGTAGTACTATGTATATGAGAAAGTTTTGATTGAATGTTGTTTAATATAACTGTCCTACTGTTAGATGACGAGACTAATCTGAAGTATAAGGCTGAACAAGAGTCTGATTTCATCAAAATATTTAAAAGGTTAGATAAAGATATTCCCCTGGTCTGTGTTTGCGGAAATCATGATGTTGGTAATCAGCCCACTGTTCAGACAGTTGAGAGGTATATAATTATTTTTTTAATTGACACAGAATTTAATATATTTTTTATAAATGTTTATGATAAAATAATATTTACTAAGGTAAATATGAACCTCATGCTATTTGACTTAACACAGTGTACAGTTTATTTATTTTATTTTTTTTCTTACTACAACACTTACTATACTAGTAACCATACAGGAATGGGTTATCATTCTAATTAAAGGTTATTTTATAAACCTTTATTATAACTACTAGGGTAGGGACATTGAAAGCTAAACATCGATGTTTTCTATACATCAACATCGAAAGAAAAACCATCGATGTTAGCCAAAACATCTATATTTTCGATATATCGACATCAATCTTCCAACCCAACGAGCAAAAAAAAAGGTTGCTGGTTTCATAAAAAATACCCCGTCTTCGTACCCAATATTTGTTATCGATGTTTTTTGGGGTCTAATAAAATGGTGTTCAACCAAAAAAAAAAGAAGAAGGTTGACAACTTTGTTAATAGATAATGAGATGATCCTTCACACCCTACAGGTGGGTTGGAATTCATGGGATGCTAAATGGTTTAGTTACTGGTTTCATTGTTTGTGAAGGAAGTAATATTGAAGGGTTTACACATTATCTGGACCCTTATAAGATCAATTTTTAAATAATATTTGAGAATCAGGACCCTAGATTCCTGATTGAGAGCTCTGGCCACTGAACTAAAGCTAAGTATGTTGAGGAGGGTTGTGTGATATGAAGAACAGATCGATGAATGAGACATGAAAGAGACCATGAATTTGCCTTGCCAGGGTTGAAGCTCTTCCACCCATAGGAGATAATTCCACCCATAGGAAGGATTAGTATTCAAACTTATCAAGATAAAAAAAGTACTTTAAAATTAAATGGTTAATTGCAGTATTTTTAAAAAATAATTTTTATGACCTCTTCAATCAAATGAATTGCTTTTCTCATTTCTAATTCTACCATTGTGAACCTACTACTTTAGCTGAGGTTATTACGGTTTTCTGGCATCTCTGGTTGCATAGAAGAAACTAATTCCACCTAAACTAAATACATAATTAAAGTAGTAATTACATAATCAAAGTAGAGTCATTGCTGACTTGGTCCAAGTATACTTGGATTGTGTAAACGGGATGTTAACCATACACAAAGTATCTTGAGCTTGACTTGAATTTGATTAATATTTTCTCTAGTTTTCCTCTGTTGGAGTAATCATAACAATCTAGGTATTCTAATGATGACATGGTTATCACTGGAAATATGTGATGTCTATTATGTCTCTTCTTACTCTTGGAGTAACTTCAGGGGTGATAAGCATTGTGGTATTAACACAAAGTGATAGAAACCGTATCTATTAAACTCTGTGGAAACTACACATCTAAATTTATATTCTTTAATAACAGTCTTAACTGGATTAAGAAAACTTAATGTTATTCAGTTCTCTCAGATGCTAAAGAGTTGAAGAACTTAAAAGTTGTCATAGTACATCTTCCTATTTATTTAATTGCTGTTTTGTAATTTATGTTTTTTTTTTATTTGTATAGATACCGGTCAGTTTTTGGAAATGATTACTTTTCTTTTTGGGCTGGAGGTGTACTTTTTCTAGTAATTAATTCTCAGTACTATTTCGATGGCTCCATGATACCTCAGTTAGTTAAAGAGCAAGATGCCTGGTTAGATGAAAGACTCAAGGAAGCTAAATCATCCAAACACTCTGCTGTCATATTCCAGCATATACCTCATTTTATCAACAAACCTGATGAAACCGACAGTGGCTACTTTGTTTTACCTATAGATACTAGAGCACAACTTTTAGACAGACTATATTCAGCAGGTTAGTTAGATTAAGCTGAAGCTGGGTACATACATTCTGGCAGGCCTGACAGTATGGATTTAGTAGTCCTTCCTAAGACCTGCCTACTGAGCTTTATCTTGAGCATCGTGTGTTCACAGCTTTGGGAATTTCATTAATTAAAACTCTTATCTATTATCTATATATGTTGTTTTTCTTGTCTAACAATGCACAACACAATGAAACTACTCAGAAGTCTCTAGCTCAGTTCATTACCATTTAATTATTAAGATTTTGGCAGAATAACAATTTTTTTTCCAAGAAATGAAACATGAAAAATTCTTTAAAAACATTTTTTTTTACAAAGAGTAACTTTTTTTTTTTTTTTTTTTTTGTATGCTGAAAAAAATTGAGGGGAAAATGCATTTTTTAAGAAAACAAGGAGTAAAGATAACTAGTATAAAAACTAAACCAAATTCATATTTGTACTCAGGGTAATTAAAAAAAAAATTTTTTTTAGAGATGATTATTTTGGAAATCCCTATATTTTTCCTGGGTGCACATATAATAATAAAAGTTTTAAATTATTGTGTTCAGTATTTTCTGAGATACGATGAACTTTAACCATCTCCCAGACAGACAAATGCAAAAAATTATAAGAGCCCTCCGTTTTGCCTTAAAATTATGTTATTGGCATGAACAAAAGATGTTAAAAATTAACAATTAAAATCTAATAAATATTTCCTTTTATTTTCTAAATAATCTGTAGCTACATAAAATATTAAAGAGCAGTTAATTTTTCAAACTAAAGTAAGAATGTTTATGTTTCTGTAGGAGTGCGGTACATTTTCTGTGGTCACTACCATCGGAACGCTGGTGGTTTCTATGAGGATATGGAAGTTGTTGTGACATCAGCCATAGGATGTCAGCTGGGCAAGGATAAGTCTGGAGTTAGAATTGTCAAAGTATCAGAAAATAAAATCACACATGAGTATTATGGATTTGAAGATTTACCTTCCAATGTATAAAATATTTTATCAGTATTCCCTCATTTATCTTTTCTTTCAATTATTTTTTTTTTTCTTTTTTTATCTATAATTCTTTTGAAGACGTGTATTTTTATTGAGCTTGTTTTTCAAATGTTACAAAAAAAAGTATAAGTTTTATTACAGACTTGTCAAGTGAGGTACTCGTGTCTTGAGATTTAGAACAGAGTTATGATAGGAAATATGTTTTACAGTCTGTCTCAAAGTAGAGTTAGTGCGTCGACAACATGGGAAATTGAGTGACACAGATTGGCCAACCTCTCTGAGGGAAAAAATAAAGCCACTAGGTCCGTGGTTAGGGGGCCTCTCCCCTCCACTAGAGACATTTATCTTTGCTTAGTTGGCCTCCTTTTGTCCGGGGAAACCTCGAGCTCTCATTGGCTCCCCACCCCATTTGCTAGTTTTTCCCATGCTGTCAATGCACTAACTCTACTTTGGGACAGACTGTAGTCTCTAACACCCAGGTTTGTTATCAGTATACTCTAATAATTGTCTTGCACATACTCGTAGTTAAAAGACCTGGTAGCACTTTATTCCATGTGCCTTTTATCCATTTTTAAATTAAATTTATTCAGTTCTTTGCTACAATATCATCAATCTATTTGATTTTGTATCCTTCTATATCACCTCAGATTTATTTATAAGGAAGACCTGTCTAATTCATTAAATATTATCAAAGTATTAATATACAGTGTCAATATAATAAATTTAATCTTGACCATAATTTAACCATAATAAATTTTATCATAAAACTTAACAAAACAAAATATAATAAAACACGTCTTACCAAATATGATTAAATATTAGTTTAAACTACCTTTATAAATGTGATAATGAAAATATTATAATTTTAATTACATACATTTAAAAGCTAATTAAGTAGCTTTATTTTATTATGATAGATTGCTCAATATTTGAATATTTCAGAGAGTAATTTTTATATAAGAACAGTAAAAAAAAGTGTACCTTATGATATATTAATTATTTATGAATAATTATTAATAACTGACATCTTCCAAATATTTATTATTATACACAATAATGCTCATTAGTTTTCAAGCTATAATTTTTTATTCATATGTAGTTGATAAAATAAAATTGTGCATTAAAATTTGTTAAAATTTAGTACTTTGTCAAGTAGCAAGGATAAATGTTATATCCTTACATTTATTTTCTTTATATATAATTTATTGTTAAATATGATGTTATTGTACGCCTTGATTGTTTTAACAAACATTTTTGTTGAATTTATTTATACTAAAAAGTAAAATAATTTGTTATCTACAAAACATTTATTTTTGTTGAGTAAAAAAATAAAATTTAGGTGTTTCTACTTTTTTTAGAGGTATAAGATTTTGTAGTATCTAATTATTGTAAACCTCCTGGGGTAAACACATGCCGAGGAGTTGTAGGTTTAGATGGATGATATATCTAGGCCAAACAAAACTATTGTATTAAATTGGAAAGCACATCCCTAGCAGCTTGCAGTATAGGTGTAGGCATACAATTGCTCTTCCCAAGTATTTGGCAGCTTATGTATATGTGAAATCCAACAAGATGCGAAAATCACAGGTTTTAACTTTTTTTTTTTAGTTAAAGCAGATAGTTGTTGAAGCAGATGGAACACAACTGTTCCCTCAGACCTCGCCGGCATATTAATCCATTAAAAATATTATAAAATATATCACTTTACTACACAAAAACAGAGAGACAAGACGTATTACTATTAGACACATTATACAATTATAATATATTTATAATATACTGCAAGGTAGTAGTAAAGGCCGGAACTCCTAGAGGCTTGCCTAGACTAGGCTGAGTTCCCTCTACTAGGAGGGCTTTGATCGTTTGCAAGGTCAACTTTGGCCTCCCGTGTGCTGATTTTTATGAAAAAATTAAATTAAAAAAGGAAACTTTAAAGAAAGTCCATTCTAGCCAAAAGTACGAGTGGTGTGGGAAAAACAATCCAGTCTAAATTATTTAAAAAAAAAAAAAAAAAAAATGTTATTAAAAATTAACTGTAATAACACAATTTTTGAATAGAAATAAACAGACTAATTTGTTGGCCTGACCTGTCGTATGTATTTTTTTCCGAAAAATTTATGTCAAATAAAAAATACTGCTGATAGCACTAATTTTTCCTATAAATTTTAGGTAAAATTAGTGCAATAATAACACGAGTGAAAGATGTTACAATATGAGATTCTTAACAATTTTTTATCAAAGAATAATTATATAATACATACTTAAGAAGTGGTCTAAAAAGTGTTTCTAAAGGCCTAATTTTAAATAATTTTCGAGGGAGGGCCCCCCAACCCCCTTCTCTTGGCGGGTACCTCCGGGGGTGTCCCGGTTTGCCTCTGGAAAAAATATTGCAAGCCTATATAAACTTATCTATTTTGCTTTACAAGCTCTATTAATTGTACAAAATTAATTCAAATTTGTTTCGACCAGTTCAATAATTACAACCATTATGTATATAATATTCAAATAAAAATCAGTCTACTATATCAACATTTTATATTATAAAAAAAAACAACAGATTAACAAGATCAAGTTTACTCTCAACTAAATGTATAACTGGAGAGAATTTTTCTATCTTTTCTTTAGTCTTTTAGTTCTAGTATAAAATGTTATTGATGCTACTTTTAATTTTACTTTAATTTTTGTTACCAATGTTATCTAAGTATTATTTGTGTTGTAAAAGTTTTTTTTTAAAAAAAGGTGTTCAACTTTACAAAAGTAAAAGTACTCTGTAACTCCTTGATATCATGTAAGGAACATAGCCAAGCATTTGCTATAATTAACTCATATAATTTTTTTAGGGTCCGTAGGCAAAGTTTCATGTTTTTATCTCTTTTGATTCAAAAGTTATTGGAAACGTACAGAGTGACCCTAAAAAAGCATAAATATCTTTGGTAGAGTGGATTTTGTTTTAGATAAAATATGGACCACAATGAAAGAAACATAATACATTTTTCTTTAAATGTTAGTGATAGTCTGGGGAAATTAATTATATCAATTTTTATCATATTTGTTTTTAGTAAAGATTTTATCTTAATTTTCAATTTTCTAACATTATGATAATTCTCCTCTAATTAAGATGTACAGGAAGGAATAAACAAAAAATTAATATTTAAAAAAATCATATATTAATAACAATTTTATTTCATATAATATTACAATAATATCTCCAGCGATTAAAATTATGTTCAAGGATACACTTATAGCGTAAATTACAAATTTAAAATGATTTTTTCCTATTTATTTTATTACTTTTTCTTACGTAAAATGGATTTATGGGAGATGCAAGAGCAGAGGGTTTGAGAACACCTTGAAGTGGTTTCTTGGAAGCATCGTAGGGGATCATTGGCGACTTCTCAACAGTTTTAACATACTCCTCCGCTTCTGAAAAGAAGAGAATGAAGTTTAGATTACTCAGTTCTTTTCCTAAAATAAGGTTGTAAGCATTGCCGTACGAAGGGGTGTGTAGAATGGAAAGGGAATGAAAGTGAGTACCTTTTTATAGACCAGGCATATTAGTAAAAAAATACAGCAAATGAAGGAAATAATTTATAAAGTTTTAAACTTAGTGAAAACACTCTTAAGGGGTGTAGTAGTAAGAACTCTTGGGGGGGCGCGTTCCCCCCCTCCTTAAAGTCCAATATTTACTTTTTTTCACTTTTAACAGTTTATTTTTAGAAGAAAGTGTTATTAGCAAATATATTTTTCACATAATTCTGCACAAAAAAGGTCCTATGTATGTTTGAAGTAAGACATACAGTAGAGAGTCAATTATCCGAACATTCAATTATCCGAACTGGCATCATGAAAAAAAAAAAAAAAAAAAAAAAAAAAATCAAAAGCCACCGCCAAATTAATTCCTAGAAAGAGCGGTGTTAGCTGTATGAAGGGATACCAGATTTCGATGAATTCAGTTTGACGGGACAGACATTAACATTTGTTAACTAAGAACTAACTTTTGTTTGTCTGTGTAATTTGTGGAATCATTTGCAGCATTTTTCCACTTAATACCTCGCCATTCTGTTGGTCAGTTATGTCAATTCTTTCAGTTTCAAATCATTCATTGTGAGGTATACAGTGAATTAGTTAGTGGTCAGATATTTTAAGTAAAACTTACAACATGTCGACAAAAACGAAAAAAGTTGTGCTTTCATTTAAAGATAAAATGGAAATTATTACGCGGCTAAAGAAAAGTGAAACGGGTCAGGCATTTTCTATCAAGTTCAGTGTTGATTAATCAACAATTACAGGATTAAAAAATAATTCTGACTCAATCACTAGGTATGCACTTAATCTTGGATGTGAGGAGGGCAGTTTATATCGTAAAACTATAAAAAAAAAATCGAAATCCGAATTGTTGGAAGATACTGCATTCACTTGGACTTGGAGCCTCTGGACAGCCCATATTGTGTGAAAAAGCAGTAGAATTAAACATGAAGCTTGGTTGTGACTGCATTCATTGTCAGTTCTGGGTGGCTGAAATATTTCAAATTGGATTCAAATATATTCAAATGGGATTCCGCAAATCAAGATTAATGGTGGAAAATTAAGTAAAAAAAAAAAATTAAGCAGACTAGTATTACAAATTTCTTTATGCCAAATTAATCTTTGGAGATACAATTTTTTTTTTCACTATTTACTAGATAAATAAAACAAAGGTGCTTTTGCATAAACGTGTTTGATTATTTTTACATCTTCCCTTTTAATTTCTTAGGAATTTTGATTATCCGAATTTTTGATTATCTGAACCACCCCAAAAAACATTAGTTCGGATAATCGACGCTCTACTGTACTTTTTTTGAGATATTGTAGTTAGAAAAAGATAAAAAATCATCAGATAGCCTCAAATTAATTTCAACCGTCTGCGCTCTTTACATTTGCTAAATTAATTCCCTTCTATCGATCAATTTTTTCTCTGTCAATTATGAATTAAAGTATCAATTTAGCCAAATGTAATCAGTACAGTTAAAATTAATTTGGGGCTATCAGCAGGCTACTTTCAACAAACCCTCTAAATTTCATAAAAATCAGTTGAGTGTTCTGAAGATATAGGTGTAAATAAATGTATGTTTTGTGCGCATGTGGAAGATAAAATAATGTTTTGAAGAAGAAGGTTGAGACTATATGGGATCAACAATTGGCTAATTATGACCTACCATCTAAAGTTCATTAAAATCGGAAGAGTTGTTTTTAAGATATGTTGGTTCGCAAAAATAAGGTAATCAATTTTTTTATCTTTTTCCAACTACAATATCTGGAAAAACAATGTCTTACTTCAAACATGCATAGGACCTTTTTTGTGCAGAATTATGTGAAAAATATTTTTGGTGATAACACTTTCGTCTAAAAATAAACTGTTTTGCGTAAAAAGTTAAAAAAGAGTTAATTTTGGACTTTAAGGAGGAGGAGGGGACATGCCCCCCAAGAGGGGGGAACTTTACTGTTTATTACTAATACACCCCTTAAGAGTGTTTTCACAAAGTTTCAAAACTTTATAAATTATTTCCCCTTTTATTCCTTATTTTCCTGGACTATTAAAATGCTTTAGTTCTTGAGTGAAAGAAGTAGATATCAATAATTAATTTTGATACAAAAAATGAAAAACCTCTTGAGTTTAGTTCTAAAAACTGTTTGATGTCAAATATAAATTTTTGCTTACATCGAAAATCTCATAAAAATACATTTTTTTAATTTTTCACAAGCTTACTCATGCAGTCGTAGAAAAAGTCAAAAATTATTCTTTAATAAAAATAACACTCTTTATTTAACATACAGACTTTCATCATATAAAATAAAACAGTGTCTCTTTTAACTTGAAAAAAAAAAAAATAATAATAATAATAATTGGGCTTAATCAGTGCTCAAGCCAATACAACTTGGTTAAGACTGCTAGGGTTATCAATTAAACTAAGCTTACATACAATTAAAACAAACAAATAAAACAATTAACAGTAACATCAATAAATGATCAGACAGAAAGCAAATGTCACACTAATAAAAATTCAAACAAGAAATTATAAATAAGAGTTCATTAGATAAAACGAATAAATGCTTAAGTACCAGAGTAAGAAGAAGTTGTGTGTAGGATAGATTTTCAGTATCTGACAAAAAGCCTGGGGAGAAGATATCACAGCCTGCAAGACAATAGATAAGCCCCTGCCCTCACATCTTGTTAAGGGCAGCATCCAGATTTTCCTGAACATTTTATAATAATTTATTCTACCCCTTTAAAATTATTCATATTCGAAGTATATTACCCTTTATTTCTATACTATACTTATTCTTATTCAGGTCTGTAGGGTATTAAATAATTAAAATTCAATCTGTTTTTGGCTATATTTCACCTCCTTTTGAGGCATCTTCAGGCCTTAAACAATTCTTCCTAAAACATAACTTCATTTATTTTTCCTAGTTATTTTCCTTCCCGGCAATTCACCTGTGCATCTCTACATGGTCACTATTTATTTAAGTCTGTTCCCTGTAGTTCAGTATAATTGTATTAAAAAATCAATTTCCTCGAATATATAGACAATATAAACTTGTTTTCTCTTCGAAGAAATTATTTGTTTAATTAAATTATTCTTCCCCTTTAAAATTATTCTTTAAAATAATAAATTAAATTATTCTTTAAAATAATAAATAAATTATTCTTTAAAATACCCTTTAAAATAATAAAAGTACAGGGAACAGACTTAAATAAATAGTGATTATGTAAAGACGAGCAGGTGAATTGCTGGAAGGAAAATAAATAGGAATAATTATTAGATGAAAAGAACTTTTTATAAACTAGGTTTTTAAATTTTCTGTTGAATCATATGTAGTGTTGAAAATATAATTGTTATTAATATATATAATGTAAGTGAAAAAAAATAGTTCTGACTTTATTTACTCCATATAAATGACAACCAACTAGACAGCTGATATTAAACCTATAAAAGGACAAATCTTTGTACAACGGATCTCGCCAACACCGAATCTAAATTGTGCCATTGATATGCCCCCGTGTAGGGGACGGTAAGAGAAGAAAAATAAGTACAGATGCAGAAAAATTAAACCGCTACCTAGGACACAAGTGTAAACAAACCTGGTTGTCACTTGACATTTAATTTATTTCTTTGTTTACTTTTCCTGTTTCGCTGTCATTCAATGTTAATCTCTTAAAAATACACTTAGTTTTTATATAAAAAAGGCCTGATATAATCAAGAAGATTGTAAATATGGGTCATATCAAAACAAATAAAATAACTATCAGATTTTTTCCGAACAAACTTTCCATACAGCAAAATTTGCTGAAAACAAATTAAATTCTGCTGAAAGATGGCTAAAAGTATTCAAATAATGCATTTCATCGTGTTCTGAGCTATTATAAAAGTTTCAAATGTCTAGCTACTCGGGAAGTTAGTTAAAAATCGATTACAAGATTTGTACTGGACACACAAACAAGCAAGAAAGCAAGGTAATAAAAACGTAGTAAAAAAAAATAGGTTATGTTTAAGGAAGAAATGTTAAAAGCCTGAAGAAGCCTCAAAGGAGGTGAAATATACCCAAAAACAGATTGAATTGAAGTTATTTAATACCCTACAGACCTGAATAAGAATATGCTATAAAATCATTTATTAATCTATTCCTCATTTCTGTATGGGTTGTTTGTTTTTACCTTAATATTATTACAAGATTCAATCATTATTACTTTATTTGGCTGCATAATAATTTAGTTTATTTGATAACCTATATGTCACGGATAACAAAGGGTTAGGGCATCACTTTATCTGCTGCATAAAATTGACATAACCAGGTATCGACCAGTAACCTCCAGTTTTCAAAGCAAATATGATAGCAACGAGCACCAGGTACTTTCTATTTAATGTACATTTTTTAGTGAAGAGACACTGTTTTAATTTTAATCCCAACTGTTTTAATTTTAATTCCATTAAAATTAGTTACACTACAGTAGAGTCTCGCTAATCCGGGTTTGACGGGACCGGACCCAGTCCGGATTACCGAAAGTCCGGATTAAACGGAATCAGTTTTAAAATGTAATATAAAACAAGCTTTAGATGAGAAAAACTATTAAAATCGATGTTATTACAGTACAAGTTACTTCAACTACAGTCTCAAAAACATACTTGTACAATGTATGTTCACTATTTTAGGACTTCTGTCACCAGTCCAAATATCAAATGAATTAAAATAAAATTACAATCTACTAAGCAGGTGCAGGTATAGAAGGGACTTCCAGGGAAACAAGCTGTGTTCCGATATGAAATTCGAGAAACGGCTAATCATTTCACAAAAAGTTGAGACATTATACACACGCGGCTTGGCGAAATTTCAACGGAACTGCGTTGAGCCCCCGCTACGTGTTTCTTAAAACTCTCTCACCATCTTACTCGTATTTTATTGTATATCCTGGAATACACTACCTTTATATCTTCCGCCCTACATTTTTATATTGATGTGCTTTATCGATTTCAACAAAGCATTCGATTCATTAAAACATAGTGAGATATGGATTGCGCTCAAAGAAGCTGGAATAAAAGAAGCATATATACAAACGATAAAAGAAATCTATAAAAATAGCGAAGCATACATAGCCCTAGAAAAAGATGGTGAGAGGTTCAAAATAGAGAGAGGCGTAAAACAAGGATGCCCGCTTTCATCCATTATTTTTAATTGTGTGCTAGAAAAAGCGTTTAGAGAGATAATATGGAGCGAAGTAGGTATTGATGTTCATGGCCGTAAGCTGAGCAACCTAAGGTTTGCAGACGATGTTCTTCTGTTTTCTACAAACGAAATTGAAATGAAAGGCATGGTAAACAATTTGATAAAAACATGCAGAAAATATGGACTGGTAGTAAACTGGACAAAATCCAAATTAATGTCAAATATAAGCCAAGATGCATTAGAGATGGAAGAAGGTGTGATAGACAATGTCGAGGAATATATCTATCTTGGTCAGCTGATCTCTCTGCACGACTCAATGAATAGTGAGATAAAAAGAAGGATTAAAATAGGATGGAGAAAATTCTGGCATCTTAAGAAAATCTTTAAAGGCTGTGTATCTGAAAACATCAAAGTAAGAACCTTGCAAAGCTGCATTTTCCCAGCTATCCTCTATGGAAGTCAGACTTGGGCCTTAACCCAAAAATTGGACGAGAAGCTAGTTTCCGCGCAATGCCAGATGATAAGAGCTATGACTGGCATAAGCAAGATGGAGAAAATAAAGAATAAAGAGTTAATAAGAACATACGGAGGGAGAAGTCTAATGAAAGAAGGCCACAAGATAAAATGGAGATGGGCTGGACACGTGTACAGAATGGACACGGAAAGATGGACTCGAATAGCCACAGAATGGACTCCATATGGATGGACTAGGAACAGAGGAAGACCGGCAAGAAGATGGGCAGATGAATTTTCAGAAAGAATAGGAAAGTTATGGCATAGGGCCACTGCAAATAGGCAAAGCTGGAAACAGGCAGTACAATTTCAAATAAGATAGCAGCACTATGCAGACGAAAACCTCACAATTACCCCTAAAAAGGGAGGCTTTTGCTTTATTAAATAAAGTGTCGATGAAGCTATAATAAAAAAAAAAATAAAAAAAAAAACATTTTTATGGAACCAAAAGAGATTTGTCGATGTTTTTACTTATTCTAAATCTGTTAATTTTTAACAGAAATACCGGGTATTCCTCATGTCGGAACGTTGGAACCTGTAAACTATTCTAGGAACAATTTTATATAAATTTTAATAGACAATAAAAGCAGAAACTTCGATAATCTTAACAATTCATAAATCTGAATTAGCCCTGGTTCCAATTTGTACATAGTTTTTAGCCTGTCCGGATTATACGGATGTCCAGACTAGCGGGGTCCGGATAAGCGAGACTCTACTGTACTTATATAATCAAATTATTTTTAAAGTAATACATATATATATTTTTTTTTTTACTAATTTAAAGCAATGGGATAATGATTATTGAACAACTAAAGTTGCTATTTTAAAAAATTAAAAAAGAAGACAACAGTAACAGTCTTACATGATCTTATTCAGAGTAATTTATAATTTGAGAAAATAAATTAATTACCTTGAGCTCGGTTCTTAGAGAGAGCGAATAGCACTTTCTTCTCACTAGCTGGTGTTTTCATTTTCTAAAACAGAATAATTATGATTTGATGATTCTTAATATTAAATGGGTGATGAAGAGGTCATCACATGAAGGATGAAGGGTCATGTCTCATTTGTGTTTATAAAATTAATAACAACAACAAAAGTACAAAACTGTTGAATTTAATCCTTGTAACAGCAAGTTCAAAACAGTTAATTAATATTCAAATCTTAAATAATTTCACACAACTCCATCCTCTATGGAACTATTTAATTATTAAAAATTACTTAAGGCAGTCCCGGCACACTACGAAGTCGCCAGATAAGCCAAAGCTGATGCAGATGCTGTATAGTGCATCTGCACTATTTTTTTTTTTCTTTTGGGTTTTAGTCCCGATCAACTGCCAGGGTTATTACAGGACGGGGGTTATCCGGCCACTTTACTCATCTAATCGATGAGATCATCAGTGTGAAACATGTCTTACCCCGCTGGGATTCGAACTCTATAAGGCAAGCACTATTATAAGGCAAGCTGTAACGTCTATCACCACGGTAACTCAAACTTCCCCCCTGAGTGAACCAGACACCTGACTTACCCATTACATGTTTTGCTTCAGGTTTGACTGAAAACATATGGAATGTCAGAAGACATGGTATTATGGCGTGACAGTTGCCGGAAAGGTCTGTCACTCTACCTAGGCACCATTTGGCCCCAGATTTGTCCAGCAACTATATAGTGTGTAAGGGCTTATAGCTTGTTATTAGAAGAATCTTTATAGATCTAATAATATATTATGATATGCTGTCTAAGAAAACAATTCTGTACTTCAAGAGGTAAACTATTCTAAGTAAAATTGTAGACACATGGTGAGCTATTTACTACTCACTAAAATATGGAAAATTGATTATTCAAACTTTCAAAATATACAATTGATTCTCTCATTATAAAGCAACAAAGGAGTTACAATACTTTACCACAATTAGCTGCCAGCGTAATGCAGTACATTCAGCAAAAAGTTTCTATTTGGACAATTTATTTCTGAACTTCAGAACTATATGAATAAATAAAGGAGACGTAACAAGCTGAGATGATCACATAATAATACCATTTTGTATATGCTCTTCATGGTTTTATTGGTTACTGTTTCCAGTAATTTTGGAGAGGAGAAAAAATTAAATTTAATAGAGAGAACTATACAAACCTTCATAGCTTGTTTTCCTGACAATTTACTACTGGATGGCGTAGTTAGTTTATTAGCAGCTAAGTTAACGACTACGTCCCCTTTGCCTGGCTTTAAACGACTTTTGTTAGACATTACTTCAGAAGTTGGTGTACTGCAATCATCCTCCATAGTCTGAAATGAAAAAAATTTAAAATAAATTGTATTTCAAACAAAATATTGTGAAGGGGCAGGAAATTATGTAGTTGAAATATTTTAAAATACTCTTAGCAATGAGAATCCTTAAAATTACAGAACACTTTAAACAAACTTATAATAGCATTGACTATCTTACCAGTAAAAATTCAAAATCAGAAAATGAAGTCTTTATACTCAGAAGAGGGTATTTATTTGGAATAAAAGTTCTTTTTAAAAATATTTTTTATTGCATCAAAGCTTTCGCCCAGGGAACCTGAGCTTCTTCAGTGATAATCTAAAAATATATAAAATTAAAAAGTATTTGTAGATTATCATATCACTGAAGAAGCTCAGTTCCCTGGGCGAAAGCTTTGATGTAATAAAAAATCTTTTTAAAAAGAACTTTTATTCCAAATAAATACCCTCTTCTGAGTTTGAAATTCTAAAGTCCACTATACCTCTCTCCAATTTGAAGTCTTTATGTTCTAATCAATGATTTTAATAGAAAGGAGGGGTCACTAAATTGCCCAACAGCAAATGGTTGGTGTTGGCTAATATTATTTTAATGTATGTGCTGCTTAGAAAGCAACAAACATCTTAAAGTGTTTATAATATTAATAAAAGTTTGTAATACCTGGGAGCTGTTAAAAGTGGTAGCTGCATTTGTAGAACAAGGTGTTAGAGAGCCATTAGCTAAGTAGTTTGCTACTTTTCTTTTCTTACTTTTAGAGGTTTCTTCTGCCTCTCCATTTTCTTCAAGTTCATTCACCTGATGAAACAAACAGAAAAAAAGATAAAGCTTCGTTAAAAGAAGGCCATGAGTTCTGAACGCATTGCTGTTAAGACTTATAGTTTTAAGACTAATAAATTCCAGATGGGAGAATTGGATGTCTCTTTTTTTACTCACTGTCCAAGGAGAAGAAGCTAAGGAACAAGGACTGAGAATAAGGTTGATTCCCTTCTCATCAGCACTATTTTCTGAAACATCCCATACAGTACTCCCAAAATCACTATCGTTCAAATCAACCTGAAACCAATTACAGAAATTAAATAAAATATTAAAATAAATAATGGTTAAAAGTGAAAACATATACTAAGCATCAAGTCTAATTTTAAATGTTAGCTTCAAAGACGCCAGTCTGCCTCGAGGACTGGAACAAACTTCCTATAGTTTATATCACATATTGAAAGAAATGAAAAACACTGTAATTATAAAATATAAGTTTATTGGTCTATACCACAATTTTAATCTATTACAAATCACTCCCGTTTCAGCCTCTAAAATATAAGTTTATAAAAATATAAAAGTGTGACGGCTATCTTCAGTGACTTATATTTCTAGACTAACGAGAAGGTAAGGTGGCAAGGGTTTATTTAGGACATAGGTCGGGTGGGGAATTTGTGGGATTCGTGGAGTAGTGGGTGTGAAGGGTTTACAATCGGATTAAGAGCTAGGGCAAGCCGAGCTCTAGGTGTGTAAAGGAAGTATGTACTAAAAAATTACAGGAATGAAAAATGACTATACTAAGTTATACAATTTTACTAGGATCTAAAGAAAAAAATGGAGAAAGTCTAAACATATCACAAAATAACGAATGATTAAAAATAAGAAGAAATTAATAAGTAGCATAATTATTAAACGTATTTGATATAATTGTGCGGATAGAAAACTTTATAAGGTGTTAATATAATAAATAAGATCTATAAGTTAATGGCAACTGTTATTAATAATAATTAAGGAGTAACTAAGGAGCTTATAATAGGAGTTTGACTGGTATGGAATTGTTTAAGTTGGTTCTTTCATTAAAGCAATCGATATGGGGATTAGCTATGGCTCTGTAGATTTCGAGGTTTTCTAATAAATCAATTTTTTTTTTAACTTCCGAGAGCCAATGTCCTTTCCAGTAATTTTGCAAACTGCAAATTTCAGAGTCCCTTTTTATGTGTTTTGAATAAAATACTTGATTACACTATTCTTGTTATTTTTTATTTATCGTTTATTTATTTTTCAAGTTTATTGTTATCAACTATACACATCTACATTTATTGACCAAATAAACTTCTTCTGGAAATGCACTTACTCTGTATTATTTGGTGGCTAGGCTGTAGGATACCCTATCATGACTCCAAATAAACATTAAAACCAATCTAAAGAGGCAAATTAATTGTGGTTATTTACGTCCAGTTTTGCTGAATATATATTAATAATATATTATTTATATAAAGTGATACATATAAAAATAAATAAATACCTTGCGCTTTCTTCTAGACCCACTGGTGTCGTAAAGCTCTCGATGGAAAGAAGAAAGCCTTTTCACAGCACTATCTAATTCATCTTCACTGGATTCATCTCCATACTGCTCTACACGGTGCATACCAAGTGGATACTTTTGCTTCTCCAGTTGTTTGAATCTAAACACAATTAATAAGATTTTTAAGAAAATTCATAATTAGAGTAAGCACATTTATTACTGTCATCTAGTTTTAATGAAGAACTTTATTTGAGTTTTCCTAACAATCTAGGTTTTTGTGGCGACCTCATCTCAAAAAAAAACAAAAATAAAATGAGTCTCCTTCTGAATGTCAAAAAGAGGGGATTCAAGTTTTTATCATTTTTAGGGTCCGTAGGCAAAACCAAGGACCCTTATATTTTCCTGCATATGTCTGTCCGTCCGTCCTCTCGCGTGCTCTCACGGCTACACCTTTCGTCCGATCACTTTGAAATTTGGCATGTATGTGTCTTGTACTGACCCACATGTTTTAAAAATATAGCGACTTAAAAAAAATATTTTTCAAAAAAAGTAGGGTAAAAAAAGTTAAGGGTTAATTTTTTTTTTTTTTTTTTCCGACACCGTGAGAGGTATCATATGAAAGGGTACGTCGAGCTGATTACAAAAATATATAATTCTTTGGTTATAACTGTGATAGGGCGAGCGTAGGCAAGTTTGAAGTGGGTGTGAAACGTGTCCCCCCTCTCTATCTCGCTTATTTGAAGTGCAAAAAATCCCTGAACATTCTTCGACCAAAAGTAAAGATACCACTTTTTGGAAATTTCGAAAAAAATATTATTTTATTTTTTATTGACAAAATACGTTTTTTTTATAATTATGGTCTTTTCGATGTATTTATATGGTTGTAGGTTCAGTGGCAAAAAAATACTTTATCAGAGTGTGATTTGAGAATATTAGACCCTTAGAATAGTTCAAAGTAAGCTTTTTAGCATTTTAAAAAAACACTGTTTATACACTTTACAGTTAAACACTATATAGTGTGGCCTACGGACCCTCGCTGTGTGCTGACTAGCACACACTTGACCTGTTTATTATTTATCAAGTGACAAATTTTATGTTAGAAAAAAAAAAGGTTCAAAAACTACTTTAGAAAAATTAATAAAATATCTGAGACTAAGTTGCTGTCACTAAAGGAACCCACTAGGCGCTTACAGAACATAACACAAATCAATTTACATAAACCAGATTCTATCTTTACCACAGGGCCTAGATTGTTATAAGGATTTTAACTAAGTTATCTTCAAACAATTATAGAAAGCTAGAGGTAAAAATGATTTTAACAACTGCAGAACTTGAATGAATCAAAATGTAATTACTTCTAAATAAAAAACATACTTTTCTATGAGAGAGGAGATGTTCTTGCTCTGTCTAGCTGCCAGTGTTCGAGCCTGACTAATCTTGGTATTAGATAGTAAATTGATAATGTCTCCGGGTTGAAAATCAACTGGTGGTAGAACAGTATCAGCATGCCCCGCACGGGGATCTAAGAACACATCTTCATCCTCATCTTCCTCCTCTACTTCCTCGTCTGTAGATATGTCAGGCTCAGAGTCTGTCCCAACTTCTTCCATCATGTCAATATTTCCACCAGGGAATCCGTGCTACAATATAAATTATTGATAAAAATATTTGTCGGAAAGTGTATTGTTTTAACATTCAAAACAACTAATTTTAAGTAATAAACTTTTGTTTTTTAAACTTAGTAAATAAAAGTTGAAATAACTTTTTATTTTTAACTCTCCTACAAATGGGTATACAACTATCATTTAGTACTAATTACATGTTGAGGGTAATAAAATAAAGAGGAGTAAAAATAATTCCAGTGTAATACTCAAAATAATTTTTAAAAAAACTTACATTTTTCCAGGCTTCAAATTTAGCCTCGTGCTTAAGGGCAAGGTCAGTTTGCCGGATTAGATAGAGGAAGACATGACTCTTAATAGCATTTATAATTCTCATGTCTGATTGTGTAGCTAATAGGTTTGCCCAGGGCTTTACTAATTCTACCACAACTTCACTCTTCAATTTTCCTTCTCCTATCTGATTGAGGAAAAAAAAAAAAATAATAATAAAATAAATAACTGAACACAAAAAGTTGCATTAAGAAGATATATAAATTCAATGGTTAGTATGGTAACTCAGCTTCTAATGTGCTAAAAAAAGAACAGATAGGGAGGGAAAACTCCCCTTCTAACGGAGGCGCCAATTAATCCTTAAACTTTTACCTCTATGTAATCCATCTAAGCAAACATAAACTGATGGCAGTTTTTGCTCTGTGGAAACACCTATACATAGATTGTCAAATCAAATATTACAGAAAAGCATCATATGCCCTTATTTCCTTTATAGGCTTTTTAATTATCAGAAACCTCCAATAGTCAGTCCTACAGTCTTCGCACAACTAGAATCGACGCGTTGACAGCGCGGGAAATTGAGTAACACACAGATTGGCCAACCTCTCTGGGGGAAAAAATAAAGCCACTACGAAGCCTTCTTATACTGTTATCCAGAGGGCCTCTCCCCTCCACTCGAGACATTTATCTTTGCCTAGTTGGCCCGACCTTTTGTCCGGGAAAATCTCAAACTCTCATTGGCTCGTCCCCCCTTTTGCTAGTTTTTCCCGCGCTGTCAACGCGTCGATTCTAGTTGTGCGAAGACTGTAGCGATTTTCTTTTTCTTTTCCTATATAAGTAGGCAATGGTATTTTAAATACAGTTTTTTCTATATCATAGAGTTTTTTGCTGTCAATTTTATGACCCGATCAATCAACTCATTATTAGGCCATTACAGGACTGAGGATTAGCCACTTTACCCATTTATTCGATCAGTGTAAAACATGTCTCACCTCTCAGGGATTCGAACCACATATGTCGATGATTAGACCTAAGTTTCAGGTGAATTGCGAGTACACTAACCACTCAGCTTCACCTGTGGTGTAGGTCCTCTAATACTATTTCATTTGAAAATTTAACAATAAATAGATATTTCATAAACTCGAAAAATAGACAACATACCTTGGACAATTCAACAACATAAACGTCAGCTAAATGCAAAATAAAACCGACAGGGGCAACAGTAAGAGCCTTGAAGAACATTTCACTCATTTCTCTAACTGGTTCCTCTTGCCAACCATTCTTCTTAAGAACAGCAAAACTCTGTCTAATAAACCTCCTTACCAACTAAAAAAATAAAAATAAATAGATAATAATGAATTCATAAATACAATAACATAATAGACAAAACTAAATAATTACTTGTGAGGTATAACACATTTTTTAAGTTACCATCATATATTTATCAAGTCTGTGCTGATCTAGTCCAAACCATGCTTGAGACATAGCTTGGTAGAAACATCTCATAAACATTAAGCTATCAGTGAACTTAGTAAAACAGTGAAGCAGCTGTGATATAGCCTCAACAGTAGACTCCTGCAAAAATAAAAGAAAAATAAATAAAACAAATGATACATTTAAATTGAATGTTTATTATAAGCAAAGTAAATACAGTTCTGAAGAAACTGTAAGTGTTCGTTTCACAATTAACTTTTAAATTTAAGAGCTTAAAATAATCAATTATTAAGAACGTAACGGTTTTTGACTTGTATTATTCTTGACCATTACTTTCTGTGAATAAATAATCACAGATAAATCCAATGGTGGTAAGATTTCACCATTCGGCATCAGAGCCTTATAGCTTTTGAGAATAAAATTAAGGTATTTTACCTGAATGAGAGGTTTATCTGACATCCAGACACAGTAGAACAAACCCTTCCATATCCTCATAAATCCTTCCTCTGTAAACTCTAAAAACACAATAAAATGGATTAGTAACAATATTTTTAAAAAATCATAAATTCATTTCGACTGCTCTGAATGTCAGTTTAATTAAACAGTTGCTCTGATAATTCATCCCTCCTACTTTAACTGACAGAAAACTCTGAGTATACCCTTGCATCGAATTTAATACTCATAATTTTTATATGGGAGTAAATTAAATTCTCATGAATAAAAGTAAATAATCATAGAGAGTAGGAATTATAAGTCAGACATTGGTAAATTCTACATTCTTTTATCAAAATTACAGTTCTTAAGAATCTTTTTGAGCTACTAAGTTAGAGTTTAAGGAGCAGAACTCTTAAGCACAGCTTTTCTGAACCTATTTACTCATGAACTAATATCCTTTCTAATTAGGGGTCACATTTAAGATAAGCAGACACGGATATTTCACCTTTAACAAGGCAGAAACAGTTTCTGTCTGTCCTCTTAAGGTGGAGTGTCAATGCGACAAATGAAACAACTATAACTGTGCAGCTCATAAATGGATCCTCGACTGTGTTTTTCTCCAATGTGTGATAGTGACTCATCATGAAAGAGGTGTAATTCAATAACCAAACAATGTCTTCACAAAGCAGCCTTCTCCCAATAATTTAAAGGTACAAGGATAGACTTTGAAAGTACAAGTTGAACAGTACTGTGTAAGTAACTGAATAAGGATAATCAAATAAAGTAAGTGCGTCAACAGTTACAGCTACACTGCTTGAGAAGGCAGTCAAGTCGTACGTTGTTAAGTCGCCTCACTAGAGTTTCTTCAGTCACTCGGCTACATAAATAGGTCATTGAAAAGGGTTCCATTCATTCACGTAAAAGGAGTTCCATTTATGAGCCACGCAGCTATAGTTGTTTCAGTTGTCGTATTGACACTAAACCTTAAGAGATGCAGGTCACAAAGGGTGCGTACCGAGTTACTAACCAGGTCGACTAAGAAATTAACAGTGTCTCTGGCAAGACCAACCAAAACATCCGCATTCATAAACCTTCGGTTGATTTAACGATCGACCGGAGCAGTTGGGACCTCTTCAACCGAATCCAAAGTAATTAACCCTTAGAGACACCCCTTGGCGCATTGAGTGCGCCACGGGTAAAAAAGTTTCTGTAAATCACAGATTCACGATGCGAGAATAATAACCCCTCACTTTAACCTACCACTAGAGACCCCTAAAACAGATGAAACAGTCTGCTTTGATTATTGCTTCGTTCTGCATTGTTTTGCCGTGTTTATTTGTCTTGGTACACTGTATACACTGCCCATGCCACCATGTCGGATATAGAGAAATTATGCCTTCTGATCAATATTTTTTGGTTTTGCATGAGTTGTAGGATTAGGATGATGGTTGTGCGGAGTTATCTTAGGATTTTGACAACTAATAATAATTAATTAAGGTTGAAAGCCTGATACTAAGTCAGAACGCTGAAGGAGTAAATTACTGATTTTTTTATAATTGAAGATATCATTGAGAAATAAATATTTAATACATTAATTGACTTTTTAGTTCAACATTTCCAAAACGCAATCTAGATAATCTGGATTTGACCTATTTATAGTTTGAAAAATGCATTGGTGCATAAAGTACGCCGCCCGTGCCTCATTCTTTGTCCACTATAGCCGTGCTAGGAAGGGTTAACCATCATATTACCTTCTGTAGCAAAATTCCATTGTAATTTAAAGAGCTAAAAACGTGTTTGTCTCCTGGTGCGTCTGTTTTTTTTGCTATTATTTAAAGTCTTTATTAATATTTAATTGTTTTGAAACGTAGACCTTTATTGAAGTGAATAGTGCAGTGGAATGCAGCTAAAAATCACATTATTATGAATAGCAAAGTTTTCAGTAGAAGGAAAAAAGAAAGAAATGATGGCTATATACAAATTTATCCCATATTGGAGCCGCTGCAATTAATAGTTTAAGCAATTGATTTTAATTGAGTTTAAGCAAATTGCATTAGCTTCCACTTTTATCTCACATTAAACAACAGCCAATTTTATAACCTCTCTTTGTTTATAACCTTTTTGGTGTTTGGTGCTTTCAACTGGTCCCAAAGATAAAACAAAAATTATTTCAAGCCGCCATGAAACTAGCTACAAACTGCCAATTGACCTTGTTAGTGATTCCAAACTCACCCAAAATCTTATCTTGATTACACTCAAATTAATTCCACCAATTTTCTTCAAGGTTTATTTTCTTGCACGTTCAAGTTTAGTTATTTGTTGCCAATATTCATTATTTCTTATGGAAACGTGTTTTTCTAGACATGGTGCTCTAGCTAAACTAAGCATTATAGTAAATCTTTACATGGATTTCACCAAATATTTTACAATTTATTTTAATTGGGGAAGACTGATATCAATTAACAATTTATGTTTTTGATTCACTATTATAATAGGAATTAATTTCTTCAGAATTTGTTTCACTTATAGCAAATGCTTAAAAGAAAAATACAAGTTATTTTCACAGGTTATTTATTAAGACACTTCTTATATTTATTGGATAACATTGATAATAGTAAGTCAATTTTTACCAAATGAATTGTAATTTATTTATTCATGTAATTTTAACCAGTTTAAAATGTCCTTAGGCTTGGAGACACAGGGAAACTGCAACTATTTTTAATCAAAATATCCCATAAATAAATCAGAAGAATAACTGATACTGATAATACAGTCATGTCAAAATGAGTTTTAACTCTGACAGCTCAGGTTGGCCAACCTATATAAGGGGGGGGGGGGGGGGATAAAGCCACTAGGCCTATTTCTAGAGGGTCAAGCCCTATGCCAATGATATTTTATGTTGACGATTTAAACAAAACTACTGACATCCTAAACGTCAAAATCTCGAGCTTTCACTGGCTCCCATCCCTATTTTTTTTTTTATTCCTACGGTGTCAGAATTAACACTCATCTTGACCCAGTAAAAAAAAATAAAAATCATAACATTTTAATACTGAACACAAAGTTAAACAATAATTTGTCTAAAAAATATACTGATAAGACATTGTTCTAGAACCATTGGTGAAAGTGAATTGGTAAAAGTACGATGTCATCGAATTTTGTACTTCGATTTAGATCTGTAACTGATCTATATGCAGCAGGGTTGTTTATCTTCAGAAAATGAGCCGAATACCGCGAAGCGCCCGTTGAAAATACTAGGGCCAAAAAAAAGTGTACTTCGATTCTGTAAACAGTACAATTCACTTTTACCTAACAATTTAGTACAAACATATCTAGTAAGAAATCCAAGACAGCCTAATTAGGTGAAGTGTTGCTTGAAACTTAGGTACCAAATTCTTGTGTTAAATTGGTAATTTTTTGGGGGAGAGATATGAGAGGAGCTTGAGATAAACATCGATGTTACCAAGACAATAGCTTAAATTTAATGGTTTAGCGTATTATTTCTAACAAAAATCGGTGTTTAACATGCATCTAAAAATAGTTCAATGTTTACTGACATGTTCTAGAGCCGGTAGTCCTTTTGTAAGTGGGTATTAAGGGTACGCACAATAACATAAATTGAACATTGATTCTCAATAAAAAAATATATCTCACCTAAAGACGATTTAGCTTTAAGGCTAAGCCACTTGTTGAGGCGACGAAGAGCTCTCTCACGAAGCTGTTTGTCGTTAGCAGCAAGGGCCTTAGCGAAATGTATCTCCTGGGCAACCACAAGTACCTTCTCCTTGTCTTTTTTCATAGTCATTAATTATAAATTACCTTATAATAATAACTAACAATTAAAATATTAATGATACAAACTGTTTTCAACTCTATATTAAATACGAAACACCTTGTCCTCCACGCACGTCGGTTGCTAAATAAAAAAGGAAAAATGCTTTCGACTTTTTAACAGAAATCAGCATGTGTTTAAACATCAAAGTCAAAATCCAGGTTAATTCATTTATCTTAACATGTAATTATGTAATGCGTTCTTAAAACAAGATTTTTAACTTTTTTTCAATCAAGCCTTTTATTTTTTAATGAAGAAATAAATTACACAACTATAATTCTACCATATGAAAACGTATTTTAGTCATTAATAAATATATATATACTTATTTACTTTAGCCCCCCACTCAAGAATTGATGTTAGAAAGTTATGAGTGACCCCCCCTCCGTTGAAAGAATCAAACAAAACATTTTAAATACTCAAAATAAAAATAAAGAAAGCATTAAATTAATTTTTAGGTGTTTTCAAATAATCTTGATGCACATTTTATACTTAATATAAAAATACATTTGATCCATTTTCAGTTTTTACAGAAAATGGGGGGCGTCTTTTCCCGTCTTAAAAGACAGAAAGGACAGGCCAGGGAGGCTCTGGGCTATCAATGGTATAGTCGTATAATCTTATCAGTCGACAGTCGAATGTTTACTTTTTTTCTTTGTTTTTGTCTATCCCTTGCTAATAATTTTTCTTCAGATCCTTTCTCTTCTCCGCCTGGATTCTTTCTTTGCCCTAAAATGATCTGGTAATGAATCACCCACTTATTTATTCTAGTTTATTAATTATGTGAATAATTATAATTATTTAACTTATACTTTTTCCTTTGTTATTTAAATATTTCTTGCCAAGATTGCATAAACCTTTGTATTGTTTCCTTATCAACACTTTTTATTTGATTTACTCGAGCCTTTTAAATAAAATATTACATTTTTTGAGCTTCATTTGTTTTTGGTTTTTTCTCTTCTAAGTATTCAGCCTTATGGAATAATTAATGTTAAAAAGAACAAATTATTTAATGTATTGGAAAGGCTTTATTCTCTCTCCTTTTTTATTAGTAAAACTGTCAATTCTGGGTTTATTTACTAAGTTTAAATATTTAAAAACTTAATTTTTCATGAAGGTCACTATAGAAATAGAAAGGGCAAGAGGATTGGGGTTAAAGTATTCTTCTTGTTTTTCGTTTCAAAATCTTAAATTATTTTACTTTGGGATTAATATAAATGTCATTATATCACTACTTAATCTTTACTGCACATGTTATGATCTGTGATCTGCATGTATTTATTTATTTATTAAAAAATGATACAGACAATCATCTTATAGTACAAATCTTATAAAAACATAAGCCGCAGGCCTTTGTATAGCGCAGCACACAAAGAAACAATGGTATCATATGTAATTTAACGTAGCTATTTTCATATGAGGAATTATCCTTACAATAATTTATAATTGTGTTCGATTACCACAAAATATCGGTCAACACAACCAATTTTTTCTTACAATAATTATAACTCACTCTGTGCTAAAAAAGAAAAATGATTTATTTAAACCCTTAAAAATAAGGTCCATAACCTTGCTCAGTTGCTGTCCTATAATTCTAGTTGTGCTGAACCCTACTTTGTATTTATACTTAGATAAGTCCTTGAAAAACAGTCTGGAATAGGATGGAGATAAAGAATAGAACTCCATGTTCCTTCCCTTCATTTGTAGGGTGACCATAGTCCCTGTTTTGACTGGGACAGTCCAGTTATTTTAAGCTTTTGAGGTCGGTTTCCGAAAATGTCTCGATTTTGGAAAAATGGGACATTTTACAGAATGCCTGGGTAAAATGAAAAACTTGTCACATATTTAATGAGTTGGAGAGGTTTCCAATCTTAGTAAATATGTTATATATCAGCTGAAGTATTTGTAACAAAAATTAACCGGTTTCGACTACTTAACAGTCATCTTCAGATTCTAAATCAGTTGTTCACAGTAACATGTGAACCTCAGTTATTCATTGATGACGAACGAATATGCTATTTACTGTAAGGGGTTATTTCAGACTTTTTTTGAAACTGTTCCTTTTTACATTACAAAAACGATTTTAGTAGGATCTCGATAAATTCAATCTTTTTTTTTTTTAAATTGATTTCAATTATTATTTTAATTTTAGGGAAAATGGTGGAGGGTTATGTTTATTTTAGGTTAAGGTTAGTACTTTTTGACCTAACCTAACCATCATTACCCTAAAAGGTGGCTCCCATAATAATTGCAACCTTTTCATTAAATTTTGCTATATTCATATTTTTATTATTGCAAAAAAATAAAACAATTTGGATAGATTTAAAAAAAAGAGGGGAAATTAAATAAATTAGACAATAATGGGTTGTAAAAGCATAACATCATTCAAGTATACGCTATTGGACATGGGGAAGCTATGTGCTACACTAATTGGCAGACTATTGTTTTAATTATTTAATGAATGCTATAAATGTTTGTAAAAATTTCATAAAGATACATTTAAATTGTTACTTTAAACTTTAATCAATTACAACTATGGGAAATTGTTGTTCTGTGGTTATAAGTTATAGCTGATATTTCGCCGAAGTTCGGCAAATTTGGAAATCTGATTGGTAAGCCTACTCTACTTGCTCCCTTTTTTATTTACTTTTTTACTCTACTGGCTCCCTTTTTTATTTACTTTTTTACTCTACTGGCTCCCTTTTTTATTTACTTTTTTCTTTATTATTCATAAAAATTGGTATTGAATATCATAAAATACAAACTATACTTTACTATTTAGTGTCCAGAGATTTTGCATTATAAATTAACGTGGTGACATTATTTGTGGTAACTGCATGGAATAAAAATGTATATTAAATGTTTCTCAATACAATAGTAACATTAGTATTAACTTGTAATGAATATATGTGTGGACATAATTATTTTTGTGGGGGAAAGGGGTAAAATAGGGATTTAGGGGGAGGAGGGCACCATATATCCTAGTTTTAATTAACTATCAAAATTGAACTACTAAATTTAAGAAATATTATACCAGTTTGATTGCTAAAACCAGTATCTTTTCTAATTTTCTTTATCTTATCTATTTTTAGATAAAGGTTGTGTTTCTTGAGTTACAACTACAGCACTTATAATGCTAATTTTACTAGTTTTCTATCTCAGAGGTTTTATGTAGAAATTAGTGTGCTAATGAGCGTGATTTTATGTAACTAACCAAGCTAAATATGTTTAGTATTAAATGTTGTTTTTATTCGTAATGTGAATTTAAATTACATATTTTTCCTGCATTGTGGAAAAGTGTAGTTTCTGCATGTTTTCAACCTTCAACTGTTTAACCAGAGTTTTGTCTATTTATACCAGAAAATTTGTTTATTTTTTCCCTCTCTTGATATATATATATATATATATATTTTTATCTTTTTTGTTTACATGTTTTTTTCTATTTTCTATAGCACAACAAAATTATAGATATATTTTTGGACCTTGTTTTTTAAAAAAACAAAACACAAATTTTATATCTCTTGAACTTCCTTCCATTCATTCTCAAAAACCTTATTTTCTCTATTTTCAGGTTGAAGTAGGGGACTAGGAAGAGATTTGGCTGTTTAATGCTACAAATTAAAGATCACAGGATGCATGGTTCTTACATGAAACAACTTGTTAAATCCAAATCGGGACTTAAAATAATTCCTATTGACGAGAATGAAGTCAGCCCATTCTTCATGAAGGAACCCATTTGGGTTCCTGATAAGCAGGTCTGTAACTACAAACTGTTTATTTAATTTTATATCTTAAATTATATTTTCTAATTTTGAGAATTAAAATATTTATCCTGTAACTTATTATAAAGATACCCTACGAAAGAGGAATTCAATTATTAAATTAAAACAACAAGACGTTTGAATTGACTTAATGAGTAAGTTCCTCTTAATAATTTAAATGTAAGTAAATTCTTTTCTTAGTTAATTATTCCATGCTAGGGAATAGAATTTTTCTATAATTTAATTCTTCTTTCTACTTTTACCTCATCCCTTTCCACTGTGTAGAACGTCCAAAATAAGTTTTTTTTTTTTTTAAATTTATAAGTAAAAACTTTGTAATTCATTACAGATAAATATGAAAACAAACATATTCGATTCTAGTTCGAGCTGTTAAGCCCTTGACAACAGGCTTTTTTTTTTTTTTTCCGGGGGACTTTTTTTTTATAAAACAAAAGTCCGAAGCAATAAGACCTCATGAGTGGATCCAAGGTCCAAACCCGGTTTAATAGTCCATCCTATAGTATCCTATCCTCTAAGCAAGCTGACAGACCCACAGAAAGTGAGCACCTTGTTTAGGGGAAGTAACCTTAGTTCTTCAATTGGCAGGATGGCTGAGCCAAAGATTCTCCACCTCAGGCGTGTTAATGCAGGACAGCTACTAATAAGATGAGAAGGTGTTTCATCCTCTTCCTCGCACAGCCTGCACACTGGGCTTTCTGCTAGGCCAAGCAGATGTAGATGTCGATTTAGCATGCAGTGTCCAGTAAAAAATCCTGTCAAAAGATGACAGGATTGCTTTTTGAGCGAGAGCAGCGATCTGGTAAGATGCTGAGATGGTTCCCGGATCATCATTTTTGAGTGTCGCCTACCTGAAGCAGTGTTCCATATTCTGTTCATATCTAACCTCATGAATGTCCTTATGGAATGTTTCACTCCACAACGTGGCACGCCAACAACTGGTTCTGGTGTAATTGGGGTCGAATTGGAACCTGTTTTAGCTAACTGGTCAGCAATCTCATTCCCCTCAATCCCACAATGTCCAGGAACCCATATCAGTTGTACCTTGTTAAGTTGTCCAAGAGTGTTAAGATGGCTTTTGCACTCAGCAACCAGCTTAGATGTATACCTTGGTGCAACCAGTGCTTTGATCGCTGCCTGGCTGTCAGAGTAGATTCTGATTTGTCTGTTAAGCATTTTTTTATTCAGGATAAGTTGAGAACAGGCCAAAATTGCATATATCTCTGCCTGAAATACAGTGGCATATTTGCCTAAGCTCACACTAAGCTCATATCGGGGTTCTGCACAGAAAACCCCAGCCCCTGATAATTCTTTGATTCGGGACCCGTCGGTGAACCAAATGTCTGTTCCTGGTGGCACTTGAGGATCATCTCCAGGTTCCCAGTCTTGTCTTGAAGGAAGCAGATACTCCCAGCTAATGTCAAAATCCCACTGTGGTATCATAGAGTCCTGTAACATCACTACTTCCGGGCAGATTTCTGTGATACAATTCCATATTGCACTGTGTCCTATACTGTCATATCCCATCCATAAACCAGCACAGTGCAGGCGATATGAAGCTAGCATAGCTTCGTACTTCAGGTACATCTCTAAAGGTGGTAAGCATAGCATAGCCTCAAGTGCCAGGGTTGGTGTAGTTTTCATTGCTCCTCGTATACCAACACAAGCCGTTCTTTGAAGGTGCTGAAGTGATTTCTTTGCAGTTCCTAAGGATACCTTGGCCACCAGACGACACATGCATAGGAAAGAATTGGTCTCACCATGGCAGTAAAGATCCAGTGCAGTACTTTAGGTTGTAATTCCCAGGTGGGACCAATGGCCTTCCGGCATACCCAAAAGGCCGCCATTGCCTTATTCAGTTTTGCTTCAAAATGAAGTTTCCAGGTCAGTTTTTTATCCAAAATTACACCTAGATATTTTACTGAGTCTGCGAGGTTAAGCTTCTTACCACTTAGCATCAGTTCTTTATTTCCATCCAATTTTCTTTTTTTTGTAAATAGTGTCACCACTGTTTTTTCAGGATTAACTCCGAGGCCGTGATTATAACACCATCTTTCAACAGAATGAAGAGCTCTTTGTGCAAGCTCAAATACTGTGGTAGTGAACTTGCCCTGAACCAGAACTGCTACATCATCTGCATAAGCTTGAATGTAAATCCCATCTTTCAGAATGAGCTTTATGAGACTATCCACTACAAGGCACCAAAGTAACGGTGACAGAACTCCGCCTTGTGGACAGCCTCTCCTTATAGCCACTTTTATGCTGTGTCCATTTCTCTCAACTTTAGCTAGTCTAAGAGATAGCATTGATCTGATCCATGCCACTATAACTGGGTGAACACCATGGTCAGAAGCAGCTTGGCTGATAGATTCAACAGAAACACAATTAAAAGCCCCTTCGATGTCCATGAAGAGTCCCAGCATCAGCTGTTGCTTATTGAGGGCTCTTTCGATTTTGCAAACTAAATGGTGAAGTGCTGCCTCACAAGATTTTCCTGCTTGATATGCATACTGCTGCTTGCTTAATGGAATGGTCATGTTGTCCCTAATCCATCTATCCACCAGCCTTTCCAAGGTCTTTAATAAGAACGAAGTAAGACTGATGGTCTGTAAGATTTAGGAAGAATAAAATCGGGTTTACCCTGTTTTGGTATAAAAACAATGCGCACCTCCCTCCAGGAGCTAGGGATAGTTCCTTGAGAAAGGAAGATTCGGTAGATCTTAACTAAATCGTCAATAATCAGATCCAGGCCTTGTTGGAGCATTATTGGCATAATCCCATCACAGCCAGGGGATTTAAATGCGGCAAAGCTTTTCACTGCAAATTCCACCTTATTGTTTGTAATGATAGAATCTGCTAAGGCTTGAGCTCCTTCCACAGGTAAAGCCATAGGAAAATCAGATATTTCAATGTCCTCACTTATATCGGAGCCTGGCATATGTGTATTTACCAGATATTTAAGGGCCTCCTCCTCTGAAGAAGTAAATGTGCCTCCATTAAGCAGTAAGGGACCACTACACATATGTGTCGGTGCTTTGGAGAGAATCCGGTGAAATCGTGCCGCTGGAGCTATTCCTCCAATATCTGCACAGTAGGCTCGCCAAGCATCCCTCTTAGCTTTTTTAATTTGTGCCTTGTATTTTCTGCGGACGGACTTATATTCCTCCGAAAGCTGTGGCAAATTATTTCTTTTAGCTTTGTTCAAGATTCTGTTAACCTGTCTTCTAAGAGATTCTACTTTATGAGTCCACCAAGGTGTTGAGAACCTTTGGGAACGGACTTGTAATGGACAACTAGTTTCATACGCTGTACTTATGGCTGTTGTAAGTGCTTGTACGTAGTCCTCGGTTTCTTTAAGTCCGTTGGGACAGTGTCCTACTTTGTCAAGTTCTTCTTTGAGCACCTTTCGATATATGACCCAGTCAGTGGTTCTAATGTTCCTGAATCGTATCTCCTGTGTTATCATAAATAGAATGTGCCTATGGTCTGATAGAGATTCATCCTGAATAACATGCCAATCCTTAACACATATTAGTAAATCTTCTGTGCAGAAAGATATGTCGATCACTTCTTTTCTTCTTGGTGTGAAATAAGTAGGGACAGCCCCGCTATTCAGGACAAAAAGCTGTGTGCTAGATAAAAATTCGAGGAGGGCTGCACCTCTAGGGTTAGTGTCACTGCTACCCCACACTAAGTTATGTGCATTAGCATCAGCACCTACTAGAAGAGAAAACTTATTTTCGGTGCAGAAGTGGATTAAATCCACAAAGCTAGATGGAGGGGGCAAATCCAGAGAGTCATAGGGCAAGTAAAGTGAGCAAACTATAATGTCTCGCTTCCCATGCCCCAGCAGACTCCCGTTAAGCTTTACTGCCACCATATCCCTTCGGCAAAACTTCGGTATAAGGGTCGCATTAATGTTCCTAGTTATAATACACGCTCGCGGAACCTCACTATCTGTAGAATAGAAAATAGTACCCCCCGAAATTCTCAACCCACGTATAAGTCCCTTATTTACATATGGTTCTTGAATTAGGCCAACATTTGCACTTACATCTAGAAATTTCTTACAAAATACTGTGCTAGCAGCACCCCCGTGCTGAATGTTGGCCTGTAAAAACTTAATTTTATTATTAAACCTAACACTCATTATGGGGAGAAAAACGTTTCGGGCTCATTATCCTCCTCTCTTGCTATTAAACCTTTAACCCCCTCTTTTGTTTTCTTTCTTTCCATGTAAGAAGAGTCCGATTCATCTGATTCCTCACGTGGTCGAATTCTTGATGTGATGTCTTCTGCTTCTGGAGCTGAACTGGCAGTGGGAAGATCTTCTCGATAATTCATACTTCTGGCTCTATTTGCTGCCTGACGTTTTATTTCATTTTTGTATTCTGGACATTTTGTGTCTGTAATGCCGTGCTGAAAAGGGCGACCTTTCTCCTTCCATGGTAGACAGATAGGCCCCTCATTGGCTTTAGAACATTCCTTTTTCCAGTGGCCAATAGCTGAGCAGTGAGTACATGCTTGGGCTACTTCTTTACACTGAAATTTATGATGGCCCATCCTTCTTCTTTCTACTTTTACCTCATCCCTTTCCACTGTGTAGAACGTCCAAAATAAGTTTTTTTTTTTTGTTTTTTTTTAATTTATAAGAAATAAATTCATTACAGATAAATATGAAAACAAACATATTCAATTCTAGTTCGAGCTGTTAAGCCCTTGACAACAGGCTTAATTTTATAATTAGAAAAAAAGTAAAATTTAGTAAATTAATTTAGATATCTATGTAGATAAATACAGCTTGGGAAAATCGAGAAAAAAAAAAAAATGGGAGGAGAGTGAATGAGAGCTTGAGATTTTGGCGGGTAATAGGTCGGGCAATGACCTATTACCCGCCAAAATCTCAAGCTCTCATTCACTCTCCTCCCATTTTTTTTTCTCGATTTTTCCAAACTGTCAGAGTTTTAAAAAGTATAATGTGTTTACTATAGATAAGTTTTATTATAATTATTTAATGTTTTTCAGGTTTCTTGTTGCACAAAATGTAATATTAAGTTTGGACTGACTACAAGAAAAGTAAGTTTTATTTTTGTAAAAAAATATTTTTAATAGTAGTGAAGTAAATATTGATTTTATATTCATGTCAATATTATTGTTCTTTGACATAAATATTATATATATATGTTAGATATTTAAAAATGTCCTTTGAATATACCAAGTGCAACTTGGGTTGTTAGATTTAAATGAAATAAAATGTTTCTCTCCCTAGGCTATAATAATTTTATTTTAATTAAATTAATTTTAGACCCAACCACTCAAGAATTGAAAAAAGACCAGGAATAAAATATAATTTATTTTAAAAAGTGCTTTCAAGATGCATTTGTTTGTATTATGGGTTGTAAAAAATCCTGTTTGAGGTAACTCTATCAAACTTTCTTATATTAATATTTAAATGGTAACTGTACCCACTCTCTTGTATCATTGTTTACTATCAAGAGAAGCTAGATTTTCCTAAGGAAATGGCTAATATGGTTTTATTGATTCAGTATCATTTTTTTTTAAACCTATATTTTTTTATGTGTGTGTTTGTATTTATGTATGTCAAGTATCCTTTATTTTTTAACTAAATACTGAATGTATGAATATGAACCAAATTTATTTGGAAGGGATTACCCACAATGATTGGATTTTCCACAGAAAATACTTATACCTACATGTAATTACTCTCTATGCGGGTACCCCTCAAGTCATATGTCTACGAGCACAAGCCCATACCTTAGATGATTTGAAGGAACTGATTAAATAAATCACCTAATTTAACTGAGACCTTCTAAAAATAGTAGAGGCCAATTTCCTTAAATAATTGTTTTAAAAGATGTTATGTTCTTTCAAATGTTGTTCTGACAGTAATTTTACAGCAAAAACTTACAATTTTATAATTATTCCAAAAACACTTGGATTCCCTGGCCTCATATAATAAAGTGAGAAAAAACCTAAATCAGTTCATTTTTAGTGTTCCTGATAAAATATAATTAAAGGAATAGACAAATATTTCAAATTTTCCCTTCCCATCGTAACATAATCCAGGATAATTTATTTATGAAATAAAATCACCAGTTTTTTTTCTTAGTTAATTATTCTGACTGAGTTAGTTGGTTAAATGCTTTTACTGAGGACTTGTTCAGATTAGAGTTATTAATGTTCCTAGTAATTAATTGAACCCTAAAGATTATTTCTTTTAAACCAAATGTAATTTTTAACCATTCATTTTCTTTCTAATGTTTGTATATTCTTAATGTTTTTTCAGCACCACTGTAGACGATGTGGAGAAATCTACTGCAACTCTTGCAGTGAATCAAAACAAGCCTTGCCGAGAATGTGCTTTGTGGATCCTGTGCGAGTATGTATAGACTGCCTTCCTCAGACTAAGAGAGAAACTAAATTTTTTGACTTCCATCTCAAAACACTTCTACAAGGTAATCAGCTTTTCTTATGTACTAATTTTTTTTTTTTGTTATTAACCTAAAAACTAATGCAATTATTCTTTATCCTAATGCAAATTTATACAATAAATTATAAAAAAAACCCTGGTCTGAAAATTTTATAAACTTCTTAAGGAGCGAATAGACGATCCTACATGGTCTCCTCAAGTTGGGGCCACACCCCCTCGCCCCGAAAACCTGGTCATGTAAATGACTTTCCTTGTCATGTTTTGAGAGAGAAACCAGACCGGTAAATGGGATGGATATCCCTTCTGACATGGAACTCCGGGCACCTACCACTTCACTCTGAGAACCAACAGTGTAATCCTCTTAATTGGACCTAATTTCCCTACCTCTCTGTGACAAAGGCTTTTTATGTAGAAAGTAGAAAGTGTAATTTGTTATTATAAATAACATAAATAACATATTATAAATAATGTACCAGTATGGCCTTCTTTCCCCTTAAGTGTCAGTTACAGCGTCAAGGGTCCCTCTTAAGACACTTTCAGGCTTGTCTGTTACTCTCTTCTCGAAAAACTGTTTTTTCCTTCTTAGCTCCAATCTTCTCAAAACAATATCTGTTTTTTGTTGATTCAATTATTTAAAAAAAAAAATTAATTATAGCATTGATTGTTTAAGATTGCAGATGACACTTAAGGTAGGTGATTGTAGTTTATGATTTATTGTTAATTTTTTTTTTTTTTTTTTTTATGATTATTTGGAAAAATAATGTATAATATTTGTTTTGCATGGATACTATTAATTTTATTTTTATAACCTACTTTCTGCTAATTAAATAATTTAAATATTCATTTTAATTATTCCTATTAATATTAAAAAGTATAAATGTAGTAATGAATTATTTTAAATTTATCAAAAAAAAGGTTAGCAATAGTTCCTTTTTTAAATCCCATAAAAAATAGAATAAAATAAAAAATTGCACCATTTGAATACTCCCTCTACATAATATGTCCTTATGCCAGAATCACGCATGTGCAAATTTTCATATTCTGGGTTTATTAGCTAGTTGAACTTCTCTTTTATAAGCCAATCATAATATTTTACTAATAAGCCCAATATTATGTTGTTATACATAAACAATTTAGCAATAGAATACCCGAATTATGTGGTGTCATTAACTTTGAAAATCTATTCCCAAAAATATGAAATTAACACATTCATGGTTAATCATAAGCATACATACTACATACTCAAGAGAGCTAACTAGCTAGCTATGCTAACTAATCCCCTTCAAATTTAATAATTAATTAATGTAATCATTTTTTAGGTGCTTCATTTAATTTTGCATACCTGCCATCAACACCTGATCAAGAGAAGATGTTACACTGCAGGCTCTCTCAGGATCATAGGTACACTCGTAATTTTGTCTTTAAATTAATTCAATTTTATTTTGTTTTAAGTGTTAATTTGTATTAATATAACAAACTTTTTGTGTGTAATGAATTTGTTTTCGGTGCAGGAGCCTAACATTTAACGGGACAGATTTAGGACCATTGTTTTTACATCAGATTACAGATTTGAAAATGTTCAAAGACATATCATCAGGTTTGTTTAACTTTTAAAGAAATTTCTACTTAGTAAAATGTATATTTCATTTTTAACCAAAACTTTGCTTTCATCAGTTCAAATTTGTTAAAGTTGACACTATACTATATTTTATATAGTACTGCATTTATCCAACCAGTAATCTTTAGTTTTAAGCTCTTTCTGTTTATCTTAAAATATCTTTTATTTCTCTTGTTCTAGTGCACACTCCCATTTTTTATTTATTTTTTTAATTATTAATCCTACATTTCTTACTATCGTTAAATGTGACATGTACTTTATTGTGTTAGGCCACACAACTTCTAAACCCCGTTTACACGGAGTTAGTTGACGTAAGTGTTACGGTCATGATAACAACTATTGCATTAACTATCACCGTGTAGACTACGTGATAGATTCTGTCGTGATAGAACTATAAGACATCACACTGTCTCGTCTGACGAGATAGTAAAGTGTTCTATCACAGCAGTCAGAGTACCCACGCGGCAGATTTAAGAACTACCATGCTAGATACTAGATGCTGATTGGCTTATTGTTTGTTCATACTTTTATATCATGTGATAAGAGATCTAAAGGCAGCAAATATAATGGCTTACTTCACATTTGATATCTGATTTTGATGTTTTCGACAATATGAATATTCCGTTTACTGTATATGTATTACAATTTAACATTATAATATATTTAATGCTCTATTTCTGTATCCAAGTCAGAAATTTATGATATGGATATAACTTTGAGTACAAGACAACAAGTTTTGACATATGTTTACTCTCACATTGTAGACTGTACACCTCTGCGATAGTTCTATGACGTAAACTGAAATGATAGTTCTATCGTGGGAGAACTATCACTGTGTAAACGGAGCTTTACCCTAATAGATTTGAGCATTGAAAGCTCTTATGATCGGTATAATATTTTATTAAAAATGTCAAGAAACAATATCCAAGGAAACTTAAGGAAATTTGTTTTTCTTTGTCACCATCAATATGTAACAAAATGCACCATATAATATGTTACCTTTTAATATATTATTATTATTTATTTATTTTTTTTACAAATGTTGTTGACAGGTAACAAAAGCTTAGACATAGTATACAGGAGTAGTAATAATGATGATGATAAAAGGATGCTAAGATTAGACACATTGTGTGATGTTAGACATAAGGAGAGGGCAGATTTATGGCTCTCTGCTTTTCACATGGTAAGATTGGAGCATAACTTTTTTTTAAGTGGTTGTAATTAATGTAATTGTTCTTATATAACTGTTTAAGATTAAGCAATGTTTCACTTTTATGTTGAACTGAGTTCATCTTAAGCAGATTAATAATTAAAAACAATATATCCCTCGAATTTAATTGATTATATAGTATTTGACATTTTTTCTATGTGTGCATGTATTATATGTTCACTACTAATTATCTAAGGTCCTCTCATCAAGAATCAGACGGAAAGATGTTTCTACTTCTTTTGGCCATTGTCTAATGGCCTGTAGTTACACACAGATTATTTCTACATATTGCTCAAATGCAATTGTTTCTTGGTAATATAATAGTCTGGTTCTCTCTTTGTCCTCCAAGATCTGTTGGTCTCAAATTAGCCAAATCTTACATAGCCTTGACAGAGCATTTTTCCCAATTAGGGATCAGCTATATCCTCTTGATTCTTTGTTATATTTTTGACAGTGGAGTTTGATGAACTCTTCACAAGTATTCACGCATCGTCAAGTCAAAATATAAGCATTATAGTTACTTTTATAAACAATTTCATCTACCATATTTAATCATATAAAATTAACTGAAATAAAGAACAGTAAGTAAAACTAGAATCAGTTTTTGACAAAGCTAATTCTTACTGTAATAAAATGTAAAAATTTTGTCTCCTATAAATTTTATAATAAATTTTGGTCAATGGACCATTTGACCATTTTAAAACAGGCAGATCAGCCATTTTTACACTTTTATTTAACTTTACTTGTTATTAGCGTGGTGCAAATTTAGTAATAAATTGTTAACGACCCACTTCCCGCCTATCTAGGGAGCTGAAACTTTTACTGATGATGAATTTCCGATGATGTAAATGTTTAATATTTTCAGTTTAAAAAAAAAAAAAATATATATATATATATATATAAATGCAGATAATTTATATTTATCATTACAATCATTTACACCTCTCTAAATATTAAATCCAGCTTTTAATTGATGTTTGGTCTTTGGTTCTAGAGAGTGCTATTTATGCCTCTTAGACCATTGACGCCCGATTATTATTTATCTGATTAATTGTATTTTTATCTTTCAGGGTTATTCTTTGCTTAAAGATGCTGATCCTTAATCAATGATATATCTTTGCTTTAAACCTCTTAAAGGGTTCTACATCCATTCTCTTAAGTTCAAAGGAATCTCTAATCTCTCTTTTCCTTCTCCACCGAACTAAAATACTCTTTTTATTCTATTTTTTACTCTATTTTATATCATGTCTTTGTCGGACGAATATGATTTTTACTATACTCCTACTAGGAGTTAAGAAATAGTCCATTAATGCAAAATACTAACTTAGGCATTATTATAAATAGGGGGGATAAATAAATCCTATTGTTACGGACATATTCAAGTATGCATCTGCATCAGAGATATCTTTATAGCTTTAAAAGACTAAATCATAATTAATCGTATACCTTTTCTGTGCCTTTACTAAAGATTATTGCCATTAATTAATAGTTTTGTAAAATTTATTTATTTATTATCACCCAAAAATCTCAAGTTCTGTTTGGCTGTGCCATTATAGTAGCACTTATTTTATTTAAACTCACGAATTAACCACCCATTTTCTCTATTTTTATTATAATTTCTGTTCATGTTTATTAATAGATTTAAAATTAGATAAATGCCTAAGTATTTTTAAAGATCTGATTTACTAAAAAACTCTAATTCAATGTGCATGTTTATTTTAAATTTATGATAAAATAATACTCTTTTATGTTTTAATATTCTCATCAAAAGAAATGACTAATAGACTTCTATTAAAAAGATATTAATTTTTATTTGGAGCTGACATTTGAAAATTTAATTTAACACATCTATTAAATTTTATTGTTATCATTTTTAAAATAAAATAAAATAGTTTTTATAATACTCGAGTTAAGTTTTCATATTATATCTTTTATCTTGTTAATTTAAAATAATTTTTGATGTAATTTAATTGTTAAGGTATCCATTCTGTTTATGTATTTTTTAGATAATAGAATTAAGTTATTTTAAATTATTATTGTTTAATTATTTATATTAGTGTTGTTAACTTTATTTCTTAAAAAATCTGTTTTTAATACATTATATTTAAATAAATATTTTCACTTTCTCTTAGTGCAAGTGAGATCTATTATAATTAACATAATCCACCAAACATGTACCTTGCTTATATGTTATCTACTCTTTCCTCTCCTCTTATCTAGTTTAAAATCCTCAATTTTGTTTTATAAATCTCTGACTTCCTACATATCCATTTATACTTACTGTGAAACCACTTTTATCCTGTGAGGGTTCAATTGACCATTGGTTTAGCCAGCTACTCAGCTGGGAGTGTCTCCTCATACACACACCCATGAGACTGAGCTGGAATATAAAAGTTAAAAGGTGTGATGATCTGATCCCCACTGCTTTGTGAAGATATCTGTTGACCCCTGTCTCTTGAAAAGAACAATATACAAAAAGAACTTTGTTATTATGACGAATAATGTAGAAGATATAAAGCAAATAGTGAGGCCTAAAAGTAAAGGTTGAATGCAGAAGAAAATTAAGAAAAAAATAAAAATATGTGGTGCTTACATGTCTCGGAACTTTTCCTAATAAATACTTTCAAAATTGCAGCAGATATTAAGTTGAAATAAGAAGGACTTATTCAGGGCCACCCTAACCATAGGGCTAAATGGGCTATAGCCCTGGGGCGCAAGCCTTTAGGGGGCGGCAATTATTAGTGTTATATTAGGTTACCGGAAATGAAAATTAAAAAGATGGTTTGAAGAAAATATACGAAGATAATTGCCAAAAGCCTGCAACCATAGTTGAAACTGAGGGGTTGTTAAATGAGTTCAGAAACTGCTAATATGGTAGCATTTTGGAGCGAAATCATAGATAAAACTAATATATCACTTCACAAAAAAATACTCAAATTGTAGTCTAAACGAAATATAGAACCTTTTTTTTAGAAGAATTATTTAACCTTTCCAAATCTGAAGGTATAAAATTTCCCGGATGTGATGAGTACAAACGAATACGCATAAGAAAAAAGCATTACGACGAAAATTCATCGGAAGAAAAATTTAATGTCAAAAATAACTTCATATATACTGTGGTATCCCACTTGATTATAAAGTATTTATGATGAACCTTAAGTAATAATTAATCATGTTAATTGCAGTTAATTACTTTGTTTAGTTAGTTGATTTTTTTTTAGGGGCTGTTAGGAATTTTGCCCTAGATTTTGAAATGTATAATTGTAAATCTTTGTTTAATTATTTATTAGGTTGGCTAACCTGCGTAATTATGTTCGCGTTCTGACGTCATACTAGAGAAGGGGTAATAGCCTAGGTACCTCGTGGGGTACGAAGGAAAATTCACTGATCCGGCTGTTCTCGTAGGCGATAGAGGGGCACTGGGAAGTCCGTCTGGAGAGACGATAATAACTTTGTTAATTCGCCATTTATGTAGTTTTTAGTAAAACAAGATTTTCTTGTTATTTTATCAAGTCATGTTAGTGTACAAGTTTGTACTACTTTATCTTCATCCAAATTTAATTTACTACGACTAGAGCTTCACTTTGCTGATTTTTATCGTAAGTATTTAAAAAACTTAAATTTTAACTTCATTAAATTTTTTGAGTAGAGATTTCTTTTAAAGTAATATGAGGAAGTAATTAAAGGAAAACTAATTTTGATCATTTAATTTTTGTAGAGCCAAAGCTTACTGCCACAAAACTTACTGCTACAAATCTTCCTAGCATAAATCTTCGGGACACGAGTCTCACCATTAATCCACCATGTCGGTGCAAACGTAGAATTTTGATCCAAGGAGATCATATCTCTACTCATCTTAGTCTTATTTCAGCGAACATAAGAGTTTCTCCAATTAAAACAGTATCTACGATTTTTCAGAGAATATTAAATTTAAATATTAATTATTTTCATTAGTTTGGTTCATGTACGCCATTTTTTTGAACAAATATCAAAGTTCAACTAAGAGTCTTTACCTCGTGGTAATTCTCAGTAGGAATTTATTAATTTTAAACATTCAAGACATGTACAATGGGATATAGGATATATATAATAAAGATGTAAAAAGGTTCACATAAAAAAATTTTGTGTATTTAAAAAAAAATAAAATTTGTAATAAAAAATAAAAAGATATAAAATTTTGTCATACGGATATGAGCATAGACTCATAGTAAATTTTAAAGAAGTATAAAATAAAAAGATAATTTTGCCTAATGTTCTACCGCAGTATTAAAGTATTAATTGTATTTAAAGATAAAAAAGAATTTTTTTATCAATTTGAAATTTTAAATAAACTTAAAAAATTATTTATTTAAAAATTTTGTTTGTATTTCTTTTATTTTAATTTTAATATGTTTTCCCTTCACAATTTTAAGTTGAGGAATGAGATTTTTAATTAGAAAAGAAAAAGAGCTTAACTCAGAGGTGATTAATGTTAAATTATATTTTAACTCCTTTTTTTTTATAAGCGATTCAAGCGAGAAACCGCATTTTGGTTTCCGGAGAGTTGACGTGAAACCGCATTTTGGCGCCCGGACAGGGACTTGATAAGGCCGATCCAAAGAGTTAATTATTATATTATTCGTTCATTTACTGCTTTTAGCGTACTTTGCGTTTTTTTTAAAAAAAAAAAAAATTTTTTTTTGATCATGCTTTCTAAATTAAAAATTTAATTTATAATTTTATGTGAACCTTAAATTTTATTTAAAAATAATTTTTGTTTAATGGTTATTACTAGATTTATGTCAAAGAATTTAAATATGGATAATTCTAATCCTAATGTGAGTTTGGAAATCGAAGAAATAGACGTAAATCCTGTTATCGAGCAAAACTATAATCCAAATCAGAATCTAAGTAATGAGTTAATTTTGAGTTTAATCGAAAAAGTGAATAGATTAACTGACACAAATTTAGTCGAACAAATTAATAAGTTAAATAGTAAAGTTGCTGAATTAGAAAGTAAAGAATTACGTCAAATAAAAGAGAGAAATAGAGAGGATCATAGCGAAATTAGTAGTATAGCCAGACACAGTAACAACATTAATGAAAAATTTTTAATGAAATTTGAGGGAGAGAGCTCTGAATTAATTAGTCCTTTATTATTTTTAAATAAATTAGAAAAGTATATCAACAGGCAAGGATTAGAGAATGATTATAGATATGTAGTAGAAAATGTGTTTACAGGTCCGGCAGAATATTGGCTTAACACGCTTGACGATGAAATGCCGTGGTGTGAATTTGTAGTGCGTTTTAAAAAAAGATATTGGAATGAGAATGTGAGAGAGAAAATACGTGAGAAAATTTTGACTAGTAAATTCAACGGTCAATTAAATCCTACGACATATCTACATAAAATATACAAGGAGGCCAAGTATGCTTTTACGGACGAGTATACTATATCAAATAAGAAAATATTGACACAAATAGCCAAAAGTTATGGAAATTATTTTTATTACGTATTTAAATGTTCAAGAGTAGAAACTCTTGAAGGTTTCGAAGAATTATTAACTGAATTTACGACAGAAGAGTTGTGTAGAAGTGATCGCGGAAATGGGTATTATGAAGGAAATAGAGAGCAATATAGACGCGACGAAAGACAATTTTCAAATGATAATAATTTTAATAATAATTTTAATTTTAATAATAATTTAAGTGATATTATTTATGACCATATAGCCAATGTTGAATATAATCGATTTTGCTATAAAACTAAAATGATAAAAATTGACAAGATTGATAAGAGAAATGGAACGCGTAAAGTTACAGCTGATTCAACCTTAGACAAGCGCTTAGATGAATTAAGAAACGTGAAGAAGGTTTTGAAACAGGACAAGGATAACCGTGATAAAGACTACAAATTATTCGAGTGTGATATTGACGATTTTTGTTTAGCACTTTTATTTGAAAATAATCATAATGAAAAGATTAGTTTAAATAATATCTTCGAAGAATTCAATTTGAGTGAGGAAATAATAAATGAACGCGAAATATGTGTGAAAGAGTTGCCAGTTGTTGTAGGGGATTGTGTTGAGAATGAAGCTGTTGAAATTCTGTTGGATAGTGAAACAGAAACATATGGCGTAAGTAATAGTTTGTTTAAAACGAATAAAAATAATGATAATGATAATAATATCGAATATTTTGAATGTAAATTAGATGAGTGTCATTTCGGTAATTTATTTGCTGAAAATATTAAAGCTTATGTGAATGAAAATGAAAAAGGAAAGATACAGATCATGTCATATCAACCATGTCATAAAAGAGAAGATTATTGTAATTCTGACATTTTATGTTTAAATACTGTGAAAGTAACAGAAAATGTTAATGACAAATTAGAACCTAATATGTGTTCAATTGTTAATTCGAATAAAATAGTACGAAATGTTAGTTCAAATAAGATTTTCAATAACTTCAAGTATAAAAGAAAATGGACTAATTGATTGTCTTCGATATTGTTTTTTTTGTTACATTGAAATTGTAAAAAAAAAAAATGTATGTAGTAATTAATTTTTTTTTTGACCATGATGAAGGATTACAATGTAAGGAAATATAAATTTCCAACTGAATTTTAATTGTTTTTTTTAATTATTAATTTAATGAACTTTATTTGTTGACTTGTGATAATTTAAGTTATTCACTAATTTATGTTAATGATTTTAATCTGTGTTTACAGTTTCTATTTTAATTATTTAATTTAAAATATTTATTTTAACGTTTTAAAAAAAAAAAAAAACTTAGAATTTGTTTTGAAAAAAAAAAAAAAAAAAAAAAAAAAAAAAAAAAAAAAAAATTTTTTTAAAATTTTTTTGATGATTGATGTCAATTGATTTTAGAGGACTAACAAGTCAAGTTTGTTATGACTAATTTTCTATGTAAGAAAATTTTTGTAGACAACAAAAATTTTACCAAATTAACAAGGGGGTAAATGTGGTATCCCACTTGATTATAAAGTATTTATGATGAACCTTAAGTAATAATTAATCATGTTAATTGCAGTTAATTACTTTGTTTAGTTAGTTGATTTTTTTTTAGGGGCTGTTAGGAATTTTGCCCTAGATTTTGAAATGTATAATTGTAAATCTTTGTTTAATTATTTATTAGGTTGGCTAACCTGCGTAATTATGTTCGCGTTCTGACGTCATACTAGAGAAGGGGTAATAGCCTAGGTACCTCGTGGGGTACGAAGGAAAATTCACTGATCCGGCTGTTCTCGTAGGCGATAGAGGGGCACTGGGAAGTCCGTCTGGAGAGACGATAATAACTTTGTTAATTCGCCATTTATGTAGTTTTTAGTAAAACAAGATTTTCTTGTTATTTTATCAAGTCATGTTAGTGTACAAGTTTGTACTACTTTATCTTCATCCAAATTTAATTTACTACGACTAGAGCTTCACTTTGCTGATTTTTATCGTAAGTATTTAAAAAACTTAAATTTTAACTTCATTAAATTTTTTGAGTAGAGATTTCTTTTAAAGTAATATGAGGAAGTAATTAAAGGAAAACTAATTTTGATCATTTAATTTTTGTAGAGCCAAAGCTTACTGCCACAAAACTTACTGCTACAAATCTTCCTAGCATAAATCTTCGGGACACGAGTCTCACCATTAATCCACCATGTCGGTGCAAACGTAGAATTTTGATCCAAGGAGATCATATCTCTACTCATCTTAGTCTTATTTCAGCGAACATAAGAGTTTCTCCAATTAAAACAGTATCTACGATTTTTCAGAGAATATTAAATTTAAATATTAATTATTTTCATTAGTTTGGTTCATGTACGCCATTTTTTTGAACAAATATCAAAGTTCAACTAAGAGTCTTTACCTCGTGGTAATTCTCAGTAGGAATTTATTAATTTTAAACATTCAAGACATGTACAATGGGATATAGGATATATATAATAAAGATGTAAAAAGGTTCACATAAAAAAATTTTGTGTATTTAAAAAAAAATAAAATTTGTAATAAAAAATAAAAAGATATAAAATTTTGTCATACGGATATGAGCATAGACTCATAGTAAATTTTAAAGAAGTATAAAATAAAAAGATAATTTTGCCTAATGTTCTACCGCAGTATTAAAGTATTAATTGTATTTAAAGATAAAAAAGAATTTTTTTATCAATTTGAAATTTTAAATAAACTTAAAAAATTATTTATTTAAAAATTTTGTTTGTATTTCTTTTATTTTAATTTTAATATGTTTTCCCTTCACAATTTTAAGTTGAGGAATGAGATTTTTAATTAGAAAAGAAAAAGAGCTTAACTCAGAGGTGATTAATGTTAAATTATATTTTAACTCCTTTTTTTTTATAAGCGATTCAAGCGAGAAACCGCATTTTGGTTTCCGGAGAGTTGACGTGAAACCGCAATACACTATTATTGATCATATTCTAGCAGAAGTACAAAAGAGAAGGTGTGCCTATGACATTTACTCAATATTTGGGTTTCTGGTCAATTTAAAAAATTTAAATTATTACACAATTAGAAAGAATGCTGCAAAGTTGTGTGAAACGTATAAGGACGATGTAGGAAATAATTTACTGAGGAGTGCCTACATTTTATACACGTACATGTATTGGAAAATAAATAAAATATATCTACTGCGGAACTTAGTTTTAAAACAATAATCGATATGAAAATTAAGTCTAAATTTCCGAACGTAGCCATAGCTCTGCGAATTTTTTAAGTATTGCTTCTATGGATTGCAGCAATGCGATTTGAAAAGTGGTTCATTATGCTGCCCCCCTATACTAAACCTCCCAAGTGAGCTCAATTCGAACTAAAGTGATCACATGGTCACTGGTCCTTGTCTTATTGGTCTATTCCTTATCCTTCCGTCCCCACAGAGGCTTGTCAACAAATCCTTATCAGTAGCATTTTGTTGATACCCCACTCAAAGAAGATTGCTATGGGTTATCTAGGAACTGTTACAAGTTTATTAACGACGTTAATGGCTTTAGATAATTAATAAGGTTAACATCAAACATTAAAGTACATATTTATAAAGAGAAAACTATATTAAAAATAAAAATATTAAATGTCATAAGAAAATATCACTTATTCTTATCAGCTGATATCAGATAAATTTTGAGTTTTTATCGAGATATCGATACTGTTTCACCAAACTGCCGCCTGAAAGTGTTAGTATAGAGGGGGGGGGGGGGGGGGGGAGCATAATGAACAACTTTTTGACATCCAGATTCTATATATGGTATTGTTCCCTCTACCCCTTTCCTGCTCTGAGCATAGACTAGAGATATATGGCTCTGAGGTTAATTCATTACCTACCACCCAGCAATCTGTCAACTGTTTAAGTCTTTCGCCATACATATCAATAATTTTTTAACTATTCTTCTTAACCCTTTGTTGCCATATGTAACATATCTTTGTGAACAAGATCCAACTCTTTTGAAAATAGATTTGTGATTTTATCCATTTGAAATGTTAAATACTTATTTTAAGAGCAAATTATACATAGGAAGTTTGATTGAAAAGGACACATTAGAACTTAAGATATTGTTAAATATTCTGAGATATATTTGAAAAATTATTAGTGGTGAGGCAAGATTGTCTTTCATGTCCTAAAATTCAATTTAAAAAAATAAGAACAGGGTATTAATAAACACATAAAAAAAAAAAAAACCATACATAACAATATTTTACTTTTATTAAAACTAAAATTAAATAACATAATCTGTCAAAAGATGCTTTAGTAAACAACTGTTTGTATTAACAACAGCTTATGGTAATGAGTAGATGACAGACTTCTTTATTTTAGTTTTATTTTTGACAAAAAATAATACATTTAGTTCATTACCCCTTCCAATCGATGTACACTTTACTGCCATAAAGTATCAGACAAAGCAGAAAAGCAACATTAAAAAAAAAAAAAAAAATTAAAAAAAAATTAAATTAAAATAAATTAAATATAATTTAAGGAAAAAAAGGAATCAAATTTACAGAAGAAAATTTTAAGTAAAGCCTAAATATTGTACATTTGCACATGATGGTGCATAGGTTCAGTTGCTAAAATAAAAAGTGTTTTGAGATACTTTAAAAAATTGATGGTGAACAAACTTTGATGATTTTTTTCCGTAGACTTAGAAAACAAGTAAATACTTTCTTTGTAAACAATCTGTATTGCTTAATTTTTTTTATATTTACTTAAGTTTGTACATGCATATAAGGTTTATTTAGCAATAATTTAATAAGAATTTACCACATAAAAACTATTTAAATATTTATTTCAATAATAGACAAATTAAAAAAATAAGTATGCTCACTTGTATTTTATGCAATTCAAATAATATTAACAAATCTGATCAGAAGATCTTATCATTATCACATCTTTACTTTCAAATAACAACCATACTTCAATTTTCTCTTTAGCACCAATATACAAGAGTGTTAGTTATGTCAATTTTATGTTCATACCGTAATCCAATGTAGATTTGTCTACATATTTCTTTTAAATACTACCCGCATTCTGACGTCATTTAAGTTTTATTAAATTAAAATTAAAATCTGATAAAAATTTATAATTTTAACAAAGATACATAGAAAATAAAAATTTAATGAAATCAAAATTTGCTAACACATTGCAATAAGAAAGTAATCAACATCAGACAAAAAAAAAAAACATACCAAAATCCACATAAATATTATTATTACATTTTTTTTTTTTTTAAGAGGTAGAATTTTTACTACAAAAATAAATAAAACAATACTGGCAAGTGATCTCTTACTGCAACGTTTAGAGAAGGGGGAATAAAATATTAATAACTTAAAGGCATTTACAGAAAAGGTATTTGTAGCATTAACAAGAAGAGAAAATTATGAAAAGAGACACAAATTAACCTTATCAATGGTAATAGCATGTGATACAAATGTGCCTGAGAGTTATGGTAGTTTTAACTAATAACAACGAAAAGCCGACTTCCTAATAAGATCTAATTGCTGGAGGAACTGTCTCACATTCTTTTTCGTCTAATGTGTGATCAATGACTGGCCTGTAAGTGATTGATACCTGGAACAAAATCATATTTTATTAATTATTTGAAAAAAAAAAAAAAAAAAAAAAATAACCAAAACGTCAAATACTCTTTATTTTAAAATAGGCTAAAATAATTTATTGTTAAAACTAAATGGAAATAATAAAAACTTTATCATACAAGACAGAAAATAATGGAGGTTTTAACTTATGTTAATAAATTAAAAATTTGATAACTTACTTATAAAAAATGTAATACTTAAAAAAAACTATAATAATGCAGACATTTCTGAGAGTGATAAGTGGTGAGATATGCATGATAATTTATCCCAACCTATACAAAAATATCTCTTAAGCCAATAACTTTTACAAACATAATATGCAGATAAAAAAATTGATCTGATAATTCGAACAAAACTTTCTTGTATAGATATTGAAACTAAATTTGAATCCCATAATGTCTCATTTAATTTTTTTTTTTTAACATATTTGACCCTTTTGGGGAGCACCCCTATATTTGCAGTTAATATTAATTTTTTTAATTTCGCCTCAGGGGGTGACAAGCATGTATGCCAAATGTCATCGAAATTGGCCAAATAGTTTAGGTCTCAGACGACTGACAACAGACTTTTAGGAAAACCATTTTTTTGGACTAAGGGGAATCTTGGGGGCCTGGGAGGCTAGAGCGTGCCTTGTGATAAGGCAAGTTAAGTAACCTCGAGTCGTTCTAACCTCAGGGTCAGAAGATGGATGGGAGACCACTTCTGACCACAGCTCTGGGTTCGATTACCGGCCTGCGTCTTCAGGTGTAAAAGCCCCCCGGAAAAAAGGGAAATCTTATATGAGAAAGTAAAAAAAGAAGATTGAATATTCATAATAAGACTATAAAAGTAATTGATAAATAATATCTTTCGTAAACAAGAAGTTTTCCAAAATGTTAAGTAATTTTTCTTTAGTTTCTAGAATGGTTGATGGTTCTAACAGAGCTATTATTTAAATTTAATGATATTAGTGAAACGTCTTTTTAGCCTTTTCTTTTTGCTCTTTTTTTCTAATTATAATTACTGCTGAAGATACTTACTTCACCAGTATTATGATCCATCATAGCCAATGTGTGTTTACGCCAGTGCTGTTCAATTGGTTTCTTGACCTGTCCATCTAGAGGCTTAGCATAATCTAATTCATCAATACGGTCCTGCAACAAAAAGAAATCATAAGTCAAAATAAAAATCATCAGTAAATCCCGAACTGAACCAAAAAGAAAATTAGAAACAGCACTGATTTTTTCAGGTATTTATGTTACAAGAGACCACTCTAGTTTTTCTCATTGTACACTACATAGGAGGTGTTCCAGCCTACTGCAACAGATTTGTTTCACTGATGAATAACCAGAAGATAGTAATGAAATGTTCGGACACTAATATTGTTCTACTAAATCTAGCTACCATTATTTTAGAGGTATCTTTTTTTTCTTTTTTTTTACTTGGCATATATTATCCATTATTAAAGCTAAGATACAAATATAGATTCAATTACCTTAAAATCTTCCCTGGCATGTGCACCTCTAGATTCCTTCCTATTCTCAGCACCAATAATAGTCTGCATGGCACAGATCAACAAGTTCTGTAGTTCTAATCCCTCAATCAGATCTGAATTCCAGATTAAACTTCTGTCCGATACCTGTAAACATAGATATAATGCATCATATTATACCTTCTATAATAAAATGTAAGATTATTTCTATTTAGTTATACAAGTACTCTCTTTTTATTTTTTCACTTTCTTTATGTTTATCAAAATTAACAAACGATGTTATTACTAGATTAATGGACAAATAAAACATTTTGGTGCTCTCCTTAGTAACTAACTAGGTATAGTTTAGGCTTAGATTCCAGTTTATAATAAAAAACATTATTTTATAACGTAGGCTAAATCTTGATAATCACTGTCACTCTCTTCATGACTAGCTTCCTTAATAATAAACCCTGCAATTATCTGACAGGAAAAAAAGAATAAAATAATAATAATCATGTGGTCTTCTCCAAAAAAATCTAGACTAAACATTTAAAGTCTAAAAACAACTCATTTCAAAATCTCAGTAGAGCTAACTTCATTAAAATGCTTTCCTAAGGTAAACATTTCTTACTTTTCTTTCAGAAATATGTTTATAACTGGCAATAAATAAATATAATATTAGGAGGACTTTTTAAAAAAATGGGAGCAAAAGTTTATTAGAAAATCAGGGACACAGCAACCTCACACATAAGCTGTTACAGAACAGAACTGAGCTTGATATTTATATTAGGAGGTAACCCCTGTCCTCTGGCTTTAGGGTACCCTTAGCTGACCACCTGCCTATGTCACTTATGCCTATTCCATACCTTCCTAACCAGCTGGGCAATTCGTGCCAATTGTCGGCCTCGGCCGTTTCCCCATTCCATTCCACTATCATAAACCAGTCCAGAGAGACATTGAATTCTTGCAATTGTGTTCCAATGGACTCTTATAAGAGGGAAAGACTACTAAATAGGTGTAAAAACCATACCAATTACCAACTGTAATTTGTATAAAATGTAATCCTAACTTCATTCAATTATTTTTTTTTTCCCCCATAAGTTTTTAATTTTTTTTTAAAGCTCGTTTTGCAGCCCCCCTCCTTCTAGATCCGGCACTGAGCTTTATATCCAGCTTACCGAACCATAGTTGTGAAATTAACATCTAATAAAATTCTTAAGAACTGACTCACTGCCTGCTCCCCTCATAAAGAACAATTAACTACTAGTGGGGGGCTAAAAGCTAGTGTACAAATAACTCTATAGTTACATCAAGAAAAACATTTTCTTTTTACCTTAAGATCCTTCAGTGACTTGTAGACATCCTTCATTAGAGTGACCCCTTCCTTAAGAGTTTCATCAGTCCTGAACACAGCTGCATGCTTCTGCATAGTTTTCTGCATGTTAAGCCTAATTTCAGAAGTTGAGCTCTGTCCACTAGCATGGCGTACCCAGTCCAAATTAGCAACAGATTCTTCTCCAGAAGACTAGACATTGAACAAATAAATACTTAAAATCAAAATGAATTTAATATAATAATAAGTAGTGATTTAAAGGAGCACACTCCCTGTTGTGCTACAACACAAACAACCCTGTGTATGTGTCACTTTGACAGAACAGTAATCCTAAGGAATATCATCATTATATTATTTATTTTTTTAACATAAATCATGTGTTTAAGATAAATGAGACATTGAGTACCAAAATTTCAATAAATTGTAACCAAAAATGCTTATAAGCAATAATGCTTAATAAGTAATACTAACTGATCTAAGTTCAGGCATGCTTTCTCCAGGCTTGTTCTCTTCAGCAATAGTCTTGGCACAGGCACGTCCAAAGACAACCAGATCCAATAAAGAGTTAGCGCCCAGTCTGTTAGCACCATGTACACTGGAACAACCAGCTTCACCAGCAGCATAGAGACCTTCTATAATCTTATCCTCTCCGTTCTTTGAGGTCAGCACCTATTAAATAAAAAAATAATAATATGTGGCTAAAATGTACCATTCTGCAAATCTACAGCTGTAATCTTATAAAAGAATCCTCATAAAATTCATAAAATTTTGTTTTCATATTTTCATAATTTAAAAGATATGAGTATGCCCAAAATTCAATGACTAAAATTATGCACCTGTCCCTTATAGTTGGTAGGAACACCTCCCATGTTGTAGTGTACAGTGGGCAAAACTGGAATGGGTTCTCTTGTAACATCAACACCAGCGAAGATCATAGCTGTCTCTGAAATACCAGGAAGCCTGGCGGCAAGCTGATCTGGGGGAAGATGATGAAGCTGCAAGAACACATGATCCTTATCAGGTCCAACACCCCTAAGAAAGAAAACACAATTTAAGAAAAATAATACATGTAATTAAAAAAAAAAAAAATAAAATAAAAGAGAGATTAAGAAAGAAAAATTATGATGTTAGATTACCTTCCTTCCCTGATTTCAATGGTCATGGCTCTGGAGACAACATCTCTTGAAGCCAAATCCTTGGCAACTGGGGCATATCTCTCCATGAACCTAAAAAGTCATAATTTTTAAATTAAAAACTTAAAATTTTTACTTAAAATAATCAAATTTAAAATAAATTTAACATTGTTACACATATTAACTATTAAAACAATTCTAAATTTAAAAATAAATAAACTATTTTTAGCCTGCTTGAAGTGTAAAGTGGATACCTATACACACTTCAGTGGCCAATCAACCTCACCCTTAACCCTTCGTGGCACGGCTATAGTGGACAAACAATGAGGTACGGCGTACTTTATGCGCCAATGCATTTTCCAAACCATAAATAGGTCAAATCCAAATTATCTAGATTGCGGTTTGGAAATGTTGATCTAAAAAGTCAATTAGTGCATTACATATTTATTTCTCAATGATATCTTTAATTCTAAAAATAAAAATTACTATAAAAAATCAGTAATTATTCCTTCAGCGTTCTGACTTAGTATTGGCTTTCTTTTTATTAGTTGTCAAAGTCCTAAGATAACTCCTCACAACCATCATCCTAATCCGACAACTCATGTAAAACCGAAAAATATTGATCAGAAGGCATAATTTCTCTATACCATGGTGGCACGGGCAGCATATAAGGTGCACCAAGACAAATAAATAATTAAATTTTCCTCTTAAGAAACTTTGGTATTTTTACCTTTCACCTTCACTGTTGACTAGAAAACCACCTTCTCCTCTGCAACCTTCTGTTATCAAACATCCAGCACCATAGATACCTATTTTAAGGAAAAAAAACTTCATGAGTATGAGAATATTATGAATTAATTAACTTATGAGTAAATACTTTGTATAATGATTTAATGAAAGCATTTAGTGAAGCAAAAACAGCAACTTGCCATGAAACAAAATTATCATTTTATTTTTTGCAACTCTTTCAATTTGCATTGAGGTAAAATTGCTTAACGATATTCTTAATTCTTCATATTCATATTCTTCTTCTTTCAAATATCAAGTTAAGCCAGAGATTTGAGAAAATAATTAAAGCTTTTAGCCAAGAACCTTGGCCCTCCCATAGGAAGGGCCAAAGGAGGGTGGCCACGATCACAGCAGCTTGCTATTGTGAGGTGTAGGTAAACCTCAGAAGGGCGATTCAAAATAAGAGGAAGGGAAAATTGAGGAAATCAGTTTTTTGTTTCACAATAATGCTCACCACAAGTTGCTTACGAGAATCAGGCCCAGATTGAGCAGTGTTGGTGTGATGTTTTTGGTCACCTACCATATCCCTAGGTGTTATAACCTAGAACCATGGGACTTCATATTTACCTTGAGCTTAAGACAAATATCGATGGCGAACGTTACGCAAAGGAAGACGAATTGAAACAAGATTAGTGAGTTTGGTAGGAGAGTGGTAAAAAATTGTTAACACATAACAAATATTTATTGAAGTTTCAGGCAGTTATGTAGAAAAAATAGCTACTGAGTGCTCCTTTCACAATTTATCCCTTTTTTTATAAAATAGGGTAATTTACTCATATGTCCTTTGGGTGCCTCATATGTCTTCTTTGGGTAGGAGGCCTGCCCAGATAACCTATTACAAAAACTTTTGTTTTTTAGGGGGATAAATATTTAACTTTTACACAAAGAAAACACAATTAATGGTAATATTAGCAGGATGTCTAGTTTGCAGGAAAATGTGAGTCTCTCATCCAAGGAGTATAAATAACTAACCAGTAGGGTGAAACTGTACAAACTCCATATCCTCATTAGGGAGATTAGCCCTAGTAACCATGGCTTGACCATCTCCAGTACATGTGTGGGCAGAGGTACAAGAGAAGTAAGTTCTTCCATAACCTCCTGTGGCAAGGACCTGAAAAAGTATACATATTGAATATAATTCAGTGTTACCTAGAGCAAAGTCCTTTCAAACAAACTTTATTTTAAAAAATAATACACTCGATTAATAATAACCATAATTTGAAAATAAATGTTATACAACTCACCGTGTTCTTGGCTCTAAACCTATGCAGAGTTCCATCCTCTAGGCAGATAGCAATCACTCCTACACATCTATCTCCTTCCATCAGTAAGTCCATGGCAAAATACTCAATGAAATAATTGCAATCATACCTAACCAAATAATCAATCATTTACAATCCAACCATAGCAACTAGCATATATATTTCTAATGATAAAACACAATCAAGTAATCTACATCACAAAGAGTAGCTCTTCTTTGTTAGTTATCTACTAATTTTAACAAGACAAACACTATATAGAATATGTGATCTGTTTTATTTGTCCCTTTTGTATTTCATTCGTTGAATTTTGTGGGTCGTTTAAGGGTTGTGAAAAAAGTTTCGTCTTTATATTATCATTGTCAATAATTGGCTATATTTCGCCCCTCTCCGAGGCATAGACGTGCCGGGTTTACGACGTTGTTATACAATTTTTTTTTTATACATAAAAAGTTTGGGTCGGATTCTCTAGTTAGTTAGATTCCTGAAAACTTTTCAAAGCTATCTTCCATACTGCTTTACCATTAACAAATATTTAATAATAACAAAAATAATATACGACTAGTGAAAAAAGTTTCGTCTTTATATTATCATTGTCAATAATTGGCTATATTTCGCCCCTCTCCGAGGCATAGACGTGCCGGGTTTACGACGTTGTTATACAAATTTTTTTTTATACATAAAAAGTTTGGGTCGGATTCTCTAGTTAGTTAGATTCCTGAAAACTTTTCAAAGCTATCTTCCATACTGCTTTACCATTAACAAATATTTAATAATAACAAAAATAATATACGACTAGTAAAAATTAACAATAATAACACAGAAAAATATAACGTATCACTTCATGTCAATATGGTAACTTGTGGTAACCAGGTTGAAACCTACCTAGTTTTATAATATAATATATTATATAGAATAGGTAAATGAATGGAGACATGTTATAAATACCTGAGAGACTGCCCATATAATGTGTGCAGGAGTGAATGACCAGTTCTATCTGCTACAGCACAACATCTGTGAGCCTGTCCTCCCTTTCCATACTTCAAACTTTGACCACCAAATGCTCTCTGATAGATCTTACCCTCTTGAGTCCTAGAGAAAGGCATGCCTACAGCAAAAAAATCAAAATATTGTAATAGAAGTTATACAAATAAATTAATTAATAATGATAAACAGAATAATAAAAATGTCTTAATGCATATTCACTGCTAATTCAATAGATAATTAAATCTTCATACATTTATTAAGATTAAGCTTTATTCTTTTAAACACTTTCATACCATAGTTTTCTAGTTCAATAACAGCCTTGGGTGCCTCCCTGGTCATATAGTGAATAGCATCCTGGTCTCCCAGCCAATCTGAGCCCTTGACTGTGTCATACCTAGCACAAATAAACATTATAACGTAACAATAAAACTTTTAAGAATAAAAAGTAACTAATAGGATTAAAAACATTGTGATTACATATGCCAATGCCAGTCATCCTCTTCCATATTTCCCAGAGCAGCATTGATACCTCCTTGAGCAGCCACAGTGTGAGACCTTGTAGGGAACAGTTTAGTGATAACAGCAGTGCGAAAACCTTCTTCGACTAGACCAAAAGCGGCTCTAAGACCAGCTCCTCCTGCACCTACTACCAAAGCGTCATAAGTGTGATCAATTACAGGATATGAACTTGACACCTGTAACCAAACCAAAAAGAGCATTTTAAGACAATACATCTAAAGGGACCACAGGACAATTAAACAACACACATCAGAGCATTTAAATAATAAATAAATGTGGCTTTTAGTGTCATATAACCCTTTAATGGGGACCATTCAAAAATGCCTGTACACGCCTACAGTAAACAATTTAAAAAATGAATCAAATAATTAATTTATTATGTAAAATAAATTTAATTCAATTCAATTAATTAAGTAAAATAAAATGAATTTGGAGGGTGGTCCTCTGGAGGACCACCTAGCATTTAGAACAAGTTGTATTTTTTATACCCGGGCATTAAAGTGTTAATTCAGTCATAGACAATTATCCTACAGAAGCAAGCAAGAGTGATAAGCTTTAAGTTTTCTCATGTAGTTAATTCATTTTTTGTATAGTTCAGTTATTATGAATTTCCTCAATAATTTGTAACACATTTTTTCTTAAGTACGCTGTTATATATGTATAAGGTCAAAGTTTATTCTCATTTTTGTAATGATACACCTGGAGCCCGGACGGCAGTCTAGGCCAGGCTAGTAAACAGATAACGTCGAATATTACAAGTGCGTAATGTGTATTTATTAACATGCCTGATCCTAACAATGTGGCGACGAGCAATGCGTCTGCATCGGGTAGTGCAGGTATAAGTTATATTCAATCTATCGGTAACGTGCCGTCATATGATTATAAACGCAATAACTGGTCGGTTTTTAATTCTCAATTAGAACAGTATTTTTTGGCTAACAATATAACTAATGAAGATAAGAAACGGGCCATACTACTTACGTCGTTTTCGGAAGAAACTTTTCTTTTGACTAAAAATATTTGCCTCCCGAACGATCCCACGACTCAGCCTTACAACGAACTCGTGTACCAATTAAACGAACATTTTCGGCCGGTAATTTCAACATTTGCGGCCAGACATGAATTTTATAACGCCCGACGGTCGTCCGATTAAACTATCAGTGATTGGGCGGCAAAAGTGAAATCATTAGCAGCAACTTGTGGTTTTGGAACCGAACTTCATGTAGTTATGCGAGATATTTTTGTCTCCGGAATAGGCCCCGGACCTCTACAAGACAGATTGATGGAAGAAGATGCCACAAAAAGTTCCACAACTCTTTCCACAATTATGACTTTAGCATTATCTCGTGAAGCCGCAGCCAAGGAAAAAACAGCGCGGACTGATAACGCTGGAATTACAGTGAAACAGGAACCCATCTTTTATAATAGAGATAAAAGAAAACATCCGACGGGAAAATCTGCCTTCGCTGGAGGTTCAAAAACATCGGTTAAGTGTACGGTGTGTGGACGTCTGAACCATAGCACAGATAAATGCAGGTACGCTTCATATACGTGTAACCTATGTTCTGTAAAAGGCCATTTGGCTCCGGTTTGCCCAAATAAAAAAAAAATGAATCGTAGTATCTGAAAAGTGAAGAACTCACCTCGCCAGCCTTTGCATTTCCCTTTCTTGGTGTAAAGTGAAGTTTTCTTGAGCTTACTGCAGGCAGACATGTTGCATTCTACAAAACATATTATTAACATTATTAGTCTTAGTTTTAGCTATTTCAATCACCATTTCTTATCATTTTAAAAAGGAAAACAAACTAGGTCTTCACACAATGTTCAAATCTCTATTATCAAATTACCAGTTTCGGCTACTTAATAGTCATAATCCGATTGTATACAAATCGAAATACAAGAGAAAATTAACATCTATAAAAAAATAAAATGTATTAAATTAAACATAGTTTGTTAACAGTAACATGGTATCTAAGTGAATGAGATATGCAAGACACTGAAGGAAAGGATTCTAATAGATTACATATTAGAAAACTTTTCTGTTGTATTTTGGTTTGTATAGAATCTGATGATGGCTATTAAGTAGCCGAAATTTGCTGTTCTAATTTTTATTATAAACACTTTGTGTTAAGAACAAGTGTTTTTTCCCTCTTTCCAAAACGGCAATGAGTAAATATAACATATCAGAGAAGCAAACAGTTAATAACCTATTTCATAGTTAAAAGTAAACTATTATTAGATTTTTCAAGTTTATTGTTTGGAAGTTAAATTTATTCCAACATATCAAGTTATTTTATTTAAAAAAAAATAAATAAAACAAGTGACCCCGGCTGTGAGTTCCAATCCCAGCGGGGTGAGACATGGTTCACACTGAGTAAAGTAGCCGGATAACCCCCGTATGATAATTAAATAATAACCCCCCTCCGTAATGACCTAAGCTGTTGAACGGGACTAAAACCACAAAACAAGAAAAACACTCAAAAATTAATATATTGACAATTTTATGAGTTATATATATTCAGAACAAATATTTTTTAACAGGCAAATATTAATAAATTTTTTGCTCTTCTTATTAACAAATAATCAATACATAGTTAAATTTCCTACACTATTGCATCATCCCAACAAAGTTTATAAATAACTTTTAAAAATTGTTTAAGGGAAAGAATGGAACAATTTACATTAAAGCAGTTTCATGTTGTGTAATATATTTGTGAATATGAAATGGAAAAAGTGAATTATACTGATGTTGCACCAAAATATCTACAGGATTTGCTATGCTTTACAACACAATTTTTACAGGTAAAAACAAATCACTTAATTTCTTCCTTGAAACAGGATTTACTTGGTCAAACTAGTCTTGAATGCCTATTAGTAGTTCCTTCACATTGTGTTTTCTAAAACTCAGCGTAGCAAGTTGCAGTTATTAAGACAATTTTGAATGTGTTATAGCTGGCAAATAACTGAAAATAATAAAAATTAAATTTGCTTTCAGCGGAGAAACGGTTAGGAACTTCCCCCAATAGTCAAATAATGTAAGCAGAAATAATACTACATGTAACCTTTTAAATTCACCCAAGAGGACCCTCATTCTCCATCTACAGTCTGCACCAAAGTAGAGTTAGTGTGTTGACAGCACGGGAAAAACTAGCAAATGGGGTGGGTAGCCAATGAGAGCTTAAGATTTTCCCGGACAAAAGGTCAGGCCAACTAGGCAACGATAAATGTCTCTAGTGGAGGGGAGAGGCCCCGTAACCACAGACCTAGTGGCTTTATTTTTTTCCCTCAGAGAGGTTAGCCTATCTATGTTTCACTTGATTTCCCGTGTTGTCTCAATACACTAACTCTACTTTGGTGCAGACTGTAATCAGAGTATTTGTTTACTTTATTAAATGCAGGTCTCAAGTTCACACTGCTTTTAAATTTTTTTTAAACCCCCCAATAACAATTATTTATTTTAACGCCGGTACGTTGGCAACTTCGGCCATTCGTCTTCTGGCAGCCCTAGTATGTATTGGTATTGCTATTGCAGCTTTCTTTGGCCTACTGCTTATATCTATCCTAAAATTTAATCAAATGTACTCAATAACAAAATGACACTATCATCTTTAAATAATAGTTTTAAAAAAGAACATAAATTAACAATATCCGTGTGTCACGAACCATTTACTAAAGTAAAATGAAAAGTTGGAGAAGTCTGTATTTAAAATTTATTGTTTATTGATAACAAAGAGTAGCAGAAGCATGTTGTAGATTTATGATAACACTATATTATAATATCACATGAAAAAATATGTTTAACGATTGCAGCCTCACGTAGGGACGCTCCCACCTAATTATGTTATGTAATACAAATTAAGTAAACTTTACTATCAAGGCTAGTGCAGCGAAAAACAATTTCTGAAGTAATAAATGTAAAATGTATAACATTTCCATTAAGTTAATTAGAATAATAATTCATAACTATAAAAGTAATTGGAATATGTGCGTAAGAAAAAACGAATAAACCGAAAGGCTAAATTTAGAAGTAAGAAAAAAAAAGTGAGTTTATTATTATTAAGACAAAAAACGAAGTTAAATTACTTACAATGGCACGTTCTGATATATTCTTGCACAATATTGAAGAAAGGCGCAGGAGACCAGACATAATTATATTATTTAAGAGTTAAATGCAAAAAACTTGGAGTGAATGCAGAGGCAGGAGAACGACGAAAATGAAAATTTCGATTTTCAGAATTTTCTAGTAACAATTTCTAACCTTCCCCAAGAGGTTATGAGTGTTCGTTTCTTTATTCACTTAATTGTATTGGCTTATTACACATTTACTATCCAATACTGAAACACTTCAACATGCTGGTATATTTGATGTATTGATGGTTGAAACACCGGTGAAATAGCAACTGGAAAAAGTCAGCTTTATTTATCTGCCAACTTGATACAAATAATCAAAATAACAAAATAATTTTAATATTAATTCAAAACTGTATACATATTTTATTATTTTAACTCGTAATTATATTTTAAATTTGATTTAAAAATCTATCATTTGTTTATTTTACTTTAATAGATAAAGTTTTTGCAAAAATCATTGATTGATTAGCGCGTCCCTGACCCACAGCTGACTTTTTTTCGCTCCTCCCACTCCGAAAACTCGGTCACTGCCAAAAATCCTTTTCCCGTGAGCTTTGTACTCGACGGTCGTCTGCTAGTCATTTGGATAACTTTTCTCAGGTAATCATTGCTCTTTTTCACTCGAATTTACGAGTTTTATTTAATTTATTAATTCGTTTATTAAGATGTTATAAAATTTCAGTGTGTAATAATTGTTTGTTCGATAAAAAGTCTTATAAAATTGCCCTCCTTTTTATCGAGCTTTTTTTTGAGGATTATTTTTAATATTTTCCATTTCGTTCGTTCTTTTTATTTTTAGATCTTTGCTTTTTAGCAATCTACAGTCCTTTTTTCGTTCTCAGTTATCATTTGAGCTGTGATCAATAACATTTATTTATAACTTCTATTAGACTGAGTAATTGCTGTGCAACTTTTCGCGGTTAATCAATTCAATCAAGTCTCAATATTTGATCCATAATTCCCTATTTATTTTATTTGTTAGCTTAAACGAATTATTCTTATTAAATTTTTGTTGATTATAGATAAAACTTAAAAAATGTCCATTCCCGCCGGAGATGCTGAAAAAGGAAAGAAGGTGAGAAGCTTATTATTTGTTTATATTTCAAAACTAATAATATTTACACTTTGTAGCAACTTAATCTATTATTTTTTAAAAATGTTATATACTCCTAATTATTTAAATCATAGACTATCTTTCAAATTTAACTACAGGGACATTTATAATTAAATCTTTGGTCCAAGGTTAGGCTGTAGTAATGACCATGTGGTTTCTTCAAGTACACACATGTATTAGGACAGTATTCATTCAAATTATAATTGTTCTCTATCTCTGTATTCATTCATATGACTTTTCTTCGATTTTTGATGTAATTTTTGTATTACTATTTGATGCTCATGAAATTCTGAATCTTCATATTATATTAATATTACTTGTTATTTTGAATGATTGCATCATTTTTAGATATTCCATGAATTGGTTGTAACTGTAACTTTTTTAGTCTGACATCCTCTCTCTGGGATTCCCAGATCCTTGAATGGAAATTTTTTTTAGTCATAAAATGTTATTATTACTATAGGTACTTCTTTTATGATCCATAAAGAACACCCAATGAGCTATAATAGCACTTATTTTCCTTATAGAAATCAAATATCTTATTGAAATTAAAAGAAAAAGGTGGATGATTGGTTTTTTGTATACTATATTAGAGTATAAATATGTAATTGTCCTAGAATTTTCATAATTTTATTCCTGAAAATGTTACCACTTTTGGACATTAATTACTTGTAGAATTATTTATGTACAAAAATTTGTTGGTTTTTTGAAATTGAATTTTTTTTGGCATTTTGTTTGGATCTTTTCTGGAGGTATTTACCTGCCAAATAACATAAGATAGAAAATATAATTAATTATATCATAAGTTAATTTGACAATTATGATTCCTTTTATCAATATATTTCAGTTTATAGTTAGAAATACAGTGAAAACTAAATTGATGGCTCCATTAAATCATATTTTATTGTACACAATATACAGCTACATTTTTGGTGAAATGAGTTGGTTCTTAAAGAAGCATTGTTAATTATAGATATTTGTTTAAAGGAAGAATGTAATAACAAGTTCCCTTTTGTTTATTTAGTTTTACTATTATAGTAATGTGTTTGTTGCTTTTTAATTAACTTTTTTGCTCTCCTATACAAGTTTAAAGACAAAATATAAGAATTTAATGAGAAATATGTAGGTGCTTTACTGAATTGAAAAAGACAGTTATCAAAATTAAGTGTTGTAAAAGAGGAGGGCAAAAGTTATGAGATTAAACATATTAATTTAAGAGGAAAGTATGAGAGATTTACCTTTAAGATAAGAAATAGTTCCCTGTGAAGAGAGTGGTCTTGGATAAGTGGCATTTTATTAATGACCTTAAACTAATTTTATTGGCCTTAAAAATTGTCTAACTCAATGTTCAAATGAATTTTAACAGAAAGAATCAACAATTGTTTTAAACTATGTTTACTCATCTATTTATCAACTGGTCTTTGTGTTTACAAGCTTTTATTTAACTTGCAATGCTTGTATGTATGTTCGGGTCAAATCTTGCTACTGAATTTTAAAGCAGTTATCCTCAACCGATTGAATTGAAATTTTGTATAAGTATACGTTCAGTTTGGATGACAATGCATTGTTAGCTAAGTGTTGTCATTCTAAATTCAATATGGCAGATAGCCCAAGATGGCGGACTAGTTATTTTTTAAGCATGCTCTTGATATGGGTATCAAATGAAAGGGTTTGCTGAGATGAATGAGAATAAAAGCTTGTTTAAAAAAAAAAAAAAAACTATTAATTTATTTATTATTTTATACTGTGTGGTTTATTTTTAATAAAATTAATTATTTTTAATAAATTATTTTATTTTTAATAAAAAATACAAAAAAAACCTTCTAATTAGCAACTGAGTTAAGTTACCGGATCCCCTGTCCTGTATACACTTGGTAGGGACCTAAAAAAGTAATAACTGTACGAAGAAGTCTTGATTTTTTTTTTTAATAATTTCTTTTTGAATAATATGGAACAATCTTATTTAATTAGATGTTATGATTTTGTTCTTGTTTTATGTATTGAATTTAAATTTTTTTTAGTATTACACATTATTTAATATTTGTATAAGGTGATTTCAAAATTATTTTTTTAATGTGTAGAATTTTGTTTCTGTGATACATTTGATAAGTGATGTCAGTATCCTTGAAATAAATGGGTTAATACGATCATAATAGTTTTCTTGTTTAGAGAATTTATATGTATACCTCAATTACTGTTATTATTAATCGATAGTTTTTTAAGGTAGAGTCTTGATAAAGCAAAGTATTGTAGTATATTTTTCTACTCTTAATATTCTCTAAAGTTTATGTTCTCTTCCCTGATCCCCACTCTTACTTCTTTATACTATATTTATTTACCTTTTTTTAAAGTTTACAATCAGTATCAATATAAGAGATTAAATTAATAATTATTATTAATCAGTATGGTACACCCTTCTAAATTTAATTAGAGAGAATCCAGATGGTTGCTGAGATGTAAATTATAATGAAAAACACTTTTTCATAGTGTGAGAGACGTTTCGACCCTTAAAATAAGGTCATCTTCAGTCGTTTATTGTAATATTAATGCTTTTGGATGTTAGTATTCGTCATTATAAAGAAATTCTATCTCCATAGGAGAGGGTCAATTTAATTATAAAATTTAGTTAAGTTTAGTCAAATGACATTAATACCAACTTCTTCATTAACAGTTTATTAACAATTAAATAATTAAAACACGTAACAATTAGAAATAACAAGATTAAATTATTTATAAAATTGTTGAAATAACACTTTAATAACTAAAGTATTAATGTATTGAATTATTCTTTTCAGGTGTTCGTACAGAAGTGCTCACAATGCCACACTGTAGAGAAGGGGGGAAAACATAAAGTTGGACCCAATCTTAGTGGACTCATAGGAAGGAAAACTGGGCAAGCTCCAGGCTACCAGTACTCTGAGGCTAATGTATCCAAGGGTAAGAGTTTTTTTAAATAAAAAAATCTATCAATGTAATGTTCAGAGGTGATTGGTAATTAAAATAGACACTTCTGTCATCCCATTTTTTATCTTATCAAATTAAGATATCTTGGCAGTTGGATTCAACAGCTGTCACTCAACTACTTTTAAAATCATTAATACTTATATTTACTTTAAACTACAATACGTTTGTATGTATTACATACTTTATATATACTATACATGCCCTCTTAAATGGCCCTATAACAGCATGACCGGTTAAATCAAATTTCTCTTGTAACAACCAAGAAAAACACCTAAAAGGTTCAATAAAACATCAGTGCATAACAATTTGTTTAAAAATATGCTTTTTTGGTGTTCTCTGTTTCTTCTGAGATTTGGGCGAACCTTTCTCTTAGTGAATTAAACACACAGATAAATCAATATTATTCATTATTGATTAGTTTGGTTTATTAAAGAATTAAGAAGCACTTTTGCAATCTTGTGACTTTCATAAGCGTCGTTCTCAAGCTATAATAATCATTTATTAAAAGTGTTCAAAACAATATTATTACTATAGATATTAGAAATCAATTTTCTAGTCATTAAAAATATATATTGATAATTTTATTGTATAAAAACACAATAGCTAGTATTTAATGTAGACAAGTTTTGACCATAGTTTTGATAGTTATATATCTTAAGTAAACTAACTGATCGTCAGTCATGACCACTAAAATGACCAACCACTCTATTAACTGTTGTCTTATTTTTCTCTGGGAGTATCATTCTTAATTTACTTATCTGTAAATGTTAAAAGACGGAAGTGTTATTTTCTATTAAAGTTTAATCTATTGAGATAAATAATCTGCTCATTTTACGTCTCCGTGATGACATAATGTTATAATGATTTACGACATGATAAATAGCTGATAATTAAATATTAAATGATAATTCCTTTAAACACCCTGACCTTGTTACGGCATTACTATTTTGTAAAGTAAAACAACAATATCTTTTTAATTGTTCTAAACAAATTAACTTGGCACACTTTGACACATTTTTATACACACGGCAATTTGACACATTTTTATTAATTTATTTAACTCTACTATATCTTTGATATAATTATCTAATAAATTCCTTTAAAAATTCTATTGCAGCTTGTCGAGTCTAACCATCTATTATGATAAAATAATTGACTATTGACAAAGGCATTTTTTTTTACATCAAGTATTCATGAGTTTAATCAAAGTAGGCAATTATAGTGATAGTAATTTGAAGTACTCTATTCTCTGATCTTTGATTATCTAAAAACAATCTTTATACTTCTACCTTCAATGTAATAAACTTGATGCAATTATGATCAATATACAGTAAAAGCTATTTATCTACTCACAGCAGCAAAATTAGGCATTACTTAACTGTTTTTTGGCTGGAAAGTACTATTTCGCTGATTTGTAAGCTTCCTTTTTTTTTTATCTAAATAGCGTATGTTGATAAAATATTGTAAGCAACAAGGCCTTGCAGGTTCATTGCCTGCCTCGGCTATTACCTGTTAATTCAATAGTTAATTTTCATAACCTGTCCTCGCCTCCGGCTCGGAGGCTAACTTAATCACTCCTCAGTTAAATTCCATTTTGCTGCCTTGTTACATAAATAACTATTTTCTGATTATACACTTCGGGCCCCAGGTACGCTAAATTGACCTAACAATCTCGCTTTTTTTTTTTTTTGCCCCACTTCAACTTAAGTCCTAATTTAGAAAATTAGGTCTCCCACTTTGATAAACATACTAGAATTATCAGCTGTTTAAACAATCACTGTAATAATATTATGACTTTTCAAGATGAGTGTTACAATGAAAAAAGATTATACCTAATAAAAAGAAAAAAAGTTAGTATAAAACCTAATTGAGATAAGCTAAATCAACATCATTTTATCACCATTTAACCTTTTTTTATCTCTTTGGTGTTGAGTACTTGACTTTTATATTCTAAACATGATTACATGGACTTATATTAACATGTTAATGTGTTATCTTAAACAATTCTTACACGAGAGTGCATTAATTTGTTATCTTGACATTCTAACACGTGAGTGCAACTGTAAGAGCTTAATCCTTTTTTTAATTTAAGAACAAAGACAATGAACAAAAACATAACATTAAGCATTGTAGTCATTCTGAAGAACTTTTTTTTTATGCCTCTGAATTCCATAATTCCTAGACAGAAATCTGTTTCAGACATCAGGGAATATATTTTGGTCTCATGTCTGTCTGTCATTCAAAAATTTTTCAAACCCCCATAACTTAAAAACCACACACCCATTATTGATGAAGTTTTGACGTTAATCAGAATGTTGTTAACCACCAATATTAATACCACCTTATCAACCATATTAACCCAACCTCCACCACATTAATTTCAACCTTATGCACTCATTGCTTTTCCTTTTGAATGCATACAAACTATTTTTTTAAACACCTATATCTTTAAAAATACTAATTTAATTTTGACAAAATTTGGATTGTTCCTCAAAAGTAGCCTATAGAACTATAGATGGTCCTACTGTAATTGTAATCGTCTGGTCACATTTAATATTGAGTAAAATATGTGTGACCACCCTACTGAGAATCAAAACAGGTCTTTACAACCTCATTAAAAATCCCCATGTTCCTGAATAAGCTATGTGCCACACTAATTTGATTTTTTAAAAAAATTTCTTTGACATGTAGTGTTTTTTTTTTTTTTTTCAATGTTAAATGAGCAAAAGTCCGAGACAATAATGCATTTTACTAACATCATTTTTTTTTATAGTACTTCTGTTATCAGTTAGTGTTATCTTTAGAGTATTTCTATTATCAGTGGACCTGTAGTAGTAATAGATCCTTTCATGAACTGATAATGCTTAGCCTTCTTAACATATGAATAACTTGAATTTTCTTTCCTTATTATATAATTGTGAAAATATTTTCCACTTAGCTGGCATTTATAGATAATGAAAAATGCCGATTATTGTTTTATAATTTATGACAATTCAGTTCTGAATCACTTTTTTTATCATATATTTTATTATTAAAAATCATGATTGTTTGTGCTGAATACATTCACTGGTTTTTCTGATAATAAAATTAGTTAAGAATGGAATATTTTTCATTTTAATTAATACTTTTAAAAACTGATAATGTTAAATTAAGAAAAAAAAATTAATAAGCTAAAATTATTACAAGAGGGTATTGAAATAATTATGGGCTTGGCAAAATGGACCCAATGGGTTGCAAGGCATATCGCCCAACTAGATATTGGGTTAGGGATAGTTTAATAGTCAATTTTACTATGAGTAGCAGTGCTATTTGCTTCAATTAATAATATTCATGTTATTTTTCATCATGATTGTATTTTTAATTTATTTTTTATCTTTTTCTATTATTTTAATTATATATTTATGATTTCTCAGGTATTACATGGAGTCGGGACACCCTTTTCACCTACTTAGAAAATCCCAAGAAATTCATTCCTGGTACCAAAATGGTGTTTGCCGGTATTAAGAAACCAGAAGAGAGGGCCGATCTCATTGCATACCTTGAACAAGCTACTAAGTAAATTAATCTGTTAACATAACTATCCGTTTAAAAAAACAAACAAAAAAACACAAACTGTCATAAACTTATAAACAGTGGATAAACAACAACAAAAAAACATAAGTATGTAATTACGTACTTTATAACTGTTGTAGCTTTCTATGAGCTAGACTCTCATTACTTAGATACCGTTTGTAGATAATATTTGATATTGTTTAATTTCTTTTTAATGTCTAGACAGTCTTATTTATTTCTTCCTCTAAATAATCAACTTTAAAATATTATAAATATTTTAATTATGAAAAAAATAATTAGAGGTTGAATAAAAAAAAAAAAAAAAATAATAATATGAAGTGTAAAAAGAATTTTAAATGCGCTTAAAGCTAGTGCAGCTGTAGTATTAATTGTTTAAAAAAAAATTCTGCTTTGTTTGCCAGTCTTGAGACATTTTTTAAACCAGAAGGAATTTTTCTACTTCTTTTCTAAATGAATACGCTCAAGCCTAAGGATCATCTAGGAATAAATTTAGGCTAATTTTTTAAAAACTTCTTAATGCAAAGTGTACTGTGCTAGTAGATTGGTTTTACAAAGTACATGTGACATAACAACATGCGATATGTATAATAATAATTTTAATTAATCTCATTGAATGTTAATGTCCGGAATTCTAAAAGATTCAGACATTTTTTAAGCAGATAAAGCAGAATAAGATATAATTTATTTATTTATTTGTACATTATGTAACCAGATATATATATTATTGTGAATAATTTTATAGATAATCAATCAATTAGAGAGGCTACATGTATTAGAAAAAAGCTGTGTCATCGTTGTTATTTTTTTGTTGTTATTTTTTAATTTTTTTTTTTTCTTTTTTTTGTTTTGTTTCATTAAGTGTATCACTTAATTTTCTGTTAGCAATGCTCCGATGTACGGTGTGTTGTATTGAATAAATGTGAAAACTAAACCCTGTTAAAATTATTTCCTCGAAATAAATCAAGGGTTAATTTATAGAAATTATTTTTAAAAAATTTATAAAAGAAATTCTGTTATAAAAAATATATATCTGCACTAAAAATATATTCTTTTTAGATATCGGGGAAAATTTGAGAAATAAATATGAATATTTCATCTAATAGATTTAGTACTTGATTCTTTATTTTCTGATCGACAACAGGTATTAGATCATTACACTTTGTTTTAGTGACCATAGATGCTAGAAAATACTTTTAAAAATATACCAAATTATTAATACAAAAGGAATGGTTCCGGTAATCATCATAACTATAAATGACCTGTTCACATTTTGAACATTTCATTAAAAGCATCATTATATTACTGTATTACTAGTTAGATCTTACTTATTGTACAATTATTTCCTTTTTTTATGATTTTTTTTTTTTTTTAAAGTACACTTCATTGATTTTACACCAGCCACACTTAACAGATTTGAATTTTATAAAGTCTCAAGTATAATTTATTTTTATTTTAGTTAACTTAGTCAGGCAATCTTACTTTTTATAGAGTGCATTTAACGTCTTTACCATACTAATTCCCATGTCTAAAATGTTATTTTTAGTGCAGTTACAATTTTTTTTTTACAGTTTTCTTATACTTTTTTGAAACTTACGTTTCTATCTTCCAAATTCTTTCCCCCTTTCCTCCCCTGTTCCATCCTATTTCTTTTTTATCAAATAGATTTATGGTGTTTTTATTAAATATCCATATTTCTAAACAAATATGTTGTGGAATTCGTTGCTGCAAAATGGACATTGACTATATTTTAAGGCTAGTTCTTGTTTTTTTAGAATCATGTGTTAAAAATGCCTTAGCTTTTACAAATCAAGGTTTCAGCTTCATGCCTTATCTCACAAAAACTGTTCTTGTTGATAGTGATGTCAACTTTACTTTGGTTCTTTTTTACTATTTTGGACTTTCCTGAGTAAATTTCCTACTGTTTTGAAAAGTATATATTTAGTTATGACACTTCTTGTGCTGATTTACATCTTACTACCAAAACCAGAGGATGTTATTTACCGATAATTGTCTTAAAAATTATTAAATAGTATTATAAGTTATTTAGTCCTAGTCGTTATTTAGTGAAAATTCAGTTTTGGAATTTATAATTGGAATCTTGGGTATGATTTAAATAATAATTGTTGCTACATCCAAGTTAAATAATTGAGCCAGGTGTGTAACGATACTACTTGTCATTGTTTATCTATTACATCTTAGAATTATATTTATGTTTCCTAGTGGTCTCTAAATTTAGTTTTGACATTTTCCCATATCTTGCCAAGCCACTTGTGTGTAGCTCAATCTGCTAGATTATAATAGTTCAATCTTATTCTTGTTTATAATTTATACTTGCTAAATCAACTTTATAATGTATACCATCTGATTTTTTTTTTATAAAACTAACTCCTGGTGATTAAAATTCACCAGCTTAATTTGTGGAAATATTTCAATTTAACACAGGTCTCTTCAACCATTCTAAATTGATAAATGTGGCAGATACCTTGGTTGATAAAATATAAACATAAACAGCCCTTTTTCAATATTTAAATAAAAATACAAGAGTAAAGACAGTTTTCTGAGTAGTCCTCTCTTTTGAGAATGCATTTCTCTCAATGTTTAGTAAATATTTTTTTACCCTGATATCGTAGAATAAACAGTGGGCATGAAGCTAGTAGAGCAAGAATTTAGTATGGCAGGTGGCAGGCACTAAGTCAAATTTCTGACCCTTAAACGTCAAACCGGACTTCAGTGTCAATTCATGTAGTGTAGGATACCTTCTTGTGGTCAAAAATAAAAGTTTGGTGCATCAAGTTATAGCAAGGACATGAACACGCAGAAGACCAAAATCATCCTTGTCACCCACACACCATAATCAATGAATTTTTGTGCAACTGGTTTCATACCTACCTTCTTTCATTCTATGATAATGGGATAAAAAAATAACTAACTGATGGGAAAAGTTCATTTTGTCAGGAAGGAAAATGCAAAAAAATGTTGTCTTTACTCTTATGAGTTGTGTATATTATCAATTGACATGGTTAAAATAGATTTGCACTAAATATTTGGTATTTTGTCTATTTTTAAAAAAAAAAATCTTGAATACCTGAAGTGCCATTCATTTTTATTTTTTTCATTGCTTTGAATTCTGTGATGTTTATTAATTGTTTGTTTTGTGGTTTTTATTAATTTGCTAGTGCATACCCTGTAAAAACAATGAATTACATAACAATGATTTTCACTAATAAATCTATATCATGAGTGTGTGTTGATTGACATAAAGTGGTTTAGCATGCTATAATTCAATTGCTTGTTAAGTAACCAACCCTGTATCCATTATTGTCTCGCCTGGTTTGGCACTGCGTATTAGCCCCTCCCCTAATTTACACCCCACATCTATAAATATCTAAACTCTATGTTATTTTAAGAACAAATACTTTAGTCAAACCTTATATTTTGAATATTATCTTTTGATTGACCTCTTTCTCACATATATAATCATAATTGTGATAATGATTTTTTATTATTAAGTAATTTGTGCACTATAGTCACACAAACCATAACACCTTTGAAATATTTTTAGTTTTCAAGTTAATATTGGAACTCCCATTTGCTCTTCTAATAATTTATAAGCATATATATTCTTACTAGATTGTAACTTATTGTTAGTTCTTGGGCACTAATGATATATGAAGGCTGCTGCTATCAGCTTTGGATAATAAACATGCTTCATTTGACGGGGAGAGACAGTTCATATAATACTTTTATAAGATAACCTCTATTGACGCTTCTATATTACTTATGTTTTTCTTTTAACATGTGTGAACACATTACTATTTCTTAGCAATTGAAAATAGTCTTAATAGTTAAAACACTTCTTTGGACAATGTTTACTTTCAAATTATTATTTACAGTTTTTTTCAATCAATATATTAAATAATGAATACAACCTCTAAAGAATCAATGATAGCTAATTGAAAACCACCATAGAAAATTCAGTTCTGACTAATTGATCGTTAAAACAAGTGTTTTTATTTTATTACAGTTTAATTGCTGAAAGATCTTCAGTAGATGTAGTTTTAGTTTTCTGTATAAGTTCCTAAACTATTAATTGAAATATAAAACTTAATATTACGAATTTGTTACCTTCCAAAGGGAAAAGCTAAAAGTTTACCTTCAGAAATATTAGAAAATTTTCTGTTTAAAGTTCATTATTAGTATGTGTCATATCTAAATTTAAAGAATCAACTTTATAACTGAGGTTTAAAGGATGAACTGACTTTAAACTAAAATTTTACTTTCGAAATGTGTGTCAATTTAGGCTGTTTAAAGCTCATTATAGACAGGGCCGTCCCTAGGGGGGGTCAACCGGGTCAAGCTGACCTGGGCGCCACGTCTAGGGGGCGCCGCCAGGCCCCCTTCTTAACTACTAGGTGAATTTGACAATAAGGGGAGGGGGGCGCCAATGATGCCTTTGACCCGGGCGCCTAAACCCCTAGGGACGGCCCTGATTATAGATAGAATGCGTCAACTAAATTTAAAGAATTAACCTTATAACTGAGGTTTAAAGGAGGAACTAACTTTAAGTTAAAAGGTTATCTATAGAAATGTTTGATAATTTAGGCTGTTTAAAGCTCATTATAGATAGAATGTGTCATAACTAAATTTAAAGAATCAACCTTATAACTGAGGTTTAAAGGATGAACTAACTTCAAAGTATTTAAGTTATACTATGATGCTCCCTTTAAATCTAGTTAGTGATTCAGTTACAGTGACGGTCTGTAGAGGGCTAAAATATTGAACTAATTTGTATTTCCTTTCTAGCAATACATGACTAGAAAATGATCTTTTCTACAAATCCTTATATATCAAAGATTGAAAGTTGAATTTAGGTTTAGTAGTCGAGTCAACAAAAACTTAGATATAAAATTTTCTGTAATAATTTTATATTATAGAAATCTAATCCTTTTTTATAGTTTTCTAATCCTCTTTTTGTTTTCTCCTTCTACAGTGAAGAATAGAAATGACATTTGGCTGAAAAGAATATTTTTTCTAAGAAGTTGAATATTTGGGTGAAAACATCCAGAAAACAACTATCAAGAAGTACAAGATGCAACTCTTTTTTTTTACTTTTGAATAAAGAAAGGTTAATTATTTTCTTCTTTTTTTAATATAAATAATTGTATCTTGTTATTAGTATTAAATCTAAAGAGCAATCTATTATAAAGAGAACTAGTTACTGTAACATTTATATAAATCTTTTTTTACTTTCAGTTTGTCTAAAGTTTTTTTTAGGAACTAATAATAACAGGAGAACAGATTTTTGGATGTCCAAATCTTAGGTGAGAGAAATTTTTAGATTAAATTGTATGTAACATTGCTGTCAAGCATATGACCTGCTAAGCCTTATAGGGAGAGTGCTAAAGTTTAGGCTCAAAGGGTGCACTGACACATATTTTAAAAAGTAACGTCTTAGGCTCATTGGAACTTGAAATAATTTAATTTCCTCAAAATAATACACATTTTTAAACCATCACAATGCATTCTTTTTATATACCTATACTTAGTATATGAAAAAGTAAACACTGAACCTTACATGAGTATTTGAAGTAGTAATTTAAACTAAGATTTAACTCTTTTAAGTATGTGTGTGTTGTAGCCATAATATTAAGTTAGCCCCTAATGCCCCTTTTGACATCTGATTTATGATTGAATTTTTTATAATCAAAATACTTATTTTGATTTAATTTTACGTGGACTGTCCTTTACCAAATTTTTTTCTCTGATGAAGATATTGGTGGGATGGCTATGTTGAAATGGCTATCCTCTCTTTGTATTTCTAAACCATCGATGATATTTAGGATCCTTATGTAAAAGCTTTGATTTAGAAAACACTATTCGGTGATATTTAATAATTGACATTAGAATTTATTTGAAATTACTAAGGTTTTGTGATATGCCTAAACATTTCATTATTGGATGTTTAAATATTGTAATTTTAGCCCTTTCAGAAGCACGCAAATCTTAAATCTCCAAGAAAGAATTAGTGTAATGTAATAGGGACTGTAAGTCTAGAATATTGTTCATGTCATAAAATAAGCCTTCTTACATTAAAGGACGAGTGGCTTTTTTTTGTATGTTGGCTTCTACTTACCATGTATATACTAAATGACAATCTGATGCCTTTACAAGAATTGCTTCAAGTTCCTACTAAAATCATTCATCAAATTGTCTATAACTGTCGAATTGTAGAGAATAATACATTTAAAAAAGAGAACCTGTGTAATGGGTTCAGTCGTACAACACTGCTGTAGATGCCACCGGCTGCATCCTTATCATCTAGTCAACAATACAATATCAATTGAACTAAACTAGTTTTTTTTTTTCATGTATTATCATAAACCTGTTATTATTTAAATCATTAAACACTATTGTTGGATGTTACATTAACATGTTCGTTTTTGTTTGTTGTTTATTTAAGGGGTTAGGAGTAACATTTTTTTCCTGTACACATTTTATTCCTGGGATAAATAGTTAATTTAATTGAATATGAATATATGTTATATATATTCAGCATTAATATTATAATTTGCAATATCTATATATATAAAAGTCAACGTGTGTGTGTGTGTTTGTTCTTTATACAAATCTACAGTTTTAGTCCGATCTCGATGAAAATTTGCACACTTGACCTTCAAAGCAAGGAAACAATCAAGGTCTACATGAATTTTCGAAATTTCAATTTTGGTACACAGGGGTACGGGGTACAAGTAATGAATACGGGATCAAAATAATGAATACCCTTCGTGATGCATATTGTTGAAAAGCTCTTTAAGGGTACAGTAATTGTTGTTATGTATAGTTTTGTCATATTTTCATTTAGGAGGGGGGTAAAATGGAAAATATAACTATATCTATATAGAGAAAGAAGAGTATCTATATAAGAGAATGTCTTTTATACAAATCTACAGTTTTATCCCAATTTGATGAATATTTACACTCTTTTTCTTCTAAACAAGGTGAAGGTCACTGCCTACATCATTTTCCGAAATTAAAATTTTGGTACACAGAGGTACGGGGTACATATCAAAGTAATGGATACCCTTTCTTGATGTATATCGTTGAAAAGCTCTTTAAGAGTACATTAATTGTTGTTAAGTACGTTTTTGTCATATTTTCATTTAGGAGGGGGGTGAAATGGAAATGTATATCTATAAAAGTCAACGTATGTGTGATTGTGTTTATGTTCTTTATACAAATCAACAGTTTTAATTCGATCTCGATGAAAATTTGCTCACTTGACCTTCAAAGCAAGGGGAAGATCTCTGTCTACATGAATGTTCGAAATTAAATTTTTGGTACACAGGGGTACGGGGTACAAATGTCAAAGTTGAAAACCCTTCATGATGCATACTGTTGAAAAGCTCTTTTAGAGTACAGTAATTGTTTTTACTTGCATTTAGGGGGGTAAATGGAAAAATATATCTAAAAGTCAACGTATGTGTGTATATTCTTTATACAAATCCATAGTTTTAGTCGGATCTTGATCAAAAAATGCACACTTGACATTCAAAGGAAGAAAAAATCAGTGTCTACATGAATTTTCGAAATTTAAATTTTGGTACACAGGGAACAGGGTACAATAATGAATACGGGGTCAAAGGACTAAATACCCTTTATGATGGATATCGTTGAAAAGCTCTTTAAGATTACATTAATTGTTGTTATGTACAGTTTTGTCATTTGTATTTTCATTTAGGAGGGGGTAAAAGGGAAAAATATAGCTATATCTTATAAAAAAAGAAGAGTGTCTGTATGAGGGTATGTCTTTTATACAAATCTACAGTTTTATCCCAATTTGATGAATATTTACTCACTTTCCCTTCAAAGCAAGGGGGAGGTGACTGTCTACATGAATTTTCGACATTTAAATTTTGGTACAAAGGGATACGGTGTAAAAATGTCAAAGTAATGGATTCCCTTCATATCATGCATATCGTTAAAAAGCACTTTAAGAGAAAAGTAGAAGAAGGAAAACGTTTATTCAATGAGATAATACAATAATAACAACATGCATTATAAACGTACATACCCTTGGCCAAACGACCGTCAGGGAGAGTTCCGACTTTGACTTTTTTACAGATATCTATTATAAGAGTATAAAAGTAAATAAATATTAATGGTAAATTAATCACATGTTTAACAAAACAATAACAATAATTAAAGCAGCTTTGGTACTATATTTAAATTCACAAAGTGTTTGTAAACAAAATGATAAAATAATAAATTAACAATACACCTTGAAATACTTTCTTAAAATATAGCAACAAGAACATTATCATAGCATAATTTTAACTTCCTATAATTATATGTAATAATTTTCTTTTAAAAGTAACATTTAATTATAACTGTATTAGTATAGTTAATTATGGTAATAATTAATGTATTAATATTATAATATCAACAATAACATAATAAATCAATAAATAACATAAAAACTATTTATAAAGGAATATAACAATGAGAAAATACATAACTAAATATATAAAAAAATAACACGGACTAGTATACTTTATTCACAAGTACATCTACATGCACATGCACCTACCTATGCGCAATGCGTACATACCCCTTAACATGCATTTACTAAAGATAATAAATAAAATAAATAGAATAAATAAAAAATAAATATAATAAATATATGAACTCTATACACATGCACAATTCATCTATAACTAAGTATAACTATATTAAACTATATTAAGCTTGACTAACTACTGACTATTTTGAATAAATTATATTTAATATATTTTAGCAAGGGATTTTGTTGCTTTCTATGATGGTCTGCCTGTGTTGGTAGGCTGAAGTTAAGTAGTTCTCAAGTGCTTTCCAGTCAGATCCATTGAGGAAACTTAAGGCCACTTGCGATGTGACAGTATAAGAGAAAAGTAATTGTTGTTATGTACAATTTTATTTAAGAGGGGATAAAATGGAAATTTATAGCTATATAATATACTAGGCATCGCGTGGCTCTATCATTGAAGCGAGCGTATTGCAATGAAATACTGAATATTGAAATTTATTAATCATGATGAATGTCATAGTTGAAGATAAGTGGAAGAGGGTAGGGAAGAGTGGGGGTACTCGGTATAAAGCTTTACTTTCTAAACAAACCTATACAATACACTATACGACTATAACAATCTTCACCACCCGCGGTAGCTTTTAAACAATTATTATAAATGTATCTCGTATCTCGTCACTACGCAAAGAATTTTGCTTGTATCAAGTTGAAATTTTGCATACCTGTTTCAATTGTGCATTAGATGGTGTATATGAAGTTTTATTAAAATCGTTTCGTTAGAACGTAAGATATCGGTAAAAAGGTTGTTTTCTCTATTATAAACGTTTAGGTTCGCTTTAATAGTTTTAGCGATCTTTATTAAGTCATAGCGGTGTCGCTGTTGGTTTTAGTAAAAAATGTTATTTGAAAAAAATGTTCGTCTCATCGAATAGATGATGATAGAATCTTTTCCCGTCCTGAAATACCAATTTAATTTTTGTACCTCTCGTTTGCGCGAGCGTTGCGCGCGAACTCTTGGACGGATCACGCTGTCCAACGAACTTAGCCTGAGTATTAGTAAGAGGAACATGTATACCAAATTTCAACTAAATCGGTCAACTTTTACTCAAGTTATCGTCACACGCGTGAACGTTACTGACAGACAGACAGACACGGAGCATATTTCGTTGAATGTAGGAAGCTCGCTACAATAAAAATCAACGCATATATGTGGGTGTATGTTCTTTATACAAATCTACAGTTTTAGTTCGATGTCGATAATAATTTGCCCACTTAAACTTCAAAGCAAGGGGAAAATGACAGCCTACATGAATTTTGGAAATTTAAATTTGGTACACAGGGGTATGGTACAAGTAATGAATACGGGGTCAATGTAATGAATACCATTGATGATGCAAAAGCCCTTTAAAAGTAGAGTAATAGTGTTTATGTATTGTTTTGTCATATTTTACTTTAGGGGGGGGGGGATTTTAGATATTTTAAAATTTGATATCAAAGAGGAGGGGGTATAGAAATAGGTGGGAGAGATAGAATCTAGATATTCTTGCATAGTAAAATAATTTATATGTTTCATTATGGTTTTTTATAAACTTATCTAATTATAATAACACTCCGTAGCGAAGCACGGGTACCCAGCTAGTATACTTATACAATATACAATATTGGCATAAGAGACACAGATAAACAAACATAAATTTTTATTGATTTATAGATTATTAAAATATTTTTCCATTTTACCGCCTTCCAAACGAAAATATGACAAAAATGTGCATACCAATAATTACTGTATTCTTAAAGAGCTTTTTAACGATATGCATTAAAGATTTTCATTACTTATACATTTGTACCCCTGTGCACCAAAATTTAAACATAGTTTTACTAACTCAGGAACCTTCCAGGGCATGCGTCCAACCATTCCCCAAAGTTTCATTGCAATCGAATGAACGGTTTAGGCAGGTATAAGAGATAGACAGACAAACATTCATTTTTATTTGTATAGATTACTTGTTTTGATTGGCTATTTTTTTTTAATAGACTCCAAACTACGATTTGGTGAGTATTATATTCTTAGTAATGGAATTAATTATGTAAAATATAGTCCTGATTCTATTCCTAGAAGGCTTTGGAAACAAAACTATTTAGGCATTTCATTTAATTGCCAGGCCTACATGATAATAGGAAACATGGCCACTGATACCTAGCATGAGTCGTGCGTGGGATGAAGGCTAGTATTAAATATGTTTGTGGATTGTATACTTGATAGCGAAGTTGTAACGCTACAATCATGATCAATTTACCGTGCCACATTTTTAGTTCAATAGATGTTTTCTTACTGTTAAAATCAAGTAAGAAAATTAAAGGAACAAAAATATTTACTATCGCTCAATTTTTTTTCATATTGCTTTGACTACATCTAACGAAACATTTGTCACTTTGTAACGAACGTAGGTGATGCTTATTTTATCAATAACTTAAATAAACTGACAAAGAATATTAGCCATTAGATTCTACAATTAAATTAAATATACATTTTATTTAATGTCGGATAATAAGTTTGAGCAACTGCGATCAGGAGAACATGCATTCTGTTGCCTCTTTCATGGCTTTAGCAACATTATACTTTTTGGTAGTTGTATTAAATAAACTATCAGAAGAAAAAAAATCAGCCTTGTAGAAGTTGTAAGTCAAACAACTTCATTTTTACAACATCTTACGTGGGGGTGGTAGACCACACTTGCACACTTCCGACTCAGTAGACTATAACTTTCCTGTACTTTTAGAATTCCTTTATCCCTGTAAAAAGTTTGAAATTGCAAAAGTTAAGGATGGAATGTATGCAATTCTTGAAAGACCCAGTAAAGAGCTTCATTATATTATTGATAATACTATTTCAGTTATAAACTAAATTGGTAATCAGTATGTTATTGACACAAAACACATGAACATTGATAGAAAAATTTCACTTAATTAAGTTCTAAATTAAATGGATGGAACAAGTGAATTAAAATTCTTCTTTTATACCCCCTGATTTCTCTTGCCTATCTTCATATATTATATCTTATTATCTTTCCCCCTATTCTGACCCCAACCAAAGTTCTAAAGCTTTTTTACATTCCAAAATAAGAATGTTTATGACACTTACGTTAAGGACTCCATACTCCTTTAAACTGTTGCTCCCCTTATAAAAGCAGAATTATAAGGGGAGTAACAGTCTAAAGAAGAACATTCTATACACCTTCAGATTGTTACTCCTCTCGTTTTCTCTGGCATATCTTAATATATCTTGTCATTCCTCCTATTCTAGCCCCTACTAAAGCTTTTCTACATCCACATTTAAGATCATTTTTTGAGTGAGTAACCAATAAAAGTAAATTCAGGGGAGTAACCAACTAAATTGGGTAATTAAAGAGGCCAATTCAGTTGGGTACTTGGTAAAACTTAAGAATATGAGGCGGTTTATAGAAAAGATGGCGGGGCTTCACTCCAACGTATTTTTTTGACAAAGGGATATCAACTCTCAAATTTTAATATCATACAAATGTACTGTTTGACATAGGAATATATTCTCTCAAGGGTATAAATTAAGCAAAGTTGTGCCGCCAAGCGATTCTCGACTGTATCATAATCCTTCAGTTCAGCGTGGCACTCTCCTAAAGGGGAGTATCAAGTCTAAAGAAGGCCAATCATCCATCGTTTACAAAAAATCAATAGGAACATGGAAAAATAGTCAAGATTATTTTAATAGCATTATTTTTATAAAAGAGATTTAAAAAATAAAAATTTTTAACAGCATTGTATGACATGGGGGTTGGTGTATTACTCCATCTATATTAATGTATACTTAAAATCAATACAGATCTTATAATACTAAGATTTTACTAATCAATACCAATCATACTATCTATTGAAGGGATATAAAAAACCTTATTGACTTTAGGTTTTAGCTTTTAAAAACCAATATCAATAAATTTTAGTTTAAGGAAATTTGAACTTGAACTCCCGCCGCATAAATTTTAGTTATCCATCTACCTTAGGTCAGCTATAATTCCAGACTCATTCATTATTCTTGGCAGATATCGTCATATTGTTGTTACATGCATTTAACTTATAATTGAGATTTTAATTGTAATACATTATTATATTAGCCACTTCTCCAATATTCCGTAAAAAAGAATTAAATTGTTAACAAATTAATTCTATTAAAATAAAAGCTACCGCTAAGAAAGAGATAATATATTTTTGCAAACCCGCAAAGTACAAAATTTAAATGAACCTGGGTGCTAAACGTCTTTCAACCCAGTTCTAGTTCAATCTCAATCGCTTCAGATTGTAAAATCGGTGTTCGAAAACGCGTTTAATCGTGTCGATATTTAGTTGTCCATTGTCCAATTGTTTTGATCTTTATGTTCTTTATTTAATAAAATTGTAAGCAATTACTTCATGAGCCTTATGAGGTTTCCTTCTCCTACAAGAATATAAGAATGTCAGAAGCTCTTTTGTTCGCGTTTTCTTTGATTGATACTGGAGCTATTTTATTTCTTCTCGTGTACTTTGTATCCTTTTTAAAAAATAATTAAATGAACAATCAATTATTTTTGCTTTCAGGTTTTTTTTTGAGTGATGTGTGATGTAGTAGGTCGGTATTTTATGGCGTTTGTGAAATAGAAATAACCTTAGTCTATTTTTTGCCGGTGTTTAGTTATTACGGTTGATTTCTTTTTAGGAGTTCCTAGGTATGTTAGTAGGTTATTTTCTCTGTATTGCAAAGCTAATTTATAATCAAGGCAAGCTTAAATCGACTCTGAAAACAAATGGTTAAGAAGTAGCTATTAACAATTTATTCCAAAACCGAGAGTGAAGTTTTACTTGTAGGTGCAGTTTATTTCTCATTTATTGGAATTCATTAGATTTTCGGCATCAATTGTCTTTGTTCCCTATTGTATTAAGCTAGAACTGCCCAACATACGGCATGTGACACTACTAAGTTGTGTTTCATTGTATAATTAAATGATTGTTTACATCGCGACTCCGAAGTGAGAAATCTGTTTTTAATACAGTGTGTGCAATGATAGATTGAAATTGCGTGGCCTGGAGATATTATGGCTATTATGCTGTGATTCATACAGTGGAGTTTGTTTTGGGTCCTATTTCAAGCTTTCATTAGTACCTCTTGTATATATCAATGTATATAAATCATGCAAATGTACTGTTTGACAAAGGGATATAATCTCTCGATGTATAAAACAAGCAAAATTTTGCCGCCTAGCGATTCTCAACCGCACGGTCTTCTTCAGTTTAGCCACTGTACTTAATATTTCATGATTAGCCTCACTTGTCTATGTTCTAAAAGAAATTTCACTCACATCAACCTGACTTGGGTCATGAAGGAGGGCAAAAAAGTGCTATAATTGTTTTATTAAATTGGCTATATTTCTTCCCTTGAGGGAAATGGTTAAGTCTGTTACATGTTTAATGTTGTAGTTTGCATTTGGTTGGTACAAAGTTAATATTTACTGTGTAAATTGGCTGTAGGGTACCCTTTTATTAACTTAAAGAGTGGATCCTTTAGGGTAAATCGAAAAAAACAAAAAACTACATCAGTTTTTTAGTCGGCAACGTTTCGGCCTAGCCGGCCATTCTCAAGCCTAAAAACAAATATTTATTTGATGTTAACCACAAATGAACGTAAAGGTAATGAACATAATACATTATCAGCAATTAGTATCTTTAGCATATTATTTAAAAACATTAAAACATTCTAGGTACCTTGTAGTTTTGCACTAGGGTAAGTGAGGTCAGTAATAAAAAATCTAAAAATCAGAACTATAAAGTTCTCTCGTCTCATACATACTGCTTCTACACATTACCACAGATTGACTTAATCTAATATAACACATTGCAACATAAAACACAAAATTTAACAAGTCTGTTACATGTTTAATGTTGTAGTTTGCATTTGGTTGGTACAAAGTTAATATTTACTTTTTGTTAAACATTATGTTGTCAAATAAGTTAATAAAGGAAAGACTAATAATAACTTAATAGCTTAGAGGTAACTAGAGTTTACAAATTGACTTAATTACATTTAAAGTACCTACTATTTATAGCATGTGCTTCTACATGCAGTCTTATTCCTGTCCCATTTTCCCTACCTACATGTATTATTAAAATGTGCTAATTTTAACTAATGAGAGTTAGAGCGCCAACACTAACAAGGAACCACAACCTAATAAGACTGAATACATGTATTATTAAACAATACCTCTTTAATGACGAATATATCGTATTTTAAGTTTTAACTTTTAGGTAAAACTGAAGAATATGAGGCGGTTTATAGAAAATGTTGCGGGGCCTCACTCTAACGACAAAGGGATATCAACTCTCCTTCGATCAAATCATACATACTTAATTTCTCATGAAATCATACAAATGTACTGTGTGACGTAGGGATATAATCTCAAGTATATAAATTAAGCAAAGTTGTGCTGTCAAGCGATTCTCGACCGTATCATCTCCTTCAGTTCAAAGTTATAATACGTCGTGTCAGAGAGGTTACGTAAAAGTGACAAAGGTTGCTGTGACGTCACGAGGTTGCCCTCCACGATTTTTCGTCAGGTTATCTTTTCTGGCTCATAACAAACCATTGTTTACTAGAGTTCTGTAAGCATTTTATAGTTTTTTCCTCTTTTCATTCTATTAAAAGCTTTTTTAACCTTATCATATATTAGTAACATCATTAATAAGCCAACAAATGTATACATTATAGATGATAAAACAAATAATTCTCACAAATAACTCAAATAAGATGTAAAATAACTTACTTACAGATGTGCTCTTTTTACTCTACTAAAAGCTTTTTTAACTGTTTTTAACCTTATCATGTATAACATCATTAATAAGCCAATAAATGTATACATTATAGATGATAAAACAAATAATTGATTAAAAAATAATAATAAAATAAAATAGCACTGATAAACCCCACCTATATCCAATGTTATGAGCCAGCTAACCTAACAACACACACTTTTTTACGTAAGTGACGTCACACTTCCCCGGCGTATTAAATTTGATTATTTAATGTTGGTAAAAGGTCATCATGGAGATGTTTTCCATGTTTTTATTAATAGTGGCTTTATACAAGGTAATATGCAATGTGCGTATAAAACTATAATTTAAGTAATATCAGTTAATTTGAGTAATAATCAAAGCCTAATCAGTTTTGTTTTTAGATGCAACAGATATCACATATTGGCTTGGGCCTTTTTCTTGGAAAAAAACAGTCTGATACCATTTTGCTTGACTAATTTATTAACTTTTCTTAATTTAAAAACGGAATTTTTTCAAAATGTCTTTCAGAAATCGTATCTTTACCTAGATGTTCATTATAATTGGAAGGTAAGAAAAGATTAATTTGCCTAATGATGTTCAGATCACGTAATAAGTACTAAGTATTTATAGTTTCTTTTTAAGGAAATTGAAGCTAGAGAATCGAACTGAATGGCTATTTCAAGTAAAAATGTTAATATATGTAAGGAAGTTCTATATTAACTGGTGTTATGTGGGTATTTGCCTTATGACCTAATAGCTTGGGTATTACAACAAGAGGTTAAGTGTTAAAACTTGTAGCTTTTAGTGATCCATTATACGGAGTAAAACAATTGTCTAGTTTAAACAATGCTTTGATAAAATAGACACTTATACATAAATCTTAAAAATCATTGTATTGTTTTTAAACATTTCCCTTTTATTTTCTTTGTTTTTCTAGTTTTATTTTTTATTTCGTCAAACATAAAACAATTTCCTATTTATTTTACTTAACTTTGAAATTCAGATTATAACTTTGTCAGATCTTGAATGTGACTACATCAATGCTCAACAATGCTGCTCTAGATTAAATGTTGTAAGTTAATTTAATTATTTTTAATGTGTTAATTTGTTATTGATCAGTTTAATTTAATTTTTATTTTTTTAAACATTCTGTTTTTTGTTTAGTGGTTGCTGCCTAAGTTGATCGGTCACGGTATATTGCTTCCTTTGTTTTTAATCTATAACTATTGGGTACTTTTTCTTATCAACTGTCCAATTGTTGCCTACCTCACATACGAGTAAGTTTTTTGCATTTAAATCTAAATGTACTATTACCATAATTTAATTTTGTGATTAAAATTGTCGGAAAACCCCCATGACAATAAAACTTGATAATATAAGTCATAATGGTTCGGTATTCACGTTATTACAAAACAATATATAAGAAAAGTTTACAGAATTGATAAGGATTCCTTAAAATCTTGTAATAATACATACGATTTTTACCTTTTTTTTTTCTTCTAAAATAAGGGTGCGTATTATATGCGAGTAAAAACAATTACTTACTGATTTTTCCAACTTGATTTTTTGCCATTATAGGTTGGTAATTGAAAATAACCATAATATGACTACTTGCTACACTACATGTGTAAATGTAAGAAAATATGAAAAATGTTTCTTTAAACAAAATTAATGTCTCTTAGCACCTGATTTCATCTAATTATTCCTATTTTATTTTACGCTTAATTAAGTAGTCAATGAAGTGTTTATTTGAACAATCTTATTTACCTTGAATTATAAAATCTTATAATTTTAAAGTTCAATAATTTGTTGTAAATAATGCCAGTTAAAAATTTTTTTTTGTCTACTGTAATTTACTAATAACTTTGATTTTATTTTTAGTAAAAATTTAGATTAACAACTCTTACGGGTTGGATTTCAAGGCTTACATACTTACCTTATTGTATAATATCAGTTTCATTGGTATGATCTATATATTTTTATAAAGCTTTGACTCCTCTTTCTAATATGTTTAAAAAAAAATTATTACTTTAGTAGTGTAATGGTAAACTATTAATTTCCAACTGATGGTAAACTATTATTTCCCTACAAGAACAGTATTGGTTCATTAGTTTCAATTAACTATTCATCAATATGGAAAGTATCCTTTCCCATTTCTGGCTGTGGGAATCTTGCCTAAATTTTTATTGACTTTAGAATTTGATTGTTGGAAGACCATCATTAATATACATATTACCCCTTACCAATGTTAATCTCTATGTTATAATAAGTTAAAATAATAAGTTTAAATAATAAATTTGTTATATATTTACAGGGTTTTCACAGTACCAAAGGGCAATACAGGGGTGTTTGACCCAACTGAAATTCATAATAGAGGTCTACTGAAGAGACATATGAGAGATTGTATGATATACTTAGGGTGGTATCTAGTTACCTTCTTCATTTATCTTTACTGGTAAAATTATTTATTAATTTGTATTAATGTCATCGAACTTATATAATTATCTTATTCTTACAGATTACAAAAGTTGTTTTAGATTATTAAACTATTATTGTCTTTGTAATTTTTATCATTACAATTATTAATAAAATTCAGGTTAGGTATTGATTTATGAACTCCCAGTTCCTAATTGTGGGGGGTTTAAAGATTTTTATTTTACACTCAATAAATTCTATTTGAAATGGCGTAGGAAATTGGTGTTACCTAAATTCAAAAGAAAAAAACATATTCTTACTTTATTAATTAATTACATAGTTTTTTTCTCAAAACAAATTTCTTCTTTCATTTGTTAATTGGTTTTTATATTTTCCTTTTCAGTATGATACTAGCACTTCTCAAGGGTAATCCGCTTGAAAAAGAAATGCCTGACGTTCCGCAGTACTGATGGAGGAGTTACCTCTTATCAGCCTGTACGAAGAGTGCAGTATTGAAGACTATTTCTTGTGGGCGTTCTTCTCTTTTATTTATTTATTATTAATCTGTTTGCTGATTGTGATACTTTTGAAGAAAATCAGGCTTAGGCATTGTCGAAGAATTAAAGCAAACAGTGTAATTTTATTTACTGCTCATCCTGATGATGAAGTTATGTTTTTTGGTCCAACTATAATTCAAATGATTAGAGAAGGAATTGACTTTCATTTGATCTGTTTATCAGTAGGAGATTATGAAGGCGAAGGAAGCAAAAGAGTTGATGAGCTTTTCAACTGTACCAAAGAACTCGGTATACCGAGTGAAAATATTTTAATTACAAAAGATGATAGATTGAAAGACGGACAGGATGAAAACTGGCCAATTGATCATCTATCTAGTTTGATGCTCGATTATATTGAGATATACGAACCGGAAGCAGTGTTGTCTTTTGATTTCTCAGGAATTTCATCTCATTCCAATCATATAGCTCTTAGTATAGCTTTAACTTCTCTTGTTTCTTCTCAGAATATTCCGTCCAAAACATCAGTTTACTTACTTCATACTGTAAACATTTTCCGTAAATACATGTCTTTTTTCGATATGACATTTACTCTTCTGGCACATGGTAAGCTGTATACACTTAGTCCTACAGATTACCACACTCTTGTTAGAGCCATGTCTAAACATGTTTCTCAGTTCATTTGGTTTAGAAAACTTTATGTTGTTTTTTCCCGGTATATGTTCATCAACAGTTATAAGAAAATCACTTAACATTTGCCCACACTTTATTCTTCTCATCTCATTAAAATTGTCTTATTGTTAAGACGGACTGATTTCACGATGTCAAATAATGTTATAAATAATAAACAAATTTTATTTATTAGTAAGATCAGTTTTATTTACTTCAACCTCATTCTTATTTTTTTTTTTTTTTTTTTTGTTAATGGTTAGTGTCCACTTAAGGGGACACCCAGAAAACCCTTGCTTTAGTTTGTATCAGCTGTTTTATAGTCTGATTTTGTAATGATGGATTTAAAAAGCATTATTTTGTCGATGTAAAGACCTATCGATAGTGTTTTTGTTTGAAAACACGTCGTATTTTTATATGTGTTACTTCTGGAACTATATATATATAGTAGCTATACATATCAATATATATGACTTGCCCATTAAGGGTACCTCAAGGGTGTCTAATATAGAGGACAGTGACCTATAAAACCTTATTTACCCTATGATGGGTGTTTCGAGTCAATAATATATGTTGTACAAGTGTTAGAATACTAGCTACTAAAGGCAAACCCACTACAGTATAATATTAACCGTGTGTAATCATTTATTTTAGTTTACGGTTAAATTCACATCAATTGCTATTAACCTTAATAAACAAAAAGTTTATATAATATGTATTCCAATAGATACACGTTTATCTTTATTTCTGTTCGATCATATAAATTAGAAAATCTGGTCTATAGCAGTGTTGGGATGAAAATATTCTTTTACACTTATTTCAATGCCTTAACTTTGGATCATTTGTCACTTCCGATCATTAAATCATTTTGTGATGGAGGGGTCAATCGCTTTAGCTTGAAACAAATCTCATCCTGCTGGGGATTGAACTAGAGATATGTTGGTGTTAGAATATTGTTCCACTTACTGCTTCTGCTCCTCAAACCTAATGAATCACCTCATATTGATTGTAAACCGAGGAATATCGTTCAAATAATACAACACATGAGTATATTGATAATATATAAGATTATGATATATTTAAGAATATTGAGTTTTTTTATACAAAAATATACATTTCATAAATCATTCATCTTTTAACTGTATAAAAATACATCTACTACATTTATTTCATTTAAGTTTCATATATTATTCTATAAAGTATATCTATGTAAATTAGGCATATGTGCATGAAAGGAAAAACTAAATCGATCCAATAAACCTTCTCATATATATATAGTGATACTAAATTTACATCCCAAAATATCTGTAATAAAATGACATCCAAAAAAATATGATCTGAAATTATTAGAAACAAACATAACCTTAATTAAAAAATATCTTTTTTGGACCGGGGGCATGTTAAAAAGTACTAATCCATCAAAGTCACAATAATATATTTATATAGTATCAGCCAAGACGTTTTTTAATTCTGACAGCTCAGTATGGATAACCTCTTAGAGGGAAAAATAAAGCCACTAGGACTGTTATCATTAGGGCCACGCTCCTCTGCCAGTGACATTTTTGTTTGCCGAGTTGGCATGATCGTCTTGAGATGTCAAGGTCTAGAGCTATCATTGGCTCCACCATTCCCCCCCCCCCCTATCCCCCGCGCTGACAGAATTAACATCTCAGTATCAGTATGCTTATATGAGAAATTAAATATATATATATATATATATATATATATATATATATATATATATATATATATATATATATATATATATGACATTGTAAGGTAGTGAACCAGGGATAATTGATTTATTTTTCTTTTATATCATGTCTTATTAAATGTCCACATTTGCCATTTTAGTAAAGAGCTATTGTCATTTTAATTTTAAATGATGATAAAAAGTATCAATCATAATTTTAAAGCAAATATTAATCATAATTTTAAAGCAAATATTAATTATAATTTTGAAACAAATATAATATGTTTTATATTATATATCTATATTTTTAAACTTTTCTGACCATTTAACATTACATATCACATAAAATCTTTTAAATATCAATGGCAGACACTGATGAGTTTTTACACCTCCATAAGTGTCAAAAAATATAAAGTTTAAAATATAATATATTTTTCTGGACAATAATTCATGGAACAAATATTTAAATAAAGCTATTAAGCTCTAGTCATTATGATAAAAATAATAATATTAATGCTTACCTATTCTCTAAAGCAAATTAAACAGCCAATTCAATTTTGCAAAACACTCATTTAAACTTCTGACATATTATTTACACATAAAAACTTTATAAACCAAAATAATAATGTATTTAGTTAGCTGAAAAAAAAGCATTTATCATTATTTAAAAATAAACAACTTAATTTAAAATTATTTAAGTTATAATATATAAATGTTGATGAAAATTATTAATCTATTTTTATTATTATAAATTATATTTTTAAAAAATAAAATAACCACTAATCTATTATATAAGAGAGATTAAATAAAGTCTATAAAACACTGAACACTTTATGAAATGATTTTAGTAAGAAGTGCCAGTCTGAGGATGACTTATTTGTGTTTAAATTAGCTGCAGAGTGATAAGTATCTGACAAATAGTTAAAAATTATAGTTGTTCTGACCAAAATGTAGATTACCAGTATGCTAATTAAACTTATTTGTTGACAAAAATATTCAATGTAATTTTTAATCATTAGTTTTGTTCATTAAATTAAAAAAAATATATATATATATTTATTGATAATTTGCTGGAAGTAGATAACAAAACTTATTGTTTTTTGGCAATAACTTTCATATATTAACTGTTCAAAATTCTATAAGATTATTTTAATTTTATTAGTTTTACTATTATTATATTATATCATCTCAATTCTATGTAATTTAAAATAGTTATTATAGTTTGAATTTAGGATATTGAAAGAGAACCTTATGGTCTTAACTTAATTATAACAGTAGAAATAAGGAAAACAGCAGCGAAAACAACAATTTTATAAGAGGATTGGATAAAGGTGCGTACACTATTAACACATATAGAATTTTACATAAAATAGTTTATGTAAAATGAATGAATTATAAGTGCTACTACCATTTCGTCCTTATGTATGTTACTATAATATCTCTTTAATTCTGTGTCAAGAAACAATGCTACAAAGGAGATATAATTTCTTTCTCTTGTGCAATTTCTGTTGTGTTTTCATAATATTTTCATTACTTTAACACTAACCTTCTTCCTTTAGACATATTAGCCACAGTAAAAGTTGATTTGAGCTGATAAATATCAGAGATAGTGTTAAAACTCATAGTGACAACGGTAAATAACCAAGAATATGTTAATCTTTATTTATACTTCTTATAAAATTCAATAATAGTACTTTAAGCGTCTAGTGCGGAAAGTAGCATTTTGCATGCGAGTGTAGTAAAACCACACGAGCAAAGCAAAATTCAGTTTTCGCACGAGTTGCGTACCGTACTTTATGTACTATTGTTGGATTTTAATAATAAATAAAGAAAAAAAAAAAAATGAATAAACTTCCTGTATGTAAGTTCGTATTTCTCTTTTGATAAAGATAACATTAATTAATTAGTTGTATTTTGTGCCGAATTGATTATTTCGGGAGGCGTATTATACTCCTCAATTTCGTCATAATGACATAAATCAATCATTAGTTTTCACTAAAAACTCGATATAAACAGTTACTTTAATTAAACAAACAGCAAATTAGTTTTGTTAAATGTAAACAAACTCGTTAAGGTGAAGAATTCTTCTTTTTTACCGCACTAGGGCGGAAAAAAAGAGTAATTATGAAACGCACATGCGCAATGAATACAAGTACATAAAGAATCACTTTCTACGCATCTAAACAGAGATACAATGTTTTTATTTTGTATCAATCATAGATAAAGTTTATTTGTTTTATAAATAATAAAGTGTTCAGTCTCCCATAGAATATTCTCATTAAATAATAAAACTAAAATACAAGTAAGGAAAATAGAAGAATATAGTAAACTATCACAATAATTAAATTAAAAAATATCGGTCTAATAATATAAGGATTTCTGTCATAATAAAGGCACAATATAAGATACCATAACTATTAAAGTTTGCATGGAAAAATTAATTAAAGACAAGCAAACCAAACTCACTATCCTGAGAGTATTAACAATAAAAATTATTTAATTTTAGTGAAAAACGGTACCTACAAAATATAGAATGATAATATAAAATTATTATTATTATAGTAAATATAGCAAGTGTAACATTTATTACATACATATGCATACATTATACAAATTTAAATGTGATACAATGAGAACGAAGCATATTTAATTTAATTTTTCTTTTCTTTTCTGAAATTTTTACTTTTTTTACTTTTTTGGCATCAATAGTTACAATGAAAAAGGGGTCAGGTAATTTCTAAAATGCAAAATGAGTTTGATATGCAAGCACGTATTCATGATATCTTAATTAAAATAAGAACATTTTTTAGGTACTTTTGGGTGAGCACTTTGCTTATCAGTTAGTTTTCTTTGCTTTTAAGATGAAGGAAATATGGTACAAGTTTCTTAATTCTTAAGTTTTTATAGTTAAAAGTTTAATGTAAAGTTCTAAAATGTCAAAATAAAAATTAATTTCTTACAAATTAATACAGGGTAATTTAAAAAGAATTTTAAAATAGATTTATTAAAAACTACTTATCCTGCAAAGCTAAACTTAGAACTTATTGAAATGTATTTATGAGGTCCTACATTTGTTCTAAGTGACCTCCATAACTATCCTACCCTGCAGTATCACCTCCTTTTCAGTAGGTGCAAACCTGATACCACATTTAACCCTTCGTTACACGGGCTGGTGAATTGAGTGCGCCAAGAGTAAAAAAGTTTCTGCAAATCACAGATTCACGATGCGAGAATAATAAAACCTCATTTTACCTTACCAGTAGAGACCCCTAAAACAGATGAAACAGTCTACTTTGATTATTGCTTTGTTCTGCATTGTTTTGCCGTGCACCGTGTGTATTTGTCTTGGTGTACTGTATGTGCCACCATGTCTGGTATAGAGAAATTATGCCTTCCGATCAATATTCTTCGGCTTTGCATGAGTTGTCCGATTAGGATGATGGTTGTGCGGAGTTATCTCAGGACTTTGACAACTAATAATAATTAAGGTTCAAAGCCCGATACTAAGTCAGAACGCTGAAGGAGTAATTACTTATTTTTTTATAGTATTTTTATTTTTTATAATTAAAGATGCCATTGAGAAATAAATATAAAATACATTAATTGACTTTTTAGTTCAACATTTCCAAAACGCAATCTTAGATAATCTGGATTTGACCTATTTATGGTTAGAAAAATGCAATGGCGCCATAAAGTACGACCTCGTATGCGCATGAAGTACGCCGCCTGTGCCTCCTTGTTTGTCCACTATAGCTGTGCAACGAAGAGTTAAGTGCAGTACAAGGTAATATATTTAAATTCAACTGTACCTTCAGCAAACGTGTTTAAATAAATATATTTTTTATAAATGAAACTTACTTACCCATCCTTTAAAATAAACAAAACTGACAAATATAGTGTGTTTGATAAATCCTAAAATACCATACCGAATTTTGATAAAGGATATGATTTCTAGCTTATTTGTTACATCCAAAGATATAAAAATTCACAATGAAAATCGCACATACAATAACGTGTTTCATGAAATTCAAAGTATAATAAATTGTACATGTTTCACTTAACATCAAGGTAAAAAATAAATAAAGCTTGTTTCAATACCAGTAAACAAATTTTATATTTACTTAGGTGCATTTAAAGGCAGCATTGCTTTATGATTTCTGTAATTTGTTAAATAGTTTCGTTTGTCGAACTTCAAAAAAGGGGGTTAGGAGGTCATCCTGAACATTACCCTGAGTCAACAAATTACTGATTTGTTGTCTCGACTTTTTTTTATACTGATGCAACATTGGAAATCATAAATTCATTGCTAACTTTCCACAGAGTAAGAAAAAATCTTAACTGCAAATTGCTACTGAAAATTATGAGTATTTATTTAAAAAAATTATAATTCTGGAAAGCTTTATTTTTTTTTAATAAAAAGTAAATAAAAAAATACATATTAAACTAAGCTTTAAGTTATAAAAATTAACTATAAAAAAAAAATTAATACATAAAATACATTGATACATATAACTCGAAAATAACAAAAATTAATTAAGCTTACAATAAAAAAAATAAATTCATTAAAATTATTTTATGTCATTAAATTAATATGAATGTGTAGAGAAAAAAAAACATAATTAATTTATAAGAAACTCGACAATTTTGTTTCTTTGCTGAGATAAAGAGATCTAATTTATACAGATGTTAAAATATAAAATCACTCCGATCCGATACCTTTTCAAAATTAAATTCTGTAAAATGTCTATGATTCTTCATCAGGATGTTCAGTGAGACTTCTTGAAGAGCTGCTTCGTCTCCAAAAGGCGACTGAGTTCCATGATGGAAGAAGATTGTTGTAGGTACACATACCGACAATTAATATTAGAAAACCAGGAATCTGCAATTAATAATAACACAAACTATAAATGTAGAAGTCAAGGGTATACATGTGTGCGTGTATGTTCTTTATACTGTGCCTCAAAGCATATAGGACAAACTTGGCATATATATTGAGGAGCTTAGTATCAAAGACGGACAAGAGCACTTTAGCTCAAATTCTACAGGTGCTAGAGCTATGATTTTTTTCTGTACATTCTTAATAGACTCAAAACTAGTTAAAAGCTCTGAAAACGTGAATTTCTTTGATATTTTAGCTGCAAAATGGAGTTGTCTGCTTTTGAAACAAAAACCAGGTTTTGTCTGTTTTTTAAACAAAGCGACATGGAGAATAATTGTTGGAATAATAATAATTAGAGAAATATTTTTTTCACGCTTTTCAGAGTTTTTGGGGGGTAGCGCCCCCAAATTTAGAGACAAAATTATTTTTTTCTAAACATGTATGCAAATTTTGGCCAGTAGTTTTGACTCCAGGCTTCTGCACAGACAGACAATTTAAAAAAAAACATTTTTTTGGACTCAGGGAACCTCAAAACGTGTAAATCCATCAAAATCAATTCTCGCGCCATCACAAAACTTTCTCTTTATATGAGAAAATAAAAAGGTTTAAAAATCAAAGGTAAAAATAAATCTAAGCTAAAAGCTTTCAGGATTATGAACATTGGTGATATAAAACTAAAATAATTTAAGTACCGCTGTCTCAAGAAAATCGTTTTATATTAAGGAAGTGAGAAGGATTTAATTAAGTTCCGTTCAAAAACTTCTGGAAGATTCTTAGGATAGTTTATTTCTAAAGAAATAAGAGTTAAATTTAAATCAAATTATAATTATTATTAACTACGGGAAACAGACATCCCGGCACAGGAGTGTATTTTCCACTGTCTGTTTCCCGTAGTTAATAATAATTATAATTTGATTTAAATTAAAATTTAACTTTCCGTAGTATGAAAACTACCAAAAACTTAAAAATTGAAGAAATAAGAGTTAATAGAAGGCAAGCAAGAACAGCACAAACCCCTGGAACTGGATGAAATGAGATATAGCACATTCTGTAGCAAAGAATTAAAATAAAAATAGGAATTATAAATCATCTAAAAAGAGGATCTTGTCTACTCTAGTCAATATAGGAGCAATAAAATGTTAAGTAAGTTTACATGAATTTCAAAATAGAATAAATTAAACATTTTCCACTTTTCAAACATAAGCAAGGTAAAAATAAATAAATAAAGTTCATTTAAATACCAGTTAACATCAGCAGAGAAAAAACAACCAAATAAAACAATACAATATCTCACCTGAAGGGCAGAAAACTTTTGCCATTTAAGTCCTAAGGAAGCCATCCAAATGAAGAAAGTACGAACTGAGTCCAAAATCATTCTAGTGGTAGCAGATAATTCCTTTGTAACACTGATTCCAGCGAAATTAAAAAAGGCAATACTGACAATGGTTCCTGAAAAAATCATACATAAATGAAAATAGTAAAATTTTTGAATAAAATGAATGAGTAAATAATTGCATCATAGGCTCTGGAGAGTTTAACACCTAAAATTTGTAGGCTCTGAATTACCCAAAGTACCAATTAGAAAACAAATTTGTATACATATTTAAAGCAATACTAATAAATGTGAGCCCTAAGTTTAAATCGTTGGCATAGTTTGTAATTTTAAGAAAAGGGAAAGGGATGATAATCACTATTCTTGATAGGAATGGGTAGGACAAGACTCCTAGGATAAAAATAAACCACCCTTTTAAGAGTGAAACAGGTTGAGTCAAATTGTTGTAAAGCAGCTTAGTAATATAAACATAAATAACTCATCACAAATTAAATTTTAATTTAATTAAGCCATCATTAGTGTGGGTAAAAGATAAAGGAGAGAGTCACATAGACTTCCACTTTGGCATTAAAAATTAATTTTTAGAAAAACATTTGTTTTTAATCTTAACATTCATGCCAACATCACTTAAGTTCCTATTCTACTTAAGTCGCTTAATTATATGTATTATACATAGTAAATAAAATGCAACATTACAACTTTTTAGGATAAAATTTAAAATCTTAGTTTGTGTGTAAATGAAGCTCCTTATTTACAATGAACGGAATAACTATGTATTTCAAGAGCGTTTTGATGTATCCCTTAAATATTTTACAATGAAGATAACAAAAAACAACTTGTACTACAGACCTAGGAAAGAGATAATGAGAAGATAGTTGTTTCCTAACTGGACTAAAGCATCAGGAAAATCTTCCAGAACACCATGCGCATTGTTTGAGTATGGTGGAGGCACATGGATGTAGTAGAAAGGTACCTGAAGTATACCTAGGATAGTGAGACCAAACAGACCTAGAAAATAAAAAAAATATAAATATAAACAAATATGTATTTTAAAAGTTTGCCATAAATATTGAAGAATAATGTAAGAATGGATAGAACTGTTGAAATTGAAATTTGATTAATTCTCATTAGAAAAATCCATACATAAATTAATGCATTTATTTAATATCGCCAATTAGTAGTAGGTTCTAGTAATAGTTGCAGACAGGTATGACAAACCACTTGTTCGAACCTAACAATTAAGCTCTATTGAGGCCTTTTTTACTTGCACCATGATAGAGAGTTCAAGCCATTTCACACATCTATCTCTGTACAATGTTGTAAGGCTGTAGCAAGGGGTGTGATCATTAGTGAGTAGTGAGCCATGTAAATCAGAGGATGGAGATGCAGAATTGAACCAACGACGTCAGACTACCTCGATTCACTGATGATCAAGCAGAGGTGACAAGTGTCTAAAGCCCAACGTTCACACTGGCTTCCAATGTCGCCAATTAAATGTTAGTGTTAGTACTTTGGATTCGGACACTTCCGAAAAAATGAGTGCCTTAAGCCTCTCATTCAAATTCATTGATCGTACGTATAGATAAAAATGATTACAATTCACATGTGACTTAATAAATGTTAAACTTACCTTCCCAACCAACAGCTTGTAATGCAGGAATATCTTTGCCAGCAACAAATTTCTCTTCATAAACCATTTGAATAGCTGTACTTATCTGAGCTAAAATGATTAGAGTATCTCCTGTGAAACAAACAAAATTAATCATGATTTTTTTTTTTTTTTTAAATATATAAACATTATTCTTATAATTAGTAAGAACAAAAGTAAACAATTCTAAGGAGTAAAATTACTATTTGTTTGTCAGTCAAAATGTTTTCAGGGCGTTAACAGAAGTTGCATTTTACACTTAGACAATATAAAAAAAACCATAATATTTTTAATTCTGATAAAATTAAAAACACTATAATTACCAGTCACAATATCTTGAGTTGTATGAGATGACGTACTTCCACCAATAAAATCAGAAACACCCACAATTGCCAATCCAGCAATGACTAAAATAATTCCAGTCCATTGACGAAGAATGATTTTTTTGCTCAAAAATAACATAGATAGGATAGCAACAAACACTATGACAGAGCCTGTAACATAAATTTATAAAAAAAAAAAAAATAATAAAATAAACTGAAGTGAAAATTATTTAACTAGTATGATCATATATTTTACAAGCTCATTACAAACGGACAATTAACATCTATATTTTAAAAAGTGTAAAAAATATACCTCGTAACATTTGAAAACTGCTGGGATAGGTGAGGTTCAATCCTACATACATAACTGAGGTTCCAATCATATCAAACATAGCTGCTGGGAGAAAAATAAATGGGTTAAACTGTTGGTTTCCTTTTACCAAATCCTTTTCATATATTGATCCATCCTAAATAAACATAATGAACAAGGTTAAGACATCTAAAAGTTACATATAGATGTGAGAGGTGACATCCTAAAACAGTAGTCAACAGAACTTCCATCTTTTATACTCCAGGTCAGAAATTCGGTGACACGGTTTACCATATCACCGAATTATGAGGTGTCAGCCCCAGCTGAACAGCCCGTTAAATCGATGGCTGTTTGAACCAAGATAGGGTAAGAGAGCTGCTGTACTACAATTTACTATTAACTAGTTAACTAAAACTAGTACAAATCAATCAGTCTACTTCACTTCCTCAAATAAGGCTGGAAAAGCAATAATTAACTCACCCCTTTTCGTTTGTAGTAATAGTAGAGAATTTTAAAAACTATTAGACAGAGAAATTCTCCTAAAAACATTCCACATGCTTGGAAAAATGGATGATCGAATGGCCTCTTCTTGCCATCTGAACCTTTAGCTTCTAGAATATCAGCCCATCTAGAAAAGACAGATTAAAACATAATGTATAAGTCAAAAGATTCAATAAAGCTAAAGTTTTAATAAAATTCTGTATTTATTATAATCAAGATTCATATTTTAAAAAAAGATAAAATAAAGTATTTTTGTACATAAATCTTAAAATAGCTCATAAAATAATATCAAGCTATTTGTCACTATGGTCTCCATAGATTAATGACCTTGATTAGCTATTCTTTGTTAAACAGACAGTAAAATGTATAAAATAAAATTTCAAACTTGGTGTACTGCACAGATTTGTTTCTCTTTTTTACTATTAACAGAGAATAACACTAAATTTTAAGATGTTAACTTACGAGGTGCTTAAGGTATTTATGGAGCCAGTCACTACCATAACAACAGCTAAGATAGCTTGAAATGGAGTCCACGCCATGTCTGAAAAATAATATAAAAAAAATAAAAATTAAAATAGTTTTTAAAAACATCTAACCAATTAAGCCGGATGTTGAACAAAACTTATTTAAAAAATAAATTTGTCTTATATTTACAGGCTTTTAACCCTAAAACGCTTACCTTATATTTTCGGCTCTTAACGCTAATCTAAGTATTTTTTACGTACACACAGCACTAATCACGAATCTAAGTTGCTATTTAGCAAACATTTCTATTTTTATTTATATTTGTTAGGTGTTTATTTATTACTTATGTGTTTATCGTGTTCATTTATTACATTTTTATTGAAATGTAACAAGTCCAAACTCTTATGTATCAATCAAATTTTTATTATTGGCACTAGAGGGGAGTAACAATCTAAAGAAAGTGTAGAGAATGTTCTTCTTTAGACTGTTACTCCCCTTATAAAACAGAAGTTTGATATTCCTTTGTCCAAAAGTACATTGCACTAAACATCCCTTTTTCTTTACAGTTATTTTAGTCAAAGACATTTATATTCTAAAACAACATAGGGGAGTAACAATCTAAAGAAGTACCTTATTATTAATTTTATTATTATTATTTTATTTTGATTTTGTTATTATTTATTTATTGTTTATGTGTTTATTTATTACTTTTTGTGTTTATTTATTATATTTATAAGTAGAAATTTATATGTACTACTATAAGACTAACTAAACATAATATTTACGTGGTGACTTAATGAAAAATAATTGTCACTCCTCACTAACGCATCGGGTAAAACTAAAGTGAGTATGTACTGCAACAGGAAGGTCTAGAGTCTAGATAAAGCACTGCTAGAGAGTGGAGATTTTGTGGTTTACAGTTTTTCTGTGATTCACATTTAACTAAAACTGTACTTCACATGTTTGTCCGAGACAAATCTTGTAATTTAAATTGACATACTTCCCGACTACCTTGAAAGCTGAAACATGCACATATTATGTATTTCCGATGAGATTACAATCATCAGTCATTATTTTTACAAAATCTTTTGTATTAGCCGATAAATCACTCAATTTTTTATACATTTTGTAGGTAAAATTCAAACAAAATTGTAAACAATGACAACCAGTGACGCAAATTTAAAGGGCCAATATGCCTAGGGTAGAGAAAGCCCGGTTAAAACCCTGTTCCACCCCCTGTCCCCTTAGAGCTATCTCGAGACTCAACTCCCAGATTTACATGGATTTATACAACAATAACCGATTAAAAGTTTTTGTCATTTGTTCATAGCGACCCACTATTTTATCTTTAGTGACTTACACATATACTGTAATCCCTCGTAGTTCTGTATCTGTTAAAAGAAGTTTCTCTTTTTGAGTGCATTGTTTTGTAAAAGCTTTTTTTTTTTATAAATATAATATTATTCAATAATTAATCCATTAAATTTTATTAAACTAACATGGTTTTGTTTTGTTTTGCAGGTGGAGGAAGATAATAAACTAGAGAGGCAGATGTCAACTAAAAATGAGGAGAGAAAAATATCTCAATGGATCTAATGGATCTCAATCATTTTGATCATCAAGTGCAGTTACCACATGAAACATCATCAGGTATATATGCAATAGGCATTGCATCCTATTATTATTTTATTTTATCCAAGACAAATTTTATTTTAAGTCGTAATAAAAAGACAATTTAATAATAATCAATACTTTTCCTGTAATAGCTAAAATGTGATTTTAGCTCTCTAAACACATGGGAACCTGGTTTGCTGATTTCAGTTCAGCAGACCAAGTTGGCTCATTAAATCTCCACACTGGCAAACATGATTCTTGCAAAGTGAGATCGGCAAACTAGGTTCTCATGTGTATAGGCCACTTTACAACCATTTAACTCTGAGGTTAAGAACATAATGCTAGTTCCGCACTAGACTCTGTTCTAAGTAGCATTTTGCATGCGAGTGTGGAGTATGCACCCGAGCCATAGCGAGAGTAGTAAAACCAAACGAGCAAAGCAAAATTTTGCACGAGTTGTGTACCGTACTTTATCTACAATTGTTGGATTTTAATAATAAATACAACAAAAAAAAAATTAATAAACTTCCTGTATGTAAGTTCATATTTCTCTTTTGATAAAGATGACATTAATTCATTAGTTGTATTTTGTGCCGAATTAATTATTTAGGGAGGTGTATCATTCCCCTCATTTTCGTCATAATCACTTAAATCAATCATTGTTTTGCACTAAAAACTCGATAATTAAAGAAACAGCAAATTAGTTTTGTTAAATGTAAACAAACTCGCTTAAACAAACTCGCTAAAACAAACTCGCTAATCGTGCATTAATGTGAGGAGGTATTCCTCTTTTTTCCGCACTAGGGCGGAAAAAAAGAAGAATTATGAACGCGCATGCGCAATGAATACAACTACGAAAAGAATCACTTTCTACGCATCTAAACAGAGATGTAATGTTTATATTTCGTATCAATCGTAAATAAACATATTTATTTATGATTTACAAAGAAAAAGAAAATACAAATGATAAATGTTCCTTCTTCATAATAAATATTTAAATAGCGAATGTACTTTTCTAACAGTGCTATTACCCAAACTAAACATTGGCTGGTACAACTTTTTACCGTAGTGTCATAGATTTTTCCAAATATCAATGATTAAATTAAATTAAGAAGAAAGTTCTCTACCATTTAAAATACACTTAATGATATTAAGGCTAAATAAAACTGAAATGATAGTGAGAATAGATCAAATAAAAGAAAACAAAAATAAATAGATAGTATCAAATGAAATAAAATAAATATTTATATAGTATTAACATTACACATTTATTCTACACATAAATAAATAATTCTTTTATTTGAGAAATTCCCAACATTTAATAAAGTATAATGTAATACTAATAAAATTTGTAAGTCTCATTACCAATTAGATATCCATTATATATATATTTATTCAATGAAATTAAATTCGGTAGTAAACCCGGCCTACTTAAGACCCATTTAAGATTAAGATTATTTTTTTATTCTTTTACATTGTTAAAATTATATAACCCTAAATCAATGATGGTTAGATAACTTATATAACAACTAATCCAATAATAGATATCTTTTTTATCTTTAGTAATATCTTAAAGATGAGTAATATGGCTAAAATAATCCTTCTTTTTTTTGTTCCGTTTGATTTAATCTTTACCTATTTTTTAGTTTCATTGTAAGAAGCCTTTAATATAGATTTTTTCACTTTTTAATATCTAAATTAACTGGTAATAAATTATACACAACTCTGTGATAGCATATTACAATGTTAAGAAAGACAAACAACTATAGAAGCTCGTGAATTTACCTAAAAAGGGCCCACCTGTACAATATCATGAACTATCAGACCTAGAACTTGAGACCTGGAAGGTTGAAGTATTTTTATATGAAAACAACTATCATCTCCCAAGATACTCATGAATCTGACCTCCTACCCCAAAATGATACAAACCCTTAAGAGGTGCCTTTGATAGCTTGCCTAAGAAGCTTTGAACAGAGCTCCTAGTTAACATCTTTCAACAATAAATGTTTACTAATATCATAAATCACAGGAATCCTTTCTGATGAGACAGGAAATACAGACAACTTCATACTTATCATTTTTATTAATGCTGTTTCGGTAGCCACTTTACACTGACTACTTATTATGAAGGATTACACTGTCTCTCCACATAATCAATTTATGTGGAAAACAGTTCCTTTAAATGTTTACTAATAAATTTGATAGCAGGAACTGTAAAAGTAAAAAAATAACTCTGAATTCAGCGATATGAAGATTTTATCAACATGTAGTATCACCAACATTTTATTACACAGAAGAAGGTATAAAATTATAATGCTTATTACTAACTACTAATAAATTGTTCTCTATTCTCATCAACGTAGATTGTTTTCTAAGGTAGGCACATAATAATGTGATGCATTTAAAATTGATTTAAAGTTTTAAAAATCTATAACTGTGGACCTAAATTTAATACATACATTTATTATCAGAACAAGGGAGACACATATTCTCCAATTAACACATGATAAAAATTAATTTAAGATTGCTTAATATTTAGATTTGTTAATTACATGCATGTCACACAAATTTTGGGTTTGATCCAACTCCAGCAGAAACCCCAATTTCGGTGTAACCAGCATTGCATTAAATCGGTAGCTTCTTAAGTGGAGTGGCATTCATTCAGTCTCGAATGTCAATTATATGGTTTAAACAGCAACACACTAACACTGTGCCACCCATTACTTATATAGTTTAATAAACCCTTTGACAGGCTTAAGCCCTTATTTTTAATGATTTTTCTCTAAAATTTGACAGAAAAGTTGGTTGCATAAAATTTGCGAATATTTAATTTTCCTCAAATTATAGTTAAAAATTTAGCTTGCGTATTATACACAGGTGCATATTATACGCAAAATTTCATAGTATATAATAAGAACTATTTCCCCTAATTTGAGCATGGGGTCCTCACCTAATCTGTTGTAAGACTAAGCAATATTATCACTTCTATACACAGGAATAATAATATTCCTTTTAGACTGACGGATATTATCACTTTGACACATTGGATATACAATATTCCTTTGTATGCATAACTTTTGGACAAAGAAATATCACTTGTGAAGTAACACTCATCAAAGGGGCGGTAAATATCGGCAATAGCGCGCCCCTTCTCACTCCAACGTATTTTTTGACAAAGGGATATCAACTCTCCTATGAACAAACCATACATATATAATTATTTTATACATATATTATTATATACGAATGGAAGGGATGAATTGATACATCGAAGCCAACTGTAAGACTTCGATTACACAGAAGGGGCACACTATTGCCGAGTTTAGCCAATTTTAAAATTGGCTAAGCTCTAGAATACGGTTGCCATGCTTGCAACCAATGTTTACCAGATTATACTTCGAAATTTAAATACCTATATTTGAGATTATGTCCCTTCGTCTTCAAAGTTTAATAAATAAAGGAATATTAATAACTTATATAAGTATATAAAAGTGATCATTTCGGCACTTTGTCACAATAGTGACAAGAATAGTATGCATTCTAAAGCGGTTTCTTGAAATTACTTTAAGTATAATTAACGTAATAAAAACGTTTAAAAATAAGCGTACAGAAGTTTTAATAGGGTTTGCAAATAAATCTCATTCCTAATCTGTAAAAAAAAACTAGAGTACAGATTATGTCAACACAGACAATTAGCTTCCGGGATTGTCAATACAAATAAAACATAAATCGATTTCCTCATATTTACAGTTACTCGACTATTAAAATGACATTGACCAACCTTCTTCATATTCTTCATAAGACATTTTTAAAATTTATGAACAAATTTTCTCTTCGATCGGCTAAATAGAACGAAATTTTGAAAATTTTAAAATTAGAACACAATAACAGCAAAACAAGAAAATATTGAAAACAAACTATTTACTAGTCAACATACCTCAAGTTGTTTGTTTTGTTTCTTCACAAAATATGGTCTAAATAAAATTAACTAAAAAAGTTAAATAATTAAAGCAAAGCAGCAGTTAAAAAAAGCTCATTGAAAAATGTTAAATGACAAATGACTAATAAGCGATAGTAAATAATTAATTATATTCTAGAATTAACACAGTCGAGGAGATGAAATGGTCTTTACATTATCAGCACTACAGCTGATATTGCCTCACTGTTATCAGAATCAGAGAAGAGCTCCCCTTCCATCCCTGGTCCTCCATGGTAGCCAATCGCAAAAAAATATAATAAATAATTATTCCCGTTCTTAGATCTTTCTGGAGCCCTACTCGAATATCTACCCCCCGTTCCACATGTTGATAAAAATCAAGAATGTTAGCTAAGATACTAAGATGTAATTAAGTACCAACTCGCTAGTCGAGGGAAAATGCAATAGTAGTTCGCTAGTCGCAACGCATATTATTATTCAATTTGATTTGTAGTTTGTTTTGTAATAAACTCAATAAAATATTATTTATTTTTACTTATTAAGAAATTTAATGGAAGCTTTTCCGTGTTTTTAACTTATTTTTAAAATTTATTAAAACATAAGGAATATCAAATTGTTTATTAAAACCACTTTCTGAATATTCTATCGTGAAAGAAAAATACCATCAACATTACTGGTATTCTATTAAACATTAACTTTTTAATTAAATTTACACTTTTTAAGATTCGATGATGTAATTTCATGTACCTTGTACGGTACAAGGTACATTTTTTTTTTAAATAGGTAAAAGTTGTACCTGTTTTTTAAAAAAAAGTTAAAAAGGTTTTATTTAAAAATCTACAAATCACCTAAATCACATTTACATAATGTAATACATAGTAAATTTTCTCAGCTTTAATTCGTTTCCTGTTTTTAGGGTTTCCTATGTCATCTTCGAAACCCTTATGCCGAGGGTCCGAGGGTGATGTGTCTGTCCATAAGTATGTCGCTCATCGGTTTATATCTAAGCTAGAGAGTTAAAATTTTAAAAAAACTGGCGTAACTATTTGACCCACACATAGGAAAAATATAAAGAATAATATGTGCTGGCGCAATTCGCACAAAAGTGGTAAATTCAATTTAAAAAAAAAAAAAATGTGAGTGGGGTATCAAATGAAAGCTACTGAATAGTTGATTACAATTATATTTAACATGTTATGAGTATTGTGCTTTTTACCGTCAATATTGATTCGTGAAATATTGCTAAAATAGTCAATTTGGAGAAGAACGTCCATACAGAATGTTTTGAGTTCTTGTTATTTTTTGTTAGGGTCCATAGGAAAAACCAAGGACCCTTATATTTTCCTGCGTGTCTGTCCGTCCGTCCGTCTGACGCCTGCTCTCACGGCTACACCTTTCGTCCGATCACTTTGAAATTTGGCATATATATGTGAATAGTACCTACCCACACATTTTAAAAATATACCCACTTAAAAAAAATTATGTTTACAAAAAATAAGGGTAATAAAACCTAAGGGTTTAAAAAAAAATTTTTGAGACCATGTGGGGTATCATATGAAAGGGTACGTCGAGCTGATTACAAAAATATATAATTTTTGGTTATAAGCTTAGATAGGGCGAGCGTAGGCGAGTTTGAAGTTAGTGTGATAAGTGTTCCCCCTTCTATCTCCCTTATGGAAAGTGCAAAAATTCTGAAAACAATTCCTGAACATTCTTCGACCAAAAGTAAAGATACCACTTTTTGGAAATTTCGAAAAAAAAATTGTTTTTATAGACATAATACGTTTTTTTTATAATTATGCTCTTTCGGGTAAATGTATATGTTTATAGTCAGGTTCACTAGTTCACTGGCAAAAAATACTTTATCAGAAGTTTGTTTTTGAGAATATCAGACCATAGGATAGTTCAAAGTAGGCTTTTTAGAATTTAAAAAGCACCATCAAGAGGTACTTCTTAAACAATACTGTGTTGCCTACGGACCCTCGCTGTGTGCTGACTAGCACACACTTGACCTGTTTATAAATATCTAGTAAGAAGAAGTAAAACAATTAACTTAAACAACAAAAATGTTCATGATGATTTAGGATTTAGGTGTTACCGATTTCCGCTAAACCCAACATTTTCATGAATGAATTATAACTTAGTTATTTTCTAAGTCATCGGATCACGCTTAAATGCAAATGAAAGACAAATTATCTTTAAAAATTGTGTAATAGGTAATAATTTTTTATGTAAATATTTTATTATAGTTTATAAGATATAGCTGAAAGAATGGCGTGGCTAAAGCGCGTGGAGGTAGTAGCAACTTTGGTGAAAATTTAAAATAGCTTAACTCGTTAGTTTTTTAGCAACAATGTTGAATCAGAGCATAAATGAAAGTTCTTTTCAAATGCTACAAGATATTTTTTTTTTATCGTATCTAGCATTATATTTTTAAAGTAATACAATTTTCTTTTTTCTCTTTATTTAGATCATTAAAAAATTATTAGCACACTTTATAACCTCTAACCCTAACTTTAATCTAGGAGTAAAAAGGAAAATCATAAAAAAATACTAACAAAATCGGTTTTGACCAACCGGGTTTCGAGGTAATACTGTCTTTTTTAGTCTTTTCAGACTGGACTTTATTAGAGTCTAGTATGTCCAGAAAATGACTTAGTTTAGTGCAAATGCAATAAACAAATAGTAAATTACAGTAAAGGTACTTCAAGAATTTGGCTACAAGTTGTATTAGAAGTTATTTCATTATATATACCAGTACGTACTACAGTAAAACTACAAGAACTAAGGAAACGTTGTTACAGATTGTTTATGATTATGACTGAAAGTATTCTTGAAAAGTAATTAACTAGCTATTAAGAAAAGCGAATATTTACACATTAAAGTAATTTGGGGTGGGTAAACAAGTAAATGTACTTAGGACGTATTAGTATTATAATGTGGATATCCATTCTTTGTCTAGGAAATTCCTTACATCACTACAACTGGTACAGGTTAATTATGTTTTTAATTCTGATTATTGATTATTATCAGCGATATCAACAATTACCTTCACTCTTAAAGGCCCACTGCACTTCTATACGCTTATCTTTTAATCTTATTATTGTTTAATTATGAATGAGTTCGTAATGTTATTAATTAGTAATAAAAACGTGATAAAGCAATATGTATTATAATTTGCCATAAATACTTCAATTCTATAATACACAATTTTAAAATTCAAAAATATTATGTGACATATAAGAGTGACGTATGAGAGGATTATATTTGCAAATAAAATTATATAGTTGTAAAGAAGAGCCTGAAACCGAGGTCAAAATACCGGCATTTGTATGTAGTGAGTTCGAATCCCGGAGAGGTGAGACAAGTTTCACACTGTTCGTTCTCATGGAGTAGATGAGTAAAGTGCATCCTGTAATAACCTAATGATGTGTTGATCGGGTAACCAGTACAAATCTTCTGTTGAAGAAGGATACCCCTTTAATTAATAAAACAGAATTTTTAGGTAAAAATTTAGAGCCTTTTTACAAAATGTTACTATTTGACAAAGAGCAGTTTATAATTCTGTACTGGGTAGGCTGCCGCGATGTCATATACTGAGCTCTCAGTGGCGGATTAAAGGGGGGGGCGGGGGTGGCGACCGCCCCCCCCCCCTTGATTATTCTTTTTTCCAACGACTACCAAATTTCATATCACAAATACATAAAAGCGCTGTTTTGAGAGGTAATATTTTCAAAATTTTCCGAGGGAGGACCCCCGGCCCCGCAATATATCCTCCCCCCTCCCCCCCAATAATAAACTTCTGACGACGCCAGGTATCCCGGAGTTGTCCCGTTCTTGGACTTTAAATCCCGAACTTGTCTCCCGAAAACACTTTTCGGGTCGAAAAGTACGAGTATTTGCTTTGATTCGATGGTCTTCAAATAGATATAATAACTTATCTAAATTGATTTACTTAATTTAACTATTTTTTTCTAAATATAAAATTAGGTCCGTTGTCATGGGCTTAACGGCTCGTAGATGTATAAAACGAAAATATTAAAAATCCCCCTTTAGCTTCCGAGCTTACCGAAGGTAACAAACTGTGATAAATTTTCGTTCTCAAGAACGACATTTTTTTTAGGTATTTTAGACAAAGGGAATGATTAGGTGCACAACTTTTATTGTGTTACAATAATTATACTTTTAAGTTCATATTATATTTTTTTTTTTAAAATGTACTTGTGTCCATGTTCATACTTGTTTTCCAACAAACTACACCATATAATCGAGCCAAAAATTACCCTTTTGTGACTAAGTATTAAAATCAAATTTTACCTCAGAAATGCATTTAAGCGCTGTTTTGAGAGGTCATATTTTCAAATTTTTCCGGAGGAGGACCCCCCGCTATATGCACCCTACAATAATTAACTGCTAACGACACCTATGACTTACGGTTAAGATATTTTACTACAGTCGTGGGGGGGGGGGGGAGGAATCCTGAGAACTCCCCCCCCCCCTTTCCTTAGGGCTTTCCATACTCCCGAAACCCCTTGGAGAGTCAGATCGCCACCCCCTAGATGACACCCTTAATCCGCCACTGTGAGCTCTTGTTGTTACCGCATCTCGGTGCACTTATTGCTATTTTGACGTATATCCTTTCCAGTGCTGGGGACATTCTTTATCTTTAGGAACTCTAAGTCCCTTAATAAGTAACATAACTAAGTGATCAGAGTGGAAAGTGGAAACGTCAGCCAAATAGGAGCAAACCGTCGGAACAATCAACATTCAAGAAGTGGGCACCATATTGTGTGTTAAATAATTAGATGGATTTTTCTTTTAATTTCTCCGATTCAAGTTCTGCTGCAAATAATTATCATCACACACTACAAATAGTTACGGAATATTCTTTGATTAATCATCATTAATATAACCCTTTAGAAACAATACAATACATTCCCGTCCAAACAATACATTTTCATTATTTAGTTGATTTCATATAAAAGCTAATTTAACTGTTTTAGTTTTATAATAAGTCGTCTTTGTTTTCCTTTAAATTTATATTAGCGTCTGCGTCTGTATCTAGATTTATTTTCTTTAGATTTTGTAACAGTCCATTTACCTAATAAGTATTTACTTTCGACTCTTTATGTTCCTTACAGCGTCTGTTCCATACAGGGGGGGGGGGGGGGGATCCTCTGCACGAATTTCTGCAAACTTCTTTATTTCGTGGTGCCTCTTGTTATGAGACCACTTCAAAGGTCTTGTTTTCAGGCGCATTGCCACTTCTTTCTGTCCCGGCTTTCTGTCCGAAATTGAATCAGATATTCTTTCTAAAGTGGTCAAAGTTATGTACAAAATTTAAGTTTTATGATTTTATTTATGATTCTCTTTTCAAGCTGCAAACGCGTCTAAAACCCCTTTAGCAGTTGATTGCATATTCTACATTGTATTTAATAGACCTCCTTAAGTGGTAGAAAGCACAACACTAAAATAAGCGCCGCTGATAATAATAAATGTTTTGAGAAGCTTTACTCTCACCTTAATTGATTCACGAACCTTTATAATACACCTTCACAATAAGTATATCAATAATACCTGGTAAACAAGTCAAAGATAATAGATTTGATAAGCCAGTAATGAAATATTTGAAAGAGTCTCTTCAATAATCAAGTGGGTTGTGAGTACACAACATTTATTTGTAAATCAATGACGTTTTGTGATTCACTTACTCCAAAAAAAGAGTGAAAACAATACTGTGTATTATTAATCGTAATCTGTTGGGTATGTGACAATAGAACCTTATTATTACAAGTAATCAATTTTAATAAGATCAAACGCTATAATGACGTGATCTAATAACTGTTCTACATTTTTAACGAGAACAAGGATATTAATTTTATTTTTAATTATAGGTATGTCAAATATTAGAGCGACTTGTTATTTATCAGTTTATTAGTGACTAATTATTTATCAACAAATTAACATTCTTTACCATGTCAACCAGCTATAATTTCTTTATCTTTTTACAATTCTTTAATACCTGGTATACTTATAGTAGATTACCAAAATATTATTAAACAATAGTCACTTTTTTGATATATTTTCCCCTGATCCTGATACTAATACATATAGCACATTACATGGGGTGTCTCAAAAATTGTATAGGTACGCTATTAAAATGATTACCGCTAAAATGTTTATCAAGGAATCATATTAATTAATCATTTAATAAAATTAGTATTAAAAATAAAAATTATTCAAGTATATTACTTAAATTTTGAGTTATACACTTAGTTACTCTAACAATGACCATGTTCAGACTCAAATAACGTGAGCGTACTACTCTCTGTCAAAAGTTAAAAATTGTCAAAAGTTAAAAATTGTCTTGAGTAGTTAAAAAACCACGAGGGGGGACCCGTTGTCATGGGTAGTTAAGTAAGTTGAAGTTAGTCCTTACTATTTTTGTTACATGTAAATAAAAAAATTCCATCAAGTACTTGCCAGGAAGTTACTAAAAGAATTCATAAGTACATCATTATTATTTTTTAAATTTCTTTTGTAACAAAAATATGTATAAAAATTCACTTTTAAGAAACAATGTGTGCATATCGCAGAAATTTGGAGTGTTTAAGTCCACAATATTGCTTCTGTTTTTGTTAAAACGTTTAACATGTATACCAAATTTCAAGTCTATTGGAAACCACGAGGTGGGACCCGTTGTCTTGGACAGTTAAAAAACCACGAGGGGGGACCTGTTGTCTTGGGCAGTTGTAAGAACCACGAGGGGGGATCCGTTGTCATGGGCATTTAAAAAACTTGGAGGGGGGACCTGTTGTCTTGGGCAGTTATTAGACATGTGACATGTGTTGCCTGACATGTGACATGTGTTGCCTGACATGTGACATTGTTGCTCCAGGTATATACTAATATATTAGGCTTTTTAGGTTAAAAAATTAAAGAGTAGGGTTTCTTGCGTCTAGTTTGGAAATAAAAGTCTGTGTTATAGAGATTAGGATAGTTTGTTTCAGACCTATTTATTGCTCAGGCAGCATTCAGTAATCTCAAACAGTGCAGAGTAAGGTTATTTGCATGTATAAAAACTATTTTATTTCAAATTTACAATTAATTTGTCAAGCACAAAAACACAATTGATATATTTCTCCTAGTACTGGCAAGTTCATGACTAAATTGAGAACTATTGCTCTTAGAAATATACTTAACACTATACCGACACATATTTTTAAATATGCAACAATTATACAGTCAAAATCAACAGGTCTGAGCAGTCCATAGTTTGCTTAGAGCTTGAATGAGATCTTTCTAACAATTATTATTTTTTTTTTTTTAAATTAAAAAAAAATAATAATAATGATTACATTCGTCTTTCAGATGATATCGCGAATTAAGTGTTTAATGTAACTAAATTTTACAAAATGATGTTAACAAGTAACCTGTTCCTGGCGATACAGTGCTCAATATATATGCTAAAGAGCGAAGAAGGTTTATAAAATCAAAAGTGTTAAAATAACTAAATTTGTAATTAAATTTGGACGGGGTTTTTTTGCTGACTTTTGATCGGCCGACAGTTTAGTCGGTTGCTTAATTAGTATAAATTCTTATGTGAGTGCACACACCAAGCGATTCTAGTCGACCGATCGTCCGGCCGATTATATAGTTGGATAGGCTTCCCGATTCCCATTTAACTAAAAAGTTGGCCAACTATCGGTAAACTGCATAATGTTTAATGTACTATGGAAGTGCGCACACGGCACACTCGCCCGATTAACTTTATATTTTTATTTCAAATTTATAATTAGTCAAGCTTAGTTCTTATACTACTGGCAAGTTCATGATTGAATCGTTTGAGAAATATTGCTCTTATAAATATAGGTACTTAACTACAAAAAAGTGTGTGTGTTACTCTACAAAAGTGTCAATCGTTGATCGACACTTGAGGAGAGCAGTAAGCAGTGCAAATAATATTCCATAAAATATATTTAATATACTTATATAAATATATATATATTTTAAAAACAAAATTTCGGTAATATCGTTAATTACTAACACATTAAATTAAGATGCCGAAAAGAGACCGGGGGGTCTTAAATTAAAAAAATATGCAGATGCTCATAAAAAGCGAAAAACGTTTTCGGGGACTTGAGAAGTTTAGGATGGAGCGGGTAAAACTTTGCTAGCAACAATCTATTACTGTAAATAAGATGCGCACCCAATATTCACGGATTCTCTTCTCCTTCATTTTATAAAATAGCAATAATAACAGCTCAAAGAATAATTAGTTAGTTGACAACTCAACAGCATATCTAGTTGGCTTTTTTACGTAAGATTACCTTAAAACAGTTAGTTACGTCCAATTTAAATATGTACCTACTAGTAATAGTACGACGACATATTTATATTCAAGCAATATTTAATAAAAAAAACAGCACTCAAGAAGATATTTAAGTAGCTCATAATGTACTCGAAGATAGATAAAGAGTCTATAAAATCTATCGAATGCTACTTGATAATAGCTATATCAGTTAGATTATCCAAATTAGGATACGACCTAGTAACTCAAGTTATTATTTATAACAATCTAGGTTACGTTACAATAACTACGAGTATAGTATATATATACTATATTTTTTAATTTTTATAAAAAGTAAATAGCCATATTCGTGGCTAAACAACTTTTCGTGTAAACTATACTAGGGTCGTAATTTTAATAGTACAAAACTATTTACAGGAATTAGCTCGTAAATGACATACTATTGAATTTAATTGTCGACCCAACGGTCTTTGATTAGTTCAGTTTGTATGACTTACTGATGTAGGTTTCAATTTCTTTGAAAGTGACGTAAGGTATTATGAGGAAAGTAATTTTAGAAAGGCGAAGGGATAGTTTTCATTCACGTGTCACGAGTATATATCTATATAAATCCTAATAGTTAGCTGAAGGTTTGGAATTTATTGATATAAGCATAATTTGATTGTAGGTAATTTAAATTTGGAAAATTGTGAAGTAAAATACGAAAAAATCGGTACGTCGCTTTTAATCGTAATTTGATAAAACTCATGCTTCATGCATATTAAATTGGTCAGTGTCCGAATCCATTCACTAAGACTATTCGGGCTCGGGCTAATCAGAATCCATAAAAATGAATCTTTAATAGACATTTGCTAAAATGGTCTGACGATAAATTTATTTTATTGCTCGTTATCAGTACTATTAAAATACCTAACTTAAAACTTTAACAGTTTTTTATACCCTGCACGCAAACACTAATCAGGACACTAAAAAAAGCACTTAATTAAGTCGCCATTTCTTTTTGAGTAAACATTTTTTTAGGGCCTCTACCATAAACAATTACTTACTCTGCTACCGGTTACCGAACTCTGATATCACCTCAATATTTTTATTAAAAAAAGACGATTTATAACACGTGCGAAGTCATAAAAATTAGTTATACACTCTAAATGAATAATCACCCCTTGAAGAATATAGGGACATAACATGTCAGTGAATTTTGTAATATGTCATTCATATAAGTGCCTCAAATTCCCCCTATATATTTTAGTTTAGTTTTTATCAATTTAATCTTCATGAAACAAAACAAAAAAAACTTCAGTTAATCCCTAAATATCTACTGTTAAAAATGATAAAAGATAACAGTAAGTCTTTGAGAGGACAATCAAAGTGATAAATAACAACCGATTTTGTGGCAGGCCATAGAAAAATAATCAATGATGTATTAACCTTTTACATGTTATACACAACAATATATCACATACATATCTCTGGTGTATGAACAATTGTACAACTCGAAAAATTATACATGAAATTACTATTAAATATATTATCCTCGTGAATAGAAAAAAATGTTTAGATCGAATAAATTTATTTAAGAGTTATTCATCGAGTAAACATGCATAGACTAAAAAATGTAAAAAAAAAATAATAGTAAAAAAACATTTTTAAAAACAAGCTTTTATTCGTATTCTTCTCAGCAAACCCTTTCATTTGATACCCATATCATGGGCGTGCTTAAAAAATAACTAGTTCACCATCTTGGGCCGTCTGCCATTTTGGATTTAGAATGACGTCACTTAGCTCTAACCATGCATTGTCATCCAAACTGAAAGTGTATCCAAAATTTCAATTCAATCAATTGAGGATAACTGTTTTAAAATTCAGTTGTAAGATTTGACCCGAACATACATACACACATACAAACATTGCAAGTTAAATAAAAGCTTGTAAAAATGAAATGAGAAAATACAAACTTAAAATGAAAAGAATTAAAGGGTTGTAAGTGTCAAGCTCATTCGAGTATGTACTTATTGGGACACCAACTCCATATTTTTATACAATTTGTGTAATGATAAGGGCTCTTTGAAGACATTCTCCTCAATTGGTCCTCAACTGGTAGCGGGACAATCGCTGGCCAGACGTCGCTGGGTTGGTTCCAGTTGAACTAAACCCGTTTTCACAGGGACACAAATTGTCGCGACGGTAAACGTCGAGAAATGTCAGAGTGCACATCATCTCTCAGTTGATTCGAGGAGATTGGCACAAACAATAAACTAAGGCAACGCTATTTTGTCCTTTCACGTTCACAAGCGCAAATTATCGCAACAATACCGTGATCCAGGTGGTAGGAGGCGGAACTGGCCGCAGTTGGTTGTCCTCAGTCTACTCCTCGAGACAAAGGCTTGCTAGGGCAATTGTATGGGCAGTTTGCTAGGTAATAGGCAATGAGACCAAAGTGTTCATACATAGCCAATAATTTGATGCCAATAAACTATCAACTTGCATTATAACCCGGTTTTAGAGACTTTCCTAAGGGTTACGTTACATTAAATACAGGTTTTACACTTCAAATTCCACTATTCACTTAAAAACTTCAGCCTGTTATTAAAATCATATTTTTGAAAAGAAAATTATTTGTTTCATATATATACATAATGAGTTTCATTATGCCAAGTGCCATGTAAAGAGTTAACGTCGTGTTTACTACTTTATCGTACGTATTGTTGCATAACCAAGGTCAGCATTACAATACGATAAATATTTACAAGGTAAGCATAATCAAACCAAACTCATTATATTATGCTCACAAGAAAAGTTGAAATTTCTTTTTTAAAATATGACCTTCAAAAGGTTTGACAAAGGTAGAATTTGGTGTAAAAAATTTAAAGTTTAAACTCTGTACTGTAACGCAAAATCGAGACAGCTCGTGCTTATTGATAGTGATGATATCATCGCCACATTATCTTTGAGCAGGCAATCAAATATAGTCTAACATTGCTTTCGTATTTATACCTTTGGCAAACACTAAGTAAAATGTTTACTAACAATAGAGCAGCGATTATTCCAACTGAGTACAGAAAAGTTCAGATAATAATTTCAAATAAATAACACACCAATACGGCATGACAGCAATATGACATCACCAAAACAGAATTTAAGGTTATCAAAAGTCTTTAATAGGTTATAATCCTAATTTATCAATTTATAATTTATACTTAGTTCTTATCACTGCAGAACATTTTCAAACTAACAATTTATATTAGTACATAATTTATATATTATACTACATATAAGATTTAAATTTCATGGTTTTACATACATTTTTCGATACTTTTTAAAAATGTACCTACATTTTCATTAGGCAAAAAGAACCTATAGAAATTGATTTTAGGCTATCGAAATTTCAAAATTTTCTAGGGGAGGCCCCCGGATCTCCTGAAGGGCTTAGCCCCTCCTAGACTTTTATCCTAGTTAAGCCAATGGATAGTCAAATGCACAAAGAGTTGTCAGTTATCTCGAGCACAAAAAATTAGATTATTACAATTAAAGGACAGAGGATTGACCAAAATTCTCGTATGAAAAATTTCCAAGTAAACTTTGAACACTTACAATAGAGTTAAAAGGAATGTTTAAACTGCCGTCTGAAAGAAATGAATAAAACTGGGAAAAGGAACTGAACTAGGGAGACATTTTTTATTATTTGCCAGCCCCTGTCCCGCATTGAAAAAATTTATTTCCTCACCATCTTTAGATATATTTTACATCAACGAAATCGTATGTTGAAAAGTAGAATCTCGAGTTTTTTACACATATAATATGAACGCAAAGTCAAAGAAGTTGAACTAGTCATTTATGAACTCAAAGACAAAGAAGTTGGCATATATGAACGCAAAGACAAAGAAGTAGTCAGATATGAACGCAAAGACAAAGAATGGTCTTATATGAACGCAAAGACAAAGAAATAGTCATATATGAACGAAAGAATTGGTCATGTATGAACTCAAAGACAATGAAGTAGTCAATTACATATGTACCTGTGTACCTTACAGTCGGTAATACTCCATTACTCCACTCCATTTACAAGTCGCCTAATAATCCTAAATAGTAGTTACATATATTGTTGATTAACACGTAACACTTACAAATAAAAATAAATAAATATTTAGTTTAACACTAAATATATAAACATGGATATGGTTCATATCCAAGATATATGAGAGATGTGAAACACGCTTCGCACGAATGATCAAATGTCCGTGATCGTGATATGTAAAGTATCTGATCCTCTGTCTAGTAAATACCAAATGTTTTGTTGAATAGGACGCAAAAGAAATTATTATTTAAAAATGAAATAATCATAATCAGTTTCATAATTGTAATCCTGTATCTTCCGCATTTTATGCACAGGCAACCCCTAAGAGAACCATGTTCTTTTGTAGCAACTATACTTACTATTTTTACCTTTTCTCACCTTCTCCGAAGGTATATAGAAAAAGTATTGTTTTCACCCAAAAAATCCGAAACCGAGATTTCAACGGAATTCTCCGTTTTCAGAATTTTAAGAAACTTAAAAGAATTTTAAAACACGTTTTCGGTGTTTTTAAGACGATTTGAGTAGTTTAGCTGGATGTCAGTCTGTCTTTCTGTGTCACGCATAACTCCTACAGTTTTTAAGCTAGAGTTGAAACTTGGTAACTTGGTACAAAAATCAGTCCCTACACGTAGTTGAGCTGCCCGGAAAAATCAACATTTTCCGCCATCTTGAACCCAGTTTGTTGAGTCAGCAAAACTTGAAAAAATCGTAAAAAATAGGAAAGTGGTCCGATCGAGTTGAAAATCCACCAAATTTCATTTTGATATTGGCCGCCATTATCGATTTTTGAATTTATCGCCAGTTATCGATTTCTGAATTTTGAAACTGTGACGGTTAATAATACCAAAAGTATAAATACCTTTTTGAGATAAAGCATATCGTTGGAACCGGTAAAAAATAAGGAACAAATATAAAATAACCCGATGAATTAAAAAAATTAATTTATAGTTGTTTAAACGTTATAAGCGAACATAATAATTATTAATTAGTGCGATACTTAAATTTGTTTACATCTGTCAAAATACCGCCAAAATTCAAATAATTAAATAAATTAAATAAAATAAATAAAAATAATGAATAATTCTTTTTTTGAAAATGATAATGAGCAGGAGAGGCCAGTGGCCTTCGAAGTGAAGAAAAGTTCCGAGGTAATTTTTTTAGTAGGGTCGCAAAATGTCGTATTTTATTTGGTCCATATATTTTAGTAGATTTATTTGATCTTTTGCCACAAATAAAGCTAATTTTAAATCATAATCATCTGTAGAAGTTGCTTTGTTTTCTAAATATTATGGCAAAATTTTAAGTTAATGACTTTAAATTTTCGTCGTATATCAGCGATAGAACTTCTTTTGTTTTGTACTTATAGAGCTGTACCAAACAACAAGCTAGTTATGGCAGTTAAAGATGGAAATATTATTGTGGTTGCGATGGTGAATATGAATGTCCTTGACCTGAATATATTCATAAAATATATATATATATATATATATATATATATATATATATATATATATATATATATATATATATATATATATATATATATTTATATATCAATATTAAATTAACTATTTAATATTGTCGTTCAAATTCTAATTTTAATTTATGTTATGCAATTATATATATATATATATATATATATATATATATATATATATATATATATATATATATATATAGCGTATATATATATATATATATATATATATATATATATATATATATATATATATATATATATATATATATATATATATATAGCGTGACACATAGGAGATGCTTAAAATGTAAGCGTGACACATAGGAACTGTTCCAACATTAGACTATACGTCACAAAGCTGTTGGCTCGGCATTACGCCATGTCCTGCATCGTTTCGTCGCGTCCGACTCATCAGGGGCCCGACGATGCCCGCCCAACTCTGGACCTATACCAAATCAAGAAGATCAGATAGGGCTTTACCAGAGACGAGCGTGCTCTCACACCGCCATTCTTGCTTGGCTGGCAAAACAATTCAGCAATATAATACCGTGTTTTTGCACACTGTAATAAGGTACACAATTTGTGTTAGTGAGAGACACCAAGGGATGTGCCACGCAAGCGTGACACATAGGAGATGCTTAAAATGTAAATGCCATATATATATATATATATATATATATATATATGGAATTTTATTTTTAAATAGTTGTAGATTTTTAAAAATATAACCGTTTGATAAGTGCGATGCAGGGGTCGGCAACCTTTTGTCTTCAAGGGCGCAATACCAGATACTGTCGGTGGACGAGCAAAAAAAAAGTCGAACGAAACTTTCAAAAAACTTAATACTACCTTATTCTAAATTTCCCTTAGGTTTCGATGCCAACGAGTAAAGAGAGCAAAAATAGACAGTTTGGGTGATATCGGATATATTGGCGGGCGCATTAGGAGTACATACACCGAAGGCGCCGATCCCTGAGTACATAATATATAATTTATGCTATCATATAATATAATACGATACGGCAAAATCAAATTTAAATTATAATAAACATATATTATATCTTTGGGAGAAATTATTGATCAAGAATAATAAAATTTTTATTATTAAACGCCATATATGATAGCTTATAATATTATATACCTACGAGCAGTGCTCGATTTCTAGAAATTGAGTTGCCGGAACTACAACCTACCCTCTCTTCCCCCCCCCCCTGTATAAGGGGGGTCCGGGGGCCCTCCCCCGGGAAAATTTTGATAAAATAAACGTTCAAAAAAAACATTTTAAGAGTTTTAGACATAAACCAAATCTTTCGTGAGGAAAAATATTTGCCAGTTTAATACATGATGTCCTTATTAATCAAATTTATAGTCACTCATTGACAAATAAAATTTTAACAAAGGATTTTAAAAAAACATCTTAGTGCCGATAATTTTATTTTTTATTTATCAGAGAGAGAGAGGTCCCGGAACGCCGTTCCGCCTCAAATCGAGCCCTGCCTACGAGTATACTCAGGGGTCGGCAAGCCGGCGCTCTCGGTGTACTTCTAAATGCGCCCGCCAATATCCGATATGACCCAAATTGCCTTTTTTTGCTCTCTTTAACTCGTTGGCATCGAAAACTACCACCCTAAGGTAAACATCTTAGGGGGGTACTTAATATTGGATTTGTTTAAAATTGGTATCACTGATTTGAAAAGAAAACTTACTACTGTTAATTGTTAATCCTTATTACTATTATATTAATTATTAATTAGTGTCTTTCTTCTGGTACGAGAACGAGTTCATTAAAAACAATAAGAAGGGTTAAATGATATGAATATAAATTTATTTAATTCTATTTCTTATAAAAATATAAATATGTATTAAATTACATTTTTGATTAATATTACCTTAATTGGTTTTGATGTCGACTCGTAAAGATGTTCCAGAGAGCGCGGAGCCGAATAAATTCTTTATTCCTTGGTGAGTAACTAACTAAAACTAATACAATTTACGATAAGCTAGTACAATTAATTGAAGTGGAGAGGGGCGTTTGAAGTCCGGGGAGGGGGAGGGGAGGATTTTGTTATCGGGAGGCAATGGGCAATGGATAATATAATGAATGATAAACCACGATGATTGAGGGTTTGAACGTTATATGGTGAGAGTAAATGCTAAACCCTCAGTACACGACCCAGGTTTAGTTATCGTTATCGGTATCGGTCTAGATTTTGTGTGAGACATTTGTTTCGTTTTGATTTTGCGTTGATAATTTGATATCCGTTTGTTTCATCTTTCATCTCTTGTGTTTTATTTTTATATTTCTGTGTTAGCAGTTAGCAGCGTTGTCGTTAAACAGATCGTTTTGCAGTTATATTTAAATAATGAAATCGGGAAGGGTTATAGAGGTAAGTAAATCATCATTGATCAGTTTGAAAGCGGAACTTGTAAGAAAACAGGAAGAAGCATTGAAAAATAAAGGTTCTGAAAGTTTTATTCGCCCTGTCCCCAAGAAAAAGAAAGAACTTAAACTAAATCCAGGAGTAGAAGAGAGAAGGCTCAAAGATGAGGTAACACAAGAAGAGGTTGATCTTCACAAGAAATCGAAAGAAGTGTTAGAGGTCAAATCGAAACTTTACGATAAGTTACAGAGTGGGGAGTCAGTACAAGAAGACTTAGGAGATTCTTATTTAGTTGATTTTAAAGAGAAACTGGATAAAGTATTCAGTGAATCCGTGAAAAATAATATAGAGAACGAAGATGAAGCAAACGATTCATGTAGTGAAGATGATGAGTGGGTGGATTATGTAGATTACTTAGGGCGAACTAGACGGTGTTTGAAAGAGGATTTAAAAGTCATGAAAGAGCGAGATGAAATGCTAGGAGGCAAGCCTGCTGAAGACAGTAATGTTGAAGAAACAGTTGAGGAACCTAGTGAACGCCAACTCGAAATGATATCAAGGGAAATGGAACGAGAAAAAATGAGAGAAAAATGGGAACAACAAGAACAGATATTAATTAATAAGAAAAATGTCTATTATGAAGATATTAGATTCGACGAGGCAAGGACACATGGTGTCGCTTATTATACTTTTTCTACTGATGAATCAAAGAGGGAAGAAGAACAAGCAGAGTTTAAACGATTACGAGAAGAAACAGCGGTTAAACAGAAAGAAGCTAATGAAGGTAAAGAGAGGAGGAATTCGATGAAACAAGCTCGTCTTATAGCTGCAAGGCAAAGACAACGTGTTAGACTTGGACTACCTCCCTTATCTACTGATGTTGAAATGGAGAGTAAAGATGTTAAACCTGAAGTTGAAACAAATCCTGTGAAAGAAGAATCAAGTGTTCAAGAACTAGAAGTAGCATTAACCAGAGCAGCTCATGTAAGGCCGTGGGATGTTGGTAAAGATGGTGTTAAAGAACCAGCTAAAGTTATGTCACAAGAAGAATGGGTTGACAAAAAAAGAGACGAAAGACCTGAAGAATTTGCTCCCCCTGTGATCGGAGATCAAAATTTATATATTAGTAAAAGTAAAGGTAAAAAGAGAAAACATGTACAAGAAAGTAATTTAAAGAAACATTATGAAAAAGTTGAAGATGACAATGTACCGGGGCCTTGGCCTGAACCAAACTGGAAACCTTTATCAGATTATAGTTTTACAGATGTTAGTAAGCAGGCGGAAAAATCTGCTTCGAAAAGTGGTGTTTCCATACCTCCACCTGCAACCTTTGAATATTATACCCCAAATAAGAGACCACCTTATGTCTCAAAAAATCTTCCTAGCAACTCTTCCGAAAAAATGAGAGAGTCTATTGATGCTGGCATTGAATTTTTGAAGCAACAGTCAGATAAAAGGGATAAACTATTAGAGAAAAAGTACCCTAATTGTTGAAATTATTAATCAAATCTTATTGAGAAAGTGTTCTCTAACTCAAATTTAAGACTGTTTTATGCCCATCCTAATGCTTGGGATTGTAGACTATGGCTTGTCATATTTGAGGATATGCAGACGTAATACGAAAATTGGCAGTGTAAGAATAATAAAGTTTATCATCCTGTTGACAAAAAGTGTTTGTTATACAACAATTGTATAACGAGCAATAAATAATGTATAATTGTGATAAAATAATTTATCTTAAAATAGAATAATGTAGTAAGTTTGCTTTAACTGTGGTTATACATCTTCAGTTTAACCATGTGTGTTCAGGCGAAAATAAAAGAACTTATTTATTTCAGAAAAAGTCATTCTTAAGTGCCTGATAAAATACAAAAACAACTTAAATGTAAATAAATTCTATAAATGTTACCAATTACAGATTTTTTGGTTTATGCAGAAATATTATAATAATAATAAAAATCCACCTTAGCCTAATCATTGGTTCAGAATAATTATATTTTTAAATTGGGTATATTTTAATTATATTAATTTTTTTTTTTTATTATATTTTATATTCAATATGTTCCTCTTTTCTTCACCTTAAACTCTATTTTAACTCTAATAATCAGCTTTTTACAATGTTTTAAGTGCTTAAGTAATGGGAACCTTCAAATCTTCACAGATCTTGGTTTTGCATATTAACATTTGATATTGCTTCTCCACAAAATTTAGCTTTGGTTTCTATAAACTTGGCTTCAATTGTTCTTCTTTCAAGTTTACAACTCCTTGATTTCATAGTTATCTAGAAAATTAATATACATAGAAAAATGCCAAATATTATTAGTTATAAATCCAACTAATGGCTGCTAAGATTTCATGTCTTCAGTATTAGTAATTAATTCAGTAAATTGGGAATGCAATAAATTTAGAAAACATTGAACCACAAGTATTAATGAATCAGTAAAATAGTATCTTAATCAATCTGCATCAGGTGATTTAGTACGTAGTATATGTAAAATTGAAGTGGGAGATTACCCCCTTTGGTTATCACTCAAATAATTCAGTGAATAATTCAATCATAAAAATAATTTCTACAGGAAGTAGATCTGATTGAAAATAGTAATAAATAATTTAAAAAACAATAAGTGTGAGACTCTCATGCATTAGAAGAAACATAATTTCAATTAATAAAATATTTGCATAAAGTGTTAGCGAATAATGAAGAAAAAAACATGAAAACAACATTTATATATTCCTTCTACTGGGGGTTTACAATTAATAAAAAAACAAACAAAAAAAACCTTTTTACCTCACAAAGACCTTTCCCGGTCGTAGGACTTAGTCCTGATACTTGAGCAATGAGATCCAGGGCCGGGGGTTGCCAAATTTAGACTTTCGTTCCCCTTTGGACTTGAAACTGCTCTTTGGACTGATGCGAAAAATATATTTTATTTAAATTGTACTTAAAATAATTAATACTAGGAGAAAGGGAGTTGAAAGCCACAGTAAAAGACTTGTTCAATTTAAACGGTGTTGTTTTAATTATTACTAAATTTCTTTTTCCTTTTAAATAAAAATGAATGTGAATCATCTATAGACCAGAATTGACTATTTTCCTAATATGAAAGTATAACATAAAATTGCGATTAAAAACTTATCCAGCTGTCTTCGTATAGTTGGGCTGAATGTCCCCTTGCTTGAAGTACTGGCAGATTTTGCTGAAATGTAGACGATGAAGAGCGTGGTGGATTTCCACTAGATTAAACTGACCTAGAACTCTTAAAGAAACTTTTTTTTTTTTTTCGTCTCGTCGGAAGCTTACGCCAACTGGCTGCTTTAATTACTAATAAATAGATAATACCTCTACTAAGAAATCCGGGTATTGGGAAGCTTGTCCCAGATTAATGACAATATACTGAGTATGGGCCTCTATCCACTCTGGATCCAGGCATCCGACTAAAGATGGCTCCCTCCCCTCCTTGGTAGCCTCGCTTTCCTCGTAACGTCAGAACGTGGGCGTAACTTTTCCAACTTCTCGTATTTTTCTAAAATTTTTATATGTGCTCAGAATCTTCCATTATTTGCCATCAACAGTCCCTGAAACGTCTAATTAGGGGAAATCCGATTAACAAATAAAGAATTTTAAATCCGTAATTAAAACTCTGGGTCAGGGTTTCGAGACAATCCAGGTGCCGCCTAATCCGTAGGGCAGCTGGAAGAGGAACCTCTTAATACATTAATAATTATCAAAATGTATATAATAATACGCTTATATACCTATTCTGTGTGTTGGTTTAAATAACTACTCCTGTGGTGCATTGGTTAGTGTGTCTAATTTCAAATTCAGATGTCAATGGTTCAAAACTTGTCCAGATGAAAGATTTTTTACAGGTAAATCAACTTCCAACTTAGACTGGCAGTTGATAAAATATCTCTCATTTAGTGGAGTCTCAAAGCAAAAACTTACAACTTCACATCAAAAATGTTTCACTTGGACGAGTTTTGAAATGAGAACTTCGTTTTATCAAAGCCAATTTACTCTACTGCAGCTAAAGAACTTTCACTTCAAAAAGATAATATTAAGTAGATATTAATAACTTTAATATTTTGTTAATGACAATTTGAAATAATCGGATGTGAAGCGTTATCGAACTTTTGTTCACCAAACATAAACATATAAATGGCAACCAACTAGACAGCTTATAAAATAAATAATATAAAATATTTTAAAATATAAACACTTTCTTAAATCAAAATAATTTACCCTTTTGAAAAATATTAAGGCCTATAACTTCTAAACTTTTTAATTTATTTTGATCAGGCTTGTTGCATTTGTTTCTGTACGTTAAACAGTTTCCATTGATATTTCAATGTTGATATTGGCGAAATAGTTCTGAAGTTTCAAAGTGCAAAAGTCGATATTTTCAAAATAGAGGTATATATCAAAAATGACTATTCATTGGAAATATTTGTCTTATAAAGAGGTAAGTATAATTGGTGTAAATTTCGGAAAATGTTACAATTTTTTTTTTTGCTGACAGAAAAATTAGTTAATGATGTGTCAAATTTATGATTTTCGAGGTGGCTCAAGTACGTGTAAAATTTGTCCAAGTTTCAACTCTCTAGCTTAAAAACTGTAGGAGTGATGCGTTAACAGACTTCAAGCTAAAAACCACTCAAATGATTTTAAAAACACACAAAATGAAAAATTTTATTGAAATCTCGGTTTCAGATTTTTTGGGTGAAAACAATACTTTTCCTATTATACCTTCGGAAAAGTAAAAAAGGTACCATTATGAACAACGTACTTTCTAGATCTACTTTTCTGAATTTAGTCTTAAATCTTTCTAGAGTTTTAGGAATTCATTTTGATTGTAGTTGTGGGTTTTACAGTTCATTGTTGAAAAAGCTTATATCCAAGTATTAAAGTTATGAATGAATAATTTAAATTTTCCTTTCAGAGCCATACTGTGCATATTTCTACTGAACAAAACATTTCATATGCTTTTTTTGCCGTCAAAGTCCAGTAATCACCTTCATCCTAAGTGATCTCATTCATAATCTTTTTGTTAAAAAATGCATTTATACCTAATCTTTTTTTGGGAGAAATAATTACATGACCTTATTAAACTATCCAAATGCTGACCTTTGATGTCATCCTGATAGCATATTGATAAAAAAATAAAATGAATGAGGCTCTTATTTAGGTCTGATAACATTATAATGAGTAGTTAAATGTGTTAATACAACTATTTAGCTGATAAAACAATATCACGTCAACTTTATGGAAGTAATCTATTGATTGATTATGATTGATCAATATAATGACACCTCGACTTCCTCATTTAACAACCAAATAGTGTGAGTTTTCACACTATTTGGTTAACACATGATTATTAACCGCATATAAAGCCCGAGAACTGACCTTCTCCTTTATTTATTTTCACCTCAATTATTGATTCTTTACAGCTTCATACTGTTTCGCTAGTTTGACGGCTTTTTCTTTTGTCAATTCAAACTCAAGTCTAGCTGTAAATTGCTCAGTTTTGGTTCTCTTATCCCTACAATGATCCTCCTCTCCCAGTTCGTCTTTTCTCCCTATAGTTACAAGACTTGACCAACTTATGTAATATGTATAAAAGTAATCAATGTTCTCTCTCACTCTTCCTGAAATCTCCTATATTAAACTTATTATATTATTTTTCAGTTCAAAATACATTATGTATGTCTTAAAACTACATCGTAAAAAACAATAAACTGATCTAAGTTTCATTTAATCACTTCATTCATGAGTCTCAGAACTTATTTTAATAGAAAAATAATATTTTTACTTTTAAGTTTTTGGTAGTATTCATACTATGGATTATGTTCCGTTGTTAATAATAATTATAATTTGATTTAAATTAAAATAGAAAAATAATATTCAGGTTGTTTTGAAACTACCAACCTTTTTTGCAGTAGTTTCAATTAGTGGCAGTTTAAGAGTCTGAAGTGTCCACGATATTTGAGAGATAATAAATGGTTAATGACAATGAGAGACGTGCTATGCTTGTAAAGTCCTCAATCTAGAGAGCACAGAAAGTTTTTCCATAAAGTAAAGAATAGTTTTACCACCATAAAGCTCTTTAAAATTATTAATAGGTTCATCGTCAGTGCCCAAATGACAGCACACAAAAAAGGAAACGTATTGAGTCTTATGTTAAGAGAGTAACTAGTATTAAAGAAGTTTAATTAGTAGCTATTATTATTTTAAAAATATTGTGTATCACGAATCATGCATCACTGGCTATAGTTTGTTACACAGAACTATTTTGTTATGAACAGATTGTCTTAAAGGGTCTGACTTAATATTTTTGTCTAAAATAACTGTTTGAGACTGAGCTTATTTTTATATTTTCTTTTAACAACTTTCACTTTTCATTAGACATATATTTTTTTCACTTTAAAATTTTGAAGTAACAAGTTATTTCCAAAAAAAAAAATTATCACTTTCGCGACACAGATTCACTTCGTTGTTTTTCTAGTGATAAGACATTCATAGACCAACAAACGACCCACCAAAACCCCCACAGAAGATGCACTTGGGCCCATTATTGCCTCCCTTTCCCTTTTAGCAACCTATTTTAGAAAACCCATGCTTGGGACCATGGACAGAAAAGAGGATCATCAGTAGTTCAACCAGCGTAAAGAGACTTTAGACTATTTAATTATGAACTTGACTAGCTTTCTTTTATTAATCAAACTAATTAAATTAATATAGATTGTTAAGAGTTACAGCAGTCCTGTAGAACAGGACATATAGATAGAAGCAAAAATATAATATGTCTTATCACAAAATTGTTTTATTCAGCAAGCCTATTTCAGTTTAAAAATATGTCACTAATGACAACAATAAGAATCTGAATTGAGCATGTAGCTAAAATACCAAAATTTTGACTCAATATGTCTTCTTACCCATAGATAAAGAGGAACCTGTTGTTATAGGTTGTTAAGAGAGAAAGAAATAAAAGTTAGTCACTTTCTTAAGCCATAATTATTTTTAAATTGAAACGTAAAAATGGTAATGAATAATATTAAACATTAAAAATTGAATCATAAAAGCATTTTGCAATTTTATTAATACCTTTAATCAAAGATTATAATATTTACAATTACCTTATTATATAATACAAATTATTACTAGAAAATTAAATTAGAAGTTAACATTTTTCAATAAAGTGTAAATATAAGAGAATTAATTATTTTTCAATTATTCAATTTGATCATGCTCTATATAAAAGTACGTTTATATAAAAAAAAAAAAAATGTAAAGCTATTTATAAAGATAAGGACAACGTGATTTATATGTTTTTTAAACTTATGATTAATGCGTGTTTTAAAAATTAAAACACTGTTTGTACCTTCTCTGGGTTCTTCACACTATATCACTAGATAAAATAAAAATAAAACATTACATAACAAACAATAATAATTAAAAAAAAAAATAAATAATAATAATGAAAGCAAAAAGAAACAAGCAGTAATAGAATTTTAAAAACCATGTAACGAGGAACTAGCGTGATTTTGATGAGTTTTGGAAAATGATAAAAGGTTTATAAATTTGTATACAACTATGTACTGTCAAAAGAGTAATAAACATGTACACAAAATATTAAAAAAAAATTATAGAAAAATATGACTTTATTGAAAAAAATCGGGTGCAGGGGTTTTCGGAACTTTTCCTCACTTCAGAGAAGCAGCATTGGGCGTAGTCAGTACTTGAATGGGTGTCCTATTTGAACTATAATTTTTCAAAAAAAATAAAAAAGTATACATCATTTGTATTTATTTAATTATTTGAATTTTGGCGGTATTTTGACAGATGTAAACAAACTTTGACGTTTAACAAAAGTATCTCACTATAAAAAAAATATAATTAATAATTATGTTTGTTTATAACTTTTAAACTAATTAATGGAATTTCCAATGGATTCAATGGATTTCCAATTCCTTAATGGATGGTTTCTACGATATGCTACATGTCAAAAAAGTATTTATACTTTCAGTAATATTAACTGTCAAAGTTTCAAAATTCAAAAATTGATAATTTCAAAATGGCGGCCAATATCACAATTAAATTTGGTGTTTTCAACTCGACCGGACCACTTTTAGATTTTTTACAATTTTTTTTAAATGTTTGCTGACTTAGCAAACTGGGTTCAAGATGGCGGAAAATGTTGATTTTCTGGGCAGCATAACTAGAAGTAAGGACTGATTTTTCTGCCAAGTTTCCAACTCCCTAAGTTAAATACCCAGGGTGCTACGATGATAACACACATACATATATCATGCTGAAAACAACTCAGGAGGTCTTAAAAACACCCAAAACAGATAATTCAGTTGAAATCTCAAAAAAAAAAAAAAAAAAAAAGGGTAAATACATAACTTTTCCTACAATAAGTGAGGAAAAGTATAAAGGGAAAGATACTGCAGGTAAATACTGGACAAACCTCAAAATTAGATTCCCGTTTACTTTTTTAATATTGGAGAAAAATAACAATAAAAGGCTGATTTTACTCTAACTTATTGCAATTAACAAAAATAAATAACTCAAATTAACAAAATATGAGCTTATATGCATTATTAATAAAAAATAAATAACTCAAATTAACAAAATATGAGCTTATATGCATTATTAATAAAAAATAAATAACTCAAATTAACAAAATATGAGCTTATATTATGCATTATTAATAAAAAATAAATAAAAAACTTAAGTAAGAAAATTTTTTTGTCGAATGTTCTTTAGTTGAGGTTTGTCAATTATAAGCGTTTTTAAAATGCATTTTAAGTAAAGATGAGGTAATAGAAAAATATTATCAAACTTTTTTTTAAAAATTAATAAGTGATTTTGTGTAGATTAGTTGAGCATTAATTAATAATTAGTAATTTAAATTGATTGTTTCTTCACTAAAAAAAAAAAAAAGAAATCAGGTTTTCTGCCTTTTGACATCATCAGTTCCACTGAAACGAAGATATTTGAGAGGCACATATTTGTAGTCCTACATTATGGTCCACTAAAGGTGTTCACTAAAGGTGTTGAGATTGAAAGTTAATTTTAAAATAAAAGCCTTTATGGAGAGGAGATGTGTTAATTTCCAACTTTTATAAGTTAAAGATTATAATATTTAGGAATGGAAAAAGACCCCATAAAACACCTTTTGACAAATAAATAATTTTTGTTGGCTTTTATTTTAAAGTCAGCTTTCAGTCTCTTGACCATCTTAAATTCCATTGAGAGTAGAAATTCTTATTTATATCTCTCATACAACTTTGTGACCTTATGACTCATAAGGACAAATAGAACACAATTATAGAATTTGTTTGAAAATAATTTGCCTCACATTTACACACACTGTAGTAAAAAGTTAATGACACTAATTTTAAAGTTAATTTTGTGTCCTGGTCCTTCAAAATGTTTCAATGTTGCTTTTTTACTTGTTTATTTATTTGAAGAAAATTTACATTAGGTTTTTGTTATGAGTATTATTAACCAAAAGAAACTACACATCTTACTGAAATATCCCTACTACAATAACTAATGAAAGTAAACATTAAAAAGCAGAATTGATTTTTGTACAATCACAACTAAAACATGTAAACAAATTAATTGAAAAATCATTTATCAGATGATTTTTTTTTTTTACATTAAAATTAAATAAACACTTATTATTAATAAACACATTAAAATTAAATAAACGCTTATCTAAAAATTTTATATACATTTAAACTAAAAGCTTCTATTCTGAAAGTTTTTATTGTATAAAATCTATGAGGTATAAGTGATTTAAACACTAAAAACATAATACTTAATTAAGAATAAGAACAGTAATATTTATCAGGTACGTGTTATTTAACAATATCAATAGTACATTAAAAATGGAAAAAGTGTTTTACTCTTATTTATTCATTTAAATTTGACTGTTATAAGCTATTCCTCAGGTTAAGTAGAAAAAAGAAAGTAATAACTATTTACACACAAAAACGATGCTGTTTTTATATTAATTTCAAGTTTGCAATGCATTATATGTATAAGACGTAAATAAGTTATTTACTTATTTTTTTAAAAAATAAATCTAACTTCTACCTTATTTGCATTTATACTTTAAATTTAAAATATTGCTTTTATTTATTACCACAAATCTATGTTCTGTGTAATAAAATGTCAAGGACGGACACTTGATTAAATAAATTTATGGTGATTTATTGTGAGATATACACGAGGTTGCAAGCAGTTAAAAAGTGATGTTTAGATTAAAATTTAAGGATTTTGTTTCAGCTGAAAAGTTGTAAAACTTTTCGATATAAAGATATATACTGTGAAATAGCAAGGTTAGGTTTTGAACATAAAATTTTCAAGCTGACAATAAAGAAATAGGTACAACGCATAGGTAACAATTCCTGAAAATTGATGAAATAGGAGGGCCCGACAATGATATCCCGGCAAAATTCCGATAATTGAAAATAAAAAGTTAAAACAAGATCTCGGCGGTACTCTTAAAAGAGAAATTCATGGACAGAAGGTTGTTAGATAATATAATGTTACACTAGATTACATCTTTTATAAGACATACCTCGGATATAAGATGCATACCGACTTTCACGATGCAAAAACGGAGAAAAAATTGCGACTTATATTCGAAGCAATACGGTAAAACTTGCTTATTTATCAGCAAAGCAGCTTTTGGCCTACAAGGCTATTATTAGTGTCAATTGGGGAAGATTAAGAAATAATAATAATATATTGGTTCCGATATGTAGTAACCTTTCATTCTTTCATTTATTAAATGAAAGAAAGCTGAAAACTGCTTCGATAAAAAAAAACAAAGCAGCTTCTTCTAATACTTGAAGTTTGACCTTTATCGATGCACTTATTCGTGGTATAATAGTGATTAGTTTCTATAATTAAAATAGGACATCAGTGGACCGATAATTTTTTTTTTTAAAAATTCATGTGCATATTAAAATGAATAACTTTCTATGATGATCAGTTATAGAATCAGAAACGTACAGTAGAACACCTTATCCGACCTCGGGATATCCGACTCCTCGGTATATCCAACCATGACACCCCTTGGTTAAAAAAAAAAGTTTAAACTGCCACAACCCAACTTCATCCTTATCAGAATATTGAGTATAAAACAATAAAAGCAACCAGTCGGTTTTTTGCTATTGTACTCATCGCTATACTTAGTTTCTTATCATCTTGTATGTCATTCTATATTTGCAATCCAGTGTTGTGCTATATTTTTCATTTACATGGCAGCTCAACTGAAACAAAAGCGGGTTGTGAGTAGATTACTGTAGAAGTTAGATGTTCTTTAACAGCTTGACAAAGGTGAGTTCGTTCTAAAACTGGCTTCAGAGCACAGTTAAAGATTGTAAAAAGGGTCTGAAAGACTTTGAAGCGTATTCCTTAAAAGAATTAGTACGTATATTCTAAAATAGATTCATAGATTAGAAGTATGTACATTTATTTTTAACAATAAAGATTTAATTTTTACTCTGAAATATTAGCTTTTCTTTGTTCCTCGGATTATCCAACCTAAGTGTGTGAGTAGGGAGAGTTCTACTGTATTCAAAATTTGATGTGAGTTTTGACAATATTCAGAAGAGTTGGTGAATTTTACAATAAGTTATTCAAAAGAGCACTAGAAATAATTACAACTTAGATAAAGTTGTATTGTGGACATTTCCACAAGTGACTATAGCCAAGTGGGCATCATTAAATTATGACAGTTTTCTTAATATTAATTGTTATTATAATGACCCTTCGTTATCACAAATACCCTTGAGTATGAAGTTGAGAGTTATAAAAGAACACATTATGAAGTTGAGAGTTATAAAAGAACACATTATGAAGTTGAGAGTTATAAAAGAACACATTATGAAGTTGAGAGTCATAAAAGGGACCATTATACGCTATACCTTTTACAATGCAGTCATAGTCGTGTTTTTGATTTCTATCTTTCCCCTTACTATTAAAACTTAACTAAATAATTCAGCCATTTTAAATTAAATGTAATCCCTCTCACCTTAGACTCTATTTGAATATAGGTTTTTTGAGTGTCTAAAATTAACATTAGTACAATATAGAGACTGGCAATGCAAAACAAGAGAAGTAGACATTTTTCTTATGCGATAGCTTATTTCTTGTGTTTTCGTTTTGGTGCCTTCTTCTTCTCCTTAGGATCTTGAAGTGGACCGAAGTTGTACTTTTTCTCCAATCGTTCTCTAATTATAAGACCTTTAATGAGGCGTTTCCAATTGCCATAAACTCTCTGTTCTAACTTATCTTTTCCTCTTTTGGCAGATTCATCAATTGACTGAAAAATAATAAGTAATGAATAATAAATTATTGTAGTAAATAGTATACTTATTAGATAGGTTTCTTGATTCAGAAGAAATAAACCATTTTAATTTGTAAATATTGGACCACTTTGTTTTTCCTATTTGTTTCACTGAATTGTTGAGAGAATGTTTTACAAAATCTAAATTAAAATGGATTAGTTAAAATAATATTTTATTTAAAGAAAAATTAACATTTTTTCATCTATTTATCAGGCAAATTTTTCTACAACTGAAATAAGAGTATTTCTTAGAAATAAATTGGGAAAATCTTTTTGTCAACTATGAAAGGGATAAAATAAAGTCACCAACAATTATAATAAGGACGGAGCATCAGTGTTTGTGTTCAAGCAAAGTTTGTTCTAACATTGTAAATGAAAAATAGTTACCTTAATTACTAAGATTAAGTTATAGGTGTTACACATTTTTTTTTAGTATCATTATTAAAAAAGTTTATTTATAGGCTGGAATAATTCTATAGATTATCTTTAAAAGAACAGAGATGGAAAAGAGAGGGGAGTATTGTAGTAATTTAATTTAATTATATACATTAAAATACTTTTTTTTTATGCATAGGTTTCTAGATTGTTTTATCATACATTTCTTGGATTCCACTTTGGAGTAAAATCTCAAAGTTTTGAAATCATCTTTGATAAGCCAATGACAAGAAGTTGAACTAAATGTCATTTACTGCAGTAAAATTAGTACAGTGATAAAATGACACCTACAATTTCTTTTTTTAATTTGTTTTCAATATTAATATTATTCATTATAAACAAGAATACTGCATACGTGATATAATCACACATATGTTGTCATCTATATTTATGTCAGTAGCAGGAGGTTATCGTTATGCCTAATTTTAGCAGTATTATAAATTTATTGATATAGTTAGTAATATGTAGTAATAAAACATAACATACTGACAACCTCTTGTCATTAAAGAATCAATATTGAAGAGTGTCAAGCATTCAGATGTTAACTTGAAGCCAAATTATTATTTGCCATTTCAAGCAACTGTTTTCTTTTATATGGTTTAATAATAATTAGAGATAGTTTAAAATAATAAAAAAAAATACACTTAGAGTGACACATAGCTTCCTCGCGTCCAATCGTATATAATTTAATGATTTTAGGTTTCTTTTTAGTTCGATAATGTGTGCACAGAAGTGAATACAACAGTGTGCAGATAGCAAATGAAGCCTGGTCACCTGGTCTCGAGGTCCCTAGGTTCGCTGTGCTATTGAAGAGGTAGGTACAATAGAGAGGTGGAGAACCAAGCCACTTCCTATTCCCCTCGTCTAGTTCCATCCCCGCATTCTCTCCATAATAAAAACAATTAACAGTTTTAGCGATCTTTAATACTTCATAGCAGTGTTGCTGTTGGTTTTACTAAAAAATTGTAATTGAAAAAATGTTTGTCTCATTGAATAGATGAAGTTAGATTTTTTCCTGACCTAAAATTCCAACTTTAAATTTGAAGTTCACATTTTCTCGAGCGTTGCGTGCGAATGCTTGGGCGGAAAATGTTGTCCAACGAACTCGTATTGGGTATTGGTAAAATGAACATGTCTACCAAATTTCATCAAAATTGGTCTACTTTTACTCAAGTTATCGTCACACGTTTCAGACACGGTTAGTGGACACACAGACCGACAGAAAGACAGTCACGAGACCAAAAATGTTCCGTGATGTCTGAAACAGTTTTCTGTCTTGGAATTTTTAAAATTGGAGTCATAAAATTTTTTTCGTTCTCAAAAGTTAACACAATGCTTCTTCCGTTACCTTCGGTAAGCTCGGAAGCAAAATCAATATTAATATAAGAACTCTAAAATATTATCATTAAATAGTTTAATCTATCCTTATTCACTCCTGAATTTTCATTCATTTTATGAAATTTTGATGCATCAATGAATGTAATTTCATATTTGGTAACTATTTAAAATACCTTGTTCCAGTTATCCAACAGGACCTCTTTGAACTGTTCACAGACAACGAAGCCATCCATCACAGGGAAACTGCAGCCTTGGTTATATTCCCAGCCAACAAGTGCAGGAGCGCAATCTATCTTCAATTTTCTAGCAACTCTCAATAGTCCTGGAACTGCAGACAAGTAAGCAACATTAGAATTATTTTATTTTTAACCAGTTTAAACTTTTCATAATATATTACTTAATCCTCATAACAAGTTTAATGTAGGAATCAAATGGTTAACATAAAAAAAAGTAAGAGTAAGTTTTCAATACAATTAAAGACATTCAGTAAGTCTTAAAAGGTAGAATGCACTTCAGTGCATATGAATATCCCATTCACTCTAATGACGGGATCTGGTTTGATTAAGCTTCAATCAAAAAGGAAGCTCTTCTTGATGACAGCTATACTGCTCATAATCACTTACAATTTTCAAAGCCAAAGGTTAATTAAGGTCCTTCACAACTTTGGTGATCAATTTTCAACCAAAACTCTAGAGTTTTGCACTAAACTACCATTAAAATAATCAATAAGCTGGTTTTCTAGCGAAATCCACGTCACGAAGGGTTGCTTCCACTACTGGAAGCATCTTACGGGGTGTGGTGATAGTTAGTTAACTTGGATGTAACAACAAGATAACTTAAAACAACAAGATATACAACCCCACCCCCCATCCCCTTTGGGGGATTTCAACCCCTTCATGACGCGGATTTCACCCGAAACCCAATCTGTTTATAACAAGATATACAGTATAGCTCGTTGTTGCTAGAAGTTAACATCACAATGCACCTCACCTCCAAAGATGCTTCAAATAGTGAAAGCGAAACATCGGATTTCAAACCCTTTGCGATGAAGACCACCAGAAAGCCAAGCTATTTATTACAAACTGCGGAAGCTTATGCCTTAAGTTCATTCTTAAACTAATTGAGATCATATAGTTTAACTCAAATTATGACGGAAATACTTACTCTGTAAATGTACAGTCCCAACAGGAAGCATGCTGGGCTTGTAGAGTTCAACATTACCCCAGTCATTCCTTGGTACAACACCATCAACAGCAACAGGAGGTTGATAGTCTTCAACTTGCCAATGACCAAATATTTCTAACGGCAGATCACTAACAATAGTTCCAGTAAGCTAAACAGTCACAATAAATTTACCTTATTACAGCAATGGAAGTAATGGTAATGGTTTTATTCCTTATTATCCATTAAAACTATGTGAATCTACTATTAATATGATAATTTTATGTGTACTCCCTTAAAACCTATACAAATCTATTAATATTGGTAATATTATTAAATCTGCTACTAATATTTACATTTAGCATTAAACAACTATTTACCAGACAAATAATTATCATATTTTTTAAAGATAAATTCTTAAGTAATAATTATAAAAAATACCTTATCATACTTAGGTCGAGCCTTAACAATTTTGTAAGCTTTTTCATTAAGTCGAATGCTTTTAGCCTGTCTCATCCATGTTTCTTTTGAGTGTAGTTCAGACACACAAAGACGAGAATATACTGGCTCTCCTTTCACATAGCCAATTGGTGGGGCATCTGGAGGATATATAGCTTCAAATTTTAGCAGATGTCTCTTGAGTACATATAAAGGATGATTTTTGTATCTGAAAAAAGTTAAGGATTGATCATGAATGACACCACTTCAGGTAGTTAATCATAAAATAAAGATTACTGCCACGGTAAATCAGATTGTTTGAATATTCTCGACCCCTTTTTACAAACATTTGCTTCACAGCTTACCGAAGGTAACGGAAGCTATGAGATCGTTCCGACGAGCAAACATTTTTGTATCTCCTATTTCAAAAATTCCAAGACAGATATCCGTTTCAGACATCAGGGAACATTTTTGGTTCAGTGTCTGTCTGTCGGGCAACTTTTGAGAACCAACATATTATCTTAAAAACTACTCGTCCGATTTTAATGAAATTTGGATAGTAGGTCATAATTAGCCCATTGTTGGTCCTTGGAAGTTTCAACCTTCTGCACCCATTTGGTTCTCTTCCACATTTGCACAATCATACATTTATTTACACCTATATATTCAAAAGTTCTCATCTGATATTTAAGAAATTTGTTCAAGCATCAATGCTTTTTTAATTTTGCTAAATTGATACTTTAATTCATGCAAAATATCAAAACTATTTTGACAGATTTAAAAAATGGGGAGGAATTAAATAAATTTGACAATAATAGGTTGTAAAATCATTAGAGTAAACGAAATAGGACATGATGAAGCTATTGCCTCACTAATTGGCAGACTATTTTTAATTTAAAATAGGAGTATGATGATCCTTTGTCTAAATGTTCATTAGACAAAAGCAAATTTCATTAGTATAAAGATTTCCGAGGTTCTACTCCCTAAAAGTTGTTTGGAATATCGGAGTTACGGATCTTTGAGGTTCGGATTTCCGGGGTTCTACTTTATATTTAGATTAATATAACATACTCAGATATAGCTGCTGGCAATGGTTTATCCTCAAGAATTTTATCCAAATCATAATCCTCTTCCTTTTCTCTGGCTGTTCTTTTTGGTTTCCATGGAGCTATTGTTTCATCCCACCAATCTGACTCTACTCTATGTTTTCTAGTAGTTGTCATCCATTGAGGAGCATAACGTTTAGTCAAATCTTTAAAAGTACGGTTACCATTCCAACCAATAACGTAGACCACTGGTTGACTGCATAGAGACTAAAAATCAACAAATCAAAGAATTGTCTAATAAGCAATGCTAAAATGTTTTAAATGTGAGCATTAACTTTTATATACATTTTATTTTTCTTTACATTTTGTGTCGCTATGTAAAGGTCCCAATGGCCTATTCCAAAGTAACTAATCTAATAGTAGCCCATACACTGTCAGAATTCATGACAGTTATTGTTATAAATGGGTCAACTCCTTTAGTTTGTAGAAGAAAACTGTCAGTTTACTGAACCAGTATATGGTGTTATAGCCATATCGCCGTTCTAGAGAAATAGGGACGTAAGTGCAAAAGTAGTAATTTTTTAGGAGAACAGAAAAACAAACTAAGATTTCTTCAATTTGTCATAAATAGAAGGGTATTTTTTTAATCAGTATGAAAACCAGGCGATATTCAGTTTACCCAAGGCCCTTTTAAGCAGTAGTATTTACAAAAATAATGTACCCCAATTTCCCCCCAAATTTTGTTAAAACGTCATTGTTGCTCTGAAGCCTTAAGAGTGTACAGCTCACTTAGGTCATAAATTTAGGGTATATTGATTAAATGTTACATTTGCCTCTTTAATAATTGAAGAGTTATTGAGTTAAAAATGAATTAAAGTGCAATTATGCCGTTGTAATTAAATAAGAAATAGCTAAGCAGTGACATATAGTACAAATGCGTCACTTTTGCAGTAAAATGGGTAGTACTTTCATTAAAGCAAAACGTAACTGAACCATGCGACGTTGTTATCTCTAAAAACCTGGCAGGTCCACAACGACTTTTTAGCTCTTGATAGGTTAAAAGTAGCAATTTTAAAACGGTCATTGTAGCATTGGATAGAACGTACTTTTTTGTATCTACTCATGCGTCTACCTCAAATTTACAAAAATTTGCACTTACGTCTATGTTTCTCTAGAACGGCGATATACTGGCTTTCAACAACTAGAAATTCTTATAAGTGGTATTGAAGATCTAAAATAATACTATTCTGATAAAGATTTTTTTTTTTGAAATGCAAATTACATTCAATTTCTTGGGTGTAAAGGATAAGTATTAAAAAAAGCAAACATAGTCATATACCTCTTTTTACATGATTTGAGGGAAAATAAGCGAAGTTGGATGAAAAATTGAAACTTCTCAATAAATTACTGAGTTTAGTTAATTATTTATCAGAGAAAAGCTTAAGCCAGCCATACACGGCATACTTGACCGGCTTTAAACGGCTTCCACGACAGCAATGTATCATTGCAACTTTCCTTATTTTAAATGGAAACATAGAGTTGGGGTTTTCAACACTTACAAAAAATGAAACTTGAAAAGTTTATTAATTGCTTATGCATTATTCTTTAAAATTTCCTGCTAAAAGTAGGAAAAAGAAATGTACACTTTGGCTAGTTGATTTATCTAAACAAATAAAACCAAAAGTTATGGAGCATTAATCACAGTAATCATTTATTGTAACCCTTTATATTAAATTAATTTGCATGGATAATTGTAATATAACTAATTAAACATGTTTATAATGAAACAAACAAATGTTTTTTACCTGGATATGCTCAATGCAATGAATACTGCCACGGCTTAAATCCACACTGATCCATTTCTCCTCTGCTTCTAAAAATACTTCAGACCAAATGTCACTTCCAACTTTTTTCTTCTTTTTCTTAATTATCAGATCATCACTGCTATCTGTAGATAATACTCGTCTATCTTTTGTGGCTCCCTTCTTTGGCGTAGTTCCTTTAGAGATTCCAGTCTTAGATGAACCTGCCTTTGAAGACCCAGCTTTTGAAGTCGATTTAGTATTTTTTGTTGACTTTTCTTGCTTTTTCGGAGTATTACTTTTAGCGGTTTCATTTTTAACAGGAGTTTTTTTGTCTTTAGCAGTAGATTTATTAGGGGTTTTCTTATCAAAATATTCAGAATTTGATCCTTTCTTTTCTTTACCTTTTGTTTTAGTTTCGACTTCTACAACTTCAGTAAATTCATCTTCCGACGAATCTGATTCATCTTTATCTCTTTCCTCTTCCTCGTCTTTCTTAGTATTTACAACAAGCAAATCTTCTCTGTTAGGTTTTAAAGGAACAGGTTGTAAATTAACCATAATTCTACATTTAAGACCTAAAACTCTTGCAATGCATACAAACATCAACGCCTTATCTTTAATAGAATTAGCTCTACACTCTGAAAATTGAATAAGCAACGATTCTTTAAGATATTCCGGATTATCAGGAGGCTTGTCACTTACATCAATCTTTTTCGTAAACCAATTCACAAGTTTTTCTAGATATTCAAGAGAAGCCATTTTAGGAGGGTAAAACTTCTCAGAAGGAACAATAGAAAGGGCAGAGCCAAGAAGCGTCTCACTATTTAGAATGTTATCTACCATATTCCAATGAGCAATAAGACATAATATATGTACTTTATGAATAAAAACTTGATTTTCTCTTTTAACAGCGTTCAATCTTCTTTTTAAAGCGGCATCTATATCAAACTTCTTCTTATTTTTCTTTGTAACAATACTTGGTAAATCTATTCTGACTTGAATTTCTTTTTTCACTGTATCTTGAGATAGAATGGAGGCATTTTCTTGGTCATCGTCGCTTTTAGGTTCCCCTGTTTTAGACTCTCCCATAGCTAACAATTCCGACACATCTTCTTGATCATCTTCATTTTTAACAACTTGTTTCTTACTTTTAGGTGTCGAAACATTTTTACATTTCCTTGTGCGTCCTTTTTTGATTTCACTGATACAGAACCCAGGTTGTTTTTTAATAGATACCTTGCTACATTCGCCATTCTCTTCATTAGCCTTGTTCGCTTCTAATTCTTTAATTTTCTGTTGAGTACTTATTATCTCAGTGAAGTCGAAGTATTCCGATACCTTATCATTCTCTGAACTATTGTCGGAATCGTCAACGACTCCTGAATTAGACTGATTGATGTCGGACAAGCGTTTGTTAGGAGGTTCGTCTGTTTCACTGTCACTTGAACTTTCTGATAAATTTTGTATCCCTCGAGATACGTACTCACGCGACACTGTCGATGTTGATTGAGAACTTTCCGAACTAATGCGAGTATTTGTTCGCTTACCGACTTTGATGTCTTCGTCGCTCTCGTTATCTTCATCATCAAAAATACTCTTACTCGGACGTCGTTTTTCAGCAGCACATTTCCTTTTACCATCCATCTTTTACCTCCATACAGACACAGATCAAAATAATTATTACTTATCTAAAATCTAATCAAACTCGTTAAATCTCCCTATTACCACCTTCACAATGTACAAAAAAGCTAAATGTGATAAAACCATCTAAACAACTTTAACCGAATAAAAGTTTAAAATTATTCTTGCTAAACTATTAAGAGTATAATGTTAAAATAAATTTACCCAAATAAAATAAGTAACTTTTACTATGTTTGTTTTTGTTATTATATTCGCGGTTTAAATTTCTTTTTATTTAGTTTATTTATTTCGAATCTTCTTGTTCTTCCAACCAGTGTTCACCATTGAAAACCGTAAAGGCTTACCAACTATATCATTTCTTTTTAAGCCTCTTGCCTAAAATAGCATTTTCGTCGTAATAATAGATACTCAAATAAAAATAACCTTAAAGGTGAGAGCCAATTTTCATTTTTTATATTAATTAATTCATGCCAGAGTTTGGAAAGAAAAGAATAGTGTTAACAATTATCCCGAAAAAGTATCAAAATGACCAATTTCAGTTGTGCCCTAGGAAACCCCGGATTGGATGTAATTTTTTAAAATTTATTTCTATTCTACACCTACACTATAACAATAGTTATTGCTTCCGAGCTTACCGAAGGTAACGGAAGCATTGTGTTCACTTTTGAGAACGGAAAAGTTTTATGTCTCCGATTTTAAAAATTCCAAGACAGAAATCCGTTTCAGACACCAGGGAACATTTTTGGTTCCGTGTCTGTCTGTCTGTCTGTCTGCCTGTGTGTCTGTCTGTCGGTCTGTGTATCCGCGAATTATGAAACGTGTGACGATAACTTGAGTAAATGTTGACCGATTTTGATGAAATTTGGTAGACATGTTCATTCTACCAATGCCCAGGACTAGTTCGTTGGACAGCGTTATCCGTCCAAGCGTTCACGAACAACGCTCACGTAAACGTGAACTTCAAATTTAAAATTGGAATTTTAGGTCGGGGAAAAAAACTAACTTCATCTATTCAATAAGACAAACTTTTTTTTTAAATACAATTTTTTAGTAAAACCAACAGCGACATCGCTATGAAGTGTTAAAGATCGCTAAAACTGTTAATAGTTATTTTTACACAATAAACAATATAACAAAAAAGTAATATAACAATAGTTTTAATGTTAATATAACAATAAAGTACGTGATAGGATGCGAGGAAGCTATGTGCCACACTAATTGGCAGTCTATTTTTATTTAGTTTTATTTCTTATATCTTTGGGTCTGAACAGTCTGAAGGGATGGTAGTTAAAACTATTAATATTTATAATCCCCTTTTTTATCTGTTCAGACCATAGAGTATAGATGAGAAGAAAGTGATCAAACGAAGAATTATCAATAAGAAAATGACTGGTCATTGTGAGCCGGGTTGAAGATAATCAGAAGAAATAACAATACAATAGATAATATTATAAATAGCACACAACACCATTGAAGGATATTATAGTTGCTCTGACAAATAATATTTGAGTAGCCGAATTCCAAAAGCAGCTACATATGTCCAAAAAAATGAAAAATTGAGATATTGGTCAAAGCAGCCAAAAGCAGCTATATCCTATGTACAGTACACATTATATAGAGTTTCTGAGTAAGGTTGCAAAATCATCTACATCCTTCTTTACACATGTCTATCTTCTTTTAAAGAGAAAAAAATAAAATAGAAGAGAAAAAAATATTATAGTGGCTACACTGAATAAATAATAGCTTATAACTGCTTAATTTATTGGATATAACTGCTTTTGCTGCAGCAAGCCAATCCAACATGGTGGTGGGTTTGGTTGCAAAAGTAGCTATATATAAACAAAAAACTGTGACAAAACCAGCTATGTGATTATTTCTTTTGTTTATTGAAAAGAAAATAATAGCCTGAGATTATAGGGCTTTTGTCCACTAAATGAATTATTAGTTATTGACTTTTTTTAAAAAAAATTAACCTGATAACACAATTTAGTGAATTGCTAGACGTTTTTCTTGTTTTGCCAAAAAAAGTTTCAAGTGGATATAGCTGCTTTTGGAATTCAGCTACTCATTTCTGAATTTTTTGAAGTGAAACTTCTTTGGCGGCGGTAGAGTGAATTTTTTCATATAGTAAAATCGTGTAACGAAGTTTGCTATTCGAGACTCGTCCAAGTGTAACATTTTTACAGATTAATTGTATTATATCTATTTAAAGACCAGCAAATCAAAACAAACATTTATTTTTATTGGAATAAATGTTGCCTTAGCGTAGCAATATTTTTTTTTTTTTTCAATTAAATTTTCCATAACCATTTCTTAATCTGAAATAATAAATTCGTCAAAAAATGAAAGAGATGAGCAATGCATTCTAGAACTTAAGTTTCACTTCTAATGCGTGAGAGCCTCACACATTTTTTTTTTTTTCTTTACTCAATTGAATTTATCTATGTAGTATTATATGCCTGATCGAGAACGTGTAATGTTGTAATTTGTTCAACTGGTTCTTACTGGCTTACTTAGGCCGAGCGGCCACCAGAAGCTGAGCGGTGTTTAACGGACTCCGCTTGTGAAATCAAACCCTATTATTATAAATGGAAGGGTGGCCACCGGTTGTGGAGAGTTGAGTTGAGCCTAGCGGCGCATCTAGACTCCGCTTTCTTAGTCGGTTATGAAAGCTGACTCCGCTTCCCCCTCCACCCACCATAATAATATTATTGTGAAAAAGGAAAATAAATTAAGTATAAAAAATAAGTTATCAGAGCTGGCGCATTTAAGAAAGGGTTTTAATTCAGCTATTACAACCCTTTGATAGTTTGTGTTTGTATCACATCCTGTTATGCCATCTCTTATCTTATTTAGAAATTCATTAAACTGAGGACGTATCATGCGGAAATAGTTTTTAAACTGTTCATGGTTTTGACTTTAGATCATCAAAAAGGGTGTGAAATTCCCCGAAATCATCCCTTCTTCTTAGATAGAGACTTTCCCACTCAGTCTTACATTTATAAGATGTCGGTTGCCGCATACACCCTCAAAACCCCGGATTCCGGATACAACTCCGCTCCGCTTTTGGTGGCCGCTCGGCCATATTGTAGTAATTATTTGTGACGCGAAAACTATTGGCCATAGAATATTTTTAGTAAATGGACTTTCCGCTCTATTTTGAGGAACTTCTTTAATTCAAATTTATTTAATTCAGCCTTACTATGTACATGTGAAAGTTTTGTCCGAGTTTGTGGTACCGCTTTTTTCTCTTTACCTTTCTTTACGCCCCGGCCGACTCTACATTAGATTATTACTGGATGGAGGGGTCATCCACTTAACACATTTATCTGCTGTGCCTAGTAGTTTGGACCTCTCTGGGAATCGAATATATTATGACACTTCTTTTGACTGTTACTCCCATTATAAAAAAAGTGGGATATTCCTTTGTCCCAAAGTACATTGGACTAAACATCCGTTTGTCTTAGTAGTTATTTAGTCAAAGTCGTTTTTATTTCTAAAAACAACGTGGGGGAGTGACAATCTAAAGAAGTACCTATAGTATTTGGTGTTTGGAGGGTTTTTCTCGAAGTGAGCTTAACAAATCCTTTAATGACTAGATCAGTTGTTTTGACAAGTCCACACTATGCCGATCGGCATCATTCGGCTTGAGCCGATCGGCAAAGCCGAATTAGTGTGGACGTGCTGACGTGCCGAAAGCCGAACCGAATCGAGCCGAATCCAATCCGAATTTGCTCGGTCCTGATCAAAAAAAGCCGTGATCGGCCTCAGTCGACAGATAGTTTTCATATAGTGAGGTTCGCAGACTATTTTCTTGGTTTTTTATTTGTTTTGTGTTGGTGAAAATACATATATTATTCTTCCTTTTTTTACAACTGTGGTGTGGACTGATAAACAAACCTTGGAATTTATATAGAAATGTATCGCGCCCGTACAGTATTGAGGGACAGTTCGAGTTCCGAATATAAAAATAGAAACCGGAGATATGACGGTCTTATTAAAATTTGCGTTTCATTTGGATTAGATAAGCAAGAAGTTGAACGCAAAATAAAAACATTGCAAAGCCATTTTTCGATGGAAAGAAAATGAGCAGGGCGTTCACTTGCAGAATAGCTAGAAGGATACGTATTTTTTTAGAGATTGTCTGTCCAATCATACTCAACAAATTCTCGAAATCAGAACTTTTCATTCTCAAAAAGTTGCTGAATTCCACGTCGTGTTCCTATACTCCAAATTCAACTCATCTACTTCATCAAGTAATAGGTCCTTCATAAATTCGCTGGCTCTTTTTTTTCTTCTACCATTGAGGATACTTGGACGATTCCAAAATATCCGACGGCGAACAAAGAAAAACGACGTTCCATAGCTACTCCAATCATGATTCCAGCAGCAACTGCTAGAACAGCATCGTCGTCGTCACTCATCATACTCTTATTCACTAAACAGAAAGAAAACTATTTGCGCTTACTCGTGAGATGGTTCGGCACGGATCGGGGCGGCCACACAGTAATGGGGACGTCATGCCGGCTTGAACGTATATACTGTGCCAAACGTGCTGACCGGCACAGGCCGATCGGCCTCATTCGGCATAGTGTGGACGCGCCTTTAAACAATATTGAACATGTAGATATAGTGTAATTTAGGATTCAACTGTCAAAGCTAACACAAATCTCAGAATTGTTGATGTTGCATAATTCAGCTTATTGCCACAGTATCGCAGTGAAGTGAAGTAACATTGAAGCTGGGGATTCAAAAATATTTTGATCCATGACATCGACTCGTTACTTAACGTATACTTCAATCAAATAAACTAAAACCCTTTGAAAATTATCTATAATCGATTTTATTTTAGAATTTACCTTTTATAAGTTGAATAGTTACTGGTTAGTAGTTTGTTCAGTTTTTGGAGTAAATAAAACTATAGATAGGGGCCATAAACCAAGAATTATAGAATCAAATTAAACATTTTACCCTACCCAAAGCCCAAAGCTGATTTGATTCAATACCGCTTTTTCTGATCAATGTTGTTCTAAAGTAAATAAGCACTAAGACACCAACGTTATAGAATGCTAATCGCATTAAATGCTGATGACTTTACTTTACATATGACGAGGCTTTTTGATATTTAATGGATCGAACTCTCAAGTAAGTGATAATTAGTCCAAGAATTTTATATCATTGCTCTTTTGAATTCCTCGAAGGTATTGGGTGTCCCAAGACAAACAGTTTAATAAGAGGATGGGCTTTCTACAGAGTAATGCCTTTGCTTCACTGACCTTAGCCACTAAATGATTTTAACTGCATCCTGGAACTTTTCTCAGTCAGAATAATAAAAAATATGTAATATATAAAAATAAATATAATTTGTAATAATAAGAATTAGATATGTGTCTTCTATTTTACAAAATAAATAGGTTACTCCGAATTTTTTTCTTATCTAGATATATTACACTGCCACTCCATATTATTATTTTTCGTTATGTATATTATTTCCACAGAGAAAATTATTTAATAAACTAAGCCAGTTAATATTTACCATATATTTAATTAACATCAGTCCCACTCTATGACCCTTAACCTCTCTAGAATATTCTGTAAATAAGAGGTAGAAAGCTTTATACTAGTTACAACGTTTAAGTTTAATTTTAATTGCACAAACGAGAAATATAAATATGTTAGTGAGTTATTCAATGTACGGGAGTATCCCCCCCCCCCAAGAACCTTCGTTCAGGGACCACCACTTCCACAACGGGTTTTTGTTACCAACACTGTTGAAATTTATTATGTTTGTTAAAATGAAAAAAGTTCTGCTGGGTTGGCTGGCCTTATGCCAGTCCACCCTCAGGCCACTTCTTTTTTCCCCTTATTTTTTTCCCCCATAGCGATCGTTACTGTCTCCCCACCCCCTTCCCTCGGGGCAATAAAGCCGCAGAAATTTCCTGTCGATATTTTCCCGCTAAACAATGGTAGTTATAAAAGCCAGTAATGATAATATTTTAAGTTTGAACCTTCAAGGGGAGGGGTCCCCTTCTTGAAAGTATAATAGCATGGCACTTGTTCATATCAAAATAAGGGATAATGAAATTTGAAAATGTTTTTCTTTCACTTTTTAACTGGGTTCAAAACTGGATTTTATTTTTTAATTTTTTATTTAATTTTTTTTAATTTTTTTTTTTTTTTTTTATAAATAATGAATTTAAGGTAACTTTTTTCCGCTTAGATATATGAAAGTATTATCCGACTAATATAGTAAATGAACATAGAAGATTTAACATATATAAGTGTAATGTTTCCAAACCATCAGTCTATGAAAATTATTTATACTTGCTTATTTAAACTTACAAGAAATTAAAAGTTAAGTGAGCTAAAATAAGTTGTTTCCACTGATATTTTGTTGTACTTACTCAATGAATAAATCATAAAGGGAACAATTTTTAGGTATGTATCATTAAAACCACAATTGCTTGGACCACTTTAGTGGGTCCACAGTGGTCTGATGGACTGTATTAAACATTTTCTGTATTGAATTTTTTACAATAAACTGAACAAGATTGCTCTTTAAGTTAATTTCCACTATTTAGGTATGTGAGATTATTTCAAACAGAAGTACCAACAGAACCTGTTGTAATTAAGCAGGGTGGTTTTATATATCTCGTGATAATCGTTCAGATTGTAGATATAATATCTATAAATAGTCTAGATGGGTTAAGGTAGGTTTTAGATGAAGAAGCCCCACTAGTGTGGGCTATACTCTTATGAAAGAATGATATTTTCTATTTTATTGAGGCTAAAGGCTAATACAAAAACTAAAAATAATAAAAAATAAATACTAATAATTAAAATAGTGTTTCAGCTATTAATAGTAATTAAAAAATAAACTTCTTCTATACCTAGTAGTCTAGAAGAACCCTGGAAATTCGACCCCCGAAAACCCTGATTTTCCGAACAACTTTTATGCTAAAAAAGAGAGAAGAAATTATACACTGACAGCTTTGTGAAATCTCTTGGGACTGCTTTGAGCTCCTGCTATGTGTTTCTTAGAACCCTCTTCCATTCCCAGTTGTTCTCAGTTGTATATAGGGTGACCCGAGATAAAATGTCATAACAAAACTGGTAGATTAGATTAAAGCTGGTAGATTGGATCAAATGCTACAAAAAATGTCAAGTAAGCATATGCCCATTTCTCAATAGTTTTTGAGATATCAGTTTATTTCTTTTCAGAGTGGTTCACGAAATTTTCCAAAAATTGAATAATATCTCAAAAACTAAATGAGATAGAAAAATTGGGCTAAGGAACATTTTTAAAGAGCATAAAGAAAAACCTTTCAGAATCACTCATTGATTTTTAAATTATCAGCTGCTAAGCATCTTTTAAGTCCTGTTACAGTTAAAATGTTTGATTTTTTAAAATTTGACCATGAAATTCCAGAGCTTTATACTATTAATTGTGGGATGTTAGAAGTGTGGCGATTTCAGGAAAAAAAAGTTTTCCCTGACCGAAACCGCAATCCTTCGGGTTCTCGTAAGGAAATGTGACGCTGGACAAAAAAGTTCCTACAAACATGGATCCGGAACAGCTTCGTTTTCGAGGTATTCACAATTTGACCCATAGAATCCACCAGTTTCGTTATGACGTTTTATCGCGAGTCTCCCTGAATAATGTATTTTCAGCAATACGTTACCTATAAACCAGCCCCTAACATTTCTATGGAACCAATTCTTGTTCTAACTACTTCATAATTACTCTAAATCTCCTTTTTTTTATCATAAATATCGGCTATTCCTCGTACCGGAACATAGTACCTGTAAACTAACACCAGGGATAATTTTATAAATGTTAGTAAGTAATAAAAGCAAACACCCCGATAATCCGAACAATTTAGAAATTCGAACAGGCCCTGGTTCCAATTAGTTTGGATTTCCGGGGTTCTACTGTTTATGTATGTAAAATCCAAATTTGTATCACAGTCTGACTCATCTCGATATGGACGTATAACTATGCATTCGTGTCGGTAGATTCCTCCTAGCCCCTAGCTGCTTGCCAAGAAATATATTTAAATCCACCATCTTCATTCAAGATGGCGGCCATTTACATGAAAAAATCTTCATTAAAATATTTCCGGAACCAATTACACCAGAACATAAACAGGTATACAACTTGTATGAAAGGGTTTTCCAATCGGCTATTTTGATTCAAGATGGCGGTCTTATACAAATTTGGTTGCACCTTGTGCGCGATTGCATTAAAACAAACTTCCCTTTACATGTCACAGATTCCCCAAGTTGCATTAATTTATCTCAACCCGTTAAAAAGTTAAGGGGGGGGGATTTCGGACGATCCTGTATATAAATTGTACATGTTGAACTAAAAGATGAAATATTCGTTTTATTTCTTTATGTAAAATGTATAAAATAACGTATTCAATTGCTGGAGACATCTTGCGTCTTGGTTAATGCCGTTTAAGAAGTTGCTGGTCAGGGTTTTCTTTATGAAGTTTAGGGTAGGTTGTCTGGCATGAAAAGGACCCATCGTCTACCAGGCTTATCTGCTATTATCGAGTTTAGTGATGTTGATGCTCCTACCCACTTTCATTGAACAAAATTAACTTCTTCAATAATACTTCTGTTTGGTTATGAAATGAAATGAACAGAAGAATGTACTAATGATGTCTTTCATCAATAAATTACGGAACTGTCCGTGTCCTTGTAATAATTTTTGATGAATTTAGTGTTGAATAAGAGAAAAAGAGCTTTATTATGTTCAAATGTACACCGAATCAGTCTGATTTCAGATTTCAAACTTGTCAACGGGAATTTATTATTGCTGGATAAACTCATTCAGGCCCGTCGAGAGGGGGCGGCAGGTACGGCTGATGCCGGGGGGCCCGGACCTCCCCTAAAGGGCCCCGCTTCTCAAGCCCCGAACACCCAATCACGCCAATATTTATGATTGAAATATAAAATAATTATATTCGTAATAATAATTAAAAATAGACTGCCAATTAGTGTGGCACATAGCTTCCTCGCATCCTATCATGCACTTTATTGTTATATTAACATTCAAATTATTGTTATATTACTTTATTGTTATATTGTTTATTGTGTAAAAATTATTAAATAGTTTTAGCGATCTTTAACACTTCATACAGGTGTCGCTGTTGGTTTTACTAGAAAATTGTATTTGAAAAAATTTTTTGTCTCATTAAATAGATGAAGTTAGATTTTTTTCCCGACCTAAAATTTTAATTTTAAATTTGAAGTTCACGTTTACGCGAGCGTTGCTCGTGAACGCTTGGACGGATAACGCTGTCCAACGAACTCGTCCTGGGCATTAGTAAAATGAACATGTCTACCAAATTTAATCAATATCGGTCGACATTTACTCAAGTTATCGTCGCACGTTTCATAATTCGCGGACACACAGTCCAACAGACAGACAGACAGACAGACACGAGAACAAAAATGTTCCCTGATGTCTGAAACGGATTTCTGTCTTGGAATTTTTAAAATCGGAGGCATAAAAGTTTTTCGTTCTCAAAAGTGAACACAATGCTTCCGTTACCTTCGGTAAGCTCGGAAGCAATAATATTAGTTAACATTAAAGTTGTCAGCTAGGTGTGGTGATTAAGTTTGAGAGAGAATTTCCCGGTACCGAGACTGAGAAGCGAAAAATTACTAAGCCGTATCCCGATGGGTACAAATCCACAGAGAACCCAAAAATCGCTTCAAAGTTGAAGTTTTTTATGTTTTAATTGACAGTGTGATTAGAAACTTGAGTGATCCATACCAAGCAGTCAACAAAGTCAATGGTTAATGATTTGTTCAGTTTTATTTGGACATATCCAAAGTTGAAAAAATATTAAATACACCACCGTTAATTTTCAACCATGCATGGTTGAAAAATCCGGCATGCTAGCCAGAAAGACACTACAATGGTTTCTTCAGTCATAAAAATTCATATTTCCTACTAGTAGGTTTTGGAGGCCCCCTGGAAACTTTTAGGGGCCCCTCTAATTCACTTCTAAGGGCCCCCGCGCGGCGGGGTCTGCGGGGCCCTTATTGCAGCCACTGTTTCCTACTTCCTACAATACTAGCTGGATACCCGTGCTTCGCTACGAAGTGTTATTTTAATTTGATAAGTTTACAAACTACCGTCAAGAGACTATTTTACTATGCGAGAATATCTAGATTCTATCCCTCCCACTTATTTCTATATCCCCTCCTCTTTGATAAAATAATTTGCAAATATCCCAAATTTACCCCCCTCCTAAATGAAAATATGACAAAACTATACATCACAACAATTACTGTACTCTTAAAGAGCTTTTCAACGATATGCATCATGAAGGGTATTCATTACTTTGACCCCATATTCATCACTTGAGTTGTACCCCGAACCCCTGTGTACCAAAATTTAAATTTCGAAAATTCATGTAGACAGTGACCTTCCCATTGCTTTGAAGGTCAAGTGTGAAAATTTTCATCGTAATCGGACCAAAACTGTAGATTTGTATGTAGAACATACACATATACCTTGACGGCTAAACTACAGTATATGGGGCTCTTTCTGATAACACGTTATCTCACTATAGACCTCTTTCAAGACTTAATATATCGATAAAATTAAGGTTAACAAAATTAAATTCAAACCTAAAACAAACACATTTTCGTTAAAACGTGTAAAATTACGCAAATCACACATTATTTGGATATATTGAAATATGGCGTCAATTATAACAGTCGATTGTAGCGATTTACGATGTATAGTATAGTAGGGGCTCCATATACTGTAGTTCTCCTTTCAACTTATAATACCATTTGATTTAACTTGTTTTTACAAACTAAGTCTTTTATTAATTTAAACTTATATAAACAAAATATTTTTTCACTTACCACAGTACAACGAGGTTAAACCAATAATGCGAACAAAATTATTAAAAAATAAAATAACTTAAACATATTTTGTTTCGGTTAAACTAAAAACATATTTAAAATATAATATTACCATGAAGAATACTTATTATTTATAATAATTTTATTTTAAATAATTTTTTATAATAAATTTTAGATTATTTAATTTTGATACGGTGGTAGCCCTGAAAAAGGCGAGTCACTGCGACGTTGCGGTTTCCCATAGTTTTAGAGTGTCGGCCATATTGTTTTTACTTCTCTAATTAGGTTAACAGTAATTTTAGTCGAATCTTTCTTTAAATTCACTTCTTAATCGAGGAAAAGTATTTTAAATCGGGTAGCGGGACTTTATATTTGTACAGTGTGTTATAATTCAAATGTTTCTTTTTGATATCTATACGTTTTTCTTTCGAAAAGTACATCTTTCGTGTGTGTCGTTTATATTTTATTCATTGTTGGTTGTTCTGTGTTGAAATCTTGTCTTTGGAGATTGATCGATTTGTTATTCAGTGTAATATCGACGATAATATCTTTCAAAGTTAATTCTACGTATATTTATAACAGCATTTAGAGAATATAATGGAATATGAGGATATACATAGGATGGATTGAAAAAACGAAGCGAAGCTATAAAGGTAGATTGATTCTTTCTATTTACCTATTAAGTTAAATTGAATAATTTATGTTTAGTTATAATAAACAATCTTATTACACAACGATTATGGTAAGAGGTAATTTTATTTAAATTAATAAAACTATTGCTTTTTTTTTTTTTTAGTTAATTCCTTAGAATTAAAAGCTATTCAAAAAGTGAAGATTTTTGTTTTATTATTATTATTTTTTTTTAAAATAGGAGGGAATTATCTTATAGACTACGTAACATTCCCACCCCCTCTAATCTTCCTTCACGCTTATTTTCTGTTACATTCTTTGTTTGTTTTACTATTTCTTCGAAATCATTATTTTATGTTTTACTAGCTGGATACCCGTTCTTTGCTACGGAGTGTTATTTTAATTTGATAAGTTTGTAAACTACCATCAAGAAACATTTAAATTATTTTACTATGAGAGAATATCTAGATTTTATCCCTTCCACTGATTTCTATACCCCTCTTTTTGATAAGATAATTTGCAAATATCCTAAATTTAGCCCCCTCCTAAAAAGAAAACAAGGGATTCTACTGTACTTTATTCTAGGCAGCGGCCACGCTGCGGCCGCTTTTCGGGGGTTTGTCGAGCGAAGCGAGTTGGGGGCAGAGCCCCCTAGTAATATATAAAATAAAATTGTATAAAACGTAAATGAACGTAAACAACATTTTACAGTTATAGGACTTTTTGTGTCCAGATTGTGTTTTAGTTGAGGACTAAGAAATTATAAATGTTTTCAAACAATTTTGTCTAATTTTAGGTCATAATTATGACTCATATACCCATATTAATTTAAGTCATAATTGGGTTTTTAACATTACTGCGGTAAAATAGTTGTATTCTTCAAAATGAGTTTGTTTTACTTTGGTTTATGAGTAGTATGTCTGCAGTTATCAGTAATAGGAGTTTATTAGTAGTACTTACAATAAATATAAAATAGAACTTATTATAAGAGTTGAAAAATTCATTTCACAAGTTATTAGTGTAAAGTCCCAAAATGACGAATAAAAACGAGTAAAAAGAGGGGGCCCTTATAGGTCTAGCCGTCGGGCCCGCTACGGCTCTCGACGGGCCTGAACTCATTTTACGAATTTTCTTTTAAAAGAAAAGAATATCCAAGTAAGATAATCGTAATTTTAACAAGACTTCGTGAAACTACTCTAATAAACTATGTATTTGCTCAAAATGAAACAAAGGAATTTAAAGATTTTGTAAAATCTTTCTCAATTATTACTACAAACCAAAACAACAACTAGATAACTAGATTAAAAGAAAACCTAAAAACACAGTGAATTTTCTTTTGTTCATGAACACAGTTAGTGTATCATTATAAACTTGTTAATTAATTTAGTTAATTATTATGATTATGCAATTAATATACATCCTTGTGACTTTGTTTTACTACAGGTATCCTTCCTCATTAACAGAATTATGCTCTGTGTAGCCCGAATTCGGATTAATTACATACTCAATGATTCATATAACATTGCGGATGTAAAAGAGAAAAATCGTAATATAAATTTTATCTAATTTTGAAATGAATTATGAATCTTTGGAAATATCGAGTTTTTTGTAGATTGATTTATTTTTTTGACTTGTTTTAAATTTTAGGGCTCGCTATCGGTTTGAAACTGAGGATCCGTAAATGAATTAAAACTGATAGTGGTGGTGTTATATAAAAAAGGGTAAACATTGAAAAAAAAGCGAATCGTTTCAAAATTAGAAGCAACTAGATTGTTCAACGACTGGTCTCTGGAAACGTAAATACAAAAAACCAACCCAGTTGAAATTTCCTTTCAACATTTCCCAATTTAACCCAACGTTAAATAAACGATATAATTAATTAAACCTGAAGAGGAAAAAAATAGACGAGGGTCCAGAAGCTGATCTGATCGATATTCAGTTAATTCTAAATTAAATTTGAATCTTGTGCTCTCATTTTATTCTTCACTAGGAGCAATGAAAAGCAGAAGACAAATAAAATAGTCTGCCAATTTTTTTGGCACATAATTTGCTCGCGTCGTTGGGTGAATGGTCACAAATGATTGGACCTCTTTCGACTCACAGAGGGGTCTCATTATTTTTATGCAATATAAACTTTCGCTAGAGGTTTAAATTAATATGAAACCATCTACTTTTGACAAACACCTTTTAAATATATAGGTTTTATTAAACAAAAGTTTGTGCGCATGCTTAAGGAAACCTAACAGTTAGGGAACCTTTCTGTTGATATTTGTGACTATTGACATAACTGCGCATGTCATACAAACCAGTACATGGTATTGTCAGAGGATTTTTTGGATCGTACAGTGAACGGTTCGCAAACGATCCCTGCTTAGGTTGGAACAGTTTCATGGACGGTACGAAACACTGTCACAAGTCGGCTTGGAACGGCTTTTAGCCATTGCGCATGCCTGTGACGGTCCCGCGGACGTTACAATGCTTGGTTGGAACAAACCTATTGTATCTCTGTTTAGATGCGTAAAAAGTGATTAATTACGTACTTGTATTCATTGCGCATGCGCGTTTCATAACTCCTTTTTTTTCGCCCTAATGCAGTAAAAAAGAAGAATTCTTTACCATAACGCACGATTAGCGAGTTTGTTTACATTTAACAAAACTAATTTGTTGTTTGTTTAATTAAAAGTAACTGTTTATATCAAGTTTTTAGTGAGAAATAATGAGTGATTTATGTCATTATGACAAAAAATGAGGAGAATAAAACTGCATTTTGCTTTCCTCGTGTGGTTTTACTACCCTCACTGTCGTTCGGGTGCAAACTCCACACTTGCATGCAAAATGCTACTTTCCACACTAGATGCGTAATGTACTATTAAACAGGCTGAAAAATAACGATCTTAGGCTGACTCTTAACTCTGGCTCACACACTTTTTACTCTCTTTCTTGTTTTCTTCATCACTGATTGGCGAGTTCTCGTTTGAGGAATTAACTCAAATGACAAGAAATTTAAACGGGGCTGGTCAAAAAAATATTAATTAATGGTTGTTGTGTTCAAAACAATTTACCTGGAGAAATGAGGGTTGATCCTGGGTGGCCACTCAATGGATGGATGTTTTCTTTTGAGTTGTAACTAAATTTGAGTTGCCATTCGTTACGATCGTAAAGCACGTCTGAATCGGCGGTATGAAAAGTTTTCTACGCCAACTTTAACATTCGTCGCTATGGCAACCTGATTTAATTATTAATTTAATGTATTTAAAAACAATTTTTTCGTGGGCCAATAGTTAGCTGGCCCAGTGACCACATTTTGCCAAGAAAATATCTGGATTCAAACAACCTTAAATAATAAACTAAACATTATTAGATATTTAAATTATCCATTGATAATAACCATTCTATTATGCTTTTATTGATAACGAGTTTGTGCATTAATTTTTATACATTTACCATTTACTGCAATAGCCCTTTCGCCAGGAGTAAAAAAATTGAATACTACATTATTTAAAGGGATTTTTACATGATAGAAGGGGATCCTAAAAACTAAAGAATAAAATGTACCTACTTAATGCAATGAGTGGTTTATGGTTTAAGTGCCTTTTGTATTATTATAACGTTTAATATATTCTTCAGTTCCTAGCCTTACTTATAAATGGTACAAACATTGATATATGAAGAGAAGAACTTGTAGTTCTTTATAGTGTTATTAGTATTCGATGCTTATATGTATCATATACTGAAAGCTCCTTGTCCAACACTTCCTTGGATTTATTTTTTTAATACCAAGGTAAAATACAAAATGCACACGAAATACTAATGAAAGATCAGTAGAAGTAAGAATATCTGCTTTGTATTTATTGATTCACTAAATATTGAATATATTGAATAATGATTTTCACGCACGCAGGGGATTGCAATCATGGTTTATTAATGAAGTTATTAAAATATACCTACAGAAAATTGGACCAGTGAAAGTACCAGTATGTAGGGCAGTAATATCATATTTACCATTGAATTTCCAATATGCATTACATTAATATGTAACTTTCCAATACAACACTTGCTCCAATTACTTAGATTATAATTGTACATTTATACCAAGTGCGATAATATTGAGAAATAAAATAAAATAGAGTAAAGGTGGGTTCACAGCTAGCGGATACGTAATTGCGTAGGCCCGAAGGGATTCATCTATATGGCAACCCTTTTGCGGTGCCGCTTTAAAACCTGTATGAAACCTTCACTTCGTCCTCTTCTTGTTTCCCTTCTGTTTTTATAAAAATTGTTTTATTATAATATATTTGTATCTGTTCCTACATTATTTTTATTATATCTGTGTTTATCTACTTTTTCTTTTATCTTTATCTGTGTATTATATCTGTGTTTTTTATATCTGCGCTTATTATATCTGTTCCTACATTATTTTTATTATATACCTATTTCTTATTTATATAATAATAAAAGCCTTAATATATAATCTTATTACATAAGTTTTTTTAAGCAAGAGAACTAAATTCAATTTGAAAAAACGATCTTATAATTGGCTTTGTTTATAACCTGGCCGACCGAAACTCGAGGGGAGGGAAACAGCGACTCCGTCCTCCGTCACGGCGGCTCCTCGAAGATAAATATATTGTTATCTATTATAGCCCTCCGCAATTACGTATCCGCTAGCTGTGAACCCACCTTTAACAATACCGGATTAATAACTGACATCCTGATTAATATCTTACTTCCTTCATTTGGTAATAATATAATTAATGATATCAGTTATGTATTAGCTTGAGAAAGGAAACAAATAGTTCCAAAACGTCAAATATTCATTAACTTGTTCGTTAATTTAATTATTGTCGCTATTCAAACATACATTTCGTTAAAGTTTTAAAGGCGATAATGTATATAAGTATATAAGGCATGCATTTTTAATATTTAATATTTACAAATATTATTTGTGTTTATTTCCCTATCTTTAGAGGCGGAGAATCGGCTACTTAAAAAATGTAAAAACATGTTTCATCTTTGAAGCAGCTAGTCAGCAACTTAAGAAATAAGGCACTAAGAGGAATTTTCTATACGATACACGATTATTAGTGTAAAACAATCAATGATTTCATTAAAATTATTTAAATAAACTCAATATTAACCAGGGGCAACATGAATTATTATTATGTGGACTATAACATGAGTCATATACGACCCAGAATTTACAGCGTATTTGTGGCATAGGTAGCATAGTAAGAGAATATATTATATTAATAAAATATTTCAACATAAAACGGCTGTTTAACAACTAGAGAATAAGGTACTGAGAGGTAGATTCTAAGTGTAAATAGTTGGGAGTAATAGAACTTAAATTTCTCCCCTTGTATCACATCTAACACAACTTGGTTGTTATTCGTGCTAAGAACTAAAATATTTTAACTATTGTGGTAGTCTACATTAATTAATAATCGTGTTTTATATTTTTAACATTCACATATATCTCGTACATTAAAATAATTACTAAAGAGTTCTTTATATTTGCTCTAAAATATTAACTATTCACAAGAATTTTAATTCTTCAAAAGAAACTCTGTTGGGCTGAGGAACATTTCATTAACTTCATTAAATTATTATCTGTGATTAAAAAGGTGCAATTGAGGTCACAAATATTAAGGTATCTCTACTTTTTCTCAACCCTTTTTTTTATTTACTTTGAAGCTAATGGATATTAAAGCTATTAAATTACTTTGTGACCTAATTACTTTCTATGATGTTTTAGAGACATTAAAATCATTATAGTTATTAAATATGTAAAGCAGTAAATTCCCTTCTCTCTTAGTTGATTTATTACAAGCTTTATGTTTAATTAACCTTCTGATAAGTATTATGATGACGATGACTGAAAGCATATAATTTCATCAAAAATGCATCAAAGTTCCTTTGAAGCTCTAAGGCCTAAGGGGTTTTTTTTATTATCATTCTATAACACCAACGATTTATCACATTTACAGCTATTATGTATTCAATTATTTGGAGGTCTCTTTGAAGAAAGTTGATTGTAGATTGTATTATTATATTTAAACGCTTTCGTTAAAATGTTTTATCATAAGATTTAAATCAGTCTACTATACCACTACGGTTTAGAAACTATCGGTTGTAGGCTACCGTGGCTTGACTTTACTTAAAGACCATCACTACAAAGCCGCTTCAAAGAACATTTGTATTCCAGCCTTTGTAAGAGTTCATCTTGTTTTTTAAACCCGACAAAATAAGGTTATTATTTCCATTTATGAAATTTTGCAAAGAAAAAACCTCATATCTTCCTTCAAATTTATTATAATTTACAAAATTGAATATTTTTTCAGGTTTAGAAATTTCGGACAAATCGGACTACCTCCTGCGGGTTGCTATATTCCGGATACAAATTGACATGTTAAGCAGTTTTAGAAATAAGTATTGCGGGTTTATTATAACGGAGGATATTTGAAGGAATCTTTTAAACAAGACGTATATTTGGCACATGGGTAATTTTCAAATTGTATCGGGTAATATAAGGAAGTAGATCAATTTAAAAAATTTTTACAAACCCCACAAAATAAACTTTTTATTCTATGTTCATTTTTTTTTAAACTTGCACGGGAATATCCATGTATTTTCCTTAAAATTTAACAAAACAAAAAGATACCGACCCTTAAGTACTAGTTTTGTCCTTCTTAAAGAAAAAACTTCGTAGCTCCATTTCATTCATTGTTTTGGACCTTAAATCTCTATTAAAGAGAGGTCCTCCATGTTTCCTAGTTAACAAGCGTTTCCAACAGCCAGAAAGGGCAACTCAACTTGCTCAGAGATCAGCTCAAAATCAGCTCTTCAATCCCGCCAAAATAAGTGTTTTTCACTACTTTATATTTAAGTCCATTGTTAGAAACGTGGAATAATCATAGAAATAGGTACAAATGACTCATTTTTACATATGGTCTTTTTGTCAGGTATAAAAGAATCGAAAAAATTGAAATTTCGTTTGTTTTCGACGTTTGCTCGAAATGTTGCTCGTTTTAGATACGAACTATTGTAGGTTTAATATAGCCAAACAAATTTAAGGGAAATTTATAAAAGCAAGTCACCTATCTTGCACGTGAAAATTTGTCAATTTGTATCCAGAATATAGCAACCTAAAGGAGGTAGTTTGATTTTACGCCTTTTTGCAAAATGCACTTTTTACCTTATATCTTTTTTTGAAATCGTGCACGGGAATATCCATGTATTTTCCTTCAAATTTCACAATATATATATATAAATAGCGGCAATATATGAGTAATCTCGTCTTGCTCAAAAATCTAACTTCGTCCTTTAAATACCCTTAAGTTAAGTAAGTAATAATTAAACTACCTACCTCCTTGACAAGTTTAGCCGTTATTGATTCTAGTATTATAGGTTTTAAAACTTCATGGAAAGAAAGACAAGCGTAAATAAGTGTTTCTCAGTTCATTAAGTAACCAAATGAGCCATTTGTATTTTTTTCTATGACTGGAAGTTAATGAAAGCTGCAAAAAGTATATTATTTTGGCAACTCATATGGGTTATTATTTGCATTCAACCGTCTTCCGTTCGGTGCTCATCAGCACCTTCTATATTTCAAAGAATTATGGACACGGTATTATCAGATCTGAAGGGAGTTGCATGCTATCTAGACGATATTTTTGTGGCAGGGCGAACAAAATTAGAACATATGGCAAATTTAAAAGAAAAGCTATGACGACTCAACGTTTAGGGAATGTGAGTGAAGCTTGAAAAGTGTAAATAGTTGAAGAAACAAATATGTTACCTTGAAAATAGACAAGGACTAGATCAAAAAAGAATAAATCTCACAGAAGAGCATGTGGAGGTGATACAAAAAATGCTGGTGCCAAAGAATCCGAAGGAGCTATGTTTAATTTTTGGGATTATAAACTATTGTAGTCGGTTTGATCCACATCTGAAAACAGTCATACGCTGTATGACACTGTACAGTCATAACAGTCGCTTGTTAAAGAAAAACGTTTCCTGGGTGTGGTGTAAGAGTAATAATAAAAATTTAACAAAGCTCAAAGAATTAATAACGTCTTCAAGTACATTGGCTCATTATGACCCAGACAAAGCAACAGATGTTGCGGCTGATGCAAGCAAAGGATGGTTTAGAAAAACCTGTAGCGTTTGCTTCTACAACCCATCACTCAGGAGAGCAGAGATATTCTTCGATAGATCGTGAAGCTTAGCCATAATTTTTGCAGTTGATTAAGGACTGATCATCAGCCATTTAAGCATTTATTTGGAGAAAACAAGGAGTATCACTACTCTAGTGCTATCACTATCACTAGGATGTTAGCAAGCCTAAATAGGGCTGTACCCAGCGTGGTGTGAAATGATACTGTCGCTAGCCTCAGGCCTCTATTATATAGGGGCTAATTCCTTAGGAGGATTAAACTTGAGAGCCGTATTCTAGTTCGTATGTCGTTCCTGATAAGCTGCCTAGTTACAGTGGGCAATGATGTTTAATTTAATTATTTGGTGCATACCTATTTGCACCTGTCCCCCATTGATGTCGTCACCATATGCGGTCGTCATCTTATGCGGTTTTATTTTCAATAAAATTGAAAATGAATTGACACTTGGACTATGTCAAGGTCAATCGAAGACATTTAAGGATTTGGGAGAGGAAGGCACATATCAAGATCTGCGTGAACTGTGGACTGCGTCTGGAGAATTAGAAACAACAAGGGGGTTGCTCACATATCAGAGTAGTTACTCTCCAATCATTGAAGTTAAGCACGATCGGGCTTGGTCACCACTTGGATGGGAGACTGCCAGATCTGGATTCAATTCTCAGACCAGGGCCCCCAACTCAATGTCCACCCAGCATTGCTTAAATAAATGGGGAGATATTTGAGTATCTTGGCACTTAGTGCCAACAGGTTCCGGCCTGTAAAACCATGGTTGACACTCTCATGGTGGTTTAATAAAAAATCGTTGGTGCCAGAGTTTTGAAAGCATGGTTCACCGACCAGCACTTCACTCTTGTGAAATGGATTTGGTTTTATTGCATCATCTAGTTTCGGATTGATACAAGACCTACCCGGGTTTGTTCAAAGGACTTACATACTTGGTCTATTTCTTCGGGCTCAATCAAGCCCCCCTCCTCCAGAATTGAATAAAAAATACGTGTGGTGTCGCGGGACACCCGGTAGGAACGAAGTTCCTTACATTTTTCATTAAATATAAATTATAAAATCACACTGCTAAGTACGTATACATTGCTAACTACTTATGCATGGCGGAGTTAGAAAAGAGACAAAATTAAAAGTAACGAACTGTTTGTACCGGGCAGAGTTAAGGCAAAATTAAAAGAAAATCATTATTTGTATAATTAAAGCAAGCGTCTTACTATAAATATATATTGAATGTAAGAAAAAAGTTTATCATGATGAGTTTATAGTGAAAGAGTATGTTTGTTAAAGGAGTTTGGATTGAAATAAGACTGTTTTCTATCTACCAGGCCAATTAATTTAAAATACTATAAAATATATATCTTCCCTACTCCACAGCTTCTGCTTGTACCTATCAGGGTGAAATTTTACATGATTATATTTTATTTATTTACAAAACAAAGTGACATTTTTGACATATATAACAAAAATAATCAAAACAAGTCAAGTAACAGGCTTCCTTAATAACACTTTTTCTCGTCTTTTAAAGCTTACGTTTACGCGAGCGCTGCGCGTGAACGCTTGGGCGGATAACGTTTTCCGACGAACTCAGCCTGAACATTGGTAAAATGAACATGTGTACCAAATTTCATCTAACTCGGTGAGCTTTTACTCAAGTTATCGTCATCTGTAGATTTCGTGACGGATTTTGAGTGACGGTGATTTTGTTCGTTTTTTTCGGATTCACTCCCGGGCTCCAGAACGTGCCATAAGAAACTTAACGACGGCCTTGGCCCTATGCACTGCTAGGGCTGTAGCGTCAAGGAGTATGTAAGTAAGGTTTTCGTTGATATTGATACAAAATATAACTCATATTTCTTTGTAAATAGAAATAACTTAAACTTATTGATTATATAGAGCTTTAATGAGACACTTTATTTGTTTGTAAAACCAATTTCACGATACCAATCCGAGTCATATGTTCCACTAGGCTACCAATTCAGATTTCATATAAAATAATGTAATAAAAAACCAACAAAATTAAAATTTCTATTTACATTTATTCACAGGCATTAATACAGACATATGAATAACAATTAACATTTAATTTTAAATCAAAAGAAACAAAAAAACAAAAAAAAAAACGAAAACAATAATTTCGGGTTGTTTTCATTTAATAATTATTTTTTCGCACATTTATTATTTGTTATATAATTTATTTTATATAATTTTTTATTTTATTTTAAAAATGTCGGTACACTTATCTACTAAAACAGATAACACTTAGTGATATTTTTATTTTTTTCCTCATCTAAATTTCTTATAACACATAACGGGACAATGTAAGCGGAAAAATGTTTCTTTTTTTTTCATTAACAATAACCTAAAAATACATTTTTTTTTTTTTCGGAATATATATGTTACTCCATTTTTTATACATTTAACTACTGTCTAATTATTATTAAACAAAGATTTATATTTAAGTTTTTTTTGTTTTATGAACATCTAAGTAAACGTTGATAAGTCGTCAATAATGTTAAATTTTTGGCATTTAATTAAAATTACTTCAAAAAACAACACTTATTTTGTAGTTTAAAAGAGACCTACTAAAAGAAAAGATGAGACTTTAATTGTATTTAAATATTATTAAATTCGTAAGAATTCTTAAGTTTATAATTTTTTCTCTAGAGGAAGCCCACCTTTCAACAAGCAAACGTTGTTAAAGGACGAACTAGAACATCAATGGAATAAAAAATGTCTCTCCGTTTTCAGAATCGAACCATACACTTTATATATATAGGTACTTTGCTCTAGTTTGACATTCACATACTTCAAGAATCTAGATCTTTTCTATTATTGTTATGATATTGTTTCAATTATATCAATCAAGAAAACTATTGTTTTAAAGATATGATAAATATGGATAAAAGCTATAACATTTTCATTATTAAATCAATAAAAAAAATATATTTAACAAATTATAAATCTGAACACGACTTTTGAAAATCATCCTTACTAAATATATTTTCTACAAATTTAACCATTCTTTAAATACAAAAAAATGATATTACGAGTGCGACAAAAAATAGAAGATATTGTTATGCGAAAATGTGTTTATTTTTACTATTTTAATCTAATCGTATCTACAAATATATGGTAACAGATTTAAAGAAAAAAAAAATAATAAAATAAATAATAATAATAATTTATAATAATTTATTTGAACATGACAACCCACGAACTAGGAAGGGACATTTAGATTGTTAATATAAATATATAAAAATTATGTAATCAAAGAATTACAACAAAATACATAAATGTAGACTAGTTTTTAAAAATCGAATAATACATCCATCTTTTATTTAATGTTATACTTATTTTAGCATGTTTTTATTTTATTAAAAAAAAAACAAAAAAAAAACATCGATAATCCAGATTATTAGTAGAAAAGGGCATATATTATTTCTGGAAACAGATAAATGTTTTTAAGTTATATTGTTCACACATTTAGAAGTATCCACAGATGAGGAAAATCCATAATCTGTGGTACTTATTTAACATAATTCTATAATTACTAATTTTAACAAGTTAAACGATTAGATTTGTAACCATTTTTTTTATTTAATGAGTTCATAATTGTAGTCATAAACCTTAATTACAAACAAGTAAGGTTGTATAATTTGTCAAAATCCCACAAATATTTTATTCATACCTCTGTACCTATTTGTACTAAATATCAATCTCCTTTCTCATTTCTTTACTGGATTTCCATACAATATTTTAGACAAATTCATTATTTTATTGTTAATATACCTTAAGAGAGATGTTAATTTACATTTATCAATATTACTTTATCATTTTAAAATCTTCAAATCAGATATAATTAAGTCGGGATTCTTATACCTTTAATATTTAATTCTGATGTTGTTTCACATATATAGAATTCATTAAATGTCGAATTTTTATCAAGTTATGATTTCTTTTATATCAGATAGTTTACGTGAAATCTGATAGTAAAAATATAATACACAGTTAAAACTGGTGGTAAAAAGTGCGGTACTTCTTATTGACTAGAGAAGTATTTGGGAATTTTCCGTCAATAAATATTTGGTAGGAAAATTAGACCACTTCTAAATTTTACTTAGAAGATCCAATATTATTCTTCTTTACATGGAGTAGAATAACAGTTCTGGCTATAATTTTTAGCAAACTAATACCATTAAGTAAATTTTAAGACCTTTAATAACACCGTGGGAACTTCACACCAGCAGAATGGTAGAACCTTTAGAATGTATAACAGCTATGCCAAGTAAAGATCAAATGTTTCCTACAATACTTATTAGTAAAATTTAACATCAGCAGAAAGTTATAGCAAACCATATTAAATAACAATATCTCAGCATTGATGTGGATCACATACTAGCTGCTGAATACTTACTTATTAGTCAAACACCTCACCAGCAGAACTTTTACGCTCTATTGAATACATATCAGCAATGCCTTCCTTCCTAAATACTTTCAGTAAAAATTCACACCATCTTCTAGCTGATTATTTTGAAGATTATCCAAGAAATGCCTGTATTATATCACATTATATCTGCTGAATGCCTATTAGTCAAAAGCAATACTTTCTTGCTGATAACTTTTAATAAATCCCAGCAATGTCATTAGTTATTCATTATTCTAATTTCACACTTCATTATTATTCAGCTCATCTATTTAGTAAATTCCTATCTGAGTTATAAATTATAAACACTTACTATACTAGATATTAAGTATTTATGAACTATATGAACAAAACTTTACATCAATTTAGATTTGAAATTAAAGCTGGTAAAATACCGCGTATATTTCAAATTAAGTGAAGAAATTTGAATCCCCTTTTGGAATTCTATAATTCCATTGATTTTTTTAAATAAAATATTTGAGTCACTTCAGTTCGTTTTAATATCAATTTTAAAATATTACATTATTGGTTTTTCATAATAATATCGTGTTAATAAGAACTATTTGTTGTCATAATTTAATTATTACACTCGTTTGATTCAGGTAGAATGTTTAATTCACATTAAAGTGTGTAGCATGATTATATATGTACTTATGTACTATAATTTGATAATAAATCATAAATTTTGATTTCAAAAACATTAATTATGTATTCTATCATGCATAATTTACAAATTTTGTCCATTTATTTATTTTTTTTTCTTTTCAATTATTAGTGCGCTTATTGGTAAAAATAATTATTATATTCCTTATTTTTACATGCGATTTGAAGAAATATTGTTTTCTATATATTTTGAAAATCAATTTTTTAAATAAGTATCATCGGATTTATTTTTTACTTTATAAAATTATTATACATACATGGTTTTTTTCGCAGGTTATTTATTATTAACATAATACGTTTGATTATTATTTTCTCCAAATTCACAAAAACATTAAATTGTTTACCTACATAATATATTGAGTATAAAAAATTAAAAATACAGTTATAAAATTAAAAAAAAAAAAGATGAATTTCAAATAAAATATTTTTTAATGAATTCACAACCTATAAGGACAGAATAATTTTTTTTTAGTATAAAATGTATTATATATTCTGATGTACAAATAAATAGTATTATTTTAAAAGAAAATGTCTATTTATATAATTGTTTATAGTTGGTATTTTATTTTGAATATAATATATATATATATATATTTTAATTTTATTTATGTCTTATCTAGAACTGGATCTAGATTTATTTAGGTGTTAAAAATATTGGATCAACGGATGGTTAAGGCATTTTTAGATTTATTAATCATAGAATCAGCTATAAATAATAGATTTTATCTTGTAAAATATTTGAAAGGTAAAAGAAGACAGTTTTGACAACTTAACAATTATTAATATATAATTTGCTTCTCCAAAATTTTAATAGTCTTAAGATAATAAGTCAATTTCCATTTAACAAAAATTAAAATTTATCAACTAAATATATAAAGCACAAATTTAATACGTAACGAACGTTATTCATACATGTAAATTAAGAATCATACATTTTAAAAATTAAATTAATACATCCTCTTCTAATAAAAATTTAAGATTATTTTAACTAAATATCCAACAAATTATCTAATCGCGTGAATAATTATTATATAAATATACTATTTACTCAATTTAGTAAGCTAGTACAAAAGACTTCTTTAACCAATAAAACTAAATAATAAATAAATTGATAATACTAAATAAATTAATAAACATACAATAACTGTAATCATTATTATTAACATGATTTAAAAAATAACACTAATATTTCCTTCACTTTTTTTTTTACTTTTTTTTATATTTTACCTTTTTTATTTATAAAGAAAAAAAAAACGTACAAAATTATTTTTAAACTTTTTGTGAAATCTTGTAGGTAAATAATTACCTAAGTCAAAGAATAAAAGGCTTTTTTTTGTTAATCCTATTATTATTGTAGTTATGTATAATTATTTTTCAGTTTAATTCCAATTTTCTATTTCTATTACTTTTATTTTTGTTCTTGGTAACAAATAAAACCTAAAATTAACGCAAACAATCAAATCATTTATACGTAGCCTTTTTTATACTTAATCAATTACACTTTGAAAGCCCACATTCCCTAGGCATTAACAATGGTGTCTAAATATAATAAAAAGTAAAGCGGTATTAATTGTTTGTATCTTTAAGAATCATGATAGATAAATTACTAAAAATGCGTTTAATCATAGTCTCTGTTTAATGTATTAACGGTTGTAGCAAACTAGCTCTAATCCAAATTAATACAATGAACACTTTAATTAATATGAATTCTTAAAAAAGAAATAATTTCTGCAGTTACAATTTTATATCATCGTGCTCATTTATAACAATATTTTATATATTAATTATTGACTTTGCATCTACCGAGTTTTTATTTTTAATCATAGTGCAAACAAAACGAATGGGTGAACTTCAATCAGGGTGGTGGAACCTTACAATAATTTTTTATAATACATTAGAAATTAAACAAAGTACAAAATAGAGGATTTTTAGGAAGACAAAATTAATTATAATAAATCTTGAAATGAATTCGAGAAATCATTAGAGATCAATTGTTATTTTTATAAAAAACTGAATTATAAATATGATGGGTTTCATTTTTCCACAATTCGATTTTTTTTTTAAATTTTGTTTTGGGACTAAACTTCTCATTTATCAGCAAAGGGAAGAACTTTAATAGAGTCGCGAAAAAGAAAATGCATTGGGCTTAAAGAGAATCTTGAGTTTATAAAAGTTTAATGACGTTTTAATTGTCATTTCAGAATACGGTGTATAAAATCTAATTATAATATCAATATTATTCACATAATAAATGTTGGAAAAAAATTTTACCTTTAGTCATTTTGACATGTTTTTTTTAGGGTGTCGAGTTGTGAGACAAATATTTTTTTTCTCAAGTAATAGATTATTGGACGAGAAGAAGCGTTACAAGAGATTAAATTCACTTTTAAAGATTCGTTGACTCGATGGTTCAAAGAGTCATGACATCTCTATGAATTTCCTCCTCCTCGATGACGTCGAGGTAAAAAATTGTATTCGACTGTTATTATTTTGCTTTGAGATATTTAAGTTAGGTAGTTTGGATTGTCTAAACCTTTAGGTAGTCCTCTAGAAGGCCTCAAATCGGTTATCTTTTTTACCGGGGTCCGTGGTAGGAGAAGGTGGGCAGGTTGGCATCCCATCATTCTGACGTTAAATCTGGGGCTATCAAGGACCGATGGTTCGCAGATTTCTGAAAGGGCGTTCTTCGAAAGTGAGCCCAAACCGTAAGTGGGATTCTCTATTGATGGCTCTACTTTTTCAGTCAACTCCGGTCGGTAGTTTTCATCCAACCAGGAACCAGATGGTGGGCCATTTCTGTCTACGAAGGATCCTGAATAAATGACAGTCAGTGGTTTGGCGAATGGATTAGAATCGTTCATTCTCTGGTGTCGGGGTCCGGTACTAAAAATAGGCTTATCCCTCTGCCATGGCCAGTCATTTTTCGGTAGAAGGTACAATCGATATAGCGTATAGACTAAGAAGACTATCAACGTAAGGCAAGGACCACCTACTATGATGTAAATAAGATATTCTATATCACCATGTTTGTCAGAAATTTGACGGGATTCTTCAACTGCCCCCTCCTCCATTGTCATAGGTTGGGCACTACGAAGACTCAAAAACCGAACAACGTGGTATTCTTCACCAGATAGCTCTAATAGTGTAGCATTGGTCTCAGCAAGTTTATGCAAGGGTGCTTCCTCCTCACCAAACAATCTTTCATTTAAGTCAAATTCTTCGTCAAAATTGTCATTTTCTGAAGGGATAACACTGACATTCACCATGAGCCTTGGCGGTGCCAACACAACTTTATTGACTCGAAGTTCGTCGTATTCAAGTGATAATCTTGCCGCCAAGTTGAGTTTTAAATACTTAGCAAAGTCTTTTTGTCTTTTTTGGACAATAGTCGAATTGCCAGACAAAAGTAGTAAAAACCAGCTTCCTCCTTGTAGGTTCCCTTTGTTAGTGAGATCCATTGCTGCCATTTCACTTTCGTTCCCCATTTGGAAAACAATGTTCTCCATATTGTGCTCTTGTTCTTCGCTCTCTCGGTCCCATTCAGAAAAAGGAGTTTCGTAGTTAGACTCCTTTTCCCCCATTGTTGGAACTACAAGAGAATCAGCAACTTTTTTTTCTTCTTTATTATTTTGATCGTCTTCTTGGTAGCCACCTTCGAATCCCCCTTCTTCGATCCTTTGAACAATAAGAGTGTCTTCAGTAGGTACTTTTTCTTCTCCTTTAAATCCCAAAACATCTTCAAGTTGATTCTCTTTGACTTCGTTCTCACTCATATCATTATCGTTCGAAAATAAATTTCGAATGTCTTCAATTATATCGTATCGAAAAAATTGTTCTGTATTATTAGAATCGTCTGAGGATCCTTTAGTGGTGGATTCGTTTTCTCTTCCGTTTGAATCCTCTCTTTCAATAGGTACAATATTATTGATTAAGTTGTCATCCTTAGCTTCGATACTAGCGATCTCTGATGTGAAATCAGTATTTTGATCTTTAAAGAAATCGGTGATGTTGCTAGTTGTAGACAATTGACTTGACATTTTTACAATATTCGGCGTATCAGGTTCCAAGTGAGTTGTTTGCTCCTCACTGTTTGGATCATTATCACTTTCAAACTCGACAGTACCATTTCTTTTTCTTATAGATCGAACTAGATCTTTATTTGGTTTGTCAATCGAATCTGTTTCGATTATATTTGGCTGAGGAGTGTTTTCAGCGTTTTCAGGTTTCTCATATTTATTGGTTGTAAGCGGTTCCAAATCCTGTTCAGGAGATTTACCTTCTGTAATGGCCACTTCTGTTTCTTTTACATCAGGCTGAGCATATGATTCTTGTTGGTTATAAGATGATCTCTCTTCAAAATATGGCTCACCAAGCGTTTCTCCAAGTTCGTCTCTATTTCGAGCTAATTTATCAATTGGGTCTTGAACAATTAAATTATCAGTAGCCTCCAATCTAGGTGTACCAAAAGCGGGTGGCAGTCGATCTCTAGCTACTAGTCCGATAGCATTGCGCCCTACCTCAGTTTTAATAGTGCCTATAGAGGCAGTAGGGGCTTCTACAATTACAACTGCTTTATCTTTCATAAAATCACCATTTTCATTAAATTTGGGTGTATTTGACGACCCTGGATCGTCTCTTGATAAAGGGAGAAACCCATCTTCACCCATAGGATCTCCCCCGCCAACTGCTATAGCCGTCTCTTTGTCAAGTGACTCAACTGCTCCGACGGCAACCAGATCTTCCCCTACCGTTGAACCGTTTTCAGCCGTTCCAGTATCAAGTGTCACAGTATCTTTCGATACATTCTTGTCCGGGTTACCAACTGCCTGAAGTGTAGATGGCACAACACTAGTAGTTGCATCATCCCCTTCTGCTCTTTCTGTAGTGCCGGGTTCAAGTTTCGGTACTTGCTGCTCCGTAGGAGTCGTTGCAGGCTTAGTCCAATGGGTCGGCTCATCATGATTCAGCTGCGAGTAATCAGTCACTGTAACAAAATTATTTAAAAAATAAATTATTATTCTGTAGTAACAATTGAATTATGTTGTATGTTATAAAAATGATAATCAAATTTATAACGAAAATTCGATTTGTTATTTTAACTTGTTTAATGTTTACTGAAACGGAAAAAAAATTCTAACATGGTCTGGGGGCTTTTAACAACGTTTGTAAAAATAACCTGCTTTTATTGTCTATGAAGGTTGGGGGAGAAGAACTGATTCCATTATTAATTTACACACAGCTATTACAAAATACTTTAGAGAATCACTGTGTACTAAGCTATGCACCATACAGGACCACATTTATATTATAATAGTATCGTTAGATAAGTGAGCTGTAGAAAGATAAGGAAAAAGCATTCATAAACAATTATTTTATTTATTTATGCACAATAGTTTAGAAATGCAATGGCGGCATTATTACATTTTTTGTTATCTGTTTTTGTATCTCTTTATATAAAGGAGATTTTTTAAAAATATACATAGAAGGTCTTTCTGCACACACGCACGCACATACACACACACACACACACACACACACATATATATATATATATATATATATATATATATATATATATAAAAACAAAAATAACATATATATAGACAAAGAAAGAGGGTTGTTTTTGTTAACTCTTAGCATTCTCCAAACCAGAGCGCTTAATTACGAAAAAACCAATTTCCCTGCGTTTTCTATCCCTTTCTCTCATCTCTGATCCATCTCACACATCCACAAATCTCATTATTTTAAAAAAATATTTGACTAGAAAAAGATGAAGTTACGTAGAAGCGTTAGAGAAGTGAAAATAGAAGAACCCTCTATTCAGAGGGAGTGTGAATAAACAACAAATTTATTCTCCTATTTGCAACACTAAAAAACATTGTATTTTTAAAAAATAAAATCTCTATCAATTGATCCACTTTAATCTTTCTTATTTTTCATTTTAAACCACAACAAAAATCGTACTGTTGACAATTTGTGAAAAATAAATAAGTTATTTAGGTTTTGAGTGAGTTTTCCAACAGAATGGAAATATCCTCACTGGAGTCTATCCGTCCACCGCTACCTGAACAAAAAGTTGCGCAGTGGATTAGGATTGGTCGATGTGGTGCTCAGGACCTCTCTTTGCACTTCTGCCCCCCCCCCCCCCCCCCAAGGTCACCGGAGTTACACCCTGTGATATTTTCTTTGGGGTTTTGTGAAGGGTGAGGTTTATAAACTAAAGCAACAAATCACTGCAATATCACCTGACATACCCAACAGGGTACAGGACGAATTAAATATCGTCCACATATCGTTCACGTCACTCAAGATTTATGAACTTTCTAAGGTAACCAGAATTAACTAGATAATGTCCTGGTAATTATGGTTGGTAGTGGTTTTCTATTGATCTTTCGCTTCGACAATGTAGCTCTTCAAAACCCGTGGATCACTTTTTGAATCACCCTGTATTGTATATCCTGCCAATTTGAAAAACTAAGGGGATGGAGTTGTAGAAACTTAAAGACAATGTGTAATGTGTATAACATAATATTTTAATAAGGGGGTTATTTTAGATATAAAATCACTAGTTATCTAATGCCAAAATTTAGAACTAGCTACCCCACTTAACAAAAAAAAAGTATATAATGCTTCTAGCTTCTATACATCTATATCATACTGTGCTTGGGATCACATTCTTTAGACCAAGGAGGTTAATGTATAGGTAAATATTGGCAATACCTATGTCTTTTATTTATGTCATACATTATAATCAATTAAGACTTAAGTACGTACTTAAATAGAATCCTATATTATTGTAAATACGGTTAAATTAGAATTTATAAATTGTTTGATTTCAGTTTGCCGTATAGTTAGTTCAAACGTGTTTGTTAGAATTCATCAGATCCACTTGCCAAGGAAACTCAGCATAAGGGGGAGAATAACAAGGGAGAGATTCTCTGCAAGTGATTAAACTGAGTTTAACCAGTTCTACTACTCGAAGTTCACCCTCCCATCGTCGCCATGTTTGGTAATTAATTCCAGTTATAGTTTCCGTCGCCAGAAGATTGGAGTGTAGAGATCAGACTCACGACTAAGCTCAAACTTAACTAATTATTCAATTGTGTAGTCAGTATCCTAGTTTACCCAGGTTGGCAGGGAAGGTTTAGATTAGGTACGGTGAGTGACAAGAGTGTACGGTTACTATCGGATGTTGTTACCTGTTATTCAGGATTGTTCTGTCTGACAGGGGAAACTTGCTTGCGTTCAGTTGTTATAATGGAGATCCTACCAAGCCTAGGTAGAATCCCTAAAATCAATTTGATATTGTTTTGCATTGAATAAGCTACCCGATTGTGTTGCAAACAACAGTAGGTTTAAACTCATCGATCCCATGACAACAGTAAATTTCATGTGGCTTATAAATAAATCATTTTTGGGATTAAAGCAGTTCAAAATTACATAAAAGTTATATGTTACCTGAAAACTGGCAACAACATACATACTAATTTAAAATTCAGTACATTTTTTCATCAAATGGTTTGATGGAATGATTATCTTACTTAAAACACAAAAATCGATAATAAGTTTCGTTCTTATCCAAAGAATTGAACTTCTTCATATTCAGTACGAGTATTATGTCATTTAAATTATTGCAATGAAGCAAAAATACTGATTCCAAAAAAGTTGTTTTATAAAAATCTATAGGTTTGCTGATTTCAATAATAAATCTTCGATTCAACAGATTTGAATTATACTTCGGTATAAATATTCTGTAGAGTTATAAATATAGTAAACCCACAGAAGTCACTCTCCGTGAAATACCTAGTTTCCGAGAAAAATAGCGAACAGGTAGAGGAGAATGAAAAAGGTTCGAGTGAGTTGTTGCTGACAAATTTTTAATAATAATAATTACTTTGCTTGGAGTTAAAAAAAGTTTTTACACTGTCAACGATTGTGTAAAGGAAGCAATGTTAAAATTGACAAACAAATCTTTTTCAGGGACAGTTAGCCGTCGAGAGTGAAAAAAAGTGTGAGGACAGAATTAGAAATTAGAATGTCAGAGCATTTCCAGCGCACAATGCAAATAATCAAGAGACGGATCGAGGTGGGGGGTTGGGAACGCTCTTGATTTTACTGGACAAAAACTCGTACATTTTCTCTGCTACTAGAACATTTCAAAAAGAGCAGAGATTCGCTCTTTTGTTTTTCGAATTTTAATTCAAAATTGGAATTGCATGCTCCCTTGATAAAGGCGGCGGGTATGCTTTGTTCGAATATAAAATACAATTTATGATTTTCTGAAATGAATGCAAAGGAAAGCTAAATGAATGAGAGATATTAATAATTGTTTCACAATTATGTTATAAATCATTTGAATTAATTTATTTTAAAATAGGATTTCCTTCTCAATTTTATGTAGTATAATTAGCCATTTTATTTAATATGCATGCAATGTTTCTTTTATCGATGAGTGGGTTTCTATAGATGTCCAATACATTTTTATCTGGCAAAAAGGCTAGCTAAAATACAAACTTTGCCAACTTATATTAATGTTTTTTTATTCTATCCTAAAATAACCACAAGGTTAGAATGCAAATAAGAATAGGTATGAAAGCCTAATCCTATTAGGATTATCTTTTTACCCCATAATCTTGCGACTATTGTCAATCAAAATCTTCGGAAACTGTTCACTACTGAGATTAAGTATAGTTTCCAAACAATTAGGAGTTAATCTACCTAAAATAAATTACAACACACATTTCATCTGAAGATATACATTACCTAAACAGTGTGACGCCTAAACAAAGTTACTTGAAGTACTCCACAGAAAATTAAAGTTCAGTCCATTCTAAATTAGGAAGTATAATCGCCAGCCACCAAAGTTAAAAAGAATATTCTTACATCAAAATCTAACTCTTTAATTAAAAGCCACGAATAAAAAGATGAGAGTGATGGAGCAGATAACTTTTAAAAGAATAAGTTAATTAACGGCAGCACTTAATTTTTAATTTTAAGAAAAAAAACAAAGCAAATAATTTATTTTATTTAGCAGCAATTGGTAGTTCTTAAAATATAGCTCTGCTTAAGCATGACTAGTTTTCAATTAGTTTTAAGTCTATCCTTCTTTCCTTTTGTATAAAATACAATTAAACACGAAGAATGAAACAATTAAACAAGAAGAAGATGCGTAACAAAATTGTAGTGACAGGCCGTCACACATAGGCAATTGACATATAGGTTGGCACAAAAGTATGGGATTTGATTTGACCTTGACCTTGAAATGGACATTTGAAGGTCAATTTTTTTAAATGGGATCTCCCATTTTTTATTGCTGATTTGAAAAGACCAGGAAAATTTACGTAAAATATGACCTTGACCATGTCTTTGAACATAACCCTCAAGGTCAAAATTGTATTTCCAATGAGAACTTCTACTTTTTTTTTTTTTTTTTTTTTTTGTTCATGGCTGTATACTCTAGGATGCCCATAGGCAAAAAAGTCAATTATACATACTCTTTCCAAACCTTTTTGTATGGCTTGTTTAGGCCAAGTCTGACACCTTTTTCCTCTGTGACTTCTTTTGGTTTTGGGGCGTTTTTCATTATTTGGGCCCTATAACTTTGACGCCTCAGACTGGAAAATTGGAAAAAGTTCTGCGTCAGACAATATTAAAATGTTGAGTTATAGGGTTCAAATAATGCATCTTGAGAAAATCAGCTGGTTATTAATCATTAATTAATAATAATTTATATTAATTACTATTAATTAATAATAATTTATATTAATTACTATTAATTAATATCCAGCTGATTTTCTCAAGACACATTATTTGAACCCTATAAGTCAACATTTTAATATTGTCTGACGCAGAACTTTTTCCGATTTTCCAGTCTGAGGCGTCAAAGTTATAGGGCCCAAATAATGAAAAACGCCCCAAAACCAAAAAAAGTCACAGAGGAAAAAGGTGTCAGACTTGGCCTAAACAAGCCATACAAAAAGGTTTGGAAAGAGTATGTATAATTGACTTTTTTGCCTATGGGCACCCTGACTAGTATGTTTTGAAAAAAAAAAAAAAAAAAAAAAAAAAAAACTTTTTATTGCGGATTGTGAAATAGCTGAATTTTACCTTCAACCATGTCCTACACCCACGGTCGACCATGGCCTGCCACGACTTTGGCCATGACCTTCAAGGGCTTTTCAGCTCTCCCCCCCCCCCCTCTTTTCACGTTTTTATTTATTTTTTTTGTCCTAAAGGTCATGGTCAAGGACGTGGTGTAGGACATGGTCGTCCGTGGGTGTAGGACATGGTTGAAGGTAAAATTCAGCTATTTCGCAATCCGCAATAAAAAGTAGAAGTTCTCATTGGAAATACAATTTTGACCTTGGAATGAACATGAAGGGCATGATCAAAGACATGGTTAAGGTTATATTTTATGTTAAATTTCCTGCTCTTTTCAAATCCGCAATAAAACGGGGGTTCCCATTTAAAAAAACAAAGTTGACCTTCAAATGACCTTAAAGGCCAAGGTCAAATCAAAAAATGTCTGACGAGTTATTCTGGGGGTTCCATACTTTTGTGCCACCCTGTATATTCTACAATATATGACCGTTATTAATACAAGGTTAACCAATACTAAGGAGTGCCATCACCTCCTTAAGTTAAATGCGTTAATCTCTTGTACCAGGGAAATAATTATTGCTTAGTTTTAGATACTTACTGGGTAATGGTGACGCCAGAATACTTGGAGCCACGAAGAGCATGAAGAGGGCCCAGTGGCCCGTAGCTCTTGTTACGACCCACATGTCCCCGCTTTTTTCTGAAACAATCAACATTATAAAATAAATTAAACAAGAGAATATGCTAGAAATTTTGGAAAAAAATATAAGAAAAAGCTAATCTCTTCTTTAGAAGGGCTTACAAGTGTACCATGGATATTGATGTTCAAAAGTCAAATCATCATGTATATAATCGAGTCGTGTCCCGACGACGACGACGCACCTCGAAATGATTAGTTATTGCTAAGCAAAGGCAACCACATTTATTCCAATAAAAATAAATGTTTGTTTTGATTTGTTGGTCTTCAAATAGACATAATAACTTATCAAAATAGATATAATAACTTAATTTTACTTTTTTAACTAAACCTAAAAATATAAGCCTGTTGTACAGACTTAACCCGCATTTAACGACTTGTATGACAAAAAAAAGTAAGAGCTACTTTGAATGGAAAATTATTTTTCCTAGAAAGGATCTCTTTGGACGAGAGAAACGGACATCTTGAATATGTAAGAACATCCCGTCAACTCTAGCAGCAGTTGAAGACGTAGGTTTCAAAAGCCCGTACCAGTTTATAAAAAATAAAATATAAATAAATATTTAAAATTAAATTAAATTAGAGTCTTTAGATCTTTTAGAAAGTTCACTATTTTCTTTTCTAGTTCTAATCCTGATAAACCAACACATTTAATTTACTTTAAGTATTCCCAAAAAAGATCAAATGAAGAAATATTTGTAAGTTTAATATCAAGAAGACGTAGGTATATCTTAAAAAAGCAAAGGATAAATAATCAATTTGTTGGATTAATAATAATGAAGACAAATTTAATGTTGAATTGATCAAAATGATCAGTTATCATGTTGTGTTCGTAAACAGTAGGTTTTAAATAGCTACCGATATCTAATAGAAACCAGTTAAAATTTTGGTTTCTGTATTTTTTAGGTATGTGTAAAATGTTTAAAATTGCCATAAGCATTTTATTAAGCAATAACAACGATATTGGATAGCTATAATTTGCCAGATTCAAAATTGTGGCTTGGGATCTAAAAAGAGGTAAATTATGTGAAATCAACCCAATTCAATGTGCTCAAAGACATTTTAACAAAATAATATGATTTTGTAATTATCTTTTAGTATTTTGTCTTGCTTGCAGGCGTATATACGAGAGAACTGTGACATATCGAGCAACATCTTGAATTCGTAAACTTAAAAGTAGAATGGAGAAACCCGACAAAAAAAGTCATAGAAGTCCGAAAACGTTTAGAAAATAGATGTCGCATACTAGAGAAATAGGGAATCTATTTTGTGCTTAAAGTCAGAAAACAAAAAGACATAACTATTAAAGAGGAAGTATGAAAAACCACAACCACTGCCAAAACCATCTGGGTTTAAGAGCTGAAATGATTTTCCCATGTAATTCAGATAATGCGGAGTAAGTAGTAGTAGTAGTCTAGTACTTTCTACTAGAACGGGTAGGACGAACCACTTGTTCGAACCTTGCAATTAGGCCATCACTTAGGCCCTTTTTACGCCCCGCGATAGAGAGTTCCAGCCACTTCACACATCATACTTATGTACATTGTACTGCCGAAGCGAGTATGATGTAATCAATAGTGAGCCATATAAGTCAGAGCGTCACGGCGAGGAATCGAACCCCGTCTCGTTCCACTCATGATTCAGTGATGGCCGAGCAGACGTGGTTTAACCCACACGGCCACGCTAGCTCCCCAATGCGGAGTAAACTAATTCTATTTCTTTTGAAACATTTACCCATGGATTATACTGCTCTGATAACGCGTTCTCTCATAATATTCGTAAAGCAGGAACAAACATTCAAATGATCTCAAAACTTACACCCAAATTAACACAGAATTTTTCAGGAAACCCAACGAATGTAATTGGAAAATATCGGAAACCAATTGGTTCTATACAAGATGAGGTTTGTATTATAGTGTCAACCATAATTGATTAACAAACACAACTAGTACTTGTAAACTTCTGATGAGAAATCACGAGTTCTCTAGTCATTATAAAGTTTGTATAGAAAACGTAAGTTTGAAATGAGTGATACACTAGGCATTGAAATGTTGTTGATTAAGGTAAAAAATATCAAGGTTTTATACAATTTCTACTTTTCAATTGCTTGCCAGTTTATCAACTCACTCGAGTGGGTACTTCAAATCTAAACTATAGTACTGCATCAATCTATTTATTGAAAGAACAACAATCCCTCGTTGAAGCGGGAAAAATATGCAAAAAAAGGACATTATTAAAAAAATAAATTTGAAAAGACAGACAAAAAGACGGCGTCCAGAGTCCGCAATCGTACATCACGGGTCTAGTGCAGAAAGTAGCATTTTGCATGCGATTGTGGAGTTTGCACCCGAGCGACAGCGAGGGTAGTAAACCACACGAGCAAAGCAAAATGCCGTTTTCGCACGAGTTGCGTACCGTACTTTCTCTGCGATTGTTGGATTTGAATAATAAAGTTCGTATTTCTCTTTTGATGATGACATTAATTCGTTAGTTGCATTTTGTGCCGAATTAATTATTACGGGGGGGGGGGGCGTATTATTCTCCTCATTTTCGTCATAATCACTAAAATTACTCATTGTTAATAATGAGTATAATCGCGAAATGTACTATTGTGCTGTCCAGTAAAAGACTTTACTGGCTGAATTTATTCTTTAAGGCTAAATTTATCTTCCAAACAAAACGGAGGACGTAGAAACAAATTCTAGAACACCATCACTCTACATTCGGTGTAGGGAAACCAGTTAGCCTTTTGAGACTACATTGACTAGGAAAATTTAAACCGCACTGCTAAATAAAACCGTTCTCTATATAGTTCACATTTCTCTATAAAGTTCACCGGCGCGGTGCCTAAGTGAAATGCTCTAAAGCGAATTCTCCAAAAATAAAAAACAAAAATTTGTAAAAAATAGAAACGAATCTTGACCTGACCGGAACGTACCGTGACCTGACAATAATCATAGGAGTGAATCCACTTTTTAATATCTATATCTTCCATAATCGTTACTTATATTAGCGTATACATAATGGGAAAATGCGAATTTAATACATAAATATGAATTTTTGACAGTTTATTAAAATTTTATACTAAAAAAAAAGTGATTAGCATTTTCAATCAAAATTAAAATAATTTCTATTATAGAACCTAGTATTTTTACCACTAGTATTATCACTAGTACTCATCTTCAGAGCCGGTAAGAGTTAAAATACATAAGAGATAAAAATCAGTGCAGGAGTTATTCCAACCTCTGCTTCTTATACATTGACTATCTAATTTACATTTTATTTAGTCTCACCGGCACCAAAGATGACCACTACTGGTTAAAAGCCGGCTTTTCACCACTAGTATTATCATTAGTACTCATCTTCAGAGCTGGTAAGAGTTAAAATGCATAAGAGGAAAAAATCAGTGCAGGAGTTATTCCAACCTCTGCTTTAACTTATACACTGACTATCTAATTTACATTTTATTTAGTCTCACCGACACCAAGGACGACCACTACTGGTTGAAAGCCGGCTTTTTACCACTAGCATTATCATTAGTACTCATCTTCAGAGCCGGTAAGAGTTAAAATACATAAGAGAAAAAATCAGTGCAAAAGTTATTCCGACCTCTGTTTTAACTTATTACACTGACTGTCTAATTTACATTTTATTTAGTCTCACCGGCACCAAAGGTGACCACTAACCACTACTGGTTGAAAGCCGGCTTCTTACAAGTTTAGTGAAGAGATGCCTTTCGATTATTTTTTATTTCATCTTTTTTAGCGAAGTTAAGTAGTACTTAATACATTTTCTTTCAAAGAGAGAAAGTTTAATATCTTTATTTACTAATTAAATAATTTATGTTTTAAGTAAGAAAATGAATATACATAACCATTTAATTGTTTAATTTAATTATAGAGTTCTTTAAGTAATAATAAATTGTTAAGATAAATTTACAGAGTAGTAATAGTAGTGATTAAAAAATAAGTATTAGGGAAAAAACAGGAGGAAAATATATCTAAGTCGAAAAGGATGATAAATCTAGAAGAGTTCAAAGTTAAGAGAATGAGAAGGAAATAGTGAGCCGGGCAATACAAACTTTAGGGCCAAAAGTTATAAAGTTTCGATTTGCGGACAAGGCTCCTACCACCTTCTAACCTTTTAACCTTCTTTAGGAAACTTAAGGGCGGGGTTTTCACTGATTTGTTAGCCTTCCCTCTCACCATTTTCCTCTATACCACCTTTACGCTAAAGGAAAATAACTTTATGCCACCTTAAAAAAAACCTGACAGTAGAAATAGAAGGAAATAAGAAATGGCCAGATCTCTTTTTTTTAACCGACCTTTAACCATGTCCATACAAAACTTCAACTCTAGAAGACCTTTTCTAGTTGGTTCTGAAAAAAAGAAACTTCTTCAACATAGCTTTGCCTGTTATTTCGTTTTAACCTTTCATATAACTTTATTTCTTTTACGTTTTTTTTCTCAAGCGTAAATTGTCTTTTTTTTATTTAGAAAATGATATACGTATAACAAGCCTTCTCCGTTTCATCTAAGGTAGAAAAGGATTCATCAGCCTAATTATATTTTTAGGAAAAACCAACTTAGGAAAAAAATATTTTATCTCTAAAATAATTAAATCCAACAACTGACGTTCTTTCTTGTTTAAAAGTTAAAGGCACTTTTATTTTGAAAGAGTAAAAAAAGAAATCTGGTAATTTATGTTTTTTTTAATACAACAATACAATTTCTTTTTCGTGAAAGGAAGCTGTTAAAAAGTCTAGTGTAATTTTAAATATTTTTTATTTTTTCAAATCTTTTTCTTTTCTTTTCTCTTTTTGAAGATATTATTTCTTTGTACTTTCCTATTACAAGATATATATATTTTTAAACTTAATTATTCCTACTTGTAAATTAAGGATTAACTTTATTATTAAGTTGGAAATAATGTTTCACGTTAAATTATATTTCAAATTAATATTTTTCAGGATAAACCTTTCAAAAGTTTCTATAATTGGTCTAGAATTTATTATAATTTAATTTTGTTGAACGTATTTATAACCAATTCTTTCAAATTTACCTAAATTCATTTAATATTAAGATCGAAAGCAAGACATCCTTACTTTTTTTATACATAAAAACTCTATTCAAAAGATATAATTTCTTTTGGTCTCTTTTGGTTTAAATAACTTATTTATTTTCTTATCCTTCCTTTTTAATAGCTATATTTCGCTCGGGGCTCCTTGAAGCAATTACATTTGAAATGTAACATATTTTTATACAAATTTGAACAGTGGTCAACAATTAATCAATAAACCCTTACGTAGTTTTATTAAAGTAACGTTAATTCAAAACAGTTTTTGACATTTTCATGTTTAGGCTATGGGACACAAGTCAAAAACGTTATGTTACTTTTTAGCTTAAAACTCAGAAAAGTATAACAGGGAGTTAGAAATGCATAGGAGGTTTGTAATCTTGTCTCCAGCTGTAGTGCGCCTTCCCCTACCGCGCTTCGTAGGGCCGAAGAAAGTCGAAAAGAGTTCCACGCCTAGCAGGGAACTAGGCCGTTGCAGGAGGTAGTTCGCACTTGCATAGTCTAGTCTTGTTTAAATGTTTAATCTCGAATTTGTACCGTCCTTGTAGGCATGTTAGCTTGGCCTTGGATAGGTTGGTTCCCTTCACGCCTTGTTCCCCCCCCCCCCCCCCCGGACTCACTCTTCTCCCGTCTTGTGTATGTAATACCTTGTATTGAGTAAGAGTCTCAGTCGCGCCATGTCTATTCTATTGTATGTCACGATTCTTCAAGTACACGACTATATTTTTAAATTCTCGTTTTTATATTTTACTCGCCCTTAATCATTACTACAGTTCGCTAATTCACTTAATCGTTTAATCAAGTCTAGAGCAGTGGTTTCTTTACCTTTTGATAACTACGGCCCCCTTAAAATTTCCAAATGTAATAAATATAGTACCTAAATACCTTTCGAGACCGTTTTTTTTTTTTGTTATACTATAAGTTTTTGCATTTATTATAAAAATATGGGTGAAGAAGCTAAAATATTACTTCTTAATAAACTTGAAAAGAAGAAAAGTAGTTTCTTTCTTCGTGCACAACATATGTTCGATTTAATTCCTAATATACAAACGCGAAAACTGAACGCTTAATTTTTTTTTAACTTTTCATGTCTTTACTTAGGCACGTAAACGCGAAGAGCGTTACCAAAAAACGACACCAAAAAGCGTTACATGAAAATGTCTCACTGTCTTGCAGACTCGTATGCAAGCATTTTCTTTATTTGTCTGTCTGCTTAGTATAACAAAATCGGATCTTAACCGACCACTGGTCAGAGCAGTGCGCGAGACCAAGTGCCAGTAAGCATGCATGCACTAAATAGAATAGAATATTCTTTATTAAATAACCAATTTAAAATCAGATATAATACGTCATTACTCATTACAATTTAGGCAATTCACAATATACAATAAATCACATAATAAATAACTGGGAATAAACGAAATAAATTAACAGAAATTAAAAAAAATACACTAAAAAAACTCTGACACACGATAACAACATTTCAAAAATAACAATTTTTTTAAAAATGCCTTTTAAATTGATTAAAAGGTAGTTTTTTTATTTCAGAAGGTACTGTATTAAAGCATTGCAGGCTCATGTTATGTGGTGGAAAATCCATCTCCAAAATCAAATCTTTACTTGAACCAACTAACGCGGTTTTCTCACCCTCATATCATCTGCTTCCTCTTAAGGCAGGCTTTTGAAATGAAGTGTCAATCGGTAGGGGTTTACATTTTAAATTATTAAGAGCTCCTAAAATTTCCAATTCAGGGAAGGGGGCAAAGATGCTTTATACACTAAAACGCACATACTTTGACTTGATATTTTAGGAGCGGATTTATCTCCACTAAACCACACAATAGACACTTTTGACTAACCATATAATATGTATATTATAACAATGTAGGGGTAAACAGCTTGGTTCTCCATTGAAATCTGCGTTACGAAGGGGTTGAAGTCCAAATTTTCGCTTCCATTACAGGAAGCATCTTTAGAGGTGTGGGGCATCTTGATGTTTATTTGAAGCAACAACAAGACACACTGACGACTATAGTGAAGGACAGCTTATTTATACTAGCTTTCTGGAACGTAGATTATACCTGGATTTCCCAGGGTTTCCTCGAGTCGGGTTAATCCTTTGTCAGGATGACGCAATCGGACAGGAGCTGCTGATTGGCACGGGATTGAAAGCTATTATATATACACCGTCCTTCACTCCCGTGGTCCATGTCTTGTTGTTGCTTCAAGTAAACATTACAATGCACCACACCCCTGAAGATGCTTCCAGTAGTGGATCGAAACGTCGGACTTTAACCCCTTCGTACGGATACGGATTTCACCAGAAAACCAAGCTCTTTATCACGAGTCTACCGGCGGAAGCCTATTCACACAAATATAGGTGTATATAGGTTATTTAATAGTACGATCCAATTGACAGGTAATTACTACAGTCAGAGATAGAAGAATCAGATAATCAAAATATATTATCAGGGTAAAAACAAGATGTCATGAGTTTTTTTTTAGTAAAATATTATTAAAGATACTATTTTAAACTCTTTCACCACCCAATTTTCGTTATTTCTTTTTTATTCGAAAATTATTATAAAAATAGTTTTATTTTATTCCATTTAGTTCGTATGTTTCTATTGCTTAATTTAGGATTAGATTCCATCTTGTAAATAAATATCTTTATTTAGTTTTCTCCAATAATTTTCAGACATTAAATTGATTGACTATAATAGTCAACCATCTAAGAAGAAAAAAGGTTTCTTTTATTTTATTCTACACTAAATGTCCATTTACTTTTCTCCGAGAATTTCTATCTTAAGAATAAAGGTATTAACAGCCTTACTTCTATTTCTCTTATACTTTCTTTTTTTCCGAAGATATTTTCTTTTTGTCGCTGGCCTCTTTTCATTTCCACGTTTCCCACACTTGCTTCCTCTTTTATCAAATTTCCTTCCTGTACGGCCTTTTTATCCGAGGATTCAATTAGAACGTATGTAGGTTACTCTTGAAAAGACACTTTTAACACGGGCAAGAAAGATTTACGGATAAAGAAGCGTATTTCCAAAGTACGTGCTGAAATATACTTGGGAACTCTTTGGCTGGAAAAAAAAAACTGTTCTCAAAAAAGGGTGAGCATTTTAGGACCTTCTACTTAAACTTAAGATATAGAGAGTCTTCTTTATCGACAATACGAGTATATCAGGAACTACAAGTCTTTGTCATTACTTGCAATCAAATTCTTTAACAAAAAAATAAAAGTCTACACTCTTAAACATTACTTTTTAACATGATCCAAACTCATGCGTGAAATCTAAACTCATAAAAAAAATAGACTGCCAATTGGTGTGGCACATAGCTTCCTCACATCCTATCATGTACTTTATTGATTTTATACTTTTAAAATCCATTATTGTCTAATTTGTTTAATTGTTTCCCCCGTTTTTAAAATCTGTCGAAATTGATTGCGGATTTTTTACATAAATTAAAGTACCAATTTAGCAAAAGTTAAAAAGTGCAGACGGTTCAAATTAATCTGTGGCAATCTGCGGGTTACTTTCGATAAACTATAAAAGTTTCATACAAATCACATAAGTACTTTTGAAACTATAGGTTAAATAAATGTATGTTTGTGCGCATGTGGAAGAGAAACAAATGAGCGCCGAAGGTTGAAACTTATATGTCCAACAATGAGCTAATTATGACCTACCATCTAAATTTCCTTAAAATCGGACGTGTAGTTTTTTATGTTGGTTCGCAAAAATTAAGCGACATACAGACCCGGAACCAAAAATATTCTCTAATGTCTGAAACGGATTTCTGTCTTGGAATTTTTGATATCAGAGACCTAAAAATGTTTCGTTCTTCGGAACGGTCACGTTACCTTCGGTAAGCTCGGAAGCAATATCTATCTACAAATTAAATAAAATTTAAATGTTTGCAAAACTGTCTATTTGTGCGGTATATATAGCATCCTCGCATCCTATTTATTGGACGAATTGACATACAAGATTTGGATCTTTTTCGATTCCCAACGGGAACACACCTATTTTAAAGCAATATATTACATTTCCACCATCAGAAAACCATCAGTGGCCAACTTTAAAATTGGATAAATACTTTAAAAAGACCCTTTTAGACCAGAAGGTTAAAATTAATATGGGACAACAATATGCTAATTATCATCTACCATCCAAATTTTATTAAAATAGGACGGTTAGTTTAGATATGGAGGTTTATCAAAATATGAAACAGATTTCTATTTAGAAGTTTTTGAAATTGGAGACATGAAACATTTTGTTCTCCTGATAGATCAAAATGCTTCCGTTTTCATAGGTAAGCTCGAAAGCAAAATAAAAAATAAAAAAATCTGTTGTCTAAAATAATATCATATTGCTTCCGAGCTTAGTGAAGGTAATGGAAATATTATAATCGTTCATTGTGAGCATTAAGAGCGAAATATTTTTGTTGTGAGCTGCATTTATTGTTAGATTTTCGAGTGAATACGTTAGTTAACCAAATCCCAAATCATTTGGAAAAAGACACTGATCCTTTTCTAAATGGTAGTTTAATCTTTCTTTGTGAAAAAAATTAGACCCTGCTTGATAATAATAAAATGTCACTTCGGTTTTTAGCATTACAACATAGGTTTTACTATATAGGAACAGGAAATTACTCACGCAGGTGTGCTTTATCCTTTAAGTGGTGTAATAAAAAATCATATCACATTCTTTATGGGTTTAAGTACTGCAAGAAAAATAAGAAAGGAAAAGAAGAAAGTTTAGTAAAGTAGAGAAAGATGTAGAATGATGTAAGAATGAAGACTGATATCAGACAGACAGTTTCCCTGGAGGGCTTGATTTTGACGTCTTTTATACCGGGATCTAAACACACAGGATCCTTAAAGCCCTACGCCCTTCTATTCTAACATCTTCATATATTTCAGAAAATGATTTATGGGATTCTGACATCTTTAGGGAGGGTGAAATACGCGGTGAAATATTCTTCTTCCTTGCCCTACTACTCTATATATTCTTTTTTTGCAGGTGGAATCTTTTCTGGCGTGTATTGATGATTCCAACAATTCATAATATCGTTATATCTTTCATCTTTCAGGAAAAAAAGGTTTTCATCTAAAAACGGGCATAATGGTGAGTCTAAATTCGTATGTGGGTTGAATCAATAGCTTGTTTTATTAAGGTTGTCTAATCTATCTTTATATTTTCCCTAACATAAATTATTAGATGTTATTTAAACCTGAGATTCTAAAAACTGAATAAATAATATTTTGCTTCCGAAGGTAACTATGTGGTCGTTATAAAGAACGAAAATATTTTATGTCTCCGATTTCAAAAATATAAAGACAGAAATCCGTTTCGGACATCAGGAAACTTTTTGGTTCCGTGTCTGTCGGTCTGTCGCTCAATTTTTGCGGAGCGATGGTAGTTCATAATCAGCCCATTGTTGGTCCCATAAAAGTTTCAACCTTCTACGTTCATTTGTTTCTCTTCTACATGCGCATAAACATACATTAATTTACACCTATATCTTCAAAAGTACTCATCGGATTTTTATTAAATTTAGATTGTTAGTCGAAAGTAGCCCGCAGATAGTCCCAGATTAATTTCAACTCTCTGCACTATTTAAATTTTCCAAATTTATGCTTAAAGGCGGGTATACACTAGAGCATTCGCCCCGAATGAGCATGCACTCGCCCCCCAATGAGCATGCGTTCGCCCCAATTTTCTTAGAAATGGACAGGGCGAGCCGAACGGAAATGCATGCTCATTCGGGGCGAATGCTCAAGTGTGCCCCCGCCTTTATTCATTTAAAAAATTTGACAAGTTTGATAAACGGGAAAATTAAATAAATTTGACAAACATTGGTTTTAAAGGCATAGAACCATTTAAGTATACGAAATAGGAAGCGAGGACGCCATATGCGACACTTATTGGCAGACTATTTTAAAACTTTTTTAAATTAGCTTAGAATTTAACTATATGCCATTCCTTTTAACCATCAATAAAAAGTTTGCTGTCTTAAGTTGAAATTTAATAATGCTACTTCAGATTAAATAAGTTTAAGACTACCATTTTGTTTGGGTTCTTCTTTTATAAACGACCATCACCATTTTCGAACCATAATTATACATTAAAGTTTATACTACTGCATACGCTTCATAAAGATATCTGCGACCATAATAATATGGTTGTATACTCTCTGTACAAAGCCCTACCCTATATTATGATGTCAGCACTTCATTTAATACATATGGGTTTTGATTAGGAGGAAAATGCCCAGTAAGGCACTCTATACGCTGCTGGTGATCATTATAGGAATATGCTGATATGGTAGTCGATTTGTTTATCAATGAAAAGGATGATAAATACGTGAGTATGGTTTGTAAATGTAATTATTTATATTTCATACGTATACATAGCTGTCACCTGGAATATTAAGTATGTCCCTTGATATATACTTAAGTAGATTATTGGCATTCTATCTAAAACTTATGGTAGCGATAGTATAGAGGATATCAGCTAATCCAAAGTGTCATATCTTAGAGGGGTTACATCTAATACATATGAAACGTGCCTTGGTTTCAGTGCTGCAGAATATTATAGCAGGATTAAACGTGTTTATGCCTGTTTGTCCTCATCCAAGGTTTAGATTTGCATACGACATATTCCAAGCGGAGTCGTCATGTTCATGGAAATGTAACACGACTATTCCTTGCCTGTACTAAAAACATATTGACATAACCTAATTATAAAATACTATTTTTTTTTTATCATGACGTCTTTTTATGATTTAACAAAAACAGGAAACATCAATTTATCCCTTGAAACAGTAGTTACAGTTATTATTATTAAGGCGTTAAGGAATATAAACCACCGATGTACATGTAATTTAAGGTAACTGTAATAATATACTGCTTATCAGCATTAATTAAGACTTCATTTATGTTTTATTTTTTATATATTTTATTAACTGTTAGTTGGTGTTTTAATGTCTTTTTTATGATTTTATTTGTGCTAACAGGTGTTTTAGATGTTCGAGGGTTAGCAGGTGATCAGATGGGAGGGGTGCTGAACTGGGGTTGGCAGGGCTTTAATACAACATCAACTGACTCTAGGTGGCAATTCGAGTTGGCAGTGCAAGGGGGAAAAGCCTCCGGATGATTTAGTGGTCAGGGCGAAGCTTTAATAATTAACGCACAAGGGCCTTTCTCTTCCTTAATGGATGCTATAACAGCTTCTCATCCCACGAAAACTGCACCTAGCCAAATGTCAGAAGGGGAGAATTTGCAGGGTCGCGAAAATCCTTAATTTGTCGGCATGTATAAGATAAGATATGCAGTACACGTTTCCTTCTAAACGCTGATGTTGACATTTCAGGTTCAAATATCCTAATAGCGATCATAATTCGAACTTAAGTCTACCAAAACTTAATATTTCATACAACATCCTCGTCATCATTATCTTGTGACAAAATGAATAAGCCAACAAAAAAATCAAACCAATATATATTTTTCTATGATATAAATAAAAACATTTTTTAGTCGTTGTGTTAGGAGATAAACAAATTAATAACTAAACTTTAAGCTAAGCAATAAATAAATTGCAACAAGTTATTTAGTTCATATTTTATCCTTCCATTTGCAATAATTACGGGCAAGTCGGAATCGCTAGATCGCAGCATTTGTCACGATTTATAACGAGTTGGGGTTGAGAATACATTTAGATTATCTAGAGGAAACTGTTTTACTAATTGGGTTAATCCTGAGCTTTTGAAAATCAGAAAATGTTTCAAAGGAGCTGCACATGACACGAGTTATTTCAGACTGTCATCATTATCTTGTGACAGTTTTAATGAATCTAACCCTGAGCAACATAGCAGTATTGATGAATCTCTTGAATAATGATTGAGATTTATATAACCTTAAAAAAGAACTCAAAAATATATTTAATTTGAATAAACAAACTCAGACCACAAAAGCATAAAATAGCACTTTTCGTAGTCAGTTTTGAGGACAGTTGAGACTAATTCATCTGCCCACTAAACAATAGTTTAAAAAAATCGGTCTGACAACTCGTATAAAAATTTCTCATATTCATAGTAAAGCCCTAGTATATTTTTGTACGAATTTATTTGTCGCGCAACATTGAATCAAATAATCCTATTTCAGACGGGACTCATATATTCAGCCCTGCTACATGTCAGATTCAAGTCACCTTGACGCAGACTCAGCCTGGACGCAACCCAGCAACAATGAATCCGAACAAAGAATGCAGTGGGCACTAAGCTTAAGGCGGAATTTAAATCCCATAATACATCGTTTTATTTCTTCATTTTATTTAAACAATTTAATAGTGTTCAACAGGCGATTGTTTACACTTCATTTTAGCTGGGTTCACACCAATAAACATTTGCGTTAGGTGTTAAATTTACTGTCACGTTCAACACAAACAGCCCGCACAACGTAAATTTTTTAAATTGGTGTGGACCTAGCTTAAAGTTTCTTATTTATTTTTATCAATATCTATCTCCCAGGAAAACAACTTGTATGGTTAGAATCATACTTAAACGAACTAAATTTTAGAAATTAGAGCGTAACTTGGTTTATCTACAATTGATACGAAATATAAACATTATATCTCTGTTTAGATGCGTAGAAAGTGATTTTTTACGTACTTGTATTCATTCCGCATGCGCGTCTCATAGTTCTGAAGAATTCCTCTTTTTTAACACCCTAGGGCGGTAAAGAAGAGGAATTCTTCAGCTTTACGCACGATTAGCGAGTTTGTTTACATTTAACAAAACTAATTTGCAGTTCTTTTATTAAAATAACTGTTTATATCGAGTTTTTAGTGAACAACAATAAGTGAATCAAGTGACTTTGACGAAAATGTGGAGAATAATACTCCTCCAGAAATAATTAATTCGGCAAAAAATACAACTAATGAATTAATGCCATCTTTATCAAGAGAGAGATACGAACTTACATACAGCAAGTTTATTTTTTTCTGTATTTATTATTTAAATCTAACAATCGTAGATAAAGTACGGTACGCAACTCGTGCGAAAACGGCATTTTGCATTGCTCGTGTGGTTTTACCACCCTCGCTGTCGCTCGGGTGCAAACTCCACACTCGCATGAAAAATGCTACTTTCCGCACTCGACGCGTAATGTACTATTTCCGGTGACATCCGCTTCACGAAGGGCTTTAAGTCCGACATTTCGCTTCCACTACTGGAAAAACCTTCACGGGAGTGGCGCAAGTGTTGTTGACTCAAAGCAAACAATATACATACGAGTATATACTGACGACTGGAGGGAAGATCGGCGTATTTATACTGGTTTTCTAGACCGCAGATTGTACCTGGATTTCCCGGAGGTTCCATTATTCCGGAGAACTTTAAGAGAGAGGATGGTTTCACCCCTTCTCAGACCTGGAAACCTCTGGTCTTGGTCAGCAGCTGCGCCAGGCAGATAGCAAGAGCCGGCGCCAGCCACAATCACTTCCCGACTTAATACATCACCCGCCCGAAAAAGAAACACCAACGAAGGCAGCAACCCGACTGCATCATCCCGTCAAAGGATTACCCCGAATAACGGAACCCGGAAAATCCAGGTACAATCATCGGTCCAGAAAACTAGTATAAATACGCCGTTATTGATATATAAATTTATTGATTACATTTCAGCATGATTTGTATATCGTCGGAACTATTTACACTTTAATTTCATTTTATTTTTTACATTTTATTGTTTCTCTAGACAGACATTTTTAGAAACCATTTTTTTGGACTCAGGTTACATTAAAACATCCTCGTAAATCCACTAAAATTTCAAAATCTATCTGGTATCTTCAAACTATCACAATACTTTCTTTCTATTGATACTACAAATATGATAAAGTAAAAAAGGTAATACAACCAAACTTCTTACAACCTTACTTAGTAAAATGGGAAGATCAAAAAGATTCATTTGTGATTACAGCCTTCTAATTGTGTTTCTCAAAATTGTTAGAGGTAAGAAGTGATTTTAGTTTCTGTAAATAAACACGGATAGTACATACTATGAATGCAATATTGCTTATTAGTATTACAGTAATAACATTTTTTTGTATTTCAGTGAAGGGTGAAAACAGAAAGGATCAAATAATACCATTGACACTTATAGCTTCTTTCTTCAACTAGCTTATGCAATTCTTACTTTATTTTTGCTGAAATTGCTATTATCTTCGTTTTCATAGGTAATACCTACACATTCGAGACTACGAAGTATAACCGTGTGGAAAATCATATCAGCCGCCTCTTTTCTGCAAGAAAAAAAGTTAGTTTTTCATATTTTTCTTTAAGATTTCGATATTCATATTCCTCTCTCTTTTACTTGTAGTATGAATTTATCCCTAGTTCTTCCACTTTTATTCTTGTTTTTGATCTAGAAGCTTTTCCATTAAGCTTTGAGCCAAATCCTTCCTTTTTTCCTGGGCCTTTTCCATTATTCCGTATTATGGAAAAAAGGTTATGTGAAAAAAAGGTTGGAAAAAAGAGTAAAAAAAAGAGAAAAAATTGGATATCCAATAGGGGTAAAAGACTTCTTTTTTTTTCTCCTCTGCACCTCCATTGGTTTTTATATGAGGTGAGTGTTTTGTGTATATATATGCTCGGACCTTTTCAGCGCTTTCATAATACCTTCTTATTCCAATCTACAATCTCCATAATACTGTAGAATCCTGAAGAGATAACATAAGAAAAATCTTGAAGAACTAAAGGGCAAAAAATAATAAAAGTGAATATAGATAGTAAAAGTCAGCGTCAGAATCCTAGAGCTTCTTATCATTGCAAGAAATAGGTATTACAGTCAGAAATATTACCATATATACTCGTAGTATGTATATTCATATACACACATATATATTGTATGCAAGTAGGTCATCCATATAGTACCTGTAAATAGTGTTTTTCCGTGGTAGGCTGTGAAATAGTAACTTTAGAGCCTAAAAAACATAGCTAAAATCCATTTTTTCATTACGTGGACTTAAAAAATCTTTTCATTACTCCTAGCTGTAAAGAAAAAATCTTTTACGTCCTAGGCACTAAAAGATTTTTTCTTTACGGCGGGTAGTTGTCAAAACTTCCGTTAGTAGTGCTGCAGTCTTTGTAGAAATGCTTCTAGTACGATAAAAATCCGCTAGATGTCAATGCGTTTTGTTTATCTTTTCTTATAGTGTAGCCTCATTTTAAGGTATCTCTTTTTAAGTCTTAAGTATGTACTAATATTTGTTATTATTATATATTGATTAGTGATTAATATTTAATGTTTTTTCATTGTCTGCTACCTCGGAAAAAATAGCATATGCTACGCGACTTTGAAGTGTTTTTTCTTTACCTTGGCAATATTTACTGTCTCGCTTCGCTCGACAGTAAATGTAATTGCCGCGGTAAAGAAAAAACTCACTTCACAGCCTTGTAACATAATATACTATTGTCTATAAATACGAGTAAGATATTTACTTATTAGGTTTTTGTACGAGGTACAAAAAGAAACCTTATTTTAACCTGTCTGTTTGTCTGTCCTTTGGCATGTTTCAATTCATAAACTATTGTAGCTAGGAACAGGTTCATCTCAGCATTTGTGACCCCTGTACACTTTTTGGATTTTTCACACTTTATATTTCCAAGATAGGCCAATATGACGGGCGACTAAAAAAAAGATTTTTAGTCACCAGGACATGTTATACATGAATTTAAAGGTCTTAAAGTGTATAAAAAGAATATTCAACTATTAAAATTTCACACTTAATATTTACATGGTGGCGGCCAATATGGCGGGAGACCAAAAGGAAGTTTTTAGTCACCAAAACATGTTATACATCAATTTAAAGGTCTTGAAGTGAAGAAAAAGAGAATATCCAACTATTAAAATTTTACACTTAATAATTTTAACTTAATCGTACAGAAACCGGCAATTATCGCCTCACGTACCTACTTACGTGGAGCGCGCCTTACTTGTTATTTTAATCATTACTTCATACTTTACAAACCTTTTATTTCTTAACATTCAAAAAACTAAGTTAATAACATTCTCTCTTTAAAAAAAAGGACAACCCAAAATAACCAATAACTTAATAATTAACGATTAAAATTAATTCTCGGCCAACTAACAACTACAAACACTTAAGCACTAAAAGACCTCATTAAAAACGAGGAGAATAAAATAATATAAAAAAAAAGTTAGAAAGACATAAACAAGTAGAAAAAAGGTAAAAGGATAACAGAGGTGGGAGGTAACATACGCATAGAGGAAGGAAAAGAGAATGAAGCTTCCAACCCAACACACGAGTGTGTCAGATATTACCTCCATGATCACCTAAAACCAGATTACCAACCAAGTACACAAATAAAAATTAAGTTTTATAAAGATTAAATAGATTAGCAAGTTGGAAGTTAGTAGGTTAAGTAGCATAAGCATTATTAAAACAGACATTAGACCAGAAATTACAACAGTTATCAGATTTTTTTAATGGGAATCATCTCCATCCACCTAAGCTATTCTCATTGGTTTTTCTACTACATATATGGTGATATCATGCAGATCAAAGTTGTGCTTCCTATCCAAGGCATGTGTTTAGCTAGGGCTGTGACCTTTTTCACTCTACTGATGATTTTTATTCTTCATTATTTCAAAGGCCGATCATACTACTTCTTTATATAATACTAGCAGTCAAGCCCGTGGCAATGGGCTTAATTTTATATTTATATAATAAAAAAAGTAAAATTAAGTAAATTAATTTAGAGAAGTTATTACATCTTTTAAGACCAACAAATCATAAACATTTATTTTTATTCGAAGAAATGTGGTTGCCAACAATATAATTATATAATTTCGATTATATAAATGTATACATATTATATATACTATATATATATATATATATATATATATATATATATATATATATATATATATATATATATATATATATATATTACACAATTTGTGAGAGACACCAAGGGATGTGCCACGCAAGCGTGACCCATAGGAACTGTTCCAACATCAGACATTGCGTCATTAAGATATTGGCTCGGCATTACGCCATGTCCTGCATCGTTTCGTCGCGTCCGACTCATCGCGGTATGAGCGCACGCGGTATGAGAGCACGCTCGTCTCTGATAAGTCCTATATCTGATCTTCTTGATCTAGTATAGGTCCAGAGTTGGGAGGGCATCATCGGGCCCCTGACAGCGAGCAATGCAAAATGCCGTTTTTACACGAGTTGCGTACCGTACTTTATTAACGATTGTTAGATTTAAATAATAAATACAGAAAAAAATAAACTTCCTATATGTAAGTTCGTATTTCTCTTTTGATAAAGATGACATTAATTCATTAATTGTATTTTGTGCCGAATTAATTATTTCGGGAGGCGTGTTATTCTCCTCAAATTCGTCATAATCACTTAAATCACTCTATTATCTTAACTCACTTAATTCTTCTTTTTTACCACCCTAGGGCGGTAAAAAAGAGGAATTCTTCAGAATTATGAGACGCGCATGAGCAATGAATACAACGTAACGTAAAGAATCACTTTCTACGCATCTAAACAGATATACAATGTTTATACTCCGAAACAATCGTAGATAAAAGTTATTTAGTTTTAAGTTAAGGTTTCTCTGTATGCGTTGTTTCATAAATACTCTAAACAAACCTGTACATCAAAGGCGCGCAAGTATTAACAAGCGTAAAGACAAAGCATTTCATTTGAAGGAATTTATGTAAAATCTGTTATCATAATGTAACGTAATTTTACAGGTTGAAGATTATTAAAGGTATTCAAAGAGAGAAATTTCATGATGATCAAACTTAGTTGTACTTCAAGTTTGATAAAGCCTCAGGTGATTTTAACTCTCAACACGAAAACTTGATGTAACTTTAACTATAATAGATTAAGAAACTTAAGCTTCTTTCACTCACTTCTAATGTTAATATAACTCTAGATTGCTTGTACGTTACCGAGTCCCTCTCAATGGTGGATTAAATACATATAATATGTAACAGCAAGTTGAAGATTACTGTTGTGAATACCTTTGATCCCTTTACAAACATATACTCTCTTCATACCAACTAACTTTAAACACAAATCTCGTATATTATAATTAACAGTTTTAATATAGCAGGCAAGTAGCACTCAAGTAGAGTTAATTCAAAATAAAGGTAAAGGGCGATATGCAGATGAAAACAAGATCGTAGGAATATAGATTGGACTTTGGCTACTTGATTTTGAACCCCTTTTGAATGGACAAAAACGTACATAGTTTGCTTGGAGTTAATGGTATACATTCTATGATGTTATCCTAGCCACCAGCTGGTAACTATTCTCAGACTTCGAGACACTTTGATACCGTCTCTTTACCAATGCCTAGAGTGCTTTCAAAGCTTCAAATATGCAGATTAAGTTCTCTGTTTAGATAGACCTCTGTTGTATCAAAGTTACCGCATCCACCGACGACCGACGCAAAGCACCCAAGGGACTCTTTGTTTCTTAATGACCTAATATCCATAAATCCTTTCAACTTATCTTCTAATCGCGAATGGTTAAGTCGAAATATCGCTGTTAAAGATTCATAACACTTTATCTTGCTTATACCTATTTAAATTTGAACCCTGAATCTTATGCAAAGCTAGTTATATCCACTTTTGGCTAAATTTATAGCACATTTAAATACATTTATTTTTATTTTCCTCATTGCACGTATAGATCTTCTCTCTATGAATCTCACGCTGCTTAACTCTTCTAGGGTCAATTTTATCTCTATCTATTGAAATTATACGTTAGTTACGATCTAAAGAATGGCTTTAATGTCACGTAGTTTTCAATTACGATAATCGATTTAAATCGCAACTAGTTAACTCCAATGATTTCTGAGAAATGAATGTAGGTATTTGTAAAATTTTTAGAAACAATTATATTTATTAAACAACGTCCCCTCCTGTCACTTTGATTGGTGGCGCTGCCAGATACCTCGGTGGTGCCACCAACTCTGTTACTCTGTTTGGTGGCACCACCAAGGTGTCTGGTAGCTCCACCAAAAGGCACACACACGAACCCTTTACACCAGAATCGTGCAACCACATAGAGTGAAAAGAAAGAAGAAAGAAAAGAACGTGGTTTTTGCCTGGCAAGAAACCAACAGGCTTGGAGACAACGTTGGTGCGGCTCTTGTGAGGAGAGGAGAGATACCAGAGCAGCAACCGAAGTCTAGTTGCCGCTCTGGTCGCATACAGAGTCGGTTGGCCCCGCGTAATAGTCGTAGTAATAGTCCCGGCGTAATAGAGCCCATAATATAATTTCTATTTCTGACCTGGTGCTGGTGGTGCGCCCAAGATGGTTCAACAACCATGCGACCAAGATGTTTAAAGAAGGCCTAAAGCCTAGAGGCTTTACTCTAATCCTGTACTCGCAACAAACTTGTAAGGAAACCATAGTGAAAGCAGGTTAGAAAACATTTATTCATTTTTAAGTTTGGGAACCAAGCTGATCTACAAGATCTCCGGAGTGTGGTTTTTTTAACTAAATAATGAACTAGGACTTCGCAACTTTCAATGACGATAATGACTAAGGTATACAATTATTTAAAAAGAACAGGCGAACTCATTAAGATAGTTGACCGTAATTAAAATGATGTCCCAAATAAAACAAAGTTGAACTTTGAAACATTACATCGCTAACTTGGAAACAAAAAAAAAAATCGTAAAGTAACAACATTTTCGCTCCCGCTAACCTAAAAATAAAAATTAACAACAAATTTATTTTTCTCACAAAACATATTTTATCAAAAACTAAAATTATTTTATATTTTCTAAGAGGTGTAAAGAGGGTCAAGGTCAGAATTTATATTTATAATTAGAAAGAAGCTTAAGTAGAGAAATAATATATATATATATATATATATATATATATATATATATATATATATATATATATATATATATATATATATATATATATATATATTATATATATATATAAAGTGTTGACTACTTATAATAAAGCACTATTTGGTAACTAAGAACATTTTTCTAAGAAGTATCTTAATAATAAGATAAATAATATTACTTTCTTATGACTTAGATAGTTCACGGAGAATGTTCTTAGTTGGCAGACAGTGTTTCATTATAACTTGACAACACTTTATTTTTATCCTCCTTCCTTACATCTTTCCTTTAATAAACTGAAACAACTTGTTTCCTTTTTTTCAAGATCCAAAAACAAAAACAAAAAAAAAAAAAAAGATTTTTTATTTTATATTTAAACTACTTCTTTTAATAATTTGTTGAAGCCAATTTTGTGTTCAGCTTCTCTTTTGTTAAAATAAAAGGTCTTACTGAACATTTTATTTTTTTATCTTCAGAGGAGGGGAATTTATCAAAGAAATTTAAATTAAACGACTACAATAAAAAACATCTACGTTCCTTGGTAAAAAAACGAAGCTTCCTTTTTTTTCCTTATTCCATAATTTTTTATTATTTTATAATTATATTCCTCTTACTGTTTCTTTTACATATACCTACTGATCAACAAAAGCAGTACTCTACTTATCTAAATGAAATATGATTACCATCTTGGGAATTAATTATTTCGGGAGGAGTAATATTCCCCTAATTTTCATCATAATCACGTAAATTACTCACTGTCTAAAAATCTGTCAAAAGTCTTAACTCAAGTCTAAAAGTCTCATTTCACTAATAACTCGATATAAACAGTTACTTTAATTAAACTAACAGCAAATTAGTTTTGTTAAATGTAAACAAACTCGCTAATCGTGCGTTAAGGTGAAGAATTCCTCTTATTTTCCGCACAAGGGCGGAAAGAAAGAAGAATTATGAACGCGCATGCGCAATGAATACAACTACGAAAAGAATCACTTTCTACGCATCTAAACAGAGATAAAATGTTTATATTTCGTATCAATCGTAGATAAAGCCAAAGCTCTTTTACAGAGTAACAGTGTCCAACCTGTTTAATGTACCATTATTACTCAATATGTTTAAATGATTTTACACGTTAAAAAATTCTGTTAAACAGCAGACAAATACCAGTTCTTTTTACTAAAAAATGGTTATATACATCTTCAAGTAGATAATAATTATACTAAGCACACACGAAAAAAAGAAAAATGATTAAAAGTTTATTACTTTAATTAGGTTGATAATTTTTAAATTTTACCAGGTGACAATTTTTATTCTGTTTGTTTTACCCCTGATTGTATAACCTATGGCAAAGAGCTCACAAGAGAAAAGTTTATATTAGCCTTACTTTATTATTAATATTGTTTATCAAGTAAAGTCAAAACATCTTGAAAGTTATTCTAGAAGAGAAGAAGTCAACTCTTTTTCACACCTTATTTAAATATAATTCAAGAATTTTCAATAGCTTTATTTAAATAAAGGTTGTTTACTATTTAAATATTAAAAGTTTTTCTTCAAAGAGAGAAAAAAAACATAATACATATACGGAACTTGTCTGTGTTTTCTTTTCATATACTTAACATTTGTACACGAATAGTGAAGAGAAAATGTACAATATATACATTTATATATATATATATATATATATATATATATATATATATATATATATATATATATATATATATATATATATATAAAGTTTTTGTTCCATTATCTGAAAAAGTGAGAAAACGTCGTCACTTTTCCAGTAAAGCTTGACAGGGGTCTGGTCAGGATATATTATTTTCTTTTTCAACCACAGAGTAAGAGTAAGTAAAAAAAAAAAAAAAAATCTTTTTAACAATTTTCTCTCATAACACATATCTTTCCACTTGACTTTTCTTTCCTTTTTCCCTCCTTTATCAACTCTTCTATCTCTTTTCATTTCACATAGATGCTGTAGGTCTTGAAGAGGCGTCTTAGACGTAAAATTACTGAAAGCTTTAGCTGTGAAAAAAGTCAAACGAGATGAAAATATAATGTGAAAAGACGCGTAGTGAGAAAAGAGGGCTTGTATTCATGCTTTATTGCACCCTAACCAACTTCGACCTATTCGACCTCTTTGCATACCAAATGGTTTATATTTTTTTAACATGCTTTTCTTGTGGATTTTTTTTTTTTTTTTTTTTAAATAATAATTTCAAAGCTTTTTTTCTCTTTACATGCTGCAGTATTGAAGTTGAAATAATCGATTGAGTTGTTTTTAATTCAAATTTTATGTGAATATCTTGTGCTATACATGAGCATGCGCATCTTTGTTAATTATTCACAATAAAAAATAAATTAGTTGGACTTAAATTATATTTTACTCTTTGAGTATTTATCATTGAATACTCCGATTGATTGACCATTACCTGAATGCATTCCAGATTACTTATTAACAAATAGTGTTAATAATGATTAAGCTTCAGGAAAATAATATATACTATTAGGGGCACCTTTATTTAATAGATATTTTAATTTCCATTGGAATTATAAGGCTCTCCGGAGTATGTCCAACACTTTAGCGGCCACGACAGAAGCTCTACTCTTGAAATCTTCAGCAGTTCTCAAGTGTAGGCCTGAAGAATAAAATTTGACTCCTAGATATTTATATTCGTTTTTCCTTTCAACTACATGGTCCCTATACATTAGTTGCTTTATACCTTTGGACAATGGACCTGAGTGGAAAATGACTGCTTTTGTTTTTTATATATTGACTTGCAAATCATTCATATCATATTGACTGTAGTCAGGTAGAACATTTATTGCATTTTGAGCGTCTTTCGTAGTGAGAGCAAAGATGACTAGATCATTCAGCATGAAGCAATGATATATAATTTTTACTCCAACTCATATTTAATCCGCAGAGTAATCTTTTTTTCAAAATTATCTGTAATATCAGATAGGCACAACAGAAAAATGAATTGGCTCAAAGAGTCGCCCCCTAAAATATCTTTATTTACACTTATGGCGTCCTCCTCACTCTCATTCGTGTCTAAGACAACTTTGGCTTCCCCATACAGTGCTCTAATTAGCCTAATTATTTTTGCGCTCATCTCAAGATAAAACAGTTTATTCCACAATTTTTCCTGATTTATAGAACCAAAAGCCCGTTTGAAAACCACAAAAGAGTTTGCCACGTTTCTTGGCGAGTTGGAAATTGATAGCAGCTTCACCCACGACTTTGTCTAAATCCTGCTTGTTCCTCAGGTATTATATTTTCTTGATCTGCCTATAGTTATAAAGATTGAGTAGATAGTGTTCCCATTCAGGTGGCAAAATTCAGGTTAAAAAGTTCATATTGTATACCATCGCATCCTGGGCATTTACCTTTACCTGCGTGTTTAATGATAACTAATGATAGTGATGCTATCGTCTATTGGAACACTCCTATACACTCCTGCACTAGTCCTCATGCGGTCGAACTTAATTTATTTCATGTTTATAATTCCAATGGAAATTAAAATATCTATTAAATGAAGGTGCCCCTAATTGTATATATTATTTACCTGAACTCTATTGTACAAAGTTATGTTTATAAACAATAAATTATTTTGATTGCTTGATAGACGATAGCAGCCGGCCTCTAATAAAATCTTCTGATTCTTCTGTTTAGTATAATTATTCAGCTAAATCACATAATACTACTAATTAGGTGTCGTAAATAAATTTAATGTTTCATAAAACTCAGCTTTCAAATTTATTGTATTTTCACCCTTAACCACACATGCTATAAAGATTTATAGTACCTTGCAATTGAACCTTAATCCTCTTCTATTTCCTCCAGATTTTATCAAAAAACAAGTTTGATTGCTAACGCTAACGTTTCGTAACCAGTATGTAGCAATCTTTGCACTCAGTGATGTGGGCATCTATACGCACCCAATGATAAGGCCATCTTCGCACCCAGTAATGTGACCATCTTCACACTCAGTGATGTGACCACCTTGGCACCCAATGATGTGGCCATCTTCGCACCCAGTGATCTTCAGGGAAGGGGATACAGTTCTAAGGATGCAATAACGTTAGCTTGAGGGTTGGGCAAAGAGGTGAGGTTTATATATTCGATAAAATTAATTAATAATATTTAATAATAAATTGCTGATTATGATTATATACTAATTGTAACTTTAAAGCGGAAAACTCTACCTGATTACTTTTTAAAGGCACGTGTTTCGTGTTTCCTTGGACCGTTTCTACCAATAACTTAGTTTAAACACGAGAAAGAATTGTTATATAATCCAGACATGTTGCTTAATTAGATATATAATTAAATCCAATGGGTTTAAATAAACTATAATTTATTATAACTTAACTCAGGTTAAAAATACATAGACCAAGTTTACCATTCTTTTCGTCTCTGTCTATAGAGGTAGATATATAAACTTACTTTACTAAAGAAAATAACGTGTGCCAAGTGGGTGTGACAAATAGCTTCCTCATATCCATGACATGACTGTATAGATCATTCAATTTGCATTCTGTGTATTGTCTTGCTCACATCTGGGGATCAATCACTAACTATCCACCAATAGGTGTGTGATAAATTTATTTTAGAAAATTAAATGTTAATGTTTTGGCATGCGCAGTGACTACTAGTGATCCAATCACGAATAAATTCATATGGCATTATTTAACGTTCAATCCTCAACTATCCACCAATTCTAAGCCAGGTTCGTCAGACCTTGATAAATAGATGTCTGGCAGATTTTTAAATCCAATTAAAATGACATTCATACAGGACATTCCTTGAAAATTTCATCGAAATCGGTTCAAAAATTGTGAACATTTTTTTGCGCGTATCAAGGATCTACATATACGCATGCTCAGTGGCTACGACAGGTCCGATCAAGCTGAAATTCATATGGCATCATCTAAAGTTCGATCCTCAACTATCCTCTAAATATGAGTGAATTCGCGTTTGCGCCTGCGCAGAGGCTACTACTGTTCCGCAAGCGATGAAATTCATAGAGGACCATCTAAAATCTAAGGCCTAACTCACGTACTCAATGAAAATTTCATTAAAATCGAATGCAAATTGTGGAAGATATGCGTGTGGCAAAGATTCGTAGACACACAAAAATGATAAAATGTTCGCCTCCCAAAAGTGAACACAATGCTTTCGCTACCTTTGGTAAACACGCAAGCAATAAAATGAGTCAAGACTCAAAAAGAACGTAAGCTAGATTAATTACGTGAAGTTAAACGTCACTAATATACTGAAAAAACTTCCCTTCTGACTCGCAATAATCACGTGCGTTTCTACTCACGTGCTAATTTCTAAGGGTTTTCCTTCTTTTCTTTAAAGAAAGTTGATACTTGAAAACACATTTATGATTAATGCTGGGAAGTTTTTGTAGCCTGACAGATCTATTCAACAGATATTATCCAAACGAAAAAGTTTATACCTAACTTTAAAATTACAAATTAGTAAACTTTTATCCGACAGTAACTAGATAGATTGTAATTAGGGAGTGACAGTGAAACTTAATTGTTCTTTATTAAGAAGAAACTTTTAAATTGACTTTAAACATCCGACATATTTCATTCAACTGTTAAATAATTTGGATAACTCTTAAATATTTATTGCTGTAAGCCAACCAGGGTTTCAAACGCGGTCCAGTGGCATAACCACTGTGCTACCTTTAGGTTTACAACACAGAAATATTTATAATTCTGGGGCCACACCCACAATTAAAATATGAGTATAGACTAATTTTGTTCTTGCCAGTCCTAGTTATATAATTTGCTTGTTATATTGCACAAATATTAAACATTTAGGTAAAACAATTTATCTTTTTTGTAAGAATGGATTTATAAAGTCGTCAATATTTGTTCCCTGGATTGTTTTCTTCCAACAATGTAGGTACAAGAGTAAAATACACAATACAATCTGCAGCAAGAAAAAATCATCTTTGTTCAAGTCTTCTTTGAATAAGGTTAATGAGTTTGTATTAGCATTACTAGAAAAGAATCTTTGTCATAGTATTTTTCTTTTTTTTTTACTTTATTTTAAAGTTATTGTTTACAAACTGAAATAGGGTAGGATTAAAGAATGGAGAGACTAAGAAGATATAAAGGATGTATTAATGAATCATCTTCCAATTCCCTAAATGTCTGATGAACCAAACCTATAACCCTATTGATTGTATTCACCGTTTCCAACTGCTGCTAAACAGAAAGTTTAAATCAATATTCCGTTCCCAATTCCACCACAGATTCCTTTCCAGAAAACCAACTAAATATTAAGAAGTTTAATGCAACTAACTCTAAATGACTTATCGGTTTAAGTAAATTTAGGGGAAAAGTGCAGATAAAAGAGAGATCGTTGGCTTTGAATTCCGATAAAGTGGTCTCATATTTTCAACTCTCTCGACCTCTAAAATTCTTTAGAGTGAGTGAACTTATCTCCTCCCTAAGCACTAACTTATCTATAAGCTTTCCAACTCTGTCGAAGTTTAACTTTGCTCAGGGCCCCTGCCTTCGCTATCTAAGGGTTGAATTCTGTTCTGATTCAAGCCCGTTTCTAATATCTTAGAGATATTAACTCCATTTTCAATCTTTCTCTTAACTCTGACTCCAAATATTAAATTTTCGTAATACCTTAATAACTTAGATCGCAATAATATTGTTTTCAAAACATTAATTACTTTTAATCTGTCTGTCATAACAAAAATGTATATAAACAATTTGATATTACCAAATATTCAGTCTTAATAACCAGTTTACGTCATTTAGCCTGCTGCTCATGGAAGCAACAGCTTAAGTTAACACATATTAAAAAAAAAAATCGAAGTAGATTATTGTTTCATAAAATATGTTTTTTGTGTCCAAAGTCTTGATTGTTGATTGCCCCGAAATATTATTATTAACTGAAGAAAAATGTCGAGACAATCTTCTACTGAGACGTTTGTACCACTGGAAGACCTATATTTTAGAAATCTACTTCATTAACGAGTTATAAATTATTTGACGAGTGATGGGCATAATGTGATTGTATATGGATAAATGAAAAACAATTTTGTTAACACACTCAAAGATGAAATGTAATGGGAAAGAATATAATGTAAAGAAGACAATCAAACAATTGATTATATTTTATTTTATGAAATTTTGACATTTTTATGTTTAGGCTATGGAACATAAGTCAAAAACGTTATGTTACTTTTAGCTTAAAAACAAAGAAAAATATAACAGGGAGTTAAAAAGCTGTAGGAGGTGTGTAATCCAGTCTCCAGCTGTTGGGCCTTCCTCCACCGCACGTCATAGGGCCGAAGAGAGTCAAAAAGATTTATACGTGTGACAGGGAAGTAGGAAAGTACAGGAGCTTGCCATCAACTCTCAGCCCTCTCGGCCTACCTAGTATGAAGGCATACTAACAATTCATAGAAGTCGGGCCGGCGCCTTTGAATTCAGTCGTTAGTAATCAAGCCACGGCAGTGCCGGTGTGGTGATAAGAATAAAAATTATCTTCCATCTACTTTTATCAATTACTTTTTCTATACATTTGACAGTTTTACTGCCTACGCTATTCAGATCTATCCAATTTTTGACCTGCCACTTACAGCATACAATACATTGATAAATTTAGGTTAGTTTGTCACCTTACAAAACGGCAAATTATAAATACACAATTAAGATGAGATGATTATAAATGACAATTGAATGAGCGCAGTGAACAAACCATAGTTGGACAGCTAAACTTTTAAATATCATATATACCCTTTAATTATTATAATTGTAAAAGTTAATATAAAATAGGTAACATTTTTATGTCGACAACCCTATTTTTGCATAATTTTATTATTAATATTATACAACAATTTTTTACAGGGTTAGTTTTTGTTTTATTCCAGAACTAAACTACAAATTGTATTATTTACAAAGGTGTTCATTTAATCAGTCTTGTATTTTTTGGTAAATAAATTGAATTCAAACTCGTAACATTCTGGAGTTTAGAGGCAAAAAAACCTTTGCATCTGATAAACCAAAACTTTTTAATTCAGTACCGTAATTTTATACGAATTTAAATTATTCAAACACAAGGTAATAATATGCTTCAAACTCGAAGTCTAGACTCCTGCTACCTCGTCATTGGATGAAGTATATAAATATTTATAAAATGTAAAATAGTTTTTTTTTTTTTTTTAAACTTTAGTTATGAAAACTTTCATTAAAATTCATCTTTTAACTAGATCCTTTTGTGATAAACATCTCTTCCGTCTAAAGAAAATAGCTTCATGAAACATGGTGATTTATTAAAATTGTCTTTTATTATTCCTCAAAAAAAGTATTAAAGTTATATTATAAAAAAATGTAAAAATTTGAGAATATTTGCAAAATTAGTAAAAATTAAGGCATCAAGAATTAAAAAAAAAAAAAATTAGTAAAATTATTTATAATAAATCTGTATATTTCGGAGGAAACGCAACTGCGAATGATTTTAGTCAAATAAAAAAAATAAAAAATAGTAGGATAATAAAATAAATTTTGAACTCACGCATCAATGAACTAGACTAGCTTCTATTCTGTAAATTTCTAAACCTGGTATCGGCGTGAAAATAATTCTGCAGTAAAAGGAATAATGGAGGTAAACAAATAAGGATAATAAATCACAAACACTATTACTAGATAGATGAATTAATTAGTATAATATTTTCATAAACCATAAATAAAATACATAAAAATACAGACTGGTTTCGACTAAAATACAGACGTCGTCAGTGTGATCATACATTGACGATGACTATTGTAGTCGAAACCAGTCTGTTTTTTATTTATGGTTTATGAAAATATATTATTAATATATATATATATATATATATATATATATATATATATATATATATATATATATATATATATAATTAATATATATATATATATATATATATGTCACGCTTGCGTGGCACATCCCTTGTGCCTCATTGTCTCTCACTACACAAATTGTGTACCTTATTGCAGTGTGCAAAAACACGGTATTACATTGCTGATATATATATATATATATATATATATGCTGATATATATATATATATATATATATATATATATATATATATATATATATATATATATATATATATATATATATATATATATATAATGAATAAATTCTCGACCGTAAATATAAACAGAAACAAACAAAACTCAGGTTTCGGTCACAAAAATCGTCACTATGTTACAATCCCGACGTTTCGGTTTTTACTTAAAACCTTCTTCAGGGGCCTAAAAAACAAACGAAATACAAAAAACCCATGAAACAAACACTCATGACTATCAAAACGGAAATAAAACTAAGAAGCTACTACACAATAAATATTAACCCAAGACCTAAACTCACCGTAAAACATCTAAACAACGACTGACCAATTCTCACGCGTCAAGACCTATATATACGGAGAAAAACCACAGCCTCCTTGATTAAAAACATACATTTTTTTTTTAAATATAATAATAACAGTCTTCGTAAAAAACAATAAAATAAAATTCTCCTACCCCCCCGGTATTCCTAAAATTAAAGACAAGGAAAAGAGCAAAGCTAGAAAAGATATATATATATATATATATATCGAATTTTGAGTAGTTACCGCAAGTTTGTACGTTATCAAATGAGGATATCCCTACCGTCAATACTTGCTTGATCTGGAGATCACTGGACCGGTTTCGGCTAAACGCCATCATCAGCAGAGTCGAAGTATCTCGTAGCACTCAACACACTTATCGAGTCTACATGAGAGAATGAAGTTGACTTCATTCTCTCATGTAGACTCGATAAGTGTGTTGAGTGCTACGAGACTTCGACTCTGCTGATGATGGCGTTTAGCCGAAACCGGTCCTGTGATCTCCAGATCAAGCAAGTATTGACGGTAGGGATATCCTCATTGGATAATATATATATATATATATATATATATATATATATATATATATATATATATATATATATATATATATATATATATATATATATATATATAGAAATAGAAATAGGGTTAAGGAACTTGTCAAAGAACGGCCATCCTTTAGGTCTTGTAGATAGGTTTTGGAATGAATACTTAAATAATTCTCAAAATGCAAATACTTCAGTGGTTCCGAAGAAGTACTTCAAATTCCCTTATGTACATGGTTTGTCAGAGTGTGTGCAAAAAATGTTTAGAAGAAAAATGCCTGATGTAGCATTAGCTTTCTACAATGGGAAAAAAGTGAGTTCTTTGTTTTCAAATCTAAAGGATAAAATTCCTAAGGGTTTACAGTCGAATGTGGTGTACTCTGTTACGTGTAATGATTGCGATCAAAATTATTATGGCGAAACAAGCCGTTTTGGCAAAGAACGATCATATCAACATGAATATAGCATAAGAACTAATAAGGTTAATGTTACTGCGCTAGCGGCTCATGCTATTAATAAAAAACACACTTTTGATTTGCCAGGTATTTCTGTTGTAGCTAGAAAAGCCGATGAGTTTAGGAGAAGAATTCTTGAAATGCTTCACATTAAAAAGGATTCTAATTCTCTGAATTTTAGGAGTGATATTGAGAATTTGAATGTGATTTATTCTGGATTGTTGTAATGTTTATTTCTTTTTTTTCTCCCTGCGTTCCCCGGGCTTTGCTAATTTGTATGTTGATTTTTACTTATTGTTCTGGTCTTATATCTTCTTCTGCTGATTACAATACTCAGATTCTTTCCCTAGCTCAAGCCCACAAACGATTTATTTAACAGCCAATAGATGTTCTGGTTTTTAGAATGTTTTATTAGAAGGACCCGGGTCCGCCCAGCCTAATTGAGGTTTTCTGTGGTTTCCCTCAATTTACTAGGCGAATGCCAGGTTGGTCCCCTCTAAAGCCAGTCCACAGACTGCCTAGGATACTTGTTTACTTCTGTAAATCTTTTCTAGCTTTGCCCTTTTCCTTGTCTTTAATTTTAGGAATATCGGGGGGGGGGGGGGGTAGGAGAATTTTCTTTTATGTTTTTTTAAAGGAAGACTGTTATTATTATATTTAAAAAAAAAAAAAAAAAAAAAAAAAAAAAAAAATATGTTTTTAATCAAGGAGGCTGTGGTTTTTCTCCGTATATATAGGTTGACGCGTGAGAATTGGTCAGTCGTTGTTTAGAAGGTTTACTGTGAGTTTAGGTCTTGGGTTAATATTTATTGTGTAGTAGCTTCTTAGTTTTTTTTCCGTTTGAAGTCATTTTAGGGTGAGTTGTTTTGGTTGCCTTAGCTTAGCAATAACAAGTCATTTTAAGGTGAGTTGTCGCCATCGGGACACTACTCGACTAGCTATATAAATGATATAGGATAAAGTAAGAGAAGCTTACACCCTTCGTTCTTCATGGGGTACGAAGTTTTCTAAATTTCTCAACTTGTCCACTTTACCATTCCCTTTAAAAAAATTCACTTATTTTTTCCGAAAAATATATATTTTTGAATTTGAGTCTTAACGCAGTGACAGGAATGAAGAATCAAGGAGGTCCTCATGACAATCTCGATTCTCTGGTCTATCTTTGACAAAAGGGCTTCAATACTGATTTGTTTTGATACCGTGACTTTGGCATTAAAAATTTCTTGATCTGGATGAAAAATGTTTATTTTTTTCGTCAAAGATTGCCAAAAAATACCGGTAAACGTGAAACGAAATGAATAATATCACGGAGGTACAAGGATACGGGTATTGGAAACCTGTGGAAAACAAACATAAATAAAACAATAGAAATCGTATCAGTTTTATCCTCAACATAGATTTGAAAAAGAGCCCATAGAGAATGCTTTTTTGTAAGATTTTTTCAAAATCACAGCTCCATCAATTTAGTTGCTGGAAATTCGATGTATGTGGAGCTTAGCGATCATATTTCAAAATCTCTAGAAACGAAGAGAAGGGTGTGGAAAACATCATCCATCCACTCTTTTTCCTTCCTCCTTCCTCTTAAAGAGATCAGTATCGACTACCACACATGGGACTCATGTGTATCCGAAAAACTTTTATCATTGTATAACAATATTGGTTTTGTTTTTGTATATTTTTTATCAACAGGAGTTCCGTCAAACGGAGGTATTGATATTTAAAACAGTAAGGTATTTATATTGGAACTGAACTAGTACTCAATCAAATTTAGATGTGGACTTTCAAATATAACTTTACAAATTGAACAAACATTTGAAGTAAGAAAATGGTTCAAGTTATTATTTGTAGTAAACAAAAATATCGATTTTTAGGTCAGGTGGGAGTTCACTACTAAACTCTGTTTGGGTACAAATAAAGCAATGAGGGTATGCAAAAACAAGTTATGCGGGTAGGACAGATACCAGCCCCTACTTCCTTCCCATAAAACTTTACCATTCTTTCTCCCCGTTCATCTTTATAGACTGGACATTATCCAAATTACTTTGGAGTTTGTATAAAGTTAGATAAAGAGTAAACATGTATTTTTGAATAAGACATGACTGAACTGAATGTCAAACAAACTCAAGTGAAAAGAAAAATACTTAAGAAGTTTATAAACTTGTTCAAAATGAAACTCAAACAGTACCATTATTGATATACTTACACACTAAAATAAATAACTTTTAGTGAAAAACTTAATCTGTCCTTATTAGAGAACCAATACCACCAGAGGTGAAATTAACCTGATAAAATATTTATAATAGCTATAACAGACAAATTATTATCTGTCTTTGAAAATAACGAAGTAGCAAGTAATATATTTATAAAACAGTCAATTAAACCAAGTTCCCAATGGGGCGCACGGTAGTTTTTTAAGTACAGAAATGTACGAGGCCGCGCAAATTAAGACGCCAGATACAAAATGCGATACGTTTCAGATACAAAATGATTTTACGTTTATGATTTTTGCGACTTTGTTAGTTGTGTGTAATCATCGAATGATGGTATGGTAAATGTAAAAGAGATGAAGCGAAAATATTGTTTTATTTGACACTTCATCGTCCTACAAAATGAATTCCCTCTCAAATCCAAGACCTTATCTTAAAGATGTTGAAGTTACAGCTGAGAGAGAAAATCATTAACTTTCAATCAATTTAAAACTTGAACTTCTTAAAGGCAAAATCCATTAACAAAAATTCAGTAGATATACCATCTCAAAATTCAGGGAAATTAAAGAAGAAAGAAAAGAAAGATTTTACAGAACTTTATGTCCTTAAAGCATCAAAATAGGTAAACACTAGAAGTGAATAAATGATGCATGCAACTTAAGAATCCAATTTGATAATAAATTAAAACCTTTTTAATTTAGTTGTTTAGCTTTTCATTTAGCTAGCTAAAAGCTTATTGTAGCTTTTATTGCATCCTTTTTTTTGACGTTTTTTACTTCCGAGCTTGCCGAAGGTAAGGCACAAAATTATGTCACTGAATTCAAAAATTCTAAGACAGATATCCGGTTCAGGCATATTTTATCTCGAGGTTTTCTGTCGGTAAAAATTTTTGCAAACCAGCAACTCTTGAAAACAACTCGTCGTTCAATTTTAATGAAATTTGTATGATAGGTCATAATGAGGCATCTGTTGATTTCAAATAAGTTACAACTTCTGCGCCTATTTGATTCTCTTCTACATGCACAGAAACATACATCTATTTACACCTATATCTTCAAAAGTAATTCTGTAACCATCGGTAGATCAGAAGCAAAAACGATTTGAAACAATTTCTCGGCAAAAACAAAAATTGATATTTATGGTTGTACAAAAGAAAGTTTGATAAAACCTATTTAGCAAGAGTATAAACTATAACTTTATATAGCATATAGGCATTTCTACTGAGCAAAACCCCCACAGATTTATAACGAACCTACTTGTTCAAGAACGGATTTCCCAATAGGCCCAGGCCAAGAACTCCAAACTTTTGCTAGGTCGAGGGCCTCTGCCCTTTCCCTATTTGCCAGGAAACCCTTTAGGGGGATCTCTTTCCCGTCCCTAAAGTTTATATTATGCAATCAATAAAAGAAAGGACAGGGGTATTCAGTAGAGTTATAGTTCTAGAAAACTCCTAAAGCCAGATCTCTACCATTATCCATAATACTTATACTTTTTTTAATTTTAACATTTTTCATACAGATTTTAATAAATAATTGAGGGATTAATTGTATATTTGGATTACGTTAGCATTTTAGGGAGCTAGCGTAGCCGTGCGAGTTAAACCACGTCTGCTCGGCCATCACTGAATCTCGAGTGGAACGAGACGGGGTTCGATTCCTCGCCGTGACACTCTGATTTATATGGCTCACTATTGATCACATCATACTCGCTTCGGCGGTACAAATGTACATATGTATGATGTGTGAAGTGGCTGGAACTCTCTACCGCGGGGCGTAAAAAGGGCCTGAATGATGGCCTAATTGCAAGGTTCGAACAAGTGGTTCGTCCTACCCGTCCTAGTAGAAAGTACTAGACTACTACTACTACTACTACGTTAGCATTTTTTAATGTATATGTTAACGAGTGGAGCTATCAAGACAACGTATTTTACGTGGGACGTGTGACAATGATATAGTCGGACATAGACATAAAACATATCAGTTGAAAAGTAGAAATAGCAGACACAATCTAAAGGCTCCATACATGATCAAACATTTTGCGCAATCATGATGTTTGCGCGAACCTGATGTCGAGCAAATTTAGGTCATACACGTCAAACATCATCTTTGCGCAAACATCAAACTGACCAATACACGGTCAAAATGTCTGCGCAAACATTTTGACCGTGTATGGGGGCCTTAGGAGTTATTGGGCACAATCTTTGACTATAATTAAGTAGATTTTACGGATCATAATTTACTTCCCACAGCATGATAAAACTTCTAACTAGTATCTTATGTTCAATCGTAAACCAAAGGATGCAATGGAAGGGGAAGACAACATTTATGAATTAAAGCACAGTAGCTACCTAGATCACAAACGATTTTATCTCCAAGATTATGTCTTTACAAATTAATTATACCACAAGCCATATAATGGACTAAATTTTATTTTTTCAGACCATGATATGTATTTTTTATTTAACTAGAGTTTTCTCTCTTTCAAGTGTAGTCGCTTAATTATAGAATAATCGAGAACAATAATAGATAAATGAAGAAGTGACGATAAATAAATTGATGACAGTAAAATAATAATATTAAGTATTTTTTCCCGAAATCTTTAAAGTAATAACCAAATAATTTATCTAAATCCAAAAAAAGGCGTAGAGTAAACAATATTTTGTATAAAATTTAACACATGAATGGTATTCTAAATTTCATCAAATTGTAAAGAATAAAAAATCCACAGAAAAACTAAAATTACAACAGATATCAAGGGAGAAAAATCCAATAACTTCAAGGGCTAGATACACCACGCTAGCTTTGTCGAGTTTTATTATTATTTTTGTTTCTCTTAGCCCTTCATTCTTTTTTTATATCCTTATATAGAACAAAAGGGAGAAAAATGTTGGAAGTTAAAGGGTTGAAAATCGTAAAAAGAGGAGAATATTCCCGCCAAAAGAATAATAAAAATGTACACACACACAGTTGTTGCAATAGTCACAATAAAATACATATGTTTTCCACCAGACCTTTCATGTGTCCGCCATAAACACGGTTATAGCTTAAAGTAAATATATACATATATACACATATATTTAATACAGAAGATTTTAAAATGGAAAAGAACAAATCTTAATATTTAATACCTCTTTTGACATTTGACTAATAAAAGCCTTCTTAAGTGAAAAATATTATATTACACCTTAAACACATCTTGGTTCATAAATATTATCTTGGTATGTATTATGTTATATAAAAAGAGCAACGAATGGAACAAATCTAAATATATATAATGTATAGTAACTACATGTAGATAGTGTGTTACTATACATTATTTACAGATTGGTTATTAAATTAAATAATAAATTGCTTATCGGTTTTGCATATTGATAAGAAATCTTCACAATTATTAGGATAATAGTTTCAGGACTTTCTCAATGATACAATTACTTATTAATAAGGATAAAACCGGGGAATCGGTGTTACCTAGTAGTTAACGCTCTCGCAAACTCTCGCGTGAAACCAAGGTTATTACTAAATAATCGTTGAATCAAATTGGTGATTGTCCGGTACACTAGCGGATGCCATGTTTTGTAGATAAATGTTTTTGTAGTCATTCCTTTTTGGAACAATGTAGTGAATCAAAGAATATTATTTATCTACTTACGGCAGCAAAAAAGACCTAGGCAGCAACATTTTTCCTCATTTTACCAATTTCAGGCAGAGAAATGTGATTTTAAGGCCTAGGCGGTAAAATTAGATTTTATTGTTATAATGTTGGCAATAACAGTTTATACTAATATCTCTATTTTATAACATTATATATTATAGTTAATAAGTAATATTTAATAAATAAACGTATTAATAACAAAATAATTTATTTATATTTATTAATTCTGTTAAATACGTCCAATGAATATTAGATCTTTAATTAAAAAAGCGGAGTCACTGGCTACACTGCAGTTCCATGTAAACATCCGACATTCTTATTATTATTATCTAGATTAGACTAGCTACTTTTCTTTATATATCCTAGTTACATCTTTTCTTCTAAGCAATAGATGTCTTTAATACTTTTAGTAATTTGTTCGTAAAAATATAAATAAATATTTTATATTGCGTGCATTATTCATTCAGAAGTTTTGTGTGTTATAAACGTGTGTTTAGTATCATGTTGTTATAGATTCAGTTTGCTATTCACTTATTGTTATTATTCCCAAGCTTCTTATTTGATTTCTTTATGAACATTAATTCTAGTTAATACATATTTTATTATCTATATAACATAGTAATTAACTAAGTTATATTAATAAAGATGGTATTTTACCAGTTTCATTTTTAAACCAAAAGTGGTTGTGAGGAATTTATTTTAGTTTAACTTTAATTGAGTTTTTTTTTTTTTTTATTAAATTAAGAAACTGTTATCATTTTTTATACTTGTTTAAAAAATACAGTTCAAGTTTCTAACGTCAACTCAAAAACCTTTAGTGTTTCTTTGTTTCTTTCGTGACTTACATCAAATCTGCGTCAGCTGGACGTTCTATTCAGGCAACATGGTAATTACTAGCACTGAAATGAAGAGAGGCTAAGCAAAGTGCAAAACAACAGATAGAGCTGACAAATTTTCTAAACTAGTTATTCCAGAATAAATGAATTTAGAGTGGAAATTTAATTCTAACCTTAAATTTTCCACAGGATGCCAGTTTCTATTAATTTTCCAACTAGGTATTCAAATTTTTGTGCCAATTCAGGTCAAGGGACCATAGAATATGTCCTTTATTTACCTACAAGCTAAATAAGTGTCAGGTTGGTATATGTCTTATCAGAACTAAGAGCATCTTTTCTTTTTTTTTATATATACCGGGGGGCTTTTTACACCCGAAGATGCAGGCCACTTAGGTGGGCCCATTCATCAAACCCGGGTTAGAGACCGAAATCTTCACACTGAAGTGTGAAGATATGGTCGTCAACCATGACTCCCCTCCTAGTTGTATTACAACCAGGAGTGTCATCGTCATGGTTTCCAGGCCGAAACCTGGTGGCGCCACTCTTTCGAGGAGCTTCCCACTTGTTTAAACAATGCTGGGTGGACATTGAGCGGGGGGCCTGGTCCTGGAATCGAACCCAGAGCTGCGGTCACCTTCTGACCCGGCTCGATGCTGCTTAACTTGCCTTATCGCAAGGCGAGCGCTCTAGCCTCCGAGCCACCCAGGCCCCCCCTAAGAGCATCAAGGTTGATATTTGTCTTATCAGGATGAAGAACATCGACATCAACATCAATCGAAATTATTTTTAAATTATATATTATAAACTAGGTGTCACGATTGGCAGGATGAAGTCATTCAAAATGCTTTTGTGGTACATAATATTACTATTATAAGTCGACAAGTTTAATTTTGCAATGAGCTGATTAATTAGATAACTTCTTGGTTTTCCGGTGAAACCTGCGCCACGAAGGGGTTGGGATTCGACGCTTCGCTTCCAATACTGGAAGCATCTTCAGGGGTGTGGTGCATCGTGATGTTTACTCGAAGCAACAACCAGACATACTAACGACGAGTGAATAACGGCGTATATATACTGGCTTTCTGCAACTTAGATTATACCTGGATTTCCCGGAGGCTTGAGTAGACTCTAGCCGTCAGTGTGTCATTTTGTTGCATCGAGTAAACATCACGATGCACAACACCCCTGAAGATGCTTCCAGTAGTGAAAGCGAAACGTCGGACTTCAACTCCTTCGTGACGCGGATTTCACCGGATAACCAAGCTGTTTATGACGAATCTACTCGCGGAAGCCTACGCACCAAGTTAATTAGATAACTTGTTTACTGGCTTAAAAATAGGTCCAAATTTGTCATGAGATCTCGAGTAAACAAAATTTTATTGCATTTAGCTGCACGCTTGAGCATAATCGACATAGCTTATAACGAAGCCGGGTGCATATTGAGACCCAGGCGACGAAGGACAGTTTTTTGAACTGTAGAAACATACAATACCGCGTGAATTGAGACGTAGAAGAGCAGGACAGGGCAGGACTGCGCTACTCGAGGGCTACCTGACACTTTTGGATCTGTCACAAAAACTGTGTGACACCCTTCACTCATGCGGGGTAGATTTTGTTCTTCTGAAAATTGTTCTTAACAAAATTGAATCTACTTTGGTCCGAAGAGTTTAACACACCACGGCCCCTGCCTTCGACAAACTGTCCCATAAAAACTGCGCTCCAATATTCATGGGAAGCTGTGTCACGCAGTTTTTTTCGAACTGTCCTGGCCTGAGTACACTGCACGATCAAGCTCAATGTAAGTCCTATCTAAATCATGAGTAGTTAGATAAAAAAGTAATTTAAATTGAAATTATTCGATATTTCAACCCCTACTTGAGTCATACACAATCTGACTCGAGTACATGTCTCGAATATCTCAATTAAGGAAACTTACCTATTTATTTTCAACATGTTTTACCCATACTACATTTTTATTTATATATCACATTTTAAGTAGAACAAAAGGACTTCTGTTTGTTTAATATAAGAAATACAATCTAAAGACTAAACAATTATGAAATTTTTATTTTTTAAACTACTCATTTATTGGCCGTTTATCCACTTCAATTTTCCTTAACACTACGTAATAATGATTAACCATCTTCGAAAATATATTGAACAAATTTAATCTCATGAGTTTTATTAGATATGCGATAAAATAAATACTCTAAAGAGTTAAAGACTAATAATTCTAAAGTTTTGCTATTCCTATTTAATTTTTTAGCATAAAGGGTTTCTTAAGAGTAAATTTGTTTAAAAGTTACATAAAACAGGGTTACAAAAAAGTAAAAAGTAGTTCGTAGCTAACACACAGAACTAAATACCTTAAAACCATAATGTCCTACTAATTTACTTAAATTACAAGATTAGAGCAACACAAGAACATGAAAGGACATAATTAAATAAAACTACTTCTTTTTTAATACAAGCTTTAAAATTAACAAGGGGAAAAATATTTAATAATGTAGCCGGAGGGAGTTAAGAGTAAAATATTCGCAGAATGTTTGCATCCTTCAACAGTCCCTAATCCTTCCTCTGGATTTCTAAAACAAACCAGCCCTTGGTTTCCCTTTTTATAACAATGTCAAAATTCCTTAGTTCTACGACAATCTTCCTTTCGCATAACTCATGTAGAAATTCACATGGATTAGGATATAAATATGCAAAATTAAAAAGCAGAACGGAACTTACACATACTTACACACAATATATTTTTAAAATGTTTGTGAAATATTACCGTGAACTTTTGCTATTATTGTACGAGTAGTGTAAATAGTTGTTCTGCTACCGAAATATAATATATATTAAATATTTACTCGAAAATAAAGAATTGCATTTTTACTAGAAAAGTATAATAACCGGTGCCCATGTTATACAGCTTTGACTATCCTCCTTTATGACTGAATAATATTTTTTATATTATTTTTTAAGATTTCTGTTATATATTATGAACGCACCTCCTTTCTTTTGCACCTGTACGCATACGTATATTTAGCTGAAAATTACTTTGAAAAAAATGTGCAAATACAAATGTACAATGTACATATAAGTATAGATAAATAGAATTTTGTATATATGCATTAATATTACAAATGTGTTTCTTAAGAGAAATTTATATTAAAAATGCATTATTTTTCTTTATTTTTAAATTTCTTTTTAGAAGAGATTTTCCAAGAAAATCTAGGACATTTGGCCCTCCTGTTTAGTTTTTTTTGTTTCTTTTTGTGCAGGTAATGTCTTTATATTTAACTAAAATTATTAAAACTTTAGCAAGACCAACTTTTTTGTGTCGAAAAAAGTGGGTTATTTGCGCGACTTTAAAAATCTCCATAAATTCCCACTCCTATTTTCTGTCACAATAAGTTGCGAAAATTCAAGACAAAAAAAAGAGGGGGTCATGAATTCGGTTAAAACACTGGGAGATAGCATCCCAAAACGACAAAGGAGTAAATTACCAGATGTTCTTTACAAGGTCTAAAAAATAAAAATCGGTCCGAGACAACTCAGACTAACTTTCTCGAATACAAGTTCATAATTACTTAGCCCAGTGTTTTCCATTATTAATGTTCGAGTTTTCCCAGGTATATTTAATTATTATTTAAAATGTATCATAAAAATAACTTCTCCTCGGCGGAGAATCGAACTCGGCATCTCTCCGTCCGCATATCTCCGCCGTATTTTCTCTGGTACAAGAATTTTTCCAGGAAAACGTCTTATATATTTAGATTCGTATTTAAATGGACTACATATTAGAATTTTTTTATCAAAATAGTCGTAACCCTTTACGAAAAATAATTTTGTAGCGCCCCCAAATTTGGAGCTAAAATTAATTTCTCGATTTCACCACGGGGTATGATTTTTCTGAACATACGAGTATATGCCAAATTTCGTTGAAACCGGCCCAGTAGTTTAGGCTCCACACTCCACACGTCTGAATAGACGACAGACAGACACATGTAAAAAAACCATTATTTTGGATTCAGGGGACCTCAAAACGTGTAAATCCATCAAATTCTCAAAATCGAATTATCGAGCTAACACAATGCTTCTTCGTCTTTATATGAAAAGTTAAAGGATGAAAAAAATAAATGAATATTTCTAATCATCTCTTTTCTATCCACAATCGAAGTTTAAAAAATAGACAAAACAATTTATTTTTTTAAAAAATAAGTCAACCAAAAATCTGTTTTTATAAAAATTAATTATGCTACACAGATTGCCTAAAATAATTTGCATTCATGTCCCTCAATTTAAACATATTAGTATTAAATTAGTAGTGTCGATATAAATGCAAATAAAAAAATAAAATATAAATGAATCAGAAATTTTAGTAAAAATATTAAAACACATATAAGATCATTTTACAAAAAGTATTAAATCTCTTTTTAATGACTTAATTTATTTTTTTTAAAAATTAGATAAAGACGTCTGCAAGTGATAGGAGCTCTACAAATCTGGCGACGTAAAAAATCCATCTGTTATGCAAAGCAGTTTTAAATATAAGGAAAAGAGGTTTAAGTCGAGCCAAAGAATCTACTAACATAATAAATTACGCAGAAAAGGAATACCGAGGAATATAGGATTTAATACGCAATTTTTTTCCAGTTTTTATTAGGAGTGTTTTAGACAGTTCGTTTATGAAGATTGCCTTTAGTTTTTCTCTTTTTAACATTTCGGTAATGTTCAATTTTCAGTTTATTTATGCTTCTTTTTATAAAAGTAATATTAATTATTATCGTTTAAGACTATATTTTATTTCTTTGGATTTAAGGTTGGACGTCGGACAAAAAGAGGTGAGTAATTACTTAAAAAGAGAAATTATTAGAAAAGATAATCTCGTTAAGAACATCATTAATCATATTTTCCTGTAGGAAGCGGGGTGGTTGTATTTCCTGTAGGAAGCGGAGCGGTTGTTTTTCCCGAGAAGCTTTTCCTAGTAAAATCACCAGTACGGTTTTATTCTCCTGAGGCATCTGATCCAGACGGAAAAACTTAATCTGTTTCTGTCAGAGCCAAATCACTTTCTTACCAATGCTTTTACCTTTTGGTAAAAGTAAAGAAAATGCGGGAAACACTCCATTAAAGTAATCAAAATTCTCCAAAATTATTTGGTTGATGAAAAAGTTGGAATAAATTCAAACAAATCATATTTTTAACTTGTTCTTTATAAGATTTTCTGACTAAAAAATACGTTTATTTGTTAAACAGTTTTATCCCAAGTGCAAATTGAGACGCAGGCGACGCCGACGGCCTCCTTGACTTCTACGTCAAGCCCATTCTACGTTGTCCTGTCCTGGGCCCTTGTCCACCAACATCATATTCCAATTCGACGCAGGTCTTCTTAGACGATGTACTATGTACTAGCCATCTCTTCCTCGGTCTACAGCTGTTCTTCTTCCCTTCAGGTCTTCCTTTGTTTATTTTTTACTGGATTATCCTCACTAATATTTTACATGCCCCAACCATGGATAGCCTGTTTTTGTCCCTGGAGTGAATCCGAAAAAAACGACCAAAATCACAGTCACAAAATCTCCGTCACAAAATCACCCTCACGAAATCTACCGATGACGATAACTTGAGTAAAAGATGACCGAGGTTGTTGAAATTTGGTTCATTTTACCAGTGCCCAGGCTGAGTTCGTTGGACAACGTTATCCGCCCAAGCGTTCACGCGCAACGCTCGCGTAAAAGTAAGCTTCACATTTAATTCACATCGGAATTTTAAGAAGGGAAAACATTTTAACTACATCTATTTAATGAGACCAACAACTTTTTTAAATAATTGTTTTTAGTAAAACGAACACACCTGCTATGAAGTGATAAAGATCGCTAAATTTATTAAAGCGGAGCTAAACGATTAAAATAAAGAAAACGACGTTTTTACCGATATCTTACGTTCTAACGTAACGATTGTAATCAAACTTCTTACACATCTAAGAAGTTACAAGCAGACCTCAAAAACTTTGTTTTTGAGTATGGAAGAGATATATTTTATAATATTTTAAATTAGTAGGCCGGGTAGGTAGAAAACAGTCCTATTTCCATCCAACTACAAACATACTCTTTAACTATAAACTCGATTAACTTTTTTTTTCAATATTCAATACATATTTTTATTGTAAGACGCTTGCTTTAATGATACAAATAATGCTTTTATTTTAATTTTGCCTTAACTCCGCTAGGTACAAACAGTTAGTTGCTTTTAATTTTGTATCTTTTCTAAATCCGCCACGTGTAAGTAGTTAGCAACGTATACGTACTTAGCAGGGTGATTTTATAATTTATATTAAATGAAAAATGTAAGGAACTTCATTCTTTACATTAGTTAGTTCCGTGTGGTGTCCCGCGACACCACACGTATTTTTTTTAAGTTCAGAGACAAGATCTGGTTCTTCATAAAGTGTCCGAAATTCTACATTTGTTCTAATTTTCCACTCTCCGTTGTCATTCACACCTCCAAAGATCTTGTGTAATACCCCCCCCCCCCCCCATATATCTATTCCCTTTTCATCTCCTTGATTAGTGCCCACAATTGCAAAAAATATAGTTCATTTATTAAACCTTGGTTTTATAGTAGATTGAAAAAGAATTCTATAGCGTTGGTAAATCGGTTCAAAAGCAGTTGAACTTCAGCTAGGTTTTTCCCGTTGAAAAGGTACATTTTTAATGCAAGGACTAGGAAGAAACTATAGAGAACTAGAGACGAAGTATGCAATAAATAAAAACAAAAGTTACAAACAAAGTTACTAAAATCGAGAATAGATTTTAGAACCATTATTTAAGGAAGATATAAACAATATAAAGCATTGTTAAACAAACTTTCTGAAAAGAACTATATCAGTAAACAGAAAAAAACATTTTTGAATGCCAATAATACTTACTGTCCTAGAATTTATGGCCTTATTAAAACCCATAAGCCTAATCTTCCTTTGAGACCTATCATTAGTCAAATAAACTCCCCCTTAGAAAAGCTGGCCAAATTCTGTAATCCTCACCTCAACCCCCTGAATAACAACAACCCATACGATATTTCTAACGCCCAACAACTCAAAAGCAAATTATCCGATATACGCATCCATCCCGATGAAATTATGATTTCAATTGATGTGATTTCATTGTTCACTAATGTACCATTAGAGTTGTTTTACAAAATAGTCAGATCAGAATGGGAACATATTCTACCTCACACACCCATTAAAGACTTAAACTTATACATTGAATGCCTCAAACTTATATTGAACAATGGTACTTTCCAATTTAATTCACAATACTATGCCCAAAAACATGGGATACCCATGGGAGGGGCCATGTCCGTGAATGTCAGTGGTTTAGTCTTAAACCACATCCTTAAGAATATTTTAAATGACTTCAATCCAACTATTATCACCAAGTATATTGATGACCTGTTTTTGATAGTTAAGAAAAGCGAAGTAGACGTCATACTTAATAAATTAAACAACTTCCATCACCGGCTACAATTCACAGTTGAAACCGAAAATAATAATATGATTAATTATTTGGACTTAACCATCTTCAGAGACAAAGGAGGTAACATCACTACTGCTTGGTATGAAAAGGATATCAAAAGCAATAGATTCATTAATTATAGATCTTGTCACCCTACCCACCAAATTTTGAACAGTGCTAATAACCTAATTACTAGAGCCATCTCCCTTACCGACAAATGTCATATGAATAACACCCGTGCCAAGATTTTCTCCAAATTGAATGAGAATTTTGTCCCTAGTCATATTATTAAAAAGCTGTGGTACAAAAACTTGAACCCCATCATTAATCCAAAACCCGATAACCCAGAGACTACTAATATTAATAAGAAATTCATTGGTTTAACTTATATTAGAGGCTTATCAGAAACTACGCAGAAACTGCTGCATAAATTTGATTGCGATAATATTATAGTTGGACATAAACCCAACAATAAGACTGATAAACTGTTCCATAATCTTAAGGATAAGATTCCTTTTGACAACACAATTGGCACGATTTATCAGATTCCGTGTGGACAGTGTCCCAAAAGCTACATAGGTGAAAGCAGCCAACTCCTCAAACACAGATTGGAGCAACATCGCTACGACCAACTTAAAGGCAACTCAAATACAGCCCTTTCTAGCCACACGCTTGCCACACACCATACTTTCAGGTTCGAAGACACCAAAATAATAGGCACAGAGAACAGAACCAACAGGAGGAAAATGCTTGAAGCACTCAATATTGCCATCAATTCAGAGACAACAGTCAACCTTAAAACAGATTCGAGATCTTTAAATAAATTTTACTGCGGAGTTTACCATCTCAATTCAAAACTCCCGCCACTTAATTCACCGCCTCAGATTATTTAGTTTACTTTACTTTTATCTATTATTATTAGCAATGAAAATTTAGTACACATTAAATGATTCAAATAATGTGATTGTAATTAAAGTTATCTTAAATTCTAAATTATCCAAATCAAGGAGGATAAATTTTTGAATACCTAGCCGAGTCCTTATCAATGATACTGATAACAGGACGTAGGTTTTTTTAGTTGTGATATCATTCCTTTTTATAATTGTTACCTACTGTTTATTACTTGCTGTGATACTTTTTTTAGTTTATTGTTATTAATGTTGTTAGAGTTAGTGTGCTTGATGTCCGCCCGTTTTTTTTTTTAAATTGTAAAGATACGGTTATCAGTTCCACTTAGGTCACCTATGTTACTCATGGTAAACTGACTTTCATTATGTTTTATTATTACCGTTTTTGAGACGTCACTTAGTCTAAACCTTTCTCATTATTTTTACCTTGCTGAGTTGTTCTTAATTTCATTACTATTACGATTACGCTATATCATTGTTTTATAGGAAATTGACGTGGTGAACTTCCAGTTCGCCTTATTGTATGACTACCTTATTAACTTACAACTCTTCAGCTCTTTTAAATAATCTTACGTAGAGGTAATTACCCGAGGAATTTTGTAAGGTTTTACTATTTTTGAAGTTAGTGATTTTTGTTACTCTTACAATAAACAATTTGTTTTAGGCTCGAAAATGGCTCGAGAAGCCGAAACGTTGCCACTTATGAAGAAGAAGTTTTAGTAATCTTTTTACTCTTACCCTCTAAGGATCCTTCTACACTATTTAGAACTATTACTACAGGGTACACCTAGCATAAATACAAGGAAGATATAGTTTCAGAAAAAGTAAGCTAAAAGGCTTTCAAAATTTCTATTATTTCTAACAAACATTAGACCGATGTTCTACTTGTTCCAGCTTAACTCATCTTTACTAAATCGAAAAGTTATAATCCTCTCGTTGAGCCTATTAGTTAAAAACTATAATAAAGGGAATATAGCAAACAAATCCTACTAAATACATTTTTTAAAACATAACAACATTTGTAAATTGCAACAAAAATCTTGATAAAAACAAATATTTTCACTATATCAACATAAAAAAATAAACAAAACCTAACTAAATTATCTGTAAAATGGTTGTGGAAACAAAAGGAAGATATAGTTTTTGAGGAGTAGCAAACCAAATTCACACATGTTTTCATCCCTCAGATTTACAGTTAAATCGATTTAACTTTAAGGTATAATTCTACTGAACATGTACCAAATTTTTATTGAAATCATAATAATTTTAAAGCAAAAGTTGTTTATATTAAGGATATGAAAGTTCAAACAAAATACATATTTTTCATTTTTTATTTTTATAAAGTAACATCAAATTCAAAGGAGTACAAATATTATCATACACGTTCAAATATCCTAATATTGTTTTAAATTTATCAAAATGTATCATCAATATTTACATAATCCCCCCATATTCAAGCTATCAATAATAAAATATTTTCCAGAAAAATAATTGTTAAATTTAAATTCTATTGATTTGGAAACATTTTTTTCAATAAAATTACAAATATGAAATAAAAAAATATTAACATTTTCCTCCTAATCGCATGCTCTTTCATATGTACCTAACTTCTTATTTCAACAGCGAATCTTCGTGGGTTTTTCTTGTCTTTACATAGAAAAAAGGTAAACACATTGAGAAATATTTTCCAGAATCACTTGCTTCCTTTACCCTCAGGTGCTCCACGATTCCCTGTTTGTTCTCTAAATTTTGTTTTACCTCTTCTATATTTTACTACCTACTTTTATTTTATGTATTTCGTCTGCATTATTTACTTTTCGTTTGTCTGCTTTTATACTTTTTGTCAGTAAAGATTGAGTTCAAAGGATAAAAAGACTGCCAACTTAAAGAGCACAGACGGTTCCCATTAATCTTTAGCTATCTACGGGTTTTTGATAAACTATAAAAGTTTCATGCAAATCAGATAAGTACTTTTGAAGCTATAGATTAATAAATGTATATTTGTGCGCATGTGGAAAAGAAACAAATATGCGACGAAGGTTGAAACTTATATGGGACTAACAATGAGCTAATTATGAACTACCATAAAAATTTCATTAAAATCGGACAAATATTTTTTAAGATATGTTAGTTAGCAAAAATTGAGCGACAGACCGACAGACAGACCGGCAGACAGACGTGGAACCAAAAATGATCCCTGATGTCTGAAACGAATTTCTGTCTTGGAATTTTTGAAATTGGAGACCTAAAAATGTTTCGTTCTCCAGAACGATCACACAGGTTCCGTTAACTTGGGTAAGCTCGGAAGCCAAATGCTGGTATTATTGCGATAACGATAACTAAAATTCAGTCATACCATTATATTAATATATATATATATATATATATATATATATATATATATATATATATATATATATATATGTTGGTTTTTTTTTTGTCGGAAAATAAAAATATCAAATGACGTTCTTTTCTATTCCTTCATTTTTTACGGCAAAAAAGACGAAACATTTTCAGTTTTTCGCTGGTAGATAGTATAATGTCAGGGCTGTCCTATTGTTAAAGTCTTTGCCGGTGAATAATGATTGTTTGCCTTTCTTTTCCTCGACACTGTCCACCCACTAGGGGCGTTCCTCTCCGCCTCCGACTTCAGACATTAAAATGTATTTGGACTTTCAACACAGAACGCCAGGACTCCTCTTGTCCCCAAGGGAGTTGTTTTATCATTGAACTCAAAGTTTTCCGAAGCGGCAATTTAAACATAGAGACCCGAGGTATTCATCATCAGAGAGGGGTTTTCCACCCAAAAAAGTCTTCAAAAGGTTGGTTTTAAAAAAAAAAAAAAAAATAATAATAATGTTTTCGCTTCAATAAATGTCGGAGTATGCGGGAGTAGAATAAACAAGTTGGATTTAAAACAGAAAGATAATAAAAATGTTACATTTTTCTTCTGAACTTATATTACTATTGCGCACAATAACTTTCAAAGTGAATTGGCAAACAATGGAAACTGTGAAATTGCGACTAAATTATAAATGTGGCTTGTTACATAAATCTTCCCTTTCATAATTTAAAGCATTGTGCCGGGTTTCCCTTAGTTAGTTCTATATTTAATGGGACTGGGACATTTAAAGGGACAACTGTTAACAATTACGATATCCTATTTAAACTCGCGTCTACTTGTTACCTCCCCATTTAAGTTCTTCAAGATGATCATTGAAAAGCCTATAGTTATTTTCTGTTATAAAAAGTTTATAGTTACTTTTAACTAGACTATATCTATACTAGTAGTTCTGTGAACAGTAGACCTCGCGACGTCCAAAAATAAAAAATCCTTTATATACGTCGCTAGTAATGACTTCAAGGATAATTCCTACCAAATTCGGAAGTGAGTCAAATTTAGGCTATAAAATTTGACGACAAACAAAAAACAAACAAATTATATAAAAATTATTTAATAGTTAACAACTTGATTAACTAATTAATTAGTAAGTTAACAAATGAATTAACTAATAACTGATTATTGTATTGTAGCCAGTATTAAATAATTTATGAAAGTTTCTGCTTTCTAAATAGTCGGGAAGTTGGTTACATTTAATTTACAAGGTTAGGAGACAGATTAACCAACAAAATTATTAACTTATCAATAAATAGTTAATTAATTAATTAACTATTAACTGATTATGGTATGGTCGTCAGAAATAAATAATCTGTGCAAGTTTCAGCTAGCTAGGTAGTCAGGAGTTAAAGCAATTTAGGTAACAAGATTTAGAGGCAAGTGGAAGTAAAATAAGATAAATTCGCAGAAAGACTTACAACAATAACAAATAATCTTAACTATTATGAAGTATACACAGGGCCACCCTAACCACAGGGCTAAATGGGCTATAGCCCCGGGGCGCAAGCCCTTTGGGGGCGGCAATTTTTATTAGTGTTATATTTGGTTTCCGGTTATGAAAATTTTAAAGATGCTTTAAACAAAATATAAGAAGAAAATTTTCGAAAGGCTGCAACAAAAGTTGCAGCTGAGGGGTTGTTAAATGAGTTCAACTCACTGGAAACTGCTATTATGGTAGCATTTTGAAGCGAAATATTAGAAATCATAGATAAAACTTGTACGTAACTTCAAAAAGTTGATACTACAATTGAAAGCATTATTAGATTATACACTTCTTTAGAGAAATTTGTAGAGTCCAAACGAAATACAGAATCTCACCTTCACAAATATGAAGGTATAAAATTGTCCGGATGTGATGAGTACAAACGAATACGCAAAAGAAAAAAACTAGGAAAATAAATATGTAAGTTACTTTTGATTTATTTATCTTGTATAAATTAATTTTTTTTTTTTGTCTATAATGGTAATAAATTGACTTTTTTTACTATAACTATGCCCCGCTCCCTCCAGCTATTCCGTGTATTTTCTTATGATGAGGGGCAGATTAATTTGTAGTAGCCCACGGGCGCCGAATATCTTAGGACGGCCCTGAATATACATACATATTTTTGTCGGCGAAAGACAAAAGAGACTTGTAGGTAATGAACAGTAAGCAATAAAAAAAGAAAAGTGGCGATGGGTATTGTAAAATAATAAATATTGTGTTGCGCGCGCAGCCCGGAGGATGCCGGTTTCTTAACTCTCCATCGACGGTGAGAAGCCGGGTTCGATTCCCTGCTGGGAAGGTTATTTTTATGGTAATTCTAAACATTTTTTAAGCAAATATATATATATATATATATATATATATATATATATATATATATATATATATATATATATATATTTATAAAAAATGTAAAAATGAAATTCATTAAATATAAAACTCATAAGTTATTTTTTATGACTTCAAAGAACATCCATGCCAAATTGAAGAAAATCAAACAAAGCGTTTGGTCGTAAGCGCGTAACAAACATTTTCAAACGAAATGCAAAACGGCCCAGTACCTGGGCAAGACCGGGGAAGAAAAAAAGTTACAAAGGGAAGAAAAAGTTAAAACATAGACCTCGCATCGCTCGGTCAACTAATTTTATAAAGAAGTGCAATTGTATGTTTGTAGGAGTTAATCACAGATACTACTGATTTCTTTTTTTTTGCTGCTGGATAGAAAGCTGCACGATTCCCAAGTGACATAGGCTAAGTATTATTCTATTTTTATTATCTATATTTATATATTTGTAGGAGGCAATTCTCTGGAACTAATAATCCGATTCTGAATTCCCTACTCTCTGGAACAAAGAAAACGACGTAGAATTCAATATGAAATCTCAGCTTCGATGGTAGCGTGATGATATTAATTTTTAGCACTTTAATAATAATGCAAGATATCATGAATAGGAGAGTAATCAAATCTTAATTATTAAATTTTACTGGAAGTCGCTTGATCTCTCTTCATAGGTACACGCCTTCAGTATAATCGATTAATTCCAACTCGACAGTAAACCTAATTGGAATCGACTCTCCCCATTTTCAAAATCAATTTTAATTAAAATCCCACGCAGTCAACAGATATTGTAATCAAGGCAGTTGAATTTCAACTCTGTTTACAGTGAAGGAAAAATATTATTTTTAGTGTTTTTATAAAAGAGAAAGAAAAATATTATTTTTAGTGTTTTTATAAAGGAGAAAGAAAAAGATAATTTTTACTGGTCTTATATTACTTTGCTTTGTAAGTTTCATCGCACACCTATTACCCCAATTTTGAACCACTTTCAGTCTTTCAATGTTCTCCAAATTTTGCACATGGAAACAATTTTGGTGAAGAATACAGAAAAAAAAGTTGAAAATAAGACCAGTTTTTTAAAATGATAATTTTTAGTGTTTTTATAAGGAGAAAGAAGCATGATTTTGTGAATGATTACTTTTAACGGACCACCAAGTTTAGTCATAAAGGATTTCCATCAATAGAACTTTATAATCAAACAATATTTAATTGATCAGTTATTAAAAAAAAGGTAAATGTATCGTCGAAGAATACCACAGGTAGATAGACATCCTTTTAAACGTAAATCGTCTAACTAAATTTATGAACGTGTATCAAACTTACACGTAAATGAATAAAAAACTTTTTAAAATCTCTATAATATTACAAAAAGTATTAATATTACAATAAATAATATTGATAAGCACACTAGGATCCAAGCTTTCTAGCAATTAAAAACTGATTAACTTATAATTGTTCTTTTTTCCGAAAAAATTATTTTTTAAATTAATTGAACCAAATGTCAAGAAAACTTTTGATTTTTTGCCTCTCAGTGTATTACATTTTAAATTCCTTAGGCTTAGGGATTGATTTTATTTAATTATTTTATTGAAAGTTTTTTTTTATCCATCGCCGGCATTTCGCATTGTAGCCATCATGCCTCTGACACTCCAATAAAGAGAAGATAGCCGCTTGTGAGAGCTTTGCCCTTCTACGTGAAAGTAATAGTAAAAAATCCAACAAAATTTATACAACTGCTTAAGAAAGATATGAAAATTATAAATTAGTAGTAAATAACATTTTTAAAAACAAACTTTTATCTTGGGCCATCCGTCATATTGGATTTAGAGTGAAGGCATTATATTTTTCGTATTCTTCTCAGCAAACCCTTTCATTTGATACTCATATCATGGGCGTGCTTAAAAAAAATCTAATCCGCCATCTTGGACTGTCCTCCATATTGGATTTAGACTGACGTCACTTAGCTAACCGTGCATTGTCATCCAAACTAAACGTGTATGCAAAATTTCAATTCAATCGGTTGAGGATAACTGCTTAAAAATTCAGTTGCAAGATTTGACCCGAACATACATACATACAAACATTGCAAGTTAAATAAAATCGTGTAAAAAAGGTAGACAGTAAAAAAAAACAGGTTCTGAATTAATTTGGAAAAGTGGAAACCTTTGATATCCCTTTTATTTACAGGAAGAAAAAATCGATAGTAGTTCTGATTGTTACCCGTATTTTATTTTGTAAAAGATATCACAGTGTCTGCAATCTACAGTTCAAATTGAAAAAAATATTTATACATTTTATTTTTCCGGTCAATTAAAAATATGAATTCAAAAAATGAATTTGAATATTTACATTTAAAACGATCAGACGGTTTACTTGGAATGACAGATGACATCATTAAACTAAAACAATTTAACCAAAAGTTGAAATACTCTTCAACAAAGGATGGAATGCAATGAATTAATTCTCTCTTAACTCAATAAACCTTTGATCCTAAAACATTGTAGTTGAAAGGGTTATATATCATATGCATTAGGTTTAATTCCAATTCACTCTACTGTATGTTAATATATTGAGCTATCTACTTTGAACTCTAATATAATTAGGATAAATAAAGCAATTTCCATTCGAAGAATTCATAAAAGGGATAAATCAAAAACCAAATAATATTTTCGGAAAAATCAAAAACATTACTCTACAGAGTGCAATTAGAAATAAATCAGCTTAATTTACACCGAATAATCTCCTCCTTGGTCAGAGGAAAACAAAATGTTCAATGCTTAAACCTTTTGTTAAAAATAAAAATTCAGGAAAGACTATATACAATTTTACTGTAATAGATTAGAGGTTTATATTAGCGTTCAATATTGCGGAGAAGTACAAGTCTGCCACAGCTTGAGGAACTTAAGAAAGCGAAAACATAAACCCCACAAAGACATTTCCTTAGAGGTTGAATTGGTAAATTTACATGTTTAAGGTATACCTAAGGCATAATGAATAATAGCACAAGTAAAGTAGTTGATCATATTATTTTAATTTTGCCTGCATGAAGATAAATCCTTCCTGAGCATGAGAGAGTATGATTCTGACTCCAAAAACTTGAATTACCATCTGTTTATTCTGAACAAGCCTTTCATTGGATAAAGCATTTACATTTTACAAGATTTAGTGACAATAGAAAAATCAGAGTGGTCAACAAGAGACCTAACAATAACGCTCTGGCGCACACTCCCCCTGTCACTACCGTTTCTTTGACTTTCTCACGAAAAACGCCAACGAGGAAAGCAACGGGCTGCGTGAGTGGCAGGAGCATAGGCAGCGCGAGTGGCAGAAGCATGGCAGTGCAAGTGGCAGGAGCAAGGACAGCGCGAGTGGCAGGAGCATGGGCAGGGCGAGTGGCAGGAGCATGGGCAGCGCGAGTGGCAGCAGCATGGGCAACGCGAGTGACCTATTTACGTACTCACGCTGGTCTATTTCATGCCCACTTCCCTACTCACTTCCATGGAAGTGAGCTGAATGAAAACTAGGCATAAGGTTCGATGCTAACGACGCGTAATGTTTATAAAGGTAATATTCGTCACTGTGAACATAATTTTTACTATAAGTAATTACTATAGAACCACTTATATGCATATAGTAAGTAGTAAAGTTTGTTTTCATGTAAGTAATTCTTATTGATAGTAGGGTGAACAGGAAAAAATTGAAAGCTCACTTTTACAATATTTCAACCCCTCTTTAGGTCATCTTCAAGCTGACTAGAAGATGACTGTTTCATCCTGCTCCTGCTAAAAAATCTTTTATTCTAAACTAAGTGGTTATCGTCAATTGTTTGGGTTAATTTTTCCAAAATTGCATAGTTATTCCATGACTCACTATTTATTAATAAAGCCTCAAATTTAAAATATAAATATATAATACATATTATACACTATAGTTAAGGTAACTTAACAAAATCCAACTGTCTCAAGGCATGTATATGATAATTATTCTAAATTTGATGAACATTATTTATGCTATAATTAATTACTATAGAACCACTTAAATACACGTTTTTTTACTTCAAACTACAGTTAAGATTATTAAATTAGAAAACCTTTTTGAATGAGAGAATGAATGGAAGAACAAATAACATAAACTTATGCCCAGAATTGTTAAAATTTTGATAGAAACGAACAAATATAATAAACCATTCCGTTTATTAAATTCTATTTAAAAGGATTTAATAGAATACTGAAAGCAGGCAGGGGAACGTCTTAAAACTTATATAAAGCAGGCTAAGTCGTACTCACAATAATCCAAGGTTAATTATTATATTAGCAATGAATAGATTATATTAGATGTTTGTTGAATATTGGTAAATAATGGATTGAGTAGAGACTGGCTTACTGTGATAAGGAGAATTCATTTGAAAGCTATTGATTGTTTCATGCTAGGATCAATGCTGGTGTTCTGTGTTTGGTTCATCAATACTATCAATAATATATTATATAATATAGTCAGTGCTAACAGTGTACACACGACTAAGACTAAATAATATAGTCACTGTCACTGCTTCCACACTGATTTACCTTATTCGTAGTACTCACAATCATCCGTAATACTTTTTGCTCATAAAATGTGTGATTTAAAAAAGTTTTAAAAAAATTGGTACACAGGGGTACGGGGTACAAAAGTCAAAACAGTATTTACCCTTCAAGATGCATGTCGTTGGAAAGCTCTTTAAGAGTACAATAATTGTTGTTATGTAAACTTTTGTCATATTTTCATATAAGAGGGGGGTAAAAAGGGGGAAAAAATTCGTTGTTAGGTAGAACTATATTTGACCCTAAATTGTCAAAATTAGACCCCTAAATGAACTCCAAAAATTCTGGCCAACGAACTCATCCTTTCTTTTAATATTATTGACATTTTAAAATTTGTTTGGATTTTTAAGTGCATCCTAGCGTGAAATGTCTTCTGGAGTGACACATACATATATACATACATACGTACATACATACGTACATACATAAAAAAAAAGAGTTCAATTTCAGGAATCGATTAAAAATGATCTAAAACGGATTTCCATGGAGAAAATTTTAAAAAATTCGCATTACAAAATTTTGAAGCCATTGCAAAAGCTTAATTTTCTTCGAAAATTCACTAAAAGAAAATCATGACTATTCATAACGAGGTTTGAAAATTTCTCAATAAAGGGATGAAATATTACCTTTTTAAAATTGAAAAAATGTACCACTTTTTTAACCCTGATTAATTGATTTTGTTTCTACATACCTATATTAAATTAATTCGCTTGAGTCATTAATTTCCTAACTCAAGAGGAATTTGGGAACATATTATGAATAGTAAATTTATAAGATAGAACCATGAAAATTTAATATCATTCATCAGAGTTTTACTTACTTTATTTCCACTTCAAGTATGACAATGTATGTATGTACTTTAAAATTAAAATCAGGATGAAAACCACTGAAAAAAGGTAAGAAGGAGCATTGAATTTAAAATAAGGTCCTCTTTTATTTAAACTTCTTCAAGGGAAGGAAAAGTCGACTTCTCAGTAAAGCTATTCTTCTTTTCCTCCCAAATTCCAGCTCCTGAATTGAATCAGGGGACTCTGTCGGATGGAGAAGAAAAAAGTTTCATGAAGATTTTACGAAAAGACACGAAAAAAAAGAATAGATTTTCAAGGATGTCTAAAACAGAGTTTTTCTCTCGTTCCTCTTATTTTAAATAAAGTGAAGAGGGGGAGCTAAAAAATTTGTTAAGGATTTTTAACACTTCAAAAACAGTCCTTCACCAGATTGGGATTTGATCAAGGAAGAAGACACAGCAAAGTTCGATTTTAAAAGGACTGGAAATAAAACAGCAATAATAGAATCTTCTATTTACTTTTGAAAGCAAGGACTAAAAAGACAAGTCTTTACGATTATCGATAACAATCATTTTAAGGAAAGTCAAGTTTGACTTTTAACTCTACAGCTTTAACTAAAAACTTATAACTTATTTCCTTTTGAAATATGAAAAGAATGAACTAATGGAAAGCTATATTTCTTCTCGATTATATTCTTTCTATTTTCTAGGCTTTAACATTTATTTCTAAAAAAAGAGGTAGGAGAGAAAAAATCCTACGGATTCAAATTTATATTAAATATTAAGTTAGTCATTTTGACCAATATTAGTCAAAACTACCTAAAAAAAAATTTTTTATCTTTACAGTAAATTTCTAAGTACCAATGTAATAGTCTAAGATTAACTCCGATGGTATATACTATAATCAAAGATCATAAGAGAAATAAATTCCAAAAAATGCCTTAAACTACATAATGCTCCATGTCTTAAAGATGACAAAATAGAAAAATTTGGAAAACCTTATGATAATTCAAGACAAAAAACAGCTAAAGCAACCGATAGGAATAGATATAGTACTGATCATGTATGCTCTTCTACTTATTAACCCTAACATAGAAATTAGTAAGCTTCACCTAATCACCAGCTGTCATGTATTAATAGGCCTGAGATGGGAAATCTTTGGCTTCGCCATTCTGCCGACTAAAGAACTAAGGTTACTTCCCCTGAGCAAGATACAAACTTTCTGTAGGTATGTCAGCTTGTTTAATGGATAGAGTAATAAATAAAGGTTTACTAAACCGGGTTTACACCTTGGACCAGCACCTTCGGATTTTATTTTTAAAGTCCCCCCGGAAAAACAAGTACAGATAGCAAACAGAGTAATGAACGAAAACGAAAACTTCAGAAGAATTGAAAGAATGTGCTAATGGACCGTGTGTGGTTAAGGATATATCCAGATCAAATTTAGAAATCCTGACAGATCAGCCTGATCTATTTTCTCTGTCAGTTTTTAGGGATCTTCTGCGGGGCCTTAAGTTAGACTTTGTCACAATTCATGGACCGGGTAAAGATAGATGCAAGGTACATCTATCTAGCCAACCGACTGGGGTAGCCAACTGACAACTTTAATTAAGGAGAGTGTTATAAGAAAAACATACAATAGAGAGAATGTAAAGCTATCAGCTTGCTATTGAAAAGTACAATTAAATCCTGTACTGTTTTTGGTTTTTATTGAAAATTGAGTCACCAAACAAACCTTCAATAGCAGATAATATATACATACAGTTTGAAATTCTATATAAAATTGTTTGATAAAAGCACTCAGAACCTTTCTTCCCCTTCAAGCAAATATTCCATTTCAACCCATTCATCATTTCAAATAATACGCAAGTAAACTAATTACTCTTTTTATTATAAAATAAAATAGGTCAATTCGGTTCCCCTCAATTTTGGATTATGTCATAAATATAATAAAGTCGTACAATTACACAAAAAGTTTAAATAATTTTCTAACTTCTTCATGTCTACCAATTGGTTAAATTCAAAAGTAACTTAATTTTAGCTGTACCATAACCAGAGTATAACTAAAGTTATTTACAAATTTTTAACTTATGAGGAATAGATTTATTATTCCGGAGTAAAGTTAAAATTAAAAATATGGTCACGTTCGAGCAGTCTATATTATGAAGTTGTTACTCGTAGTTACTTCTGAGTTTGAAAAAGGACATTTTAAAATAAATACGTTTTTATTAACACATTATAACTTTTCAAAACAAAACTTTTATGAACAATTTTCACATGAAAATATTTCCATAAAATTATATTAATATTTAGTGAACATAGAATCTCACTAAAGCCCTTAATTTAAAATAAATTCTAACTCCTTAATAACTTAATCTCAGTTTTACAAAATATGCTCGGTTAATGTACGAGAGGCGGAGTTCAATCTGAACACCCAATTGTCATCGTACTAAATTAAGAAGTGCTGGTAAGGAAGAAAGGACCACCTCCTCAAGAACTAGGGAAGCATTTTCCATATTATCATATCGAGTGCCACCGCTTGCTTCCCCCCCCCCCCCACCCCCTATTGAAGACCCAAATTTGGCCTATTCACTGTAACGCCAATATCTCCGGAACAAAGAGTGATAACGATGTGCGGTGTATTTTAAAGTCTTCTATACACTGTCCTCGTTAATTTGATACCCATATCAATATGCTTTTCGGCGTCTAAGTGTACCAAAAGTTATAAAACATGGTAAAAAATCGACATTTTTTTTTAACTCTGACCTATAGGTCACCTATAATAGGCCACCTAGGACCTATATTACCTAGGACCTATAGGACCTAGGACCTATAGGTCTTGGGTAATATAGGACCTTAGACCACAACCATCACCACAACCACAACCATCACCACAACCACAACCAATACCACAACCACACCAAAACCACAACCATCACCACAAAAACAACCACAACCATCACCATAACCACAACAAATACCATCACCTCAACCACAACCATCACCATAACCACAACAAATACCATCACCACAACCACAACCATCACCATAACCACAACAAATACCATCACCACAACCACAACCATCACCTCAACCACAACCATCACCATAACCACAACAAATACCATCATCACAACCATCACCACAACCACAACCATCACCACAACCACAACCACAGGCCTAGGACCTAGGACCTATAGGTCCTAAGACCTAGGTCCGGGGACCTATAGGTCTTGGGTAATATAGGACCTTAGACCACAACCATCAGCACAACCACAACCACAACCAATACAATAACCACAACCACAAGAAATACCACAACCACAACCATAACAACAACCACAGCCAAAACCACAAACACAACCACCACAAATACTACAACCATAACCACAAAATACTACAACCACAACCACAACAAATACTACAACTACAACCACTAAAATACTCAACCACAAACACATCAAACACAACAACCACAACGACAACAAATACCATAACTACAACAAATACCACAACCACAACCATCACCTAGGACCTAGGACCTATAGGTCACCTAGGACCTAAATTACCTAGGACCTATAGGACCTAGGACTAATATGTCTTAGGTCCTAGGTCCTAGGAACTAGGACCTAGGACCTATAGGTCTTGGGTAATATAGGACCTTAGACCACAACCATCACCACAACCACAACCATCACCACAACCACAACCTCAACCACAACCACAACCTCAGGCCTAGGACATTTTTATGTTTTTCTAAGTAAATACCCACAACAAAGACCAAAAACATATTAATTAAATAGATAACATACTGTTAAGTAACATAACAAGGGATATAAATAACAATTTAAAAAGAACATACGCATTGTTATCCAGGATTACAGTTTGGCATTTTGATTTCTACTAATTCCTAAAAAATATTCCCTTAAATTTCATCGGTTATATTAATCCCGCAAATTGTGCTCGGAGAAAATACTTATTAACGCCGGCGCCGCTGGTTAGACTTGTTTAGTAATTTTTTTCTATAAAGCCTATATTGTGTTGAGGCTGATAATTATAGCCCAGTACCATCAATCACCATAACCACAACAAATACCATCACCACAACCACAACCATCACCTCAACCACAACCATCACCATAACCCTTAAAAACTACTCTTCCAATTTTAATGAAATTTAAATCGTAGGTCACCATTAGGCAATTGATGGTCCCAAATAAGTTTCAACCTTATTTACACCTATATCTTCAAAAGTACTAAAATTTTAAACTTGCACATCAACATTCTTTAAACTGTGATACTTTTGTGTGTAATTAAGTTTGTACATAAGTGCCTATATTAATGTAAATATTTTTCCGTTCATGTTATTGTTACTAACTTGTTTTTACTACGCCTACAGCAACTTCTAATTGCTGTAAATTTTATTATTTATCTCTCCGTCATTGTTGTTATCGATGTGTATGGTCCTACTTAAACCACTTTTAAATTTTATTGTGACCTTTAACCGCATGTAGTACTAACTGTGAAGCATGCTATAATTTGATAAAAAAAAACCTGACACTGACACTGAACACACCACAACCACAACTACAACCTCAACCACAACCATAACCACAACCACAACCACAATCATCACCACAATCACAACCATCACCACAACCAAAACCACAACCATAACAAATACCACAACCACAACCACAACAAATACCACACCACAACAAATACCACAACCACAACCATCACACAACTATCACCACAACTACAACCACAACCACAACAAATACCACAACCACAACAAATACCACAACCACAACCACAACAAATACCACAACCACAACCACAACAAATACCACAACAGCAACAAATACTACAACAACAACCACAACCACAACCCCAACAAATACAAATACCACACCACAACCACAACCACAACAAATACTACAACCACAACCACAACCACAACAAATACAAATACCACACCACAACCACAACCACAACAAATACCACAACCACAACAAATACTACAACCACAACCACAACCACAACAAATACAACACCACAACAACAACCACAACCAATACAAATACCACAACCACAAAAACAACAAATACAACAACCACAACCACAACAAATACCACAACCACGACCACAACAAATACAAATACCACATCACAACCACAACCACAACTACAACAAATACCACAACCACAACAAATACCACAACCACAACAAATTCCACAACCACAACAAATACCACAACCACAACAAATACCACAACCACAACAAATACCACAACCACAACCATCACACAACTACAACCACAACCACAACAAATACCACAACCACAACAAATACAAATACCACACCACAACCACAACCACAACAAATACCACAACCACAACAAATACTACAACAACAACCACAACCACAACCACAACCCCAACAAATACAAATCCCACACCACAACCACAACCACAACAAATACCACAACCACAACAAATACTACAACCACAACCACAACCAATACCACAACCACAAAAACCACAACTACAAAAACCACAACCACAAAAACCACAACCACAACTATAAAAACCACAACCACAACCACAAAAACCACAACCACAACCACAGGCCTAGGACCTAGGACCTTGGACCTAGGACCTAAGGCCTAGGACCGAGGACCTGTAGGTCTTGGGTAATATAGGACCTTAACCACAACCAATACAATAACCACAACCACAAAAAATACCACAACCACAACCACAACAACAACCACAGCCAAAACCACAAACACAACCACCACAAATACTGCAACCATAACCACAAAATACTACAAACACAACCACAACAAATACTACAACTACAACAACTAAAATACTCAACCACAAACACATCAAATACAACAACCACAACGACAACAAATACCATAACTACAACAAATAGGGGACTAAAAAAGGGGACTAAAAAAGGGGACTAAAAAAGGGGACTAAAAAGGGGACTAGAAAAGGGGACTAAAAAGGGGACTAAAAAAGGGGACTAAAAAGAGGACTAAAAAAGGGGACAAAAAAGGGGTCTAAAAAAGGGGACTAAAAAAGGGGACTAAAAAAGGGGACTAAAAAAGGGGACTAAAAAAGGGGACTAAAAAAGGGGACTAAAAAAGGGGACTAAAAAAGGGGACTAAAAAAGGGGACTAAAAAAGGGGACTAAAAAGGGGACTAAAAAAGGGGGACTGAAAAAGGGGACTAAAAAGGGGGAATGAAAAAGGGGACTAAAAAGGGGACTAAACAGGGGGACTGAAAAAGGGGACTGAAAAAGGGGACTGAAAAAGGGGACTAAAAAAGGGGACAAAAACCACAACTACAAAAACCAAAACCACAAAAACCACAACCACAACTATAAAAACCACAACCACAACCACAAAAACCACAACCACAACCACAGGCCTAGGACCTAGGACCTTGGACCTAGGACCTAAGGCCTAGGACCGAGGACCTATAGGTCTTGGGTATTATAGGACCTTAACCACAACCAATACAATAACCACAACCACAAAAAATACCACAACCACAACAACAACCACAGCCAAAACCACAAACACAACCACCACAAATACTGCAACCATAACCACAAAATACTACAAACACAACCACAACAAATACTACAACTACAACAACTAAAATACTCAACCACAAAACACATCAAATACAACAACCACAACGACAACAAATACCATAACTACAACAAATAGGGGACTAAAAAAGGGGACTAAAAAGGGGACTAAAAAAGGGGACTAAAAAGGGGACTAAAAAGGGGGACTAAAAAAGGGGACTAGAAAAGGGGACTAAAAAAGGGGACTAAAAAAGGGGACTAAAAAAGGGGACTAAAAAAGGGGACTAAAAAGGGGACTAAAAAAAGGGACTAAAAAAGGGACTAAAAAAGGGGACTGAAAAAGGGGACTGAAAAAGGGGACTGAAAAAGGGGACTGAAAAAGGGGACTGAAAAAGGGGACTAAAAAAGGGGACTGAAAAAGGGGACTGAAAAAGGGGACAAAAAAAGGGGACAAAAAAAGGGGACAAAAAAAGGGGACAAAAAAGGGGACAAAAAAAGGGGACAAAAAAGGGGACAAAAAAAGGGGACAAAAAAGGGGACAAAAAAAGGGGACAAAAAAAGGGGACAAAAAAAGGGGACTAAAAAGGGGGACTGAAAAAGGGGACTGAAAAAGGGGACTCAAAATAGTCCCCTTTTTTGTTCCCCTTTTTTGTTCCCTTTTTTTGTCCCCTTTTTGGTCCCCTGTTTTGTCCCTTTTTTTGTCCCCTTTTTTTGTCCCCTTTTTCAGTCCCCTTTTTCAGTCCCCTTTTTTGTCCCTTTTTTGTCCCTTTTTTGTCCCCTTTTTTGTCCCCTTTTTTTGTCCCCTTTTTTTGTCCCCTTTTTTTGTCCCCTTTTTTGTCCCCTTTTTTGTCCCCTTTTTTTGTCCCCTTTTTTTGTCCCCTTTTTTGCCCCCTTTTTTTGTCCCCTTTTTTGTCCCCTTTTTGTCCCCTTTTTTGTCCCCTGTTTTGTCCCTTTTTGTCCCCTTTTTTTGTCCCCTTTTTCAGTCCCCTTTTTCAGTCCCCTTTTTCAGTCCCCTTTTTTAGTCCTTTTTTAGTCCCCTTTTTTAGTCCCCTTTTTTAGTCCCCTTTTTTAGTCCCCTTTTTTAGTCCCCTTTTTTAGTCCCCTTTTTTAGTCCCCTTTTTTAGTCCCCCTTTTTAGTCCCCTTTTTAGTCCCCTTTTTTAGTCCCCTTTTTTAGTCCCCTATTTGTTGTAGTTATGGTATTTGTTGTCGTTGTGGTTGTTGTATTTGATGTGTTTTGTGGTTGAGTATTTTAGTTGTTGTAGTTGTAGTATTTGTTGTGGTTGTGTTTGTAGTATTTTTTGGTTATGGTTGCAGTATTTGTGGTGGTTGTGTTTGTGGTTTTGGCTGTGGTTGTTGTTGTGGTTGTGGTTGTGGTATTTTTTGTGGTTGTGGTTATTGTATTGGTTGTGGTTAAGGTCCTATAATACCCAAGACCTATAGGTCCTCGGTCCTAGGCCTTAGGTCCTAGGTCCAAGGTCCTAGGTCCTAGGCCTGTGGTTGTGGTTGTGGTTTTTGTGGTTGTGGTTGTGGTTTTTATAGTTGTGGTTGTGGTTTTTGTGGTTGTGGTTTTTGTGGTTGTGGTTTTTGTAGTTGTGGTTTTTGTGGTTGTGGTATTGGTTGTGGTTGTGGTTGTAGTATTTGTTGTGGTTGTGGTATTTGTTGTGGTTGTGGTTGTGGTGTGGGATTTGTATTTGTTGGGGTTGTGGTTGTGGTTGTGGTTGTTGTTGTAGTATTTGTTGTGGTTGTGGTATTTGTTGTGGTTGTGGTTGTGGTGTGGTATTTGTATTTGTTGTGGTTGTGGTATTTGTTGTGGTTGTGGTATTTGTTGTGGTTGTGGTATTTGTTGTGGTTGTGGAATTTGTTGTGGTTGTGGTATTTGTTGTGGTTGTGGTATTTGTTGTAGTTGTGGTTGTGGTTGTGATGTGGTATTTGTATTTGTTGTGGTCGTGGTTGTGGTATTTGTTGTGGTTGTGGTTGTTGTATTTGTTGTTTTTGTGGTTGTGGTATTTGTATTGGTTGTGGTTGTTGTTGTGGTGTTGTATTTGTTGTGGTTGTGGTTGTGGTTGTAGTATTTGTTGTGGTTGTGGTATTTGTTGTGGTTGTGGTTGTGGTGTGGTATTTGTATTTGTTGTGGTTGTAGTATTTGTTGTGGTTGTGGTTGTGGTGTGGTATTTGTATTTGTTGGGGTTGTGGTTGTGGTTGTTGTTGTAGTATTTGTTGCTGTTGTGGTATTTGTTGTGGTTGTGGTATTTGTTGTGGTTGTGGTTGTGGTATTTGTTGTGGTTGTGGTTGTAGTTGTGGTGATAGTTGTGTGATGGTTGTGGTTGTGGTATTTGTTGTGGTGTGGTATTTTTTGTGGTTGTGGTATTTGTTATGGTTGTTGTTTTGGTTGTGGTGATGGTTGTGATTGTGGTGATGATTGTGGTTGTGGTTGTGGTTATGGTTGTGGTTGAGGTTGTAGTTGTGGTTGTGGTGTGTTCAGTGTCAGTGTCAGGTTTTTTTTTATCAAATTATAGCATGCTTCACAGTTAGTACTACATGCGGTTAAAGGTCACAATAAAATTTAAAAGTGGTTTAAGTAGGACCATACACATCGATAACAACAATGACGGAGAGATAAATAATAAAATTTACAGCAATTAGAAGTTGCTGTAGGCGTAGTAAAAACAAGTTAGTAACAATAACATGAACGGAAAAATATTTACATTAATATAGGCACTTATGTACAAACTTAATTACACACAAAAGTATCACAGTTAAAAGAATGTTGATGTGCAAGTTTAAAATTTTAGTACTTTTGAAGATATAGGTGTAAATAAGGTTGAAACTTATTTGGGACCATCAATTGCCTAATGGTGACCTACGATTTAAATTTCATTAAAATTGGAAGAGTAGTTTTTAAGGGTTATGGTGATGGTTGTAGTTGAGGTGATGGTTGTGGTTGTGGTGATGGTATTTGTTGTGGTTATGGTGATTGATGGTACTGGGCTATACTTATCAGCCTCAACACAATATAGGCTTTATAGAAAAAAATTCCCCTTTTTCAGTCCCCCTTTTTATTCCCCTTTTTAGTCCCCTTTTTCATTCCCCCTTTTTAGTCCCCTTTTTCAGTCCCCCTTTTTAAGTCCCCTTTTTTAGTCCCCTATTTAGTCCCCTATTTAGTCCCCTTTTTTAGTCCCCTTTTTTAGTCCCCTTTTTTAGTCCCCTTTTTAGTCCCCTTTTTTAGTCCCCTTTTTTGTCCCCTTTTTAGTCCCCTTTTCTAGTCCCCTTTTTTAGTCCCCTTTTCTAGTCCCCTTTTTTAGTCCCTTTTTTAGTCCCCTTTTTAGTCCCCTTTTTTAGTCCCCTTTTTTAGTCCCCTTTTTTAGTCCCCTTTTTTAGTCCCCTATTTGTTGTAGTTATGGTATTTGTTGTCGTTGTGGTTGTTGTATTTGATGTGTTTGTGGTTGAGTATTTTAGTTGTTGTAGTTGTAGTATTTGTTGTGGTTGTGTTTGTAGTATTTTGTGGTTATGGTTGCAGTATTTGTGGTGGTTGTGGTTGTGGTATTTTTTGTGGTTGTGGTTATTGTATTGGTTGTGGTTAAGGTCCTATATTACCCAAGACCTATAGGTCCTCGGTCCTAGGCCTTAGGTCCTAGGTCCAAGGTCCTAGGTCCTAGGTCCTAGGCCTGTGGTTGTGGTTGTGGTTTTTGTAGTTGTGGTTGTGGTTTTTGTGGTTGTGGTTGTGGTTTTTATAGTTGTGGTTGTGGTTTTTGTGGTTGTGGTTTTTGTAGTTGTGGTTTTTGTGGTTGTGGTATTGGTTGTGGTTGTGGTTTTAGTATTTGTTGTGGTTGTGGTATTTGTTGTGGTTGTGGTTGTGGTGTGGGATTTGTATTTGTTGGGGTTGTGGTTGTGGTTGTGGTTGTTGTTGTAGTATTTGTTGTGGTTGTGGTATTTGTTGTGGTTGTGGTTGTGGTGTGGTATTTGTATTTGTTGTGGTTGTGGTATTTGTTGTGGTTGTGGTTGTAGTTGTGTGATGGTTGTGGTTGTGGTATTTGTTGTGGTTGTGGTATTTGTTGTGGTTGTGGTATTTGTTGTGGTTGTGGAATTTGTTGTGGTTGTGGTATTTGTTGTGGTTGTGGTATTTGTTGTAGTTGTGGTTGTGGTTGTGATGTGGTATTTGTATTTGTTGTGGTCGTGGTTGTGGTATTTGTTGTGGTTGTGGTTGTTGTATTTGTTGTTTTTGTGGTTGTGGTATTTGTATTGGTTGTGGTTGTTGTTGTGGTGTTGTATTTGTTGTGGTTGTGGTTGTGGTTGTAGTATTTGTTGTGGTTGTGGTATTTGTTGTGGTTGTGGTTGTAGTATTTGTTGTGGTTGTGGTTGTGGTGTGGTATTTGTATTTGTTGGGGTTGTGGTTGTGGTTGTTGTTGTAGTATTTGTTGCTGTTGTGGTATTTGTTGTGGTTGTGGTTGTGGTATTTGTTGTGGTTGTGGTTGTAGTTGTGGTGATAGTTGTGTGATGGTTGTGGTTGTGGTATTTGTTGTGGTGTGGTATTTGTTGTGGTTGTGGTTGTGGTATTTGTTATGGTTGTGGTTTTGGTTGTGGTGATGGTTGTAATTGTGGTGATGATTGTGGTTGTGGTTGTGGTTATGGTTGTGGTTGAGGTTGTAGTTGTGGTTGTGGTGTGTTCAGTGTCAGTGTCAGGTTTTTTTTTATCAAATTATAGCATGCTTCACAGTTAGTACTACATGCGGTTAAAGGTCACAATAAAATTTAAAAGTGGTTTAAGTAGGACCATACACATCGATAACAACAATGACGGAGAGATAAATAATAAAATTTACAGCAATTAGAAGTTGCTGTAGGCGTAGTAAAAACAAGTTAGTAACAATAACATGAACGGAAAAATATTTACATTAATATAGGCACTTATGTACAAACTTAATTATACACAAAAGTATCACAGTTTAAAGAATGTTGATGTGCAAGTTTAAAATTTTAGTACTTTTGAAGATATAGGTGTAAATAAGGTTGAAACTTATTTGGGACCATCAATTGCCTAATGGTGACCTACGATTTAAATTTCATTAAAATTGGAAGAGTAGTTTTTAAGGGTTATGGTGATGGTTGTGGTTGAGGTGATGGTTGTGGTTGTGGTGATGGTATTTGTTGTGGTTATGGTGATTGATGGTACTGGGCTATAATTATCAGCCTCAACACAATATAGGCTTTATAGAAAAAAATTCCCCTTTTTCAGTCCCCCTTTTTAGTCCCCTTTTTAGTCCCCTTTTTCATTCCCCCTTTTTAGTCCCCTTTTTTAGTCCCCTTTTTTAGTCCCCTTTTTTAGTCCCCTTTTTTAGTCCCCTTTTTAGTCCCCTTTTTTTGTCCCCTTTTTTAGTCCCCTTTTTAGTCCCCTTTTCTAGTCCCCTTTTTTAGTCCCCTTTTCTAGTCCCCTTTTTTAGTCCCCCTTTTTAGTCCCCTTTTTTAGTCCCCTTTTTTAGTCCCTTTTTTAGTCCCCTTTTTTAGTCCCCTTTTTTAGTCACCTTTTTTAGTCCCCTTTTTTAGTCCCCTTTTTTAGTCCCCTATTTTAGTCCCCTTTTTTAGTCCCCTATTTGTTGTAGTTATGGTATTTGTTGTCGTTGTGGTTGTTGTATTTGATGTGTTTGTGGTTGAGTATTTTAGTTGTTGTAGTTGTAGTATTTGTTGTGGTTGTGTTTGTAGTATTTTGTGGTTATGGTTGCAGTATTTGTGGTGGTTGTGGTTGTGGTATTTTTTGTGGTTGTGGTTATTGTATTGGTTGTGGTTAAGGTCCTATATTACCCAAGACCTATAGGTCCTCGGTCCTAGGCCTTAGGTCCTAGGTCCAAGGTCCTAGGTCCTAGGTCCTAGGCCTGTGGTTGTGGTTGTGGTTTTTGTAGTTGTGGTTGTGGTTTTTGTGGTTGTGGTTGTGGTTTTTATAGTTGTGGTTGTGGTTTTTGTGGTTGTGGTTTTTGTAGTTGTGGTTTTTGTGGTTGTGGTATTGGTTGTGGTTGTGGTTTTAGTATTTGTTGTGGTTGTGGTATTTGTTGTGGTTGTGGTTGTGGTGTGGGATTTGTATTTGTTGGGGTTGTGGTTGTGGTTGTTGTTGTAGTATTTGTTGTGGTTGTGGTATTTGTTGTGGTTGTGGTTGTGGTGTGGTATTTGTATTTGTTGTGGTTGTGGTATTTGTTGTGGTTGTGGTTGTAGTTGTGTGATGGTTGTGGTTGTGGTATTTGTTGTGGTTGTGGTATTTGTTGTGGTTGTGGTATTTGTTGTGGTTGTGGAATTTGTTGTGGTTGTGGTATTTGTTGTGGTTGTGGTATTTGTTGTAGTTGTGGTTGTGGTTGTGATGTGGTATTTGTATTTGTTGTGGTCGTGGTTGTGGTATTTGTTGTGGTTGTGGTTGTTGTATTTGTTGTTTTTGTGGTTGTGGTATTTGTATTGGTTGTGGTTGTTGTTGTGGTGTTGTATTTGTTGTGGTTGTGGTTGTGGTTGTAGTATTTGTTGTGGTTGTGGTATTTGTTGTGGTTGTGGTTGTGGTGTGGTATTTGTATTTGTTGTGGTTGTGGTTGTAGTATTTGTTGTGGTTGTGGTTGTGGTGTGGTATTTGTATTTGTTGGGGTTGTGGTTGTGGTTGTTGTTGTAGTATTTGTTGCTGTTGTGGTATTTGTTGTGGTTGTGGTATTTGTTGTGGTTGTGGTTGTGGTATTTGTTGTGGTTGTGGTTGTAGTTGTGGTGATAGTTGTGTGATGGTTGTGGTTGTGGTATTTGTTGTGGTGTGGTATTTGTTGTGGTTGTGGTTGTGGTATTTGTTATGGTTGTGGTTTTGGTTGTGGTGATGGTTGTGATTGTGGTGATGATTGTGGTTGTGGTTGTGGTTATGGTTGTGGTTGAGGTTGTAGTTGTGGTTGTGGTGTGTTCAGTGTCAGTGTCAGGTTTTTTTTTATCAAATTATAGCATGCTTCACAGTTAGTACTACATGCGGTTAAAGGTCACAATAAAATTTAAAAGTGGTTTAAGTAGGACCATACACATCGATAACAACAATGACGGAGAGATAAATAATAAAATTTACAGCAATTAGAAGTTGCTGTAGGCGTAGTAAAAACAAGTTAGTAACAATAACATGAACGGAAAAATATTTACATTAATATAGGCACTTATGTACAAACTTAATTACACACAAAAGTATCACAGTTAAAAGAATGTTGATGTGCAAGTTTAAAATTTTAGTACTTTTGAAGATATAGGTGTAAATAAGGTTGAAACTTATTTGGGACCATCAATTGCCTAATGGTGACCTACGATTTAAATTTCATTAAAATTGGAAGAGTAGTTTTTAAGGGTTATGGTGATGGTTGTGGTTGAGGTGATGGTTGTGGTTGTGGTGATGGTATTTGTTGTGGTTATGGTGATTGATGGTACTGGGCTATAATTATCAGCCTCAACACAATATAGGCTTTATAGAAAAAAATTCCCCTTTTTCAGTCCCCCTTTTTAGTCCCCTTTTTAGTCCCCTTTTTCATTCCCCCTTTTTAGTCCCCTTTTTCAGTCCCCCTTTTTAAGTCCCCTTTTTTAGTCCCCTATTTAGTCCCCTATTTAGTCCCCTTTTTTAGTCCCCTTTTTTAGTCCCCTTTTTTAGTCCCCTTTTTTAGTCCCCCTTTTTTGTCCCCTTTTTTAGTCCCCTTTTTAGTCCCCTTTTCTAGTCCCCTTTTTTAGTCCCCTTTTCTAGTCCCCCTTTTTAGTCCCCATTTTAGTCCCCTTTTTTAGTCCCTTTTTTAGTCCCCTTTTTTAGTCCCCTTTTTCAGTCCCCTTTTTCAGTCCCCCTTTTTAGTCCCCTTTTTAGTCCCCTTTTTAGTCCCCTTTTTTAGTCCCCTTTTTAGTCCCTTTTTTAGTCCCCTTTTTAGTCCCTTTTTTTAGTCCCCTTTTTTAGTCCCCTATTTGTTGTAGTTATGGTATTTGTTGTCGTTGTGGTTGTTGTATTTGATGTGTTTGTGGTTGAGTATTTTAGTTGTTGTAGTTGTAGTATTTGTTGTGGTTGTGTTTGTAGTATTTTGTGGTTATGGTTGCAGTATTTGTGGTGGTTGTGTTTGTGGTTTTGGCTGTGGTTGTTGTTGTGGTTGTGGTTGTGGTATTTTTTGTGGTTGTGGTTATTGTATTGGTTGTGGTTAAGGTCCTATATTACCCAAGACCTATAGGTCCTCGGTCCTAGGCCTTAGGTCCTAGGTCCAAGGTCCTCGGTCCTAGGCCTTAGGTCCTAGGTCCAAGGTCCTAGGTCCTAGGTCCTAGGCCTGTGGTTGTGGTTGTGGTTTTTGTAGTTGTGGTTGTGGTTTTTGTGGTTGTGGTTGTGGTTTTTATAGTTGTGGTTGTGGTTTTTGTGGTTGTGGTTTTTGTAGTTGTGGTTTTTGTGGTTGTGGTATTGGTTGTGGTTGTGGTTTTAGTATTTGTTGTGGTTGTGGTATTTGTTGTGGGATTTGTATTTGTTGGGGTTGTGGTTGTGGTTGTGGTTGTTGTTGTAGTATTTGTTGTGGTTGTGGTATTTGTTGTGGTTGTGGTTGTGGTGTGGTATTTGTATTTGTTGTGGTTGTGGTATTTGTTGTGGTTGTGGTTGTAGTTGTGTGATGGTTGTGGTTGTGGTATTTGTTGTGGTTGTGGTATTTGTTGTGGTTGTGGTATTTGTTGTGGTTGTGGAATTTGTTGTGGTTGTGGTATTTGTTGTGGTTGTGGTATTTGTTGTAGTTGTGGTTGTGGTTGTGATGTGGTATTTGTATTTGTTGTGGTCGTGGTTGTGGTATTTGTTGTGGTTGTGGTTGTTGTATTTGTTGTTTTTGTGGTTGTGGTATTTGTATTGGTTGTGGTTGTTGTTGTGGTGTTGTATTTGTTGTGGTTGTGGTTGTGGTTGTAGTATTTGTTGTGGTTGTGGTATTTGTTGTGGTTGTGGTTGTGGTGTGGTATTTGTATTTGTTGTGGTTGTGGTTGTGGTTGTAGTATTTGTTGTGGTTGTGGTTGTGGTGTGGTATTTGTATTTGTTGGGGTTGTGGTTGTGGTTGTTGTTGTAGTATTTGTTGCTGTTGTGGTATTTGTTGTGGTTGTGGTATTTGTTGTGGTTGTGGTTGTGGTATTTGTTGTGGTTGTGGTTGTAGTTGTGGTGATAGTTGTGTGATGGTTGTGGTTGTGGTATTTGTTGTGGTGTGGTATTTGTTATGGTTGTGGTTTTGGTTGTGGTGATGGTTGTGATTGTGGTGATGATTGTGGTTGTGGTTGTGGTTATGGTTGTGGTTGAGGTTGTAGTTGTGGTTGTGGTGTGTTCAGTGTCAGTGTCAGGTTTTTTTTTATCAAATTATAGCATGCTTCACAGTTAGTACTACATGCGGTTAAAGGTCACAATAAAATTTAAAAGTGGTTTAAGTAGGACCATACACATCGATAACAACAATGACGGAGAGATAAATAATAAAATTTACAGCAATTAGAAGTTGCTGTAGGCGTAGTAAAAACAAGTTAGTAACAATAACATGAACGGAAAAATATTTACATTAATATAGGCACTTATGTACAAACTTAATTACACACAAAAGTATCACAGTTAAAAGAATGTTGATGTGCAAGTTTAAAATTTTAGTACTTTTGAAGATATAGGTGTAAATAAGGTTGAAACTTATTTGGGACCATCAATTGCCTAATGGTGACCTACGATTTAAATTTCATTAAAATTGGAAGAGTAGTTTTTAAGGGTTATGGTGATGGTTGTGGTTGAGGTGATGGTTGTGGTTGTGGTGATGGTATTTGTTGTGGTTATGGTGATTGATGGTACTGGGCTATAATTATCAGCCTCAACACAATATAGGCTTTATAGAAAAAAATTCCCCTTTTTCAGTCCCCCTTTTTAGTCCCCTTTTTAGTCCCCTTTTTCATTCCCCCTTTTTAGTCCCCTTTTTCAGTCCCCCTTTTTAAGTCCCCTTTTTTAGTCCCCTATTTAGTCCCCTATTTAGTCCCCTTTTTTAGTCCCCTTTTTTAGTCCCCTTTTTTAGTCCCCCTTTTTTGTCCCCTTTTTAGTCCCCTTTTCTAGTCCCCTTTTTTAGTCCCCTTTTCTAGTCCCCTTTTTTAGTCCCCTTTTCTAGTCCCCCTTTTTAGTCCCCATTTTAGTCCCCTTTTTTAGTCCCCTTTTTCAGTCCCCTTTTTCAGTCCCCCTTTTTAGTCCCCTTTTTAGTCCCCTTTTTAGTCCCCTTTTTTAGTCCCCTTTTTAGTCCCTTTTTTAGTCCCCTTTTTAGTCCCTTTTTTTAGTCCCCTTTTTTAGTCCCCTATTTGTTGTAGTTATGGTATTTGTTGTCGTTGTGGTTGTTGTATTTGATGTGTTTGTGGTTGAGTATTTTAGTTGTTGTAGTTGTAGTATTTGTTGTGGTTGTGTTTGTAGTATTTTGTGGTTATGGTTGCAGTATTTGTGGTGGTTGTGTTTGTGGTTTTGGCTGTGGTTGTTGTTGTGGTTGTGGTTGTGGTATTTTTTGTGGTTGTGGTTATTGTATTGGTTGTGGTTAAGGTCCTATATTACCCAAGACCTATAGGTCCTCGGTCCTAGGCCTTAGGTCCTAGGTCCAAGGTCCTCGGTCCTAGGCCTTAGGTCCTAGGTCCAAGGTCCTAGGTCCTAGGTCCTAGGCCTGTGGTTGTGGTTGTGGTTTTTGTAGTTGTGGTTGTGGTTTTTGTGGTTGTGGTTGTGGTTTTTATAGTTGTGGTTGTGGTTTTTGTGGTTGTGGTTTTTGTAGTTGTGGTTTTTGTGGTTGTGGTATTGGTTGTGGTTGTGGTTTTAGTATTTGTTGTGGTTGTGGTATTTGTTGTGGGATTTGTATTTGTTGGGGTTGTGGTTGTGGTTGTGGTTGTTGTTGTAGTATTTGTTGTGGTTGTGGTATTTGTTGTGGTTGTGGTTGTGGTGTGGTATTTGTATTTGTTGTGGTTGTGGTATTTGTTGTGGTTGTGGTTGTAGTTGTGTGATGGTTGTGGTTGTGGTATTTGTTGTGGTTGTGGTATTTGTTGTGGTTGTGGTATTTGTTGTGGTTGTGGTATTTGTTGTGGTTGTGGAATTTGTTGTGGTTGTGGTATTTGTTGTGGTTGTGGTATTTGTTGTAGTTGTGGTTGTGGTTGTGATGTGGTATTTGTATTTGTTGTGGTCGTGGTTGTGGTATTTGTTGTGGTTGTGGTTGTTGTATTTGTTGTTTTTGTGGTTGTGGTATTTGTATTGGTTGTGGTTGTTGTTGTGGTGTTGTATTTGTTGTGGTTGTGGTTGTGGTTGTAGTATTTGTTGTGGTTGTGGTATTTGTTGTGGTTGTGGTTGTGGTGTGGTATTTGTATTTGTTGTGGTTGTGGTTGTGGTTGTAGTATTTGTTGTGGTTGTGGTTGTGGTGTGGTATTTGTATTTGTTGGGGTTGTGGTTGTGGTTGTTGTTGTAGTATTTGTTGCTGTTGTGGTATTTGTTGTGGTTGTGGTATTTGTTGTGGTTGTGGTTGTGGTATTTGTTGTGGTTGTGGTTGTAGTTGTGGTGATAGTTGTGTGATGGTTGTGGTTGTGGTATTTGTTGTGGTGTGGTATTTGTTATGGTTGTGGTTTTGGTTGTGGTGATGGTTGTGATTGTGGTGATAATTGTGGTTGTGGTTGTGGTTATGGTTGTGGTTGAGGTTGTAGTTGTGGTTGTGGTGTGTTCAGTGTCAGTGTCAGGTTTTTTTTTATCAAATTATAGCATGCTTCACAGTTAGTACTACATGCGGTTAAAGGTCACAATAAAATTTAAAAGTGGTTTAAGTAGGACCATACACATCGATAACAACAATGACGGAGAGATAAATAATAAAATTTACAGCAATTAGAAGTTGCTGTAGGCGTAGTAAAAACAAGTTAGTAACAATAACATGAACGGAAAAATATTTACATTAATATAGGCACTTATGTACAAACTTAATTACACACAAAAGTATCACAGTTAAAAGAATGTTGATGTGCAAGTTTAAAATTTTAGTACTTTTGAAGATATAGGTGTAAATAAGGTTGAAACTTATTTGGGACCATCAATTGCCTAATGGTGACCTACGATTTAAATTTCATTAAAATTGGAAGAGTAGTTTTTAAGGGTTATGGTGATGGTTGTGGTTGAGGTGATGGTTGTGGTTGTGGTGATGGTATTTGTTGTGGTTATGGTGATTGATGGTACTGGGCTATACTTATCAGCCTCAACACAATATAGGCTTTATAGAAAAAAATTCCCCTTTTTCAGTCCCCCTTTTTAGTCCCCTTTTTAGTCCCCTTTTTCATTCCCCCTTTTTAGTCCCCTTTTTCAGTCCCCCTTTTTAAGTCCCCTTTTTTAGTCCCCTATTTAGTCCCCTATTTAGTCCCCCTTTTTAGTCCCCTTTTTTAGTCCCCTTTTTTAGTCCCCTTTTTTAGTCCCCTTTTTTAGTCCCCTTTTTTTGTCCCCTTTTTAGTCCCCTTTTCTAGTCCCCTTTTTTAGTCCCCTTTTCTAGTCCCCTTTTTTAGTCCCTTTTTTAGTCCCCTTTTTAGTCCCCTTTTTTAGTCCCCTTTTTTAGTCCCCTTTTTTAGTCCCCTTTTTTAGTCCCCTATTTGTTGTAGTTATGGTATTTGTTGTCGTTGTGGTTGTTGTATTTGATGTGTTTGTGGTTGAGTATTTTAGTTGTTGTAGTTGTAGTATTTGTTGTGGTTGTGTTTGTAGTATTTTGTGGTTATGGTTGCAGTATTTGTGGTGGTTGTGTTTGTGGTTTTGGCTGTGGTTGTTGTTGTGGTTGTGGTTGTGGTATTTTTTGTGGTTGTGGTAATTGTATTGGTTGTGGTTAAGGTCCTATATTACCCAAGACCTATAGGTCCTCGGTCCTAGGCCTTAGGTCCTAGGTCCAAGGTCCTAGGTCCTAGGTCCTAGGCCTGTGGTTGTGGTTGTGGTTTTTGTAGTTGTGGTTGTGGTTTTTGTGGTTGTGGTTGTGGTTTTTATAGTTGTGGTTGTGGTTTTTGTGGTTGTGGTTTTTGTAGTTGTGGTTTTTGTGGTTGTGGTATTGGTTGTGGTTGTGGTTGTAGTATTTGTTGTGGTTGTGGTATTTGTTGTGGTTGTGGTTGTGGTGTGGGATTTGTATTTGTTGGGGTTGTGGTTGTGGTTGTGGTTGTTGTTTTAGTATTTGTTGTGGTTGTGGTATTTGTTGTGGTTGTGGTTGTGGTGTGGTATTTGTATTTGTTGTGGTTGTGGTATTTGTTGTGGTTGTGGTTGTAGTTGTGTGATGGTTGTGGTTGTGGTATTTGTTGTGGTTGTGGTATTTGTTGTGGTTGTGGTATTTGTTGTGGTTGTGGAATTTGTTGTGGTTGTGGTATTTGTTGTGGTTGTGGTATTTGTTGTAGTTGTGGTTGTGGTTGTGATGTGGTATTTGTATTTGTTGTGGTCGTGGTTGTGGTATTTGTTGTGGTTGTGGTTGTTGTATTTGTTGTTTTTGTGGTTGTGGTATTTGTATTGGTTGTGGTTGTTGTTGTGGTGTTGTATTTGTTGTGGTTGTGGTTGTGGTTGTAGTATTTGTTGTGGTTGTGGTATTTGTTGTGGTTGTGGTTGTGGTGTGGTATTTGTATTTGTTGTGGTTGTGGTTGTAGTATTTGTTGTGGTTGTGGTTGTGGTGTGGTATTTGTATTTGTTGGGGTTGTGGTTGTGGTTGTTGTTGTAGTATTTGTTGCTGTTGTGGTATTTGTTGTGGTTGTGGTTGTGGTATTTGTTGCGGTTGTGGTTGTGGTATTTGTTGTGGTTGTGGTTGTAGTTGTGGTGATAGTTGTGTCATGGTTGTGGTTGTGGTATTTGTTGTGGTGTGGTATTTGTTGTGGTTGTGGTTGTGGTATTTGTTATGGTTGTGGTTTTGGTTGTGGTGATGGTTGTGATTGTGGTGATGATTGTGGTTGTGGTTGTGGTTATGGTTGTGGTTGAGGTTGTAGTTGTGGTTGTGGTGTGTTCAGTGTCAGTGTCAGGTTTTTTTTTATCAAATTATAGCATGCTTCACAGTTAGTACTACATGCGGTTAAAGGTCACAATAAAATTTAAAAGTGGTTTAAGTAGGACCATACACATCGATAACAACAATGACGGAGAGATAAATAATAAAATTTACAGCAATTAGAAGTTGCTGTAGGCGTAGTAAAAACAAGTTAGTAACAATAACATGAACGGAAAAATATTTACATTAATATAGGCACTTATGTACAAACTTAATTACACACAAAAGTATTACAGTTAAAAGAATGTTGATGTGCAAGTTTAAAATTTTAGTACTTTTGAAGATATAGGTGTAAATAAGGTTGAAACTTATTTGGGACCATCAATTGCCTAATGGTGACCTACGATTTTAATTTCATTAAAATTGGAAGAGTAGTTTTTAAGGGTTATGGTGATGGTTGTGGTTGAGGTGATGGTTGTGGTTGTGGTGATGGTATTTGTTGTGGTTATGGTGATTGATGGTACTGGGCTATAATTATCAGCCTCAACACAATATAGGCTTTATAGAAAAAAATTCCCCTTTTTCAGTCCCCCTTTTTAGTCCCCTTTTTAGTCCCCTTTTTCATTCCCCCTTTTTAGTCCCCTTTTTCAGTCCCCCTTTTTAAGTCCCCTTTTTTAGTCCCCTGTTTAGTCCCCTTTTTTAGTCCCCTTTTTTAGTCCCCTTTTTTAGTCCCCTTTTTTGTCCCCTTTTTTAGTCCCCTTTTCTAGTCCCCTTTTTTAGTCCCCTTTTCTAGTCCCCTTTTTTAAACCCCTTTTTTAGTCCCCTTTTTTAGTCCCTTTTTTAGTCCCCTTTTTTAGTCCCCTTTTTTAGTCCCCTTTTTTAGTCCCCTATTTGTTGTAGTTATGGTATTTGTTGTCGTTGTGGTTGTTGTATTTGATGTGTTTGTGGTTGAGTATTTTAGTTGTTGTAGTTGTAGTATTTGTTGTGGTTGTGTTTGTAGTATTTTGTGGTTATGGTTGCAGTATTTGTGGTGGTTGTGTTTGTGGTTTTGGCTGTGGTTGTTGTTGTGGTTGTGGTTGTGGTATTTTTTGTGGTTGTGGTTATTGTATTGGTTGTGGTTAAGGTCCTATATTACCCAAGACCTATAGGTCCTCGGTCCTAGGCCTTAGGTCCTAGGTCCAAGGTCCTAGGTCCTAGGTCCTAGGCCTGTGGTTGTGGTTGTGGTTTTTGTAGTTGTGGTTGTGGTTTTTGTGGTTGTGGTCGTGGTTGTGGTTGTGTTTGTGGTTTTTGTGGTTGTGGTTTTTGTGGTTATGGTTTTTGTGGTTGTGGTTTTTGTGGTTGTGGTCGTGGTTGTGGTTTTTGTGGTTGTGGTTTTTGTGGTTATGGTTTTTTTGGTTGTGGTTGTGGTTTTTGTGGTTGTGGTTGTGGTTGTGGTTTTTGTGTTTGTGGTTGTGGTTTTTGTGGTTGTAGTTTTTGTGGTTGTGGTTTAGGTTTTTGTAGTTGTGGTTAAGGTTTTTTGTGGTTGTGGTTTAGGTTTTTGTGGTTGTGGTTAAGGTTTTTTGTGGTTGTGGTTTAGGTTTTTGTGGTTGTGGTTAAGGTTTGTGTTTGTGGTTGTGGTTTTTGGGGTTGTAGTTTTTGTGGTTGTGGTTAAGGTTTTTGTGGTTGTGGTTAAGGTTTTTTGTGGTTGTGGTTGTGGTTTAGGTGGTTGTGGTTGTGGTTTTTGTGGTTGTGGTTGTGGTTTTTGTGGTTGTGGTCGTGGTTTTTGCGGTTGTGGTTTTTGTGGTTGTGGTTTTTGTGGTTGTGGTTTTTGTGGTTGTGGTTTTTGTGGTTGTAGTTTTTGTGGTTGTGGTTAAGGTTTTAGTGGTTGTGGTTAAGGTTTTTTGTGGTTGTGGTTTAGGTGGTTGTGGTTTTTGTGGTTGTGGTCGTGGTTCTTGTGGTTGTAGTTTTTGTGGTTGTGGTTAAGGTTTTTGCGGTTGTGGTTAAGGTTTTTTGTGGTTGTGGTTGTGGTTTAGGTGGTTGTGGTTGTGGTTTTTGTGGTTGTGGTCGTGGTTTTTGTGGTTGTGGTCGTGGTTTTTGTGGTTGTGGTTTTTGTGGTTGTGGTTTGTGTGGTTGTGGTTGTGGTTTTTGTGGTTTTGGTTTTTGTGGTTGTTGTTTTTGTTGTCGTTGTTGTGGTTGTGGTTTTTGTGGTTGTGGTTGTGGTTTTTGTGGTTGTTGTCGTGGTTGTGGTTGTGTTTGTGGTTTTTGTGGTTGTGGTTTTTGTGGTTGTGGTCGTGGTTGTGGTTTTTGTGGTTGTGGTTTTTGTGGTTGTGGTTTTTTTGGTTGTGGTTGTGACTTTTGTGGTTGTGGTTGTGGTTTTTGTGGTTGTGGTTGTGGTTTTTGTGGTTGTGGTTTTTGTGTTTGTGGTTGTGGTTTTTGTGTTTGTGGTTGTGGTTTTTGTGGTTGTGGTTTTTTTGGTGTTTTCGTGGTTGTGGTTTTTGTGGTTGTGGTTTTTGTGGTTGTGGTTTTTTTGGTTGTGGTTTTTGTGTTTGTGGTTGTGGTTTTTGTGGTTGTGGTTGTGGTTGTTGTGGTTGTGGTTTTTGTGGTTGTGGTTCTTTTGGTTGTGGTTGTGGTTTTTGTGGTTGTGGTTGTGGTTTTTTTTGAAGTGGTTGTGGTTGTGGTTTTTGTGGTTGTGGTCGTGGTTGTGGTTGTGTTTGTGGTTTTTGTGGTTGTGGTTTTTGTGGTTGTGGTATTTGTTGTGGTTGTGGTATTTGTTGTGGTTGTGGTTGTAGTTGTGTGATGGTTGTGGTTGTGGTATTTGTTGTGGTTGTGGTATTTGTTGTGGTTGTGGTATTTGTTGTGGTTGTGGTATTTGTTGTGGTTGTGGAATTTGTTGTGGTTGTGGTATTTGTTGTGGTTGTGGTATTTGTTGTAGTTGTGGTTGTGGTTGTGATGTGGTATTTGTATTTGTTGTGGTCGTGGTTGTGGTATTTGTTGTGGTTGTGGTTGTTGTATTTGTTGTTTTTGTGGTTGTGGTATTTGTATTGGTTGTGGTTGTTGTTGTGGTGTTGTATTTGTTGTGGTTGTGGTTGTGGTTGTAGTATTTGTTGTGGTTGTGGTATTTGTTGTGGTTGTGGTTGTGGTGTGGTATTTGTATTTGTTGTGGTTGTGGTTGTGGTTGTAGTATTTGTTGTGGTTGTGGTTGTGGTGTGGTATTTGTATTTGTTGGGGTTGTGGTTGTGGTTGTTGTTGTAGTATTTGTTGCTGTTGTGGTATTTGTTGTGGTTGTGGTATTTGTTGTGGTTGTGGTTGTGGTATTTGTTGTGGTTGTGGTTGTAGTTGTGGTGATAGTTGTGTGATGGTTGTGGTTGTGGTATTTGTTGTGGTGTGGTATTTGTTATGGTTGTGGTTTTGGTTGTGGTGATGGTTGTGATTGTGGTGATGATTGTGGTTGTGGTTGTGGTTATGGTTGTGGTTGAGGTTGTAGTTGTGGTTGTGGTGTGTTCAGTGTCAGTGTCAGGTTTTTTTTTATCAAATTATAGCATGCTTCACAGTTAGTACTACATGCGGTTAAAGGTCACAATAAAATTTAAAAGTGGTTTAAGTAGGACCATACACATCGATAACAACAATGACGGAGAGATAAATAATAAAATTTACAGCAATTAGAAGTTGCTGTAGGCGTAGTAAAAACAAGTTAGTAACAATAACATGAACGGAAAAATATTTACATTAATATAGGCACTTATGTACAAACTTAATTACACACAAAAGTATCACAGTTAAAAGAATGTTGATGTGCAAGTTTAAAATTTTAGTACTTTTGAAGATATAGGTGTAAATAAGGTTGAAACTTATTTGGGACCATCAATTGCCTAATGGTGACCTACGATTTAAATTTCATTAAAATTGGAAGAGTAGTTTTTAAGGGTTATGGTGATGGTTGTGGTTGAGGTGATGGTTGTGGTTGTGGTGATGGTATTTGTTGTGGTTATGGTGATTGATGGTACTGGGCTATACTTATCAGCCTCAACACAATATAGGCTTTATAGAAAAAAATTCCCCTTTTTCAGTCCCCCTTTTTAGTCCCCTTTTTAGTCCCCTTTTTCATTCCCCCTTTTTAGTCCCCTTTTTCAGTCCCCCTTTTTAAGTCCCCTTTTTTAGTCCCCTATTTAGTCCCCTATTTAGTCCCCCTTTTTAGTCCCCTTTTTTAGTCCCCTTTTTTAGTCCCCTTTTTTAGTCCCCTTTTTTAGTCCCCTTTTTTTGTCCCCTTTTTAGTCCCCTTTTCTAGTCCCCTTTTTTAGTCCCCTTTTCTAGTCCCCTTTTTTAGTCCCTTTTTTAGTCCCCTTTTTAGTCCCCTTTTTTAGTCCCCTTTTTTAGTCCCCTTTTTTAGTCCCCTTTTTTAGTCCCCTATTTGTTGTAGTTATGGTATTTGTTGTCGTTGTGGTTGTTGTATTTGATGTGTTTGTGGTTGAGTATTTTAGTTGTTGTAGTTGTAGTATTTGTTGTGGTTGTGTTTGTAGTATTTTGTGGTTATGGTTGCAGTATTTGTGGTGGTTGTGTTTGTGGTTTTGGCTGTGGTTGTTGTTGTGGTTGTGGTTGTGGTATTTTTTGTGGTTGTGGTAATTGTATTGGTTGTGGTTAAGGTCCTATATTACCCAAGACCTATAGGTCCTCGGTCCTAGGCCTTAGGTCCTAGGTCCAAGGTCCTAGGTCCTAGGTCCTAGGCCTGTGGTTGTGGTTGTGGTTTTTGTAGTTGTGGTTGTGGTTTTTGTGGTTGTGGTTGTGGTTTTTATAGTTGTGGTTGTGGTTTTTGTGGTTGTGGTTTTTGTAGTTGTGGTTTTTGTGGTTGTGGTATTGGTTGTGGTTGTGGTTGTAGTATTTGTTGTGGTTGTGGTATTTGTTGTGGTTGTGGTTGTGGTGTGGGATTTGTATTTGTTGGGGTTGTGGTTGTGGTTGTGGTTGTTGTTTTAGTATTTGTTGTGGTTGTGGTATTTGTTGTGGTTGTGGTTGTGGTGTGGTATTTGTATTTGTTGTGGTTGTGGTATTTGTTGTGGTTGTGGTTGTAGTTGTGTGATGGTTGTGGTTGTGGTATTTGTTGTGGTTGTGGTATTTGTTGTGGTTGTGGTATTTGTTGTGGTTGTGGAATTTGTTGTGGTTGTGGTATTTGTTGTGGTTGTGGTATTTGTTGTAGTTGTGGTTGTGGTTGTGATGTGGTATTTGTATTTGTTGTGGTCGTGGTTGTGGTATTTGTTGTGGTTGTGGTTGTTGTATTTGTTGTTTTTGTGGTTGTGGTATTTGTATTGGTTGTGGTTGTTGTTGTGGTGTTGTATTTGTTGTGGTTGTGGTTGTGGTTGTAGTATTTGTTGTGGTTGTGGTATTTGTTGTGGTTGTGGTTGTGGTGTGGTATTTGTATTTGTTGTGGTTGTGGTTGTAGTATTTGTTGTGGTTGTGGTTGTGGTGTGGTATTTGTATTTGTTGGGGTTGTGGTTGTGGTTGTTGTTGTAGTATTTGTTGCTGTTGTGGTATTTGTTGTGGTTGTGGTTGTGGTATTTGTTGTGGTTGTGGTTGTGGTATTTGTTGTGGTTGTGGTTGTAGTTGTGGTGATAGTTGTGTCATGGTTGTGGTTGTGGTATTTGTTGTGGTGTGGTATTTGTTGTGGTTGTGGTTGTGGTATTTGTTATGGTTGTGGTTTTGGTTGTGGTGATGGTTGTGATTGTGGTGATGATTGTGGTTGTGGTTGTGGTTATGGTTGTGGTTGAGGTTGTAGTTGTGGTTGTGGTGTGTTCAGTGTCAGTGTCAGGTTTTTTTTTATCAAATTATAGCATGCTTCACAGTTAGTACTACATGCGGTTAAAGGTCACAATAAAATTTAAAAGTGGTTTAAGTAGGACCATACACATCGATAACAACAATGACGGAGAGATAAATAATAAAATTTACAGCAATTAGAAGTTGCTGTAGGCGTAGTAAAAACAAGTTAGTAACAATAACATGAACGGAAAAATATTTACATTAATATAGGCACTTATGTACAAACTTAATTACACACAAAAGTATCACAGTTAAAAGAATGTTGATGTGCAAGTTTAAAATTTTAGTACTTTTGAAGATATAGGTGTAAATAAGGTTGAAACTTATTTGGGACCATCAATTGCCTAATGGTGACCTACGATTTAAATTTCATTAAAATTGGAAGAGTAGTTTTTAAGGGTTATGGTGATGGTTGTGGTTGAGGTGATGGTTGTGGTTGTGGTGATGGTATTTGTTGTGGTTATGGTGATTGATGGTACTGGGCTATAATTATCAGCCTCAACACAATATAGGCTTTATAGAAAAAAATTCCCCTTTTTCAGTCCCCCTTTTTAGTCCCCTTTTTAGTCCCCTTTTTCATTCCCCCTTTTTAGTCCCCTTTTTCAGTCCCCCTTTTTAAGTCCCCTTTTTTAGTCCCCTGTTTAGTCCCCTTTTTTAGTCCCCTTTTTTAGTCCCCTTTTTTAGTCCCCTTTTTTGTCCCCTTTTTTAGTCCCCTTTTCTAGTCCCCTTTTTTAGTCCCCTTTTCTAGTCCCCTTTTTTAAACCCCTTTTTTAGTCCCCTTTTTTAGTCCCTTTTTTAGTCCCCTTTTTTAGTCCCCTTTTTTAGTCCCCTTTTTTAGTCCCCTATTTGTTGTAGTTATGGTATTTGTTGTCGTTGTGGTTGTTGTATTTGATGTGTTTGTGGTTGAGTATTTTAGTTGTTGTAGTTGTAGTATTTGTTGTGGTTGTGTTTGTAGTATTTTGTGGTTATGGTTGCAGTATTTGTGGTGGTTGTGTTTGTGGTTTTGGCTGTGGTTGTTGTTGTGGTTGTGGTTGTGGTATTTTTTGTGGTTGTGGTTATTGTATTGGTTGTGGTTAAGGTCCTATATTACCCAAGACCTATAGGTCCTCGGTCCTAGGCCTTAGGTCCTAGGTCCTAGGTCCTAGGCCTGTGGTTGTGGTTGTGGTTTTTGTAGTTGTGGTTGTGGTTTTTGTGGTTGTGGTCGTGGTTGTGGTTGTGTTTGTGGTTTTTGTGGTTGTGGTTTTTGTGGTTATGGTTTTTGTGGTTGTTTTTTTTGTGGTTGTGGTCGTGGTTGTGGTTTTTGTGGTTGTGGTTTTTGTGGTTATGGTTTTTTTTGTTGTGGTTGTGGTTTTTGTGGTTGTGGTTTTTGTGGTTGTGGTTGTGGTGTTTGTGGTTGTGGTTGTGGTTTTTGTGTTTGTGGTTGTGGTTTTTGTGGTTGTAGTTTTTGTGGTTGTGGTTTAGGTTTTTGTAGTTGTGGTTAAGGTTTTTTGTGGTTGTGGTTTAGGTTTTTGTGGTTGTGGTTAAGGTTTTTTGTGGTTGTGGTTTAGGTTTTTGTGGTTGTGGTTAAGGTTTGTGTTTGTGGTTGTGGTTTTTGGGGTTGTAGTTTTTGTGGTTGTGGTTAAGGTTTTTGTGGTTGTGGTTAAGGTTTTTTGTGGTTGTGGTTGTGGTTTAGGTGGTTGTGGTTGTGGTTTTTGTGGTTGTGGTTGTGGTTTTTGTGGTTGTGGTCGTGGTTTTTGCGGTTGTGGTTTTTGTGGTTGTGGTTTTTGTGGTTGTGGTTTTTGTGGTTGTGGTTTTTGTGGTTGTAGTTTTTGTGGTTGTGGTTAAGGTTTTAGTGGTTGTGGTTAAGGTTTTTTGTGGTTGTGGTTTAGGTGGTTGTGGTTTTTGTGGTTGTGGTCGTGGTTCTTGTGGTTGTAGTTTTTGTGGTTGTGGTTAAGGTTTTTGCGGTTGTGGTTAAGGTTTTTTGTGGTTGTGGTTGTGGTTTAGGTGGTTGTGGTTGTGGTTTTTGTGGTTGTGGTCGTGGTTTTTGTGGTTGTGGTCGTGGTTTTTGTGGTTGTGGTTTTTGTGGTTGTGGTTTGTGTGGTTGTGGTTGTGGTTTTTGTGGTTTTGGTTTTTGTGGTTGTTGTTTTTGTTGTCGTTGTTGTGGTTGTGGTTTTTGTGGTTGTGGTTGTGGTTTTTGTGGTTGTTGTCGTGGTTGTGGTTGTGTTTGTGGTTTTTGTGGTTGTGGTTTTTGTGGTTGTGGTCGTGGTTGTGGTCGTGGTTGTGGTTTTTGTGGTTGTGGTTTTTGTGGTTGTGGTTTTTTTGGTTGTGGTTGTGACTTTTGTGGTTGTGGTTGTGGTTTTTGTGGTTGTGGTTGTGGTTTTTGTGGTAGTGGTTTTTGTGTTTGTGGTTGTGGTTTTTGTGTTTGTGTTTGTGGTTGTGGTTTTTGTGGTTGTGGTTTTTTTGGTGTTTTCGTGGTTGTGGTTTTTGTGGTTGTGGTTTTTGTGGTTGTGGTTTTTTTGGTTGTGGTTTTTGTGTTTGTGGTTGTGGTTTTTGTGGTTGTGGTTGTGGTTGTGGTTTTTGTGGTTGTGGTTCTTTTGGTTGTGGTTGTGGTTTTTGTGGTTGTGGTTGTGGTTTTTTTTGAAGTGGTTGTGGTTGTGGTTTTTGTGGTTGTGGTCGTGGTTGTGGTTGTGTTTGTGGTTTTTGTGGTTGTGGTTTTTGTGGTTGTGGTATTTGTTGTGGTTGTGGTTGTGGTGTGGTATTTGTATGTTGTGGTTGTGGTTGTGGTTGTAGTATTTGTTGTGGTTGTGGTTGTGGTGTGGTATTTGTATTTGTTGGGGTTGTGGTTGTGGTTGTTGTTGTAGTATTTGTTGCTGTTGTGGTATTTGTTGTGGTTGTGGTTGTGGTATTTGTTGTGGTTGAGGTTGTGGTATTTGTTGTGGTTGTGGTTGTAGTTGTGGTGATAGTTGTGTCATGGTTGTGGTTGTGGTATTTGTTGTGGTGTGGTATTTGTTGTGGTTGTGGTTGTGGTATTTGTTATGGTTGTGGTTTTGGTTGTGGTGATGGTTGTGATTGTGGTGATGATTGTGGTTGTGGTTGTGGTTATGGTTGTGGTTGAGGTTGGTTGTTGTGGTTGTGGTGTGTTCAGTGTCAGTGTCAGGTTTTTTTTTATCAAATTATAGCATGCTTCACAGTTAGTACTACATGCGGTTAAAGGTCACAATAAAATTTAAAAGTGGTTTAAGTAGGACCATACACATCGATAACAACAATGACGGAGAGATAAATAATAAAATTTACAGCAATTAGAAGTTGCTGTAGGCGTAGTAAAAACAAGTTAGTAACAATAACATGAACGGAAAAATATTTACATTAATATAGGCACTTATGTACAAACTTAATTACACACAAAAGTATCACAGTTAAAAGAATGTTGATGTGCAAGTTTAAAATTTTAGTACTTTTGAAGATATAGGTGTAAATAAGGTTGAAACTTATTTGGGACCATCAATTGCCTAATGGTGACCTACGATTTAAATTTCATTAAAATTGGAAGAGTAGTTTTTAAGGGTTATGGTGATGGTTGTGGTTGAGGTGATGGTTGTGGTTGTGGTGATGGTATTTGTTGTGGTTATGGTGATTGATGGTACTGGGCTATAATTATCAGCCTCAACACAATATAGGCTTTATAGAAAAAAATTCCCCTTTTTCAGTCCCCCTTTTTAGTCCCCTTTTTAGTCCCCTTTTTCATTCCCCCTTTTTAGTCCCCTTTTTCAGTCCCCCTTTTTAAGTCCCCTTTTTCAGTCCCCTTTTTAGTCCCCTTTTTTAGTCCCCTTTTTTAGTCCCCTTTTTTAGTCCCCTTTTTTAGTCCCCTTTTTTAGTCCCCTTTTTTAGTCCCCCTTTTTAGTCCCCTTTTTTGTCCCCTTTTTTAGTCCCCTTTTTAGTCCCCTTTTCTAGTCCCCTTTTTTAGTCCCCTTTTCTAGTCCCCTTTTTTAGTCCCCTTTTTTAGTCCCCTTTTTTAGTCCCCTTTTTTAGTCCCCTTTTTTAGTCCCCTATTTGTTGTAGTTATGGTATTTGTTGTCGTTGTGGTTGTTGTATTTGATGTGTTTGTGGTTGAGTATTTTAGTTGTTGTAGTTGTAGTATTTGTTGTGGTTGTGTTTGTAGTATTTTGTGGTTATGGTTGCAGTATATGTGGTGGTTGTGTTTGTGGTTTTGGCTGTGGTTGTTGTTGTGGTTGTGGTTGTGGTATTTTTTGTGGTTGTGGTTATTGTATTGGTTGTGGTTAAGGTCCTATATTACCCAAGACCTATAGGTCCTCGGTCCTAGGCCTTAGGTCCTAGGTCCAAGGTCCTAGGTCCTAGGTCCTAGGCCTGTGGTTGTGGTTGTGGTTTTTGTAGTTGTGGTTGTGGTTTTTGTGGTTGTGGTCGTGGTTGTGGTTGTGTTTGTGGTTTTTGTGGTTGTGGTTTTTGTGGTTATGGTTTTTGTGGTTGTGGTTTTTGTGGTTGTGGTCGTGGTTGTGGTTGTGGTTTTTGTGGTTGTGGTTTTTGTGGTTATGGTTTTTTTGGTTGTGGTTGTGGTTTTTGTGGTTGTGGTTGTGGTTTTTGTGGTTGTGGTTGTGGTTTTTGTGGTTGTGGTTGTGGTTTTTGTGTTTGTGGTTGTGGTTTTTGTGGTTGTAGTTTTTGTGGTTGTGGTTTAGGTTTTTGTGGTTGTGGTTAAGGTTTTTTGTGGTTGTGGTTTAGGTTTTTGTGGTTGTGGTTAAGGTTTTTTGTGGTTGTGGTTGTGGTTTAGGTTTTTGTGGTTGTGGTTAAGGTTTGTGTTTGTGGTTGTGGTTTTTGGGGTTGTAGTTTTTGTGGTTGTGGTTAAGGTTTTTGTGGTTGTGGTTAAGGTTTTTTGTGGTTGTGGTTGTGGTTTAGGTGGTTGTGGTTTTTGTGGTTGTGGTTGTGGTTTTTGTGGTTGTGGTCGTGGTTTTTGTGGTTGTGGTTTTTGTGGTTGTGGTTTTTGTGGTTGTGGTTGTGGTTTTTGTGGTTGTAGTTTTTGTGGTTGTAGTTTTTGTGGTTGTGGTTAAGGTTTTTGTGGTTGTGGTTAAGGTTTTTTGTGGTTGTGGTTTAGGTGGTTGTGGTTTTTGTGGTTGTGGTCGTGGTTTTTGTGGTTGTAGTTTTTGTGGTTGTGGTTAAGGTTTTTGTGGTTGTGGTTAAGGTTTTTTGTGGTTGTGGTTGTGGTTTAGGTGGTTGTGGTTGTGGTTTTTGTGTGTTGTGGTCGTGGTATTTGTGGTTGTGGTCGTGGTTTTTGTGGTTGTGGTTTTTGTGGTTGTGGTTTGTGTGGTTGTGGTTGTGGTTTTTGTGGTTTTGGTTTTTGTGGTTGTTGTTTTTGTTGTCGTTGTTGTGGTTGTGGTTTTTGTGGTTGTGGTTGTGGTTTTTGTGGTTGTTGTCGTGGTTGTGGTTGTGTTTGTGGTTTTTGTGGTTGTGGTTTTTGTGGTTGTGGTCGTGGTTGTGGTTTTTGTGGTTGTGGTTTTTGTGGTTGTGGTTTTTTTGGTTGTGGTTGTGGCTTTTGTGGTTGTGGTTGTGGTTTTTGTGGTTGTGGTTGTGGTTTTTGTGGTTGTGGTTTTTGTGTTTGTGGTTGTGGTTTTTGTGTTTGTGGTTGTGGTTTTTGTGGTTGTGGTTTTTTTGGTGTTTTCGTGGTTGTTGTTTTTGTGGTTGTGGTTTTTTTGGTTGTGGTTGTGGTTTTTGTGTTTGTGGTTGTGGTTTTTGTGGTTGTGGTTGTGGTTGTTGTGGTTGTGGTTTTTGTGGTTGTGGTTGTGGTTTTTTTTGAAGTGGTTGTGGTTGTGGTTTTTGTGGTTGTGGTCGTGGTTGTGGTTGTGTTTGTGGTTTTTGTGGTTGTGGTTTTTGTGGTTGTGGTCGTGGTTGTGGTTGTGGTTTTGGTGGTTGTGGTTTTTGTGGTTGTGGTTTTTTTTTTGTTGTGGTTGTGGTTTTTGTGGTTGTGGTTTTTTTGGTTGTGGTTGTGGTTTTTGTGGTTGTGGTTTTTGTGGTTGTGGTTGTGGTTTTGGTGGTTGTGGTTTTTGTGGTTGTGGTTTTTGTGGTTGTGGTTTTTTTGGTTGTGGTTGTGGTTTTTGTGGTTGTGGTTGTGGTTTTTTTGGTTGTGGTTGTGGTTTTTGTGGTTGTCGTTGTGGTTTTTTTGGTTGTGGTTGTGGTTTTTGTGGTTTTGGTTCTTTTGGTTGTGGTTGTGGTTTTTGTGGTTGTGGTTGTGGTTTTTTGTGGTTGTGGTTGTGGTTTTGGTCGTGGTTGTGTTTGTGGTTTTTGTGGTTGTGGTTTTTGTGGTTGTGGTTCTTTTGGTTGTGGTTGTGGTTTTTGTGGTTGTGGTTGTGGTTTTTTTTGAAGTGGTTGTGGTTGTGGTTTTTGTGGTTGTGGTCGTGGTTGTGGTTGTGTTTGTGGTTTTTGTGGTTGTGGTTTTTGTGGTTGTGGTATTTGTTGTGGTTGTGGTTGTGGTGTGGTATTTGTATGTTGTGGTTGTGGTTGTGGTTGTAGTATTTGTTGTGGTTGTGGTTGTGGTGTGGTATTTGTATTTGTTGGGGTTGTGGTTGTGGTTGTTGTTGTAGTATTTGTTGCTGTTGTGGTATTTGTTGTGGTTGTGGTTGTGGTATTTGTTGTGGTTGAGGTTGTGGTATTTGTTGTGGTTGTGGTTGTAGTTGTGGTGATAGTTGTGTCATGGTTGTGGTTGTGGTATTTGTTGTGGTGTGGTATTTGTTGTGGTTGTGGTTGTGGTATTTGTTATGGTTGTGGTTTTGGTTGTGGTGATGGTTGTGATTGTGGTGATGATTGTGGTTGTGGTTGTGGTTATGGTTGTGGTTGAGGTTGTAGTTGTGGTTGTGGTGTGTTCAGTGTCAGTGTCAGGTGGTTGTGGTTTTTGTGGTTGTGGTCGTGGTTGTGTTTGTGGTTGTGGTTTTTGTGGTTGTGGTTTTTGTGGTTGTGGTTGTGGTTTTTGTGGTTGTGGTTTTTGTGGTTGTGGTCGTGGTTGTGGTTGTGTTTGTGGTTTTTGTGGTTGTGGTTTTTGTGGTTGTGGTCGTGGTTGTGGTTTTTGTGGTTGTGGTTTTTGTGGTTGTGGTTGTTGTTTTTGTGGTCGTTGTTGTGGTTGTGGTTTTTGTGGTTGTGGTTTTTGTGGTTGTGGTTGTGGTTTTTTTGGTTGTGGTTGTGGTTTTTTGTGGTTGTGGTCGTGGTTGTGGTTGTGTTTGTGGTTTTTGTGGTTGTGGTCGTGGTTGTGGTTGTGGTTTTTGTGGTTGTGGTTTTTGTGGTTGTGGTTTTTTGGTTGTGGTTGTGGTTTTTGTGGTTGTGGTTGTGGTTTTTGTGGTTGTGGTTGTGGTGTTTTTGGTTGTGGTTTTTGTGGTTGTGGTTTAGGTTTTTGTGGTTGTGGTTGTGGTTTATATGTGTAGGAAACTTATGTTATAATATAGTGTTTAACTTTGTGTGGTAGTATTTATAGCTCAAGTGGTGAGCGGGGATGGTGAGCCCGAATACCCCTTCCCTTCTTACCCTCCCATCCTAGTTGCCTAGATCCGTAGTAGCAGAATTGGAGACAGCGAGCGAGCCGCCCGGTACACAACTGATACCATAACTGATTCTAAGCAAGTATCAGAAATTCTTGCAAAATATTTTGCAACAGTCAGTGCTACTAAATCGTACCCAGAAAAGTTTCAGAGAATAAAAGAAGAAGCTGAACAGGAAGACTTAAACTTTGATGCGGACAACAGAGAAGAGTATAATCGAAACTTTAATACGGGGGAGCTAGCAACGGCCCTCAAATCCTTAAAAAATACTTTAGCTGGACCAGATGGAATATACAACGCAATGTTAAAAAACTTACCTCAAATATTTTACAAATACTTACTTAAGCTCTATAATACCGTATGGGAGAATCTGGAAAGGATCCAAACCAAGAAGAATCATACCGACCAATAGCTATGACAAATACTCTAGGTAAACTATTTGAGAAAATGGTAAATTCAAGACTTACATGGGTTCTGGAAACAAAACTGTTATTATCCCCACGGCAAGTGGGGTTTAGGAAAAACCAGTCAACCCAAGACCATCTAGTAGCTCTTGAAACATACATCAAAAATGGGTTTGCTCAAGGGAAAGTAACATTAGGAGTATTCTTTGACTGTGAGAAGGCTTATGATCGCACATGGAGACATCAAATATTGAAACAGCTTCAGGATTTTGGATTTAAGGGAAACATGCCCAAGTATATACAAAATTTCTTGTCTAAACGTACCTTCAAGGTTCGAGTAGGAGAAACACATTCAGAACTATTTGAACAAGAGAATGGAGTACCTCAAGGTGCAGTTCTCAGTGTGACTTTATTTCTTTTAGCGGTACACAGTGCAGTAAAGTACAAGATAGTATAATATAATAAGATATAATATAATAAAATAATAGATTTAAGATCAAATATTGTTATAGAATATAAATATGAATATTATCAGAAATAATGATATTTATATACATATATATATATATATATATATATATATATATATATATATATATATATATATATATATATATATATATATATATATATATATATGTGTGTGTGTGTGTGTGTATATTATATACAATATTTAGAGGTCTGTCATGTAGTCATTTTCGTTAAGGTATGCAAATAGATTTTTAATATTTTGTTCGTCGTTTCCTAAAATGTCTGGCAAAGCTGGAGGTATACAGTGAGTAGTGCGGGATTGCTGCAGTCTAGTACAGTCAATTAATATATGTTTTACTGTTAGTGCGTCATCACAAAGTCTACATTTTGGATGGTCCGTATTCCTTCAAAAAAGATAACTGTGTGTCAGTCGAGTATGTCCTAGTCTAAGTCTACATAGTGCTGTTTCCTCACGTCTGTTTTTCCTGTAGGATGTTTTCCACATGGCTATGTCTGGTTTAATAACTTTTAATTTGTTGTTTTCTGTATTGTCCCATAATTGTTGCCATTCCCCGTTTAGTTTTATCTGGAAGATTCTGTCAAGGTCTTTTATTGAAATGAGTGTCTCTGCTTCTGTACCGTCTAGTATTGCGTCCTTAGCCAGTCTGTCAACTTCTTCATTTCCTGGGATGCCTGAGTGCCCAGGCACCCAGCAAAACTTAACGTTTAAATTATTTTGTGTTATCATTTCACGTATTTCTATGACCGTGTTGTTTTGCGAGTAGAGCTTCTCTAAGGATTGTAAGGCACTAGCTGAATCTGTAAAGACTATGGCTTCTTTCTTGTTGTTAGATATAGCATGGATTATACCCTGCTTTATAGCTTCTAGCTCCACATTTGTAATGGAGCTGATGTTGCATCCTTTAAGCCGTGCAGTACCTCCTGAGCTAGTTGTAAAAGCAACTCCAGTTCCATTGTTATCTTTAGCTCCATCCGTATAAATAAATTCTGCCTGATTATACTTGTTTTTTATTTTAATGAGTTCCTTTGTTATTTCGACTGTTTGCTGCCTTGATTTAAACGAATGCAATTGCCGAGGTCTGTAAGTTAACCACGGGCTTGTTCTTGTTTCGTGATGGTGACGAGCTATTGATATTTTTGGGAGATCCTCCAATTCATAAATTCTTGTAAGGTCTTTGAAACGATTTCCTAGAGGTCTACTGAGATTGGGCTTTCTTTCATATTGCCTGGTGCATTTGGGACTTATGATTTTGTCTGTAACGTAGTGATGAGGGTACTGTTGGATACGATAACCATATCTTAACATTAAGTGGTGTCGATGGAGATGTAATGGTTGTTCATTAGCTTCGATAAGGAGGCTAGATATCGGACTGGTTCTGAAAGCTCCAGTAGCCAGTCTTACCCCAGCATTATGTACAGAGTCCAGACGTTTAAGCACTGTCTCCTTAGCGGAACCATACACTATAGAACCATAATCTATTTTTGCTCTACATATTTGTCTATAGAGTCTAAGCAAGGTTTTCCTGTCAGCTCCCCATTTCTGAGCTTTGATAACCCGTAAAAGGTTAAGATCTCGGTTGCACCTAGCTTTGACGTCTTCTATGTGGTTTTTCCAAGATAATTTTTCATCTAATATAAGGCCTAGATATTTAACTTGTGAAACGACTGGTAGTTGTTGGCCTGATAAAACAAGCTTTGGCTCGGCTTTCCTAGTTTTCTTTGCAAATAATATAGCCTTTGTTTTAGCTGGGGAGAAGCTTAGTCCAGTTCTTGCTGCCCAATTGTTTAACTTGTTGATGGTGTGTTGTACTACAGTTGTAGCTGTTTGTAGGCTGTTGGATCTATAGAGCACTTTAAAGTCGTCCACGAAAAAGAGGGATTCCACCCAAGAAGGTACCTCTCTCTGCTAACAACAGCTAATGCCTCACCAGTGAGACAGTTAGTTAACCTATTAAACTTTTCAAAATCAGGAATCGAAAGGTCATCGTGCACCAATGAAACAAACCTGTCTCTAAAATGGGGCCAGTCTAATAAGCGACCACTGAACTGAGGCAGACTTAATCTAGTAAGATAAGAACGTGAGTTACCAGCAGCTGTTGACCGATTGGTATCTGTTAGAGACTGATCAGTCTCTGTTCTATAAGATGAACTAGGTTCAGGTAAATTATAACGTTCAAAATTAGTATTTGATTCATAATAGTATCGTTCGACCTGACTATACAAAGTCTTATCTTCTTTTGATGGAAAAGAACTCTCTACCTGACAAAGAATAATGTGCTCTTGAAACCTATCCCAAGTTGCATGAAAATCATTAAAAAGAAAATCAAGGCCCCTAAACATTCCACGAAAAGGAAGAAGCTGTGCCCTATCTTTCTCTATCAGTCGACCTTGGTCGCTAATAGATTTAATTTTTGAACCAAGAAAATTAAGTTACTTACGCAAAATTGAACACTGAGGTTCAAAACTAAGTCCGCCTGATTGAGACCCAGACTTAGTTGAAGGGGAATCCTGCATTTCAAAGTATTAAAGTAGCAGGAAGTTAAAAGAAAGTTAAATGAAATAATAAAGAATATAATGTAGGTATAAAATAAAATAATTGATAAATAAATAATTTTCAATTAAATAATTAAATAAAGAATAAATTAAAGATAAATAATTGGAATTAATAGCTTTCTTATCAAAGGCAAAATATCCGAAGCTCAAAGAACCAAAAAATGTACGAGAGGTGGAGTTCAATCTGAACACCCAATTGTCATCGTACTAAATTAAGAAGTGCTGGTAAGGAAGAAAGGACCACCTCCTCAAGAACAGGAGGAAAAAGAAATAAAATAAAATAAGGCTTAAAAGAATTATAATTATAATTAAAAGAAAGGATAAACTGTATAAAATTAAAATGAATAAGTACTTTGATAAAATTAAGAAAGTGAACTGTATGAAAAATAAAGAATAAATATAAAAGAAACTATTAATCCCAATAAAAGAAAAGGTATATAAAAATTAAATAATATGGAGAAAATAATTATTCAAATAAAATAAAAAATACATTAGGTATAGATAAGAAGATAAATAAGAGGACATTATAGAAAATAAATTAAAGTAAATAATCTTTTAGATAAGGAAATGAAAGAGATAAGATAAGATAAGGAATGGCTCTCCTAAGCCCTTAACATAAACAATAACAAATATATTTATAGAGGCTCCTGCCTGAACAGTTAATTTGTATTTGTCAACATCTACTCACGACAACTTAAGCTAATTTTTATTTATTGTTTAAGTTTGGTTTAATTTGAGAAAGTTAAAGAAAATCTCAGTTAAAACAAGCTAAATTAAAGTTTGTTGTAGGCTAATAACATATATTTTTAGGCATAAAAAATGGTTTTGTTTAGGAAAAAATGTGTCACGCTTAAAAAAAAGAGAGAGGATGTTGTTTGTATCCTTTATCAGTTGTTTCACCCTAGAGTGGTTTCTAGCAGTCATGAAATTCAGGGGGTGAGGGTTCCCACTACACGACTAGCTCTGATAAATAAGGGCCCTCTAAATACAGGGGGTGAGATAAAGCCTTAACACTGTGTCCCCAGGGTGCTGGAGTGAGCGGTGAGTGATGGCTACCCAGCCTAGAGTGTCCCCTAACAACCTCTCTACTTGCATTCATCACTAGGAACGAGCACCAAGCCACCACTTTGCTAGACAAGACTTATCTCGTATCTTAAAACCCTCTGCTTCATTAAAAAAACCTCCCTTACTCTCTCAATAACTACCTAGATAATCTAATTTAGAAGAAAAAAAAAGTGGTTGGGTAGACTACTATAAGTATATTTAAAAAATCCCAAGGTTGATTTTTTTTCATCCGAAATAATGAGGAAAAGATTTTTAGTGGTTCCATAAAAGTTTTGAATAATGGTGGATGGTAATATATATTTTTGTTCGGACATTGTTCACTGACTAAATTGTTACTAAGGACGTTTTGGTTCTACCAACCATCTCCAATTGTGGCACATGTCTATGTATTATTCTTTCTGCGAAGCACGATTCAATTTGGGGTTGTACCTTAACACACTATGACTGTTATATAGTTTTTGTTCATGCCAGAGTGTTAATATTGTATTCATTTTGCATTGACTGAAGCAAAAATAATAATTCAAATTCAAAAAGGTTTTTTTTCTAAATTAAAATTCAGTCACAACTAATTCAACCTATTTCTATGGAAATATAATTCTTTAAAAAATCAAACATAAAACCAAAGGTATTCGAAGCATACTCCTCTAATCATCTCAGGGATAATGAGAGGAGCACTACCACGTGAAGAGAGCCAGCGTGACTGTGTGGGTTAAATTACTTACCACGTCTGCTCGGTCATCACTGAATCATGAGCGGTACGAGATCGTGGGTTCGATTCCTCGCCGTGACGCTCTGATTTATATGGCTCACTATTGAACACGTCATACTCGCTTCGGCGGTACACTGTATAGAGGTATGATGTGTGAAGTGGCTGGAAACCTCTACCACGGGAGTAAAAAGGGCCTAAGTGTGGGCCTAATTGCTAGGTTCGAACAAGTGTTTCGTGCTACCCGTCTAGTACTAGTACTGGGACCTTACTACTACCACTACCGCATGTGAGTAGATTGTTCTGAGAAGGACGTTTTATTGTGTATTTTTTGCTTTTTTCCACCAGTAACAAATCAAACGTGAATACCAAAACAAGTGTATAGATAAAGATAAACAGTGTGCCTCTTGGATTAAAATGTCTTTTTAACAGTCAGAATCGTCAGAGAGTTGGTCTTTCAAAATTCTAACATTGAATAGTTATCAATTGCATAAAAGTTACAATCAGATATTATGTATCCAGTTTCAGATTGAATAATAATCTGCCTGTAGATGTCATGCAAGGAAAATCTTTATCATACAGAATAATGGTGAAGAAGATTAATTAAAATTGTAAATAAATATGAGACCATCAATGGGCTAATCATGATCTACCATCCAAATTTAATTAAAATCGGATTTGTAGTTTTTAAGTTATGGTGGTTCGCAACAATTGAACGACAGACCGACACGGAACCAAAAATGTTCAATCATATCTGAAACGGATTTCTGTCTAGGAATTTTTCAAATCGAAGACCTAATTTTTTTTCGTTCTTTGGAACGATAACATAGCTTCCGTTACCTCCGGTAAGCTGGTGAGCAATACCATACAAAAATATAAAGTTTAAATCAATCAACACCAAGAATCAAGCAGAGAGTTCAAAAATTAATTCATTATAATGAGGAAGGCAAGGGAGAATAAAGATCGAGGGAGGAAAAACAGACTGCGACTGAGATAAGGAAGGCTTTTGAGACGTGCTCTACTCGGAGATCAAAACTAGTTTGATTTTTAATGTTAGTTAATTATTAGTATTAGTTAGATAGTACTAGTGTTAGGTAGCCTAGTAGTAGGAAGTTTTATTTAAGGTTAAAGTGTATTGGAAGAGCGCTGGGCCTATAGCCCAGCGCTATAGCCCTATAGGCTAGAGTGGGGGAGATACGAAAGTAGCCAAACTACATGTCGCGTCCTCGGTTACCTTCGAGTTAGTTTTTTTCCTCTAGCCTAGTTCAACGTCTAGTGCAACTACAACTACCCCCTGCGACTACCTACTTCCCTGGTACCAGTGGAACTCTTTTCGACTTTATTTGCCCTGCGAAGCGCGGTAGGGGAAAGGCCCTATAGCTGGAGACTGGATTGCACCTCCTCCTATAGCTTTTTAACTCCCTGTTACACTTTTCTGAGTTTTTAAGCTAAAAGTAGCGTAACGTTTTTGACTTATGTTCCATAGCCTAAACATGAAAATGTCAAAAGGTGATATGTGATTCGTGATTCTATTAATTAAAAATTAAATATACTAAGCAGGAAATAATCCTAAATTTCATTTCTATGAATTAATTAGTTTTAAGTTACCATTAGAATTCAACAGAATAATTTAATTAAAATATTGGATAAAATAACCATACTCATTATAAATTATTTAATAAGAGTTAATGAGTTGAATTCAAATTGTATTTACGTTTAAAGCAATTGAATTGAGTAGCGGAAAGTAGAAGGGCTGACTAAGGGATTTACAAACCCGAGGTCGTATTATTATTTGGAATCCATTAACCCTTCTCTCGGTTCCAACTGCATTGAATCTAAAGAACACGATAGAAACTTGACTACAGGTCTCGTCTATTGTCACTGTATTATCTATTGTTAGCTATTCCTCTTTCCTTGTCTCACTCCAGTTTCACATCTGACCATTGTATATTTTCCCAACTCTCAGCCTATATGGACCGTGTATGTAATTCATTGTGTATTCTAAATGTATTTCCCTTTACATTTTGTCATCACAAAGACCTATCCTATATCCTATTCCGTAGGTTCGTACATTTTGCAAACAAGATATTTGTAACCCCACGACTAATTATTGTAAACAAACAATAATAAGTTTTATATTAAAACGCTTATAGTTAAAATGGATTAATTGAGGTATTAAGTTTTTCTCATACATCGATAACACATATTTATAATATGTATTTCTCTACAATATAGTTTCCAATTCTTATTCATGAGAATATATTAATATATTTTAAAGGTAAAGAAAAAAGAAAATGTCTAGACTTGCGGAAAAGCTCAACCTGTCGTGAGACAAGTTTTTTAATAGTAACAAGTTAATAAATTGGGTCCAACAATACATTAATGTCATGAAGGTCAATCTACCTTGATAGATTTTAGTAATGTAATTCGTTTGAATGTACTGTACGTATGTATTTCAAAATAGCAGAGGTATCTTAATAAATAGGCGTAATTATTTAATTATTATAAATTTTTGTTTATATTTTCTTTTATTTAAGCACCAATGATAGTTTAATTTTACAAGCCATTATTATCTAATTTATTTTAATGTTTCCCCCGTTTTTTTTAATGTGCAAAAATGTATTTAAATGTTTATATATAGTGGTTAAGTTATCCATATATATATATATATATATATATATATATATATATATATATATATATAAATATATATATATATATATATATATATATATATATATATATATATATATATATAAATATATATATATATATATATATATATATATATATATATATATATATATATATATATATATATATATATATATATATATGCATAACTTAGATCATCAACCGTCACCGATTTCAGAAATTCGAAGACACAAATCCGTTTCAGGCATCAGTAAAAAATTTTTGGTTTTTGCCTGCAAATTTTTGCGAACCAAAATATCATAAAAACTACTCGCCTGTTTATAATGAAATTTGGATGATGGGTCATAATTAGCCCATTGTTGGTCTCATAGAAGTTTTAACCTTCTGCGCCCATTTTTTTCTCTTCTAAGTGCGCACAAACATACATTTATTTACGCCTATATCTTCAAAAGTACTCACATGACTTTTTATGACATTTTATGCGCAATGAATACAACTACGAAAAGAATCACTTTCTAGGCATCTAACGAGATAAAATGTTTATACTTCGTATCAATCGTAAAGAAATGTATTATTTTTGGTATAAATAACAATTTAAACAACGAAAACAATTTAAACTCTACAGTTATGAAATGTTACTAACCTTAATCCAAATTCATGCTTGATTCTCGAATCTGCGAGATGCCTTTCTTAAATTATCCGCCTCTTCAAGCCTGAAACAAATAGAAAACGAAAAATGTTATCAAACTCTAAAAATATTAAAACTTATCGATTTTTGGCATATGTTTTTAATTTTATTATGATTAAAATCGTCCACTAAAAATATCAATAAAATAAAATAAACACATAATTTATACTTGAGAAATTAGAGCGTTGATAGAGATAATTTTAATTAATACAAAGAACCAGTCTCTCCACAGAAAATAATACTTGTTTATTTATCAAAGCAGCAGATAATTTATAGGTTTGTAATCTATTTCGTCAATCACAATCACATTTTAACATTTTTTGTTAAAATGTCTTCTTTAATCTGTCATCAGTAAGTGGTTTAGTTAAGAAGTCCGTCAACTAGTCTTCTATTTCGACAATCACAATACTTTCTTGCGCACATTTTTTGTTAAAATGTCTTCTTTAATCTGTCATCAGTAAGTGGTTTAGTTAAGAAGTCCGCCAACTAGTCTTCTCCACTTATGTGGTCTATAGAGTATAGATGCCATCTTTAACTTGTTTGTAAACAAAGGCAACTGTTCGTATTAGATGTGCACTTAAAGATGTTGTCCGCTGCTTGGTTGTCACAAGCTATAGGTGTGTTTATAAATTTCTTTCTTGTAGATTTCTTTAAGTAGTAACTTAAGATAAATATGTGCCATGCTTCATTGCTTCAGCAACTGCGCAGAGCTCCGCAACACAAAATTAAAAGTGATTCCGTCCGCTGGACTCTTACGGACCAGTTAACTAAATTATTCCTAAAAAAGAATAAATAGCCTGTTGTAGACCGCGAACCGACCGATTTACCGTTGCACCAACTCGCATCAACTTAGCAATTTAAGTTGAGCAGACTCAACATCGCTCTTGCGAACTTTAATGCGTAATGTTTGGTAACCTTAAGACATCTGTAAACTCTTTTTAGTGCTGTCATGTGAATCATTCTTGGATTGTTTGATTACTTTGATAATGCACTCACTAGATACGATATATTTGTCTCGTTCTTGTTGCTAGGTACATGACTGTACCTAACATAGCTTGATACGTTTTCTATCTGCTGGAATCATTAAATTCCTCTAAATCTTGATTTTTATCCATTGGTGTTTTAATTGTGTTAGAATTGATTTCGTTGTACTATTTCTTCCATATAATTACTTTGACTAATCTCTTACGTTCTAACGTAACGATTTTAATAAAAATTCATATACACATCGTCTAAAGCACAATTGAAACAGGCATGTAAAATTTCAACCTGATACAAGCATAAGTTTTTGCGTATTAAAGTGATATTTTTTATAATATTTTAGATGGCGTAATAAATATGCCGGCGGAGTCTGAGGGAACAGTCGTGTTCCGTCACTACAAGCATCTGCTCTAACTATAAACTACTTGTCATGATTAACTTTCTTCTCAATATACAATACATTATTTATTGCAAGACGCTCACTTCAATGTTAAATATATGCTTTTCTTTTAATTTTGCCTTAACTCTGCTAAGTACAAATAGTTGGTTACTTTTAATTTTGTCTCTTTTCTAACTCCTCCATGTATAAGTAGTTAGTATCGTAAAACGTAGCAGTGTGATTTTATAACTTAGCAGTGTGTCATCATAAAGGTGTTCGATTTAGTGAACAATATTTGTATCAATGGAATTTAGCAAACAAAAAACCTTTCACAAGTCGTCTTCAAAGAGTTCTATTGATATTGAGATACGACTATTATTCGCTCTTATTTTTGTTATTTCATCGTTAAAAAGGTAGTAGTTTTTTCTGTTATTTACACCATCTGTGAATAGACGTCCATTTTTAGCTCTAAGCTCTTGACTAGAAGGAAATAACCTTTGTGTTAGAATATATATATATATATATATATATATATATATATATATATATATATATATATATATATATATATATATATATTCATTTCCCCCGGAATTTTTCTAACTGCGGTTTGTGTAGTTTTTCCGACAAAACGCTTTTGCTTTTTGAAAGGGTCACTCAGACTCGGTTGCAAAAAAGAGGATCGATTTCAACTAAAAGCCTGTTTTTCGCGGCTTTACAAAATTCTCCTTTCTACTTTTTCCCAGTTCAAGCTTTTACAGAACAAGAAGTTTTTTTTCAATTCAACCACTTGAAAATTCAAAAAAACATACACCCACTTTATTTTTTCGCACCCTCTTTGATTTTTCTCCCGGTTAGAATCTTTTCTTTTTGCAATTTTTTGTGTACATGCAAACCTTCTTTTATATTTTTTCCGTGTAAGGAGCTTTGTTGTAATTTAGAAAAAAAGCGAAGTAGTTGAAAAACGCTCGAGAAAAAGCATAGACCATATAAAATCCACTACTTTTTTTCATATTTGAAAATTTCGGGTAGGCACCTTTATCGTTTACGAAAGGAAAGTTTTTTTAAGTGTTAAAATGTACAAAGTCTTGTTCTCAATATTAAAATGAAGAATATTTTCATCTACTTTAATCCAGTATACTTACATCTTTTCCAACAGAGTGTAAAAATATCAAAATTCAGCCCAAGTTTTTCACAACTCTTCCTTTATGAGTGGGGAAATTGTTGAAGAAAAAAAACTTTTATTTAAAAAAAAAAAAAAATTAAAAACGAGCGGCAAGTTTTTCACTTTGTTGACAAGAACTCAGAAGCCTACTCTGAATGATGAATTCTTAATGATACTGAAGCAGAAGAAAGTTTCAATCACCTTAAGTAACTTTACAAAAGAATAACCTCATCTCAGTTATTCAGCTCTAATTATTAAGAGAAAATATCAACTTTTGAAAAAAATATTTCTTTCTAAAAGAACAAAAATGTAATAATTTCATATTTAAAATCTTATACGATAGAAATATTTCGGTCAGGACACTCACTAGATCTCAAACTAAAATAAATTTAATATTTCACTTATGTTATAGTTATAGTTAATAACTAAATCATACTTCAATCTTAGTTATGGACATAAGAAGGAAAAAAAAAATGTTTTTTGTGGATATGTTTTTGGCCATTGAATCCACTGTAGACCACAGTTAGCACCTTTACAACAACCCTCTGAACACTGTTGCCTTGTTGCGAAAGACAGTAGTTTTTAGAAATAGAAGAAATTCCATTTTGGTCCGCTAGGAGCTCTGATCATTTGTTTTTATTATATTTACTTCAGCGCTCCTATAGGCAAAATATAGTACTAAAAAGTGAAAACCGAGTCACCCCCTGTTAGATACTAACATCCTATTATTAAGAAGATTCCTATTTAAGAATTATTATTATTATTATAATATTAATATAAGAGCGTCATATTTTTCATATAGAGTTTTTTGCGTGGCAAACATTTCTTCTGTCCACCTGTCAAAAAACATATTTATGTAAAACATTTGAATTTAAAAATAACAAAAAACGGAGCAGAACCCATTCAAACATAATACGGCTTTAAGAATATTTAAAAAAAGTTATTTTTAGTTGAAAAATAATTCTACAATTCACTTAAAAACATTCCCTGAATAATAACTTGCTCGTAGGAGGGGAAAAAAACACGGTATTAAACTTGAAACTAATTCAAGAAAACAATTTATTTTTTTTAAAACTCTCTCTATAAAAAATTGTTCTCAGTTATTTAAATAATTAACTTTTTCAGAAAACCAGAATTGCTTTGGGATTAAACTAGGAGTTATAAGTCAAAAAAAATCTAAAAAATAAACAATTTTTGACAAATAAGATTAAGTTGTAATCTTATAAAATTGTTTGCTTATTTTTTTTAGTTATTTAATTAATTAATTAATATATTTTAGTTGTTTTGTTACAAAGAAATAACATACGTTCTCAAAAATATTTTTCATCCCTTTACATTCTTTAAAGTTTAAAATATATAATAAAAATAGTTTATATATAAAATATATGACCGCACTATTACTAATATTACTAACTTAAAATTACAATGAAACATTGATATTGAGCACAAACTTTATGCAAGAGGAATTTTGAATAGCCCGTTTGATTGGAATTGATGAATAAATATACAATCTTAAATTTACGAATTAATACAATCATGATTTAATATATGCATTCGACAACAATTAAACATTTTTATCTACGATTGATACGAAATATAAACATTATATCTCTGTTTAGATGCGTAGAAAGTGATTATTTACGTACTTGTATTCATTGCGCATGCGCGTCTCATGGTTCTGAAGAATTCCTCTTCTTTACCACGCTAGCGCGGTAAAGAAGAGGAATTCTTCAGCTTTACGCACGATTAGCGAGTTTGTTTACATTTAACAAAACTTCTTTGCTATTCTTTTACTAAAGTAACTGTTTATATCGAGTTTTTAGTGAAAAGCAATGAATGAATCAAGTGGCTTTGACGAAAAAGTAGAGAATAATACTCCTCCAGAAATAATTAATTAGCAAAAAATCAACTCAAGATTAATGCCATCTTTATCAAGAGAAGAGATGCGAACTTACATACAGCAAGTTTATTTTTTACTGTATTTATTATTTAAATATAACAATCGTAGATATAGTACGGTACGCAACTCGTGCGAAAACGGCATTTTGCATTACTCGTGTGGTTTTACTACCCTCGCTGTCGCTCGGGTGCAAACTCCACACTCGCATGCAAAATGCTACTTTCCGCACTCGACGCGTAATGTACTATTGTGATATCCCGCACACTTCCAGATCGGATGGCAATTCTGGTATTGATCAACAAGATGAATGATTTGAAACGCATCGTTACCCTCACAATATTTTCCCGGAACTTCTTTACTTTAACCTTAACTATTAAGGCAAAGGGAGATAGGGAGGTGCTTAAGTAAAAAAGTACATTTTCCCAACAATGTTAATGTAAGAAGCAGTAATAACATCGCGGACGGGCTATCTTTACGGCTTAGAAAATGTAGTGTTTATAAACACCTGGGATCTGCACCATCCTCTTTCAGAACAAATGAATCCAAATACTTCGAGTGTTGACGTACCATCACCACCATAGTGATTGAAACAGATTGAGAAGAAATTGCGGAAATAACCCAAACATATTTAAGTTCTTCTATTTATTTAATTAAAAAAGTTACTTTAGAATTTATCATTTTATTTTCTTAAGTATAGTGCTTATCCTAACTGCAAACTTATTTTATTTTCTCTAAGTTTGCCCAGAACCCCGCTAATTTATTAAGTGTATTTTTACGTTTAACGTCAAAAAGGCAAATAATTCTGATTTAGTATTTCTAAAAATCATATTTTATAGTTGTTTTAAAACATTATAAATTATAATTATTATACTATAAAAAATAATCGTTTTTATAAACTGAGTAAAAAAAACAATAGATTGTATGTAATCTTTTCAATAAATTTATGTTCATTTATTTCAATAAGCCTTTAAATTTATGCAAGATAAATCATTTAAATTTCATTCTCAAAATACTATTTTATAACCCTTATGAAATATTACTTAGTAAAAAAAATTGTTACTTTTTTATTCTAAAAGTAACAAAAAAATGAAATAATGTAAAAAGGTGACATTTTTTTTCCTCCTTTATTGAAGGTGATAAAAAAGAAGGGGGTAAAGTTTCATAATCCAGAAAATAAGTTTAATATAAAAGAGGAGTAGAAGTTGTATATTTATTTGCTGGAAATATGGAATAAAATAAATTTTGTAGTTGTAAAAAAGGGGGGTGTGAGACCCCCTAAGGCATTTTGAGGGGTGTTTGTAAGTTAGGCGAGGGTTAAAGTGTTCTCTTTTAGCAGGGAGGGCAAGGTAACAAAGTACCGAGTCTAATGACAGCAAGAGGAGTGGGAGGGCTACAAGAAAAAGACTGGAAACGCTTTATTCTTCTCTCAAAAATTGTCTTATATATCTGAATGAGTTAGAGAATATCTTTTCCTTTAGCAAAGTAGATTGTGGAAAAGAGATAGCTAACCATCTTTTTTCTCTTGAGAGAGTATATCTTTCTTACAAGAAGAGATAAGAGAGAAGAGTTCTCAACTTTTAAAGGTAAAATAAGGGAGGTTTTGTGGAAAGAGAAAAGAAGCCTTAAGAAACTCTTGAAATATAGCCCCCTACTAAAAGAAGGGGAGGCTAAGGTTAAGGAATTTTTGTGTGAAAAACTATATATTTTCTCCTCGAGAAACTGCGAAGGAGGCTCTCCCAGTTTTTAAAAGCGCCTTCGAAATATTTCGAGGAATTACAAGGAAAAGTGGGAGGGGTTTGAATTACTTGGAATCTACCATCTAAGTGTAAGAAAAGAGAATAGAAGAGACAAGACATATACTAGAAAGGTACATTGTAAGTGGTTTTTGGAAGACTAACCTTTAGGTAAACCTTAAAAAAGAGCAGTTAAGAAAATCTTAGTGCTTCTTCTGCTTTATTTAAAGGTTTAAGAGGTCCTCTGGGTGAAATGGGAGAAGATGTCTTCCTCACACTCCCTTAGTTTTACATGAAATGTTTAAATTACCCTGACCTAGTCTTCTTGTCCCTCAAGTTTAACCGTATAAAACTCTTTTAATTAATTTAAACAGAACTAAGCAATTCATTACAGTAAACACAAGCACATATGTAATATATACAAGACAGTGTGGAAGATAAATATCCAAATAAATTTGGTAGCATACATAATCTATCTATATATTATAGGATAACTTAACTTCTCCTTTATGATCCTTTTACTTTGAAACACTAAACTTTTTGTTGAGTGTTTTACAAGTTGTTGTAGTTTTGTTTTATATTTAAACTAGTTGAATAACTTGAAAGTTAATAATTAACAGTTAGCGAGACATGATACGAAAGGACTGCGAACTTATACTACTCGCTGTTAGTTCTTTATTGTGAAGGACTCGCAAAAGCAAAAATAAATTAAAAAGTCTAAATGAAACTAACTTCCAAATGAAATTTGGTTCTGTCTCTTCTTAAGTACAAAATATCTTAATAATGACGAAATAATAAACCTCTACCAATTAGTGTGGCACATAGCTTCCTCACGCTGTTTCTATTTTCAGGGGGATCAAATTTATTATTATTCAATATTAAATGTGAACAGACGATTTAAAATTATATGGCATACTCTTAGCTAAACTTTTGACAAGCCATTCAAATTTCATCAAAATTATGAGTACTTTATGTTTTATGTGTTAATAAAAAACACGTTTTTGAGGTAAAAATTGTTTCTTTTTACAAGAAAATCGTTGAATGTTCTCTACATTAAATATGAACCTAACAATGGAGTATTTAAAGAAAGTATAGTCATTCAAAATAGAAATAAAAGGAAGCTATATATTAAAGTATAAAATTGATCGAATGTTAGTTATTTAAAATTAAGTCAAACAAAATAATACAGAAGAGTGAATGGAACTAACAAAACTACAAGAAGTACTAAATCTTTGTATTCAGGAATAAGGAGTTTGTGGTGTTTCAATAACGTTTGATGAAATGCGTTCAATGTTCTTTAAAGAAGGAGGTTCTTTTAACAACATAAAAGATAAAGAGACATAAAGAAAAGAAGAGAAGGGGTCGGTAAAACGAAACGATTTAGTTTAAATTGTGGTTGTGGCAGAATGGCAAAGGCCCAGAAACTGAGTAAAGTCCTATAAGAGTAAAGAAAAAGTAGTCGATTACCTTAAAAAGTTTCTTTATTCCAAGAGCAACTCCACTTGTCGAAAAGTTATGTTCTTTAATATATAAATAAGTTAGCATAGTATAAATAGTTAGGGTTCGTGATAGCAGAGAACAAAGCTTGTTGCATCTTATTGTTATATTAGTTGAGCTAAAGACTTCATAAAAAAGAGAAATTCTCATTTTTTTAAAAAAAATTGGGATTTATACGGTTTTATTTATTTATTTTTTAACCAAGCTAGTTGAATCTATTAATATTTTAAGATTCCTGACTCATATTAAATAAAACTAAGAAAATCAGTTTATTATGATAAAATGTAATCAATCAAATTACCAGTAACAATAGAAAGTAGAATAAAACAGGAAGGTTACACGGGAAGTTGATGGTTTACGTTTTACTTGGGGAGCAGTGTTGCCGTCATTTATCGGAAAACATCAGAATACAACAATAACTATTGTTAAAAATTAGCCTAGAAAATCATTAGACAAATTATTAATAGACTTAACAAATAGTAAATAATTTAAATCCTTTCCAGTATTCACAAATATATATATATATATATATATATATATATATATATATATATATATATATATATATATATATATATATATAATAATAATAATAATAATAAATAAGTTTATTGTTTTTAAACATAGTGTTTTTACAATTGAGTTCCGGTTACTTTCCAGTACACGTGTGTTTATTATTAGACATTATTGTTTTATTAAGTTACTTTTTTTTTTTTTTTTTTCATATATATCTTAAAATATTGATAAAAAAAAACCTAATTAAATTAGTAAAATAAATAAATAAACAAATAAAGTAAAATAAAACAAATAAAGATATTTGGCTTATAATTTTTTTTTTTTTTTCTTTTAAAGGTAATTTTAATTTTACAGTTAAGTATGAATAATAAAATATTAAAGGGAAACTAATATTTTATTCGTTTCTAAGAAAGGCTCTAATTCTTAGTGCTTCTTTTACATATCGAAATATCCTGTTTATTGTTTGTAGATCTTTAATTGTCAGCAGGTTCTCTAAGCTAGAGGGGACGTCGTCCAACCAGTAATTCCTTATAGCCTTATAATGGGGACATCTGAGGATAAAATGTTCCAGGTCTTCTTTTTCGTCCAAATTACAAACAGAGCATTTATTAGAGCCATCCAGGACATAAGTGTTTCCTTGCAGCAGTACACGGCAGTTATCCACCTTGCCTACTCTTAGCTGACTAATTAGTCTAAGTTTCTCTATAGGTAATCTGAGCTTTAAGTATTCTTCACCTGTTCCTAATGAGCTTATGTACTTATAAAGAGGGTTATAGTGCGAGTTCAGTGCCGCTTCCACATCATCACTTATCGATTTATTTAAAGCTTTTTGAATCAGACTAGGAAGTTCTCTGCGTATCTCCCGTGCCGTTCTTGATTCGAGTACATATTCCCCGTGGATTGATTGCAAGGTGTTTTTCAATTGGGAATACCAATTGAATTGTAGTTTATTGTCCGTAGACTGGTCTGTTTGGACTAGTTTGTCGAAACAAGCTCTAGGGAGTCGGGTGTTAGGCATATCCATCAGCTTGCTCCACCACACGACCATTCTTTTCATGATTTCGACTCTCACCTTATGTCTACCTGTCTCTAGCCGCACGAAGTGGTTTGGAGTACATCTAGGCCATCGGAATACATTCTTAAAATAGTTGGTTTGTGCACATTCCAGTTTGTCGATGTACCTGGGAGCCCAAATTTCCGAACAGTAGAGAAGAGTTGAACTAACTATTGAGTCGTATAATACATATTTTGTTTCCAGGGTTTCTGACTTTGTTCGTCTCAAAATGTCTTGGACTTTTGCTGCAGCTATCGACGCTCGGCTTAGGAAATCGTCCGATGTTCTGAGGAATATTCCTGAGGAATAGAACTTTACCCCGAGATACTGATATTCCTTCCTTACTTCAACACTCTCTCCTCGGTAGAAAAGTGGTTTCATTTTTTTAGAAATATTGCCAGAATGAAAGATGACTGCTTTGGTTTTTTGCGTGTTGACTTCCAAGTGATTTAGTTCACAATATTCTGATAGTATGTTCAACATTTCCTGCGCGCTTTTCCAGGTTACAGCAAACAGCACTAAATCGTCCGCGTAGAGTAGCATTAAAAGAGTTTTATACCATCCTATGTTTACCCCCCACGCTCCTCTCTTTTCGAAGAAGTCGATAATATCATTAAGGAACAGGATGAACAGCTGGGGACTAAGCGAATCGCCTTGCATCACTCCTTTGTTTATATTTGCTTCACTTATTTTGTCATCGTAACAATTTATTACTGCCCTGGCTTGATCGTATAAGTATTTTAAAATTCTAATTATTTTTGAATTTAATCCAATATTGTAGAGTTTGCGCCATAATAAGTCTTGGATTACCGAGTCAAAGGCTTGTCGGAAGTCGACGAAAATACAGAACAGTTTTCCGTGTTTTTTCTTCAACTGAGAACCGATAGCTGTCTGTAGAATAAAGACGTTATCTATGCACCCTCGTTGCCCCCGGAAGCCTCCCTGTTCTTCTGTTAGTAAATTTCCTTTTTCTGTCCATGCTTTGATGCGATTAGCTATCATTGTAGTAAATATCTTTGTTATAGTATTGATAAGGGAAATACCTCTATAATTCTTCGGGTCACTTCGGTCTCCTTTTTTGTGAACCAGTTTTAATTCGATTGTGGACCAATCCTCCGGCATCACTTCATAAGCTAATATTTTATTATACAGGTTTAAAAGATAATGCTCCCATGCTGCCGGTAGTATTTTATATAATTCATACTGGATTCCGTCTAGCCCTGGCGATTTTCCGGTTTTAGTCCCTTTTATTGCAAGTTGCATCTCTTCAAGAGTAAAATTAGTGTCTAACATCCTATCCGAGTTGTTTGGTGAAAAATATGCCACCTCAGTTTGGATTTCTGGGCCCTGAAATTCCTTAAAATAATGGACGTATTGCTCGTATGGTATATCGGAATGGTATTTTTTACCGCGCGGTTTAATTCTGTTGACGGTTTTCCAGAAGTCAGAGGTGTTCTGAACATTTGAGAGTTTGTCTTGCAATTCCTCGTAATATTTTTGTTTATTTTCTCTTTTTGTTTTTCTATATTGTTTCTTTGAGTCTATATAGTTTGTAACACTTTCAGGGTCGAAGTTATTTTTTTTGCAAGTTGTTAAGCATTTTTTAATCTCTTTCTTGGCCGTCTTACATTCCACGTTAAACCAGGGATTTTTCTTAGGTTCAATTTTGTTTTTTCTGTACTGGTTAATTTTTTTATTTTTCCAGAGTCCTGAATCATAAGCACAAGTGACTAAAGTTTCACGGAGATTATTGTACAATTCCTTAGTTTGTTGGCTATCATAATATATTGTCGTCATATTAGATATTTTCTTTTGGAATTCCTGGATGTTTACGGGGTCAAAATTCAAATAGAGTGAGGGTCCTTTCTTACCTTCTTCGGGTTCCTTAATCTCCTCTGTAATATAGGGTAGGTTTAAGTCTATTTTGCACAATAGGTGACAGGAGGTCCCTCCAAAAACCATTACTTTCATATCATCTACGGCGACCATTGCTCCTTCATCTACCCAAATTAAGTCGACGCAGCTCTGACCATTGTAAGTAACTGATGTAAACTGACCTGGATGGTCACTAGTCGTTCTTCCGTTGAGTACTATCAGACCGCACTCCTCCATTAGCTCCATTAGGAGGCGTCCCCTCCTGTCTATTTTATTATCTTTGGAGGTTCTATTTTTCTTTAACATAGTACCTTCTAGCAAGTGTACGTCTACCTGTCCTAGCTGTCCTATCCTCCCGTTCCAGTCTCCTAGAATAATTAGTTTTTCATAACTGTTAGATTCTTGAATTGATAAGATGCTTTCTCTCAGAGACTCGATACAGAAGTCGGTATCCACTGTTTGGTTCCAATAACCTAATCCAATAATGTTGATTTCTTGTTCTACCTTAACTTTAATAAATATGAAGATATTATTTGACTCTATTACGGAACTTTCGAATTTATTTTTCACGAATATTATGAGGCCCCCACTTGCTCGGCCCCTGGTTTTGTCTTTTGTAGCCTCTGAAGAAAATACTTGATATTGGGTTTTTAAGAATTGTGGTATATCGAATGTTTTACTTACAGCGAATGACTCTGCAATACAAATAATTTCACACTGGTTTAAAGTTCTTACCTCCTTATTATCTAATTCCCATATATTTGCGAGACCTTCTATATTCCAGTAAGCTATACTAATTGTTTTTCTATATGAAGTTGAGGTCGGTAGAATCAAGTGCTGTTGGGTGGCGGGCGTGGTTGGGTTAAAAAATCGTCGAGGGTTTCTTGACCGATGCGGCGTTTTTTAGTCACTGTAGAAGCCTTCTGCTGTGGATTGTTTTTCGTTGGGTGAATGCTTATTTCTTGAGACGTCGGGTTTTCCTCCGGTAGTGTGTACGGTTCCTTCGTTTTTGAATCGTAAAGAGCTTCGAGATTTTGTACCGTATACAGTTGTCCTTCCATAAGTAGCTTATCATACTTTAGAGTCGCCTTTTTTCCTTCCTCTCTGATATAGTTTTTATACCTTAATAGTTGTTTCCTTATAGTTCTTACTTCTGGGGAGTAGTCTTGATCAACTCCGATTTTGGTTCCGGCCAACTTTTTCCCTGAGGTTAAGACCTCTATTTTTTTCCTTTGTGACACAAACTTTACTAAAACCGGTCGGTTGTGAGATTTCATACCCAGGCGACGGACCATATCTAATTCTTTTAATTCTAGGTCCACCTGCATCTTTGAATTTATCAGGTCTAAAACCTTATTTTCAAGTTCCCTTGTAGATTCTTTTTCGATTTCATTGATGTTGTAAAATATTAAATTGTTTTTTCTCTGTATTTCCTTGGCCAATTCATTAATCGGTTTAGAAATTTGATTTCGTAAGCTGCTAATTTCAGATTCGAATGTATGGGTTTTTGTTTCCAGAGTACTGACTCTATCTGTTATTATCTTGATTTTATCAGCCATCTGATTTATTGAAGATTTAATCAGCGATACATCCTTACTGACATTACTTACATCTGACTGCACCTCGATCATTTTTTGCATAAGGTCTGCCAGCGTTATTTCACTACCCATAGTGGGTAAATATTACTCGTCAGCCTGAACTATTAGTGTATATTATTGACTTTAACTAGATCTATAAAATAAGTATTCACACGATTTATTTTATTTTATCATTCATTAAATTCTTTTAACTTTAGTATTATTCTTTAATTAATTTTTGATTTATTCTTTTAATGAATTAGCTCATTTGTACTGGGGTTTTAGATGTTATAAACAAAATAGTTTTATTAGTAAAGGAGGATGAATGATAATTGGAAGACAGCTGAGATTGTAAACAGAAGGAATACTTCTAGTCCGGGTGTGTGATTGTTTATAACTGGGAAGGTCACTTCCCCCACTGTACGGTGATTACCTGGTCGGTGATCCTCTGGACTCCTCTGTCTAACTATAGCAACTCTTTTAGAGAAAATTACTTTACTTTTAAATCTAAATATCACTTTAAGTATAGCGTTTTATGAACTGAAATTTCACACACTTTTTCTTATACACCTAATTAAATCACTTGTAAAATTTGAGAATGATCATGCAACTTTATCCTATTATACTAAGAGAATTATACGGAGCCGATGTTTAGCGTGGCCCTGTTGGAACCGAACTCCCCACCAACTTAAGTAGATATATATATAAATATAAAATAAATAAATTCTCGACCGTAAATATAAACAAAAATAAACTAACCTCAACCTCAGGTTTCGGTCACAAAAATCATCACTATGTTACAATCCCGACGTTTCGGTTTTTACTTAAAACTTTCTTTAGGGGCCGTAAACATCACACACACACACACACACACACACACACACACACACACATATATATATATATATATATATATATATATATATATATATATATATATATATATATATATATATATATATATATATATATATATATATATATATATATATATATACACACACAATTTGTGTAGTGAGAGACACAAAGGGATGTGCCACGAAAGCGTGACACATAGGAACTGTTCCAACATTAGACAATACGTCACAAATATGTTGGCTCGGCATTACGCCATGTCCTACATCGTTTCGTCGCGTCCGACTTATCAGGGGCCCGACGATGCCCACCCAACTCTGGACCTATACCAACTCAAGAAGATCAGGTATAGGGCTTATCAGAGACGAGCGTGCTCTCACACCGCCATTCTTGCTTGGCTGGCAACGCAAATCAGCAATGTAATACCGTGCTTTTTGCACACTGCAATAAGGTACACAATTTGTGTAGTGAGAGACACCAAGGGATGTGCCACGAAAGCGTGACACATAGGAACTGTTCCAACATTAGACATTACGTCACAAATATGTTGGCTCGGCATTACGCCATGTACTGCATCGTTTCTTCGCGTCCGACTCATCAGGGGCCCGACGATGCCCACCCAACTCTGGGTGGAACAGTTTAATGTTGGAACAGTTCCTATGTGTCACGCTTTCGTGGCACATCCCTTGGTGTCTCTCACTACACAAATTGTGTACCTTATTGCAGTGTGCAAAAAGCACGGTATTACATTGCTGATTTGTGTTGCCAGCCAAGCAAGAATGGCGGTGTGAGAGCACGCTCGTCTCTGATAAGCCCTATACCTGATCTTCTTGAGTTGGTATAGGTCCAGAGTTGGGTGGGCATCGTCGGGCCCCTGATGAGTCGGACGCGACGAAACGATGCAGGACATGGCGCAATGCCGAGCCAACATATTTGTGACGTATTGTCTAATGTTGGAACAGTTCCTATGTGTCACGCTTTCGTGGCACATCCCTTGGTGTCTCTCACTACACAAATTGTGTACCTTATTGCAGTGTGCAAAAAGCGTGGTATTACATTGCTGATATTATATATATATATATATATATATATATATATATATATATATATATATATATATATATATATATATATATATATATATATATATATATATATATATATATATATATATATATATATATATATATATATATATATATATATATATATATATATATATATATGTGTGTGTGTGTGTGTGTGTGTGTGTGTGTGTGTGATGTTTACGGCCCCTAAAGAAAGTTTTAAGTAAAAACCGAAACGTCGGGATTGTAACATAGTGATGATTTTTGTGACCGAAACCTGAGGTTGAGGTTAGTTTATTTTTGTTTATATTTACGGTCGAGAATTTATTTATTTTATATTTATATATATATCTACTTAAGTTGGTGGTTTTACCCGAGATTTTAAGGACTTAAAAGAGTGAATATAATTAATTATCAAACCACAACATTAAAATTAATAGGTACAGCCAAAGAGTGGCTTAAGAACAGAAGTTCTTAATTGTTTCTAAATTTTGAGTTATTAAATTGTTATATGGTATAATGAAGGTCGTTCAAGAATACTACAAAAGACAATTATTATTTATTCCAAGTTTCCATAATTTACTAATCCTTTCTTTAGAAATTGTTCTACAATAAAGTTTTGTTTGGTTAAAAGCCGTTGAGAACAGCGGTTGTAACTGGAAATGAGGACAAACTTATAATATATGAGCCTTTATGATGAGAAATAACCGTAAATGTTCCTCCCATTTATCAATCTTTGGTTAAAAGTTGTCGATGTATTGCAAACTCAAGACATGGGTATGGTGGAAAGGCCTGGAGGGCTAAAATTCCCAGAAGCGTCTTATCTAATAGTTTCAACTCGAGCTTGAATGCCTGAAATCTTGCAACACTAAGAGATCGAACAAGAAGAGGATCTTAGAGACAAAGTTTCTGGGTAAAACAACCGCTATAGTACTGTGTTTCGGCTTAGCTTTCCTCCTCTCTCACACCATCTGTATCCTTTGTTTTCACCATCTCTATTCGTTGTCTCTCGATCTCTCTTCAGGAAACTGTAAAATCCTTCTCGACCAGAGAGATATTTGAGGGAAAGGGCAAAACCTTCGTCAAACTCGACAGAAAGGGTGGAAAATGCTTTTCGGTAACCGCAGTCTTCCACAATCCTTTCCCTTTCTCGAAACGCACCACCCCTCAAATTTCTCCGACTCGAACCGCCTCAGGAAATTCCTCCAGTGATTTTCTCTTGTAGCTTTCATCCCTCCTTCTCTTCCTCTTTTTCCGCCTCATAATTTATCTTTTATTTTGGGCTTCACTTTTGAACAAGGATATTTTGAGCTTCTTCTGTCGCTTCAAATCGAGGGTACTTGTCAAGAACATAAAAAGAATCTATTGGTGAGAAATACCACAAAGCATCTAACAAACTGAAATGGGTAAGACAGTCTTAAAGAACTTCATCATGTTACATTATTTTGTTTTTGATCCAATTTTTGCAGACATAATATACTAAACTATTTAGGTTTATTTAGCTATGGAAATGTCCACAAAATATTACGTCTTTAGTTAATTTTCCTCTTATTTATCTTTATTTAGTTTTGTTCTACAGCATACAAATAATGCGGTTCCAAAACATTAGATATCCAATTATATTTTTATTTCTGTTATTATTTCATTAGTGGGAGTAATTTATATGAATTTAAATTATTCTCGCCTATCTTTGAAGAGAGCACAGAACGCCCAAAAGACAAATGTTTGTATGAAGACCACTTTAAAATTGCCCCAGTTTACAACCCAGGTTGGATAATTGTACTCTTTTGAATTTACTTTGTATAACATCTGATACACTTAAAAAATAGTTAGGTCGCAGTCCAATGAGAAAATTAGTAAGAAGTAAATACATTATGCTTACTAGCTCATGTGTTAAATAATAAATATTAATCTTTTCAAAGAGGTAAACAATTTCTACAAACGTATATAATTTTATTGTATAAGGATGGGATTATTAATACCATCCTGGTAATAAAAGAACAGAAGGACCGAAATAACACAGAAGAACGTGTAGATTGATTAAGAACCCTAAGTAAAGATGTTTATTCGTTTCCCCTCGCTTTCTGGCTTCTAGAGAAAAAGAAAAAAAGAAGTTTAAGGAAATGAAAAAGAAATTAACTATTGAGTTTAGTAGAAGAGGAAAGAGCCAAAATTATTCAAGAAAAGAATATGGAAACAAAGAGGGGGCTACAAGTATTACAGTCTTGTATACTGCCTGTTACTAATTCAGCAGAGCAGTAAAAGGATTGAAGTAAACGGAGCAATAAGGTCAGGTACGCGAAGCTGGCGTTATTAAGGAGATCTAATTCCGTTCTTTTGACGTCATTCCTAAACAATATTCATTTTCCCTTTCAGTTTTATGCCCAATGAAACACCAAACATAACCAAAATAGCGTTTAGATTCGTAATAGAAAAAATATTTTCGGAAAAAATCAGAAAATGAACATTGACTGAAGAAGATGGATGCGGAACCTTGTCAAACTTTTCTAAAAATGAGATTGTTGGTCTAACGATATTGTTATTAATCAAAACTATAAGTGTACTTGTAACTTTCTTATCGTTATTATTTACTTTTAAAGGCTTAGTCACACAAAAAAAAGGTTTTTCGAAAGGGATGGATCTAATTAAATAAAAACATGAAAAGGTATGTAAAAAAGAATCTTGTAGCTAAATTATTAACTATTATCTTGTCATTAGTTGTACCAGAGCAATCCCTCACAGCTAATTTGTTAGCTACACCGTTATTAAGATCTTATCTAGTCTAATCAGTCAAACATTAACACGCAGATGTCTAAAGTTTTATCTACATCTAGAGTTTAATTTTATTAACTATTAACAGAATCAAAACATCCAGACTTAAAGAAAGCTGCTTACAGTCTAATTTCACATTGTCACATCAAACACATTGTTATGAATCTTTTTACTCCACAATGAAGTTCACGAAGTCAAAATATCGTTTTCAGTTGACCAATCAACTGCGGTCTTATTTACAAATTTTATGAAATATTTTTAAGAGTTGACCAAAGTTCTTCGCTCAACGTTTATTTTATTCTAATTATTAAAATTGTGAAATAATTTACATTGTCTCTCTCTTAATACATAGTATTTTCTTTTATGTGTGCTTTACATAGCACTTAAGATTTGAGTAGAATAAGCCAATATATTAATTAAATTAAATTTTAATTTGTATATTTAATACTATGTAATTATGGTGTGGTTCTTTATAATACATGAAAAACTGGAATGCGGCTCTCATTGACCTCATGCGTGCCCACATCTAATATGTTGTGCTCTCAGTGAATGTACGGTCGTTTTTTCCATTAATTTAATATGTTTATCTAAGTTTCATTTAAACATTTATTCACGGAGGCAAACTGAGTTTTCCCGAATAAATCATTCAGCAACATTAAAGTTTCTCAAGTTTCAACCCTTCAAATCGAATTATCCAACTACCCACAATTGCAGTGAATTTCTCGATTCAACATTAGAGAAAGAAAATCACCAACTTCCAGTTAACTACTTATTCATGAAGAGCTCAGAAATTATCTTAATTAAAATTACCTATTTCTTTTTTAACTCAGTTTGCCTCCGTGAATAAAGTTCTAAATGAAAATTAGATAAACATATATGAAAGGAATTTTAAAATAATTTTTAAAACTTAGAAGAATTTAAGACATTTTTTCCAAGTAAAAATAAATAATATTGAAGAGGATGTTTCTCTTTAAGATTCACAGTATTCATTTTATATTTCCCTGAATTCATCTCGAGGGACTATTATTGGGTACTGACGTGCAAAATAAGATCAATGTTTTTCTAAAATGGGCTGTAACTCATGACCTCGCTATAATAAGATTTTACAAGTAGCGTTGATCATTTCGTCACATGTGTTAAGGCTTCTAATACAATTGTTTTAAATATTTACATTATTATCAGCCGGACTTCGACACCGATCTCCCTGTAGCAGTCAAGAGATCGAGTCACGGAATGATTTTTTTTTATATATATAGTTTTATGATCAATATAAACCAGTATGTTGCTGTGCTTGTACTTTTGCATTTTGTGTACCTCAAATGGTCTCAATTGCATTCCTTAAGAAATTGTATAGAGGTTGCATGGCCGCTGTGAAAGTAGAAAATAGGTTGTCTGGACAGTTTCGGACTATAAAAAGTTTACAACAGGTGTGGGATGTGTAAATTTTAAATACATAATATACATGCAAGATGTGCTAACAAATTGGAACACACATTTGGTAAGGGTGTTCAGATTGAGCAGAATGTTATCCATTGCCTTCTCTGTGCCGATGACCATGTAGTTTTTCCCTCTGATCGATAAGACTCGAAATTGATGCTCAGAAGACTGCTGGAAATCTTGTGTGAGAGTCTTTTCCATATTAAAGAGTTGATACGGAGAAGACAAAGCATCTGGTGGTTGGAGTGAAGCCTAGAGATATTGTCCTTACTCCTTACCCAAGGTGCCAAGGTGTTATTCAAGAAGTTGACTCCTTCAAATACATCGAGGCCATTATCCCAAGTCAGGTACTTGTGAGATTCATCTATAGGAACCCGAGTTGTTCGAATATAGCTAAATAAAAGTTGAATGGAGTTTTGTGGCGTCAATCGATAGGTGGGAGCACAAAAAAATTCTGACTTCCATTTTTGAGAGTGGTTTAACCTACCTAGGGTGTGTTGGAAACCCCAACAAGTGTTGGAACCTCGATTACTTCAACCCTAAGTTTAAGTGGTTAAACCGGGGGTTCCTAGGCACTTGTTATTAATTTCTTGTTTGGTCTTAGGCACTGATGATGGCCTTATGAAGGCTGAAAGCTTCTTTGTTGAATAAACCAGTTTTGATGTACGTGGAGAGACAATTTGTGTTATTCCTATAAGATGACCTCCATAGACGCTCCTAAATCTAACAACAACAACTAAGTTTAAGTGGTTAAACCGGGGGTTTCTAGGCATTTAGATAACATTAATTTCTTCTTTAAAGTATAGAAATGCTATAAATCTGATAAAACCAATTCAACTCCATTGAATCATTGAAACCACAGTTCATATTCACCTACGAATATTCCCTCTGCTTTAATCAATGCTTTGTATACATCCCGTCGGCATACTTACTAATGCTGTTTCAAACATTACAGTAAGATACAAGTGCTAGTGAAACATTTTTTGTAAGCTTAACACTGTTTCTTTCATGCTCAACGCTACAATAATTCATAATAACTATACTTAGTTTTACAAACATAACGCACTTATAAAAGCAATAACGCCAAAAAGACTAACGTATCTGTAACGGGGATTTGGTGAGTAGAATAAAGTGGACTAGTTATGTTTTGAAAAAATAATTAATTGGTATTGTGTGTGTGATCTATAGATAAATAATTTTTACAACTCCCGAGCTAAGACTGGACTCCAATAATGATCGGATAATAATCTCCATCAATAATAATATAAATATACTCTCTCACCCAGCAACCTTCCAAAAACTTTCAATGCAGTCGAAATGCATAGTTCAAGAACAGTCACCGATAAACGTGGGATATTCAAAAAATTATTTAATTAAAAGCAAAAACTTGGATCTTACTATTATAATACATCGAAATGGAGAAATAAAGATAAGAAGATACAAAACAACTAGCACAACCTAGCGGTATAGTCAGAGTGAAAAATTAAAAGGGGAATAAATTAGTACTCACTTTTCTCGCAAGGTTGCGCTGGGGGTTATTATTTTAGACGGCTTCTCTCAGAATATTATGAAGTAAGTGTTAAGGTGGGTTCACAGCTAGCGGATTCTTATTTGCGGAGGGCTATATAGATAACAATATACCTATTCTTCGGAGAACCGCCGAGACAGAGGACGGAGTCGTTGTTTCCCTCCCCTCGAGTTTCGGTCGGTCAGGTTATAAACAAAGCCAATTATAACATCGTTTTTTCAACTTGAATTTAGTTCTCTTGCTTAAAAAAACTTGTATAATAAGATTATAGATTAGGACTTTTTTTATTATATAAATAAGAAAGGTATATAATCAAAATAATGAAGGAACAGATATAAAAAAAAAACACGGACATAATACACAAATGAAGATAAAACACTGGTAAAAAACGTATATTAAACACAGATGCAATACAGATCATAATAAAAATAATGTAGGAACAAATTCAGATACACAATATAATATAATAAACAATTGTGATATAAAAACAAAAAGGAAATAAGAAGAGGACAAAGTGAAGGTTTTCTACAGGTTTTAAAGCGGCACCGCAAAAAAGATGGTTTGGAACCAACTTTCTGCGGTGCCGCAAAAGAGTTGCCATAGATGAATCCCTTCAGGCCTCCGTAAATACGTATCCGCTAGCTATGAACCCACCTTTACGTGTTACCGTATATATTACAGGTTAGGAAAACTCTTCAGTGAAATTTTAGTTTTAATTGAAAACTAAAAGATTTTGGAATATTATACGTTACATTTATTTGATCGATGAACATATTACAATTACATGAAAGTAAAATTGCTATAGAAATAGCGCACACTAAATCAGAAGTAACTGCGAGGATCGTCTATGTAAATTTATATGCATATGCAATAAAGACATATGTATGCATTATCAAAGTGTATATACCAGCACAGAACCACTTTATTCAAATGTTTAGTCCAAAGGGGAAATTTTAGACTTTTTTTTTATCAAATATGAAAAGTGTACATTGGTCTCTCATTTACTGATTTACAGAAATAATCTGTTTTAGGAAATGGCTACTTCATACAGCACTGCATCTTAATTTAAAGAAAACGTAAAAATTCAAAGGACAGAATTTCATAAAACATATAAAAAATGGAAGATATCAAATAAGTCGAAAGAAAAGTTATAAGGGATTCTTCATATTAACTGTAGAGTGAGTTCATTCTAACGTGTTTTCTTTTAACCGTTCAACAATCTCCGAGTTCCTTCGAGGCAAGTTTCATATCCTTAAACTTTAATTACAATTCTCTAAAAAAAAAAAACTTGCAAATAAACAGGATGACTTTTTCTTTCCACTTTGCTCATTTTCTTCTGTGTTCCTCTCCCCTATCTTACAGCCCTTTGAAAGAAATAAACTTGGAATATAACGCCGAGAATCTACGCTAAGAGTACCTTATATTCTTATCTAAGTCTTTCCACAAGGAGAATCAAAGAGCTGTGCATAATTAGATAAGATTAAAAGAACAAAACCTTATATTACCTTTTTAGGTATCGCAAAATTTAAATCAAATCTAAATAAAAAACCAAAGACTCCAATGGATTTTTCATTAAATAAAATAATTTAAATAGACAAAAAAAACATGGTAAAAAGTTATATATAATAGATAGTAGTTTTTAGATTTATTCGATAAACATTTTGGTTTTTTCAGAACCCAACTAAAAAATTACAGAACATTCAATGAAAAATTATAAATCATACATCGGTATATGATCAAATAAATAGGGAAACATTGGACAACATGCGACAGTTTTGAATTTATCGGAATACAGTACAATTATTAGCTGTAAAAGATGTCGAGCTGTAAAAGAATATTACTGTTGATTTATTACCCAATACAATTATTATTTACTCAGTCATGAAGAGGTTTAAAAACAAGCATAAGGGTTTCTAGGATGACCTCGTAACTCTAAAAATGAGGAGACAAAAATATTTAGTCACCTTGGAAGGGGGCCTCGAAAAAAATCAGCAGGTCTAGTTCCGTCTCTGAAAACAGCAATGGTGCGCGTTTAAAATTTGACGGCGTGGTTTACGAATCTGTTATCATTACAATAAATGTCTATTGTGTGCGAAAGAACTCCATGAAGTCGTAGACAAAATAATTTTGGCAGCGCATTCGCATTCACAAACCATAAAATATTATCAAACGATCGAGTCGACTTATTTCTAGAAAATATTAGTCTTTTTTCAAAATTTACAACTGAGATAATACGTGAAAATATAGTTTGAAAACAGACTGGTTAATTTCAATTATAAAATGAGGATAACCTATGTTTAAGTTGGATTATTTTTCTATTCCAGGTATGACTCAGAACCAAATCCGTAGTAAGTATTTCACTCAGAAATGACATTCACTTACTATAGCAATTAGTATAGTATTCTAAAACAAAACCTACTTGTCATTACTACACTGTTTTATTTCAAAGTCAACCATTAGTAACAAGTGCTTCAACATAATGCGAAAACACAAAGAAACATTTTATAAAACTCACGGACTGTAAAAAAAGTCTCGTATCATGATCACACAACAACTCCAATTCATATTCCGTTTGATGTAGGCAAATGACAGAGAAAGTTCGTGAGAACCTTCTCTGGAAGTTATTAATTTAAATGTTAAGACTTTCCAGACCATTCCAGGAAAAAAGGGGGTCAGAACCGCTTTTTCTCTCTGCTCATTCTTCTGCTATAAAAATCAAGTCTGAGGAAATTCAGAGTAGCGCCTGAAATAAGCCACGGGAAGAGTGGAGCTCAAAGTCAAGATATTAATTTTTTTATAAGAAAGGGCACCCGCCCGATCCACCTTCTATCTTCTCTTCTAAAGTCAGTTTTATTCCGGGTCTCTGATTCAATTTTTAAGCCCCCCCCCCCCCCCCCTTCCTGCCTTCTATCCCAACCGTATTTTCTTCTCTTTCCTCCTTGTCCTCCTACCATTTGAATTTACGTCGGGTTTTATTTGGACGAAGAAAAAGTATAAAAATGAGAAGCAATAAAGAGAAATTTTCTCTTTTTCTTAAGTCTAGAATAGTTACCATGGTTCTTTTTTCTGTAAGATATAAAATCTTCGCTCTAATTTTTTCCCTTTTATTGCTTCTTCGGAATAATAAATATCAAGGTTTTAAAGGCTGTCTCGAAATCTTTTGCAGTAAACGTGAACGCTAATTTATTTTATCAATTTTGGTTATAAACTAAGATTAAATTTAGGGACCAATTGAATTCATAAAAAATCTTCAATTGTCTGAGACTGCTAAGAACCGAATTAAAGATTACATACTTCCTTCAGAATTTTAAGCATGCTCGTGCTCGAGCGCTTTTCCTTTCTTAAAAAATGCTTGTCCAAATTGTTTAATTGTTTTAAAATTGTAGACTTGGACCAGGGCTTAAGGATAATTATTATTCATTGTATTTTCTTGTTCAATCAAGAAGTCCAAAAAAAAATTTAACCAATTAGTACAACACATAGCTTCCTCAGGTTCTTATAACGTACTCAAATGTTATTATGCTTTTACAAACCATTATTGTCTACGCTATTTAATTTTGCTTCCAAGCTAACAAAAAGTCACGGAAGCTATGAGATCGTTCTGAATAACAAACATTTTTTAACATGTCTTCTATTTAAAAAAAAATGCAAGACAGAAATAAGTTTCAGACATAAGGGAACATTTTTGGTTCCGTGTCTATCTTTCGGTGAGTAAGCCTGTAAGTCGCTAATTTTTTTGAACCAACATATCTTAAAAACTACTCGTCTGATTTTAATAAAATTTAGATGGTATGGAATGTCATAATTAGCTTATTTTTGGTCCCATATAAGTTTGAACCTTCTGCGCCTGCACAACCTACATTTAATTACACCTACAACTTTAAAAGTATTTATCTGATTTTTATGAAATTTTAATGGTTTGTCGTAAGTAGCCCGCAGATAGTCCTATTAATTTCAACCCTCTACGCTCATTATATTTTTGCTGGACTGATACTTAATTCCTGTAAAAAATAGTGTGACAACGATTATGGGCAAATAGCTTCCTCGCGTCCTATTTCGTATACTTTAATGACTCTATACTATTACAACCTACCATTGTCTAATTAATTTAAATTTCGCCCGATTTTTTAAAACTGTCAAAGCTGGTTTTGATTTTTGACATGAATTAGAGTATCAAATTTGCAAAATTGAAAGAGCACAGGCGCGCCTGTGCCGCCTAGGCGGTTGAAATTAATCATGGTCTATTTGAGGGCAACTTTCGACAAACCATTCAAATGGCATAAAAATTAGATGAGTATTTTTGAACACGTAGGTCGTAGGTGTGAATAAATGTATGTTTGTCGCATGTGAAAGAGAAACAAATGGACATGTAAAATGAAAATAATAATAAAGGGAATTAAGTTCCAAATGTAACCTCTCGTACCATTTAAAACGAGTAGGTACATTTGAAACTGCTATTTCTTTAGAACTTCATGAATTGCCACTGTGACAATTGATGTGAACGTTAGGTCATTTTATATCCGACTTTTACGATAGTTTTATAAAAACTACGGAGGTTCATGGCAACCTTCTCGCATTTAAATTTAAGAGTTCATCTTTAATTGAGCACTTATCATTAGCTTAAAATTACTTTTCAAGGCTTTCAAACAAATTCCGTTTGATCAAAATTAGTTTCATCGATTTGTAAAAGCAAACTAAGGTAAATGTTTCATGAAATCAAAATTATTCATCAACTACATTATTATGGGATCCCCTTAAGGTCTGAATTAAATAACTTAAACAACTGTTTACATTATATAACGAGTACCTGCCCAAGCAGGAACCGAATTCAAAACTATTACCTTGTACCTATCAGCGAAAAATGAACTAGTTCCTGGACAAAATTGGAAACTTGGAAAAATATAAAGGCAAAATTCAAGTCAGGATGCGTCACTGCGCACTCAGCAGAAGTAAGGACTGAGGCCTCGACCATCGCAAGACTGCTTTGCATTTTATTTCATTAAGAGATGATTTAAAACTAACAGACAACATTCACTCAGTGGAAGAAAAAGGATATTATTCAGTGGTGGAGTGTGTCATATGTCAAGATATGACATAGTACATTTAATTGTTTAAACATAGTATTTTTCTTAACTTGTTCGTTTTGACTTGTTCATGAAAAAATAAAATCATTTCAGTTGTTTTGACATATGACACACCATCAGCGTCTTATAGAACAAAGTTATTAGCTTGTTTTGAAAGGTGGATTATAAGATAAACAGGATTATCATGTTTTTCACTTTTAGGAATCAATTAGCTCTAGAAAATTAATTTATCCCGAATAAGGTAAATGGAGATTTACCTGGATAAACAAACTACAATCTCTCAAGAAGCGGTTTGAATAATTTAAATAATAATCAACATTTTCTCAGTATTAAAATTTTACAACCGACACTGTTTTAATTTAATTAATAAATTAATTAAGGAACGAAAGTTGTGCAGCATTTTCAAGACGTGAAGTAAGTTCTTAAGAAAAACTAAAACATATTTTTATGGAAGATAAAAATTACCTTTTCCAAGTAAAAGGAAATTAACAATCCCAATATCTTTTAGTATTTTGATAATAAATAATGGAATTGCCG